>CM069136.1:105402921-106097921 GCA_035221665.1 Okamejei kenojei | reverse complement strand
TCTTTATTAGAAGGGGAAAGGGGAATGAGAGAGAGAGAATGAGAATATTTGTTCTCTTAATGTGACATATTTAAGAGGTTTCTAGTTAGGTACCTGAATATGCATGGTTTGAAGGGATATATATTATGTGTAGTTAGATGGCATTAATTAGAGAGGAAGAAGGGAGAGAGAGGGGGAGAGAGAGGGGGAGAGAGAGGGGGAGAGAGAGGGGGAGAGAGGGGGAGAGAGAGAGGGAGAGAGAGGGGGAGAGAGAGGGGGAGAGAGAGGGGGGAGAGCTTTTTGTTCAAAATGTGACAATATTTGCACTCCAAATGTGACAATATGTTTTGTTCCAATTGAATATGCTTATAGCAGCTGCATCCCAGAATAAATTCAATTTATGTCCCTTTTGGTCTGGTAATATCTATTTCAGAAGAATAGGTCAAAGATGAATGTTACTCAAAGCGCACACATAATGAATGATAAAGCTCGATGATATAAAGCAGCAACATTACAATAAAACTGGTTCCCAAACTTCTTTATTAAATTAGAGTGGATAGTCCCCTTGCAAAACTATCACCTGTTTAATGTTTGAATTTGGCCCAGAAATATTTGACCTGCTGGTTGTATCACTGTTCATCACAAAATAGACTTTGTTTCTCCTCCTAATTAGTTACTTAGTATAGCAGTTATCCTTTGGGGCATTATTATTCTGCCTTTCACACACCAGTAAGCTGAACATCAGCAGTACTGCATCTTATTCCATTTTCCAAGGGTAATTTTGTAGTTACACAAACTGTCATACTTATTTTCATTTCATTGCCTGTGTCAAATGTATTGTCAGCACAATTTGGGGGAAAATATTCTAAGTGTTGAAGAGGGACTGTTTGGGGCCAAAATGAAAGCTCTTTAGCTTGTTCCACTATTAGGTGCAATGACGGTTGATCTGTGCCCTTGCTTAATACCATATCCCCACTTCTTTTTACCACCTTTGGTTAACAATACCACCAACAAAAAATCATCAATTTAAATTAGCGCACAAAATTGTCTTTTACAAACGTGTTTTAGAATTCCACTACATTCTCCATAATTCAAACCTTTCAGAATGAAGGGGCTACCCATATATCTCAGTCAATCTTCTTTGTTGCTGGACCATTTGAAATAAATTATCTTTATCAATCCTATCAGGTTCCTCGATATGCTGAAACGGAGTCAAATGATTTGATTCCCTTGAAGATGTTATTCCAATTAATACACTCCGCACTCCCTCCATAACAAATGCAATCTTCCTAATGTGACATAGTCAGAATTGCTTCAGGTGGGCATGTGGTCTGACTACAGCTGAAGGCCTACACACCTACACACCAGTTGGCACTATACAGCCTGCTCTTCTGAATATAAATACCAGACTTTTAATGACCTTATTAATTAACAGTTCCTCTCCGTGATATTTCAATGACAACGTGCATGAATATCCAGATATCTTTGGACCCCTCTCGACCATTTCTACATTTTTCTATGATTTTTTTTTTAGTCTAAAATGAAAATTCACTTCTCCAGTCACTTCACTTTTCATTATTGACTTGAAGCTAAATAATTACGTTTTTAGACACGTTACGTGTTTAACTGTATTGTATGAAACACAGCTTTGTTGAAGAAGTGTCTAAAACAATCAAAGGATATTTGAAGGGAGATAGAAAAAAATATTGCTCTTTGGTGAAAGCTGCACAGAACAACGATTTAAACCAGATTGTTCAGGGATAATGGCAGGAAGTATTTGTACAAGCACAGCAGAGTCCTGCCAAGAAACTATGAATTCTGGGGATAAACTGAATGCTTCCAAACTGAGATTGATCGATTAGTTTCAATTGTGTTGTGTTTTCCTGGCAGTTTCAATGGGAAATGCCATCATTCAGCCCTTCAGTCAAGAGAATACCGTGGCCGTTCACTCATCAAATTGCATACATGAAGACTAGGATTACTGATGGATTTGGACTGTCTGGATAGTAATGATTTCAAGTGGATTGCGGTCTACAGATTAGAGGGCAAAGTGGAAAATAAGTTGGCAATATTACATTTCTTTGTTTTTTTAAATTATTAATAGTTTTCAATGTAACTTCTTTTGCAATTTGAATACATTTTTTTTGTTTAAAAATATATTTTTGAACTTCAGTTTTAATAATATTCAAATGTCCCTGACATTTAAACTCTATTAAAATTGAAGTTCAATGTCAGCGATATTTATCAACCATTATAACCATTGACAGTTTTTACTGCCTGCAAAGCTTTGCTGCAGATTTGGAGACATATTTTTCTTCATGACCACCCATCCTCCCCATTGCCTTCTACTCACCATCCCTCCACCTGGTTTGACAATTCACTCATCGTCTCCTTTTGTTAACTGATTCCAGCACTTGAAGACTTTTGTCTTCTCCCCTTATCACCTCAATCCTTATTTACTATTTCCACCCCTCACTTCACTCATCTCCCCATCCACGCTTCCACTTGGAGAGTGCCAGCTCTTGCCACACCCCTTCCCCTCAGCTCTTTCTTTAAAAAAAAAATCTTTATTTATTAGAAGTTACATCAGTGTACATCCCTTATATAATATTACAGTCATTGTACCCCTTAATTTTTCTAAGGCTTTAGAAAAGAGAGAAAATTGAAAGAAATAACAGCAAAGAAAGTAGAAGAGTGAAAAAGAGATGTGAAAGTGAAAAAAGCATGACAGAGGGAAAGGAAACCTTTGGAGAGTTAGAGACCGGAGATTAAGAGATAGGCCCTGGAGAGGAAAAAAAAGAAAAAGGGAAAGAAAGAGAAGGAAAGAAGAAAAGCCAGTTACTTTATTATAAACATCTCACAAAAGGAGTCCACCAACTCGGCAGTATTTCTTCCCCCATTACCAAGACCCGACACCGGTACTTTTTTGAGGTATTCTTGCACCTTATCCTTGTAGTAGATTTATAAATGTAGACCTCGTCTTATAGAAACAGTCTGATTTTCCTGCTAGTCGGAGTCTCATATCTTCCTATTGGAGGGGTTGGACAGGCTAGATGCAGGAAGATTGTTCCCGATGTTGGGGAACTCCAGAACAAGGGGTCACAGTTTAAGGATAAGGGGGAAGTCTTTTAGGACCGAGATGAGAAGATCATTTTTCACACAGAGATTGGTGAGTCTGTGGAATTCTTTATATCTCTATAGTTCATTGGCTATATTTAAGAGGGAGATAGATGTAGCCCTTGTGGCTAAAGAGATCAGGGGGTATGGAGAGAAAGCAGGTACAGGATCCTGAGTTGGATGATCAGCCGTGATCATATTGAATGGCGGTGCGGGCTCGAAGGGATGAATGGCCTACTCCTGCACCTATTTTCTATGATTCTATGATTCTATGATTCCAAGTGTAGTGTTTCGAACATAGTTGCAATCCACATATTAACTGTTGGTAGGAGTATTTTTCCAGAATTTTAAGATGAGCTTTTTTCCAGTTATTAAGCCATATTCAAATAGAATCTTTTGAAACACATTTAATTCAGGGCTATCTTGCGATGTCCCGAAGATAATCCAGTCTGCTTTCGGAATCAGTTTCATTTTAAATACTTTTGTGAAAATTTCAAAAATGTCAGTCCAAAATGTTTGAAAGTTTGTACAAGAGACAAATGAGTGCGCTATATTAGCTTCTTGACATTGACATTTATCACATATAGGTGAGACGTTGGGAAAAAGTTTACTTATTTTAGTTTTTGAATAGTATAATCTGTGTAAGATTTTAAATTGTATTAAGGTGTGTCTTACATTAATTGAACATTTATGCACATTTGATAAATAGTCTTCCCACCTTTCTTTGTGGATTTTTATACTTAATTATTTTTCCCAGTCTCTCCTGATACCTTCTGTTGTTGGTATTTCTGTGTTTAGAATTATATATATATATGATATTAGGTTTGCTGATACTGCCTTTGTATTCATTACTTCTTCCAGTAAGTCAGGAGACATACTGTGATAGTCTTGTGCGTATTTTTTCAGATAGTCACAGATTTGGAAATATTTAAAATACTGATTGTTTCCCAAATTATATTTTAGTTGTACTTGCTAAATGATTAGTTTTCCCATTTCATACACATCTTCGAAGTTTTTAATTCCAGTTCTTTCACTTTGTATAAATGCTTTATCTATAGTTGAGAGTTGTCCTGTGTACTTGATTCCCATTTACGGTATATATAACCATATAACCATATGACAATTACAGCACGGAAACAGGCCCTCTCGGCCCTTCCAGTCCGTGCCAACAATTTGTTTTCCCACAACACAATTAAACTCCATCTGCCATCTTTCAGCCCACTTTTCCAAATGGCCCAAATCTCTCTGTAGACTTTGAAAATCTACTTAATTATCCACAACACCACCTATCTTAGTATCATCTGCATACTTACTTATCCAATTTTCCACCCCATCATCCAGATCATTGATGTAGATGACAAACAACAGTGGACCCAACACAGATCCCTGAGGCACCCCACTGGTCACCGGCTTCCAACATGACAAACAGCCATCCACCATTACTCTCTGACATCTCCCATTCAGCCACTGTTGAATCCATCTTGCTACTCCGCCATTAACACCCAAAGATTGAACCTTCTTAACCAACCTTCCATGGGGAACATTGACAAGGCCTTACTGAAATCCATATAGACAACATCCACTGCTTTACCCTCATCAATTTCCCTAGTTACCGCTTCAAAAAATTCAAGAAGGTTTGTCAAACATGACCTTCCAGGCACAAATCCATGTTGACTGTTCCTGATCAGACCCTGTTTATCCAGATGCTTATATATATTATCTCTAAGTATCCTTTCCATTAATTTGCCCACCACTGACGTCAAACTAATAGGTCTATAATTGCTAGGTTTATTCTTTGAACCCTTTTTAAACAATGGAACAACATGCGCAGTACGCCAATCCTCCGGCACTATTCCCGTTTCTAATGACATTTGAAATATTTCTGTCATAGCTCCTGCTATTTCTATACTAACTTCCCTCAATGTCCTAGGGAACATCCTGTCAGGACCTGGAGACTTATCCATTTTTATATTTTTCAAAAGTGTCAGTACTTCCTCCTCTTTGAATCTCATAGTTTCCATAGCTACTCTACTTTTTTTCCCTTACCTCACAGAATTCAATATCCTTCTCCTTGGTGAATACCGAAGAAAAGAAATTGTTCAATATCTCCCCCATCTCTTTTGGCTCTGCAGATAGCTGTCCATTCTGCTTCTCTAATGGTCCAATTTTATCCCTCGTTATCCTTTTGCTATTAATATAGCTGTAGAAACCCTTTGGATTTACTTTCACCTTTCTTGCCAAAGCAACCTCATATCTTCTTTTAGCCTTCCTAATTTCTTTCTTAAGATTCTTTTTACATTCTTTATACTCCTCTAGCACCTCATTTACTCCATGCCTCCTATAATTATTGTAGATATCTCTCTTTTTTCTAAACAAGTGTTCAATTGCCCTTGAAAACCATGGCTCTTTCTAATTTTTACTATTTCCTTTCAACCTAACAGGGACATAAAGATTCTGTACTCTTACAATTTCCCCTTTAAATGTCCTCCATTTCTCTTCTACATCCTTCCCATGAAACAAAGTGTCCCAATTCACTCCTTTAAAATCCTTACGCATTCCCTCAAAGTTAGCCTTTCTCCAATCAAAAATCTCCACCCTAGGTCCAGTTCTGACTCTCTCCATAATTATATTGAAACTAATGGTATTGTGATCACTGGTCCCGAAGTGCTCACCAACGCATACCTCCGTCACCTGACCTGCCTCATTTCCTAACAGGAGGTCCAGCACTGCCCCTTCTCTGGTCGATACCTCTACGTACTGCTGCAAAAAACTATCCTGCACACATTTTACAAACTCCAAACCATCCAGCCCATTTACAGAATGTGTTTTCCAGTCTATTTTTGGAAAATTGAAATCTCCCACAATCACTACCTTGTGCTTACTACTAATATCTGCTATCTCCTTACATATTTGCTCTTCCAATTCTCGCTCCCCATTTGGTGGTCTATAGTACACCCCTAAAAGTGTTGCTACACCGTTCCCACTTCTCAGTTCCACCCAAATAGCCTCCCTAGACGAGCCCTCTAATCTATCCTGCCAAAGCACTGTTGTAATATCTTCTCTGACCAGCAATGCAACACCTTCCCCTCTGGTCCCTCCAATTCTATCACACCTGAAGCAACAAAATCCTGAAATGTATCCATTTCCTCGATATTTCCGGATTAATTATCATTTTTTTTAACCTCGGAAATCATCAACTGTTGGTTGAAGGGGTTAACCTATTTCTGGCTCCTGGAACTGAGCCAGGAGCCCGCCTCTGCCCCTCATGCCCCAGTTCTAAATCTACTTGAGAATTATTAGGTTAAATTAAAATGTTAATTTGAAAATCCCCATTTCTGCATTTCTGATTACTATTTCTATGTTAATATTCTATGTTAATATTGTTAAGAATGTTAATTCTATGCCATTTAAGTTATTCATTAGATCTCATATACAACAATAATTGCTAAGTCTGTTGTTGAGCTCTTCTTTTCGGTGGTTTTCTTTTTCCAACTTCTCTTGGAACAGAGTATGTCCTTGAGTTAGCATTCCGCCGATAAGACGTCTAGACAAAGTTCCTTCTTTTGGCAGCACGCCACCATTCTAGGTGCAATAGTAAAGATAGAGAGTGTCCATAATGTACAACCTTTCCAGCTAGTCCTTCTGTTCCACGATGGTTAGAGCATATTTGAATGCCTCCTCGGGATTTGCGAACAATTTTTGCTGTTCCTTGTAGGAGATGCGCATTCTAGCTGGATAGTAAACACCATATCTGACCTCCTTATATCCTTGGAGAGCCTGCTTTGCCTTAGAGAACTGATTTTGCTTTTGCATAATTTTATAAGGATAGTCCCTGAAGATTTTAAAAGTAGTTACACCATACATCAGAGGCACAACATATTTGATATTCCTCATTACCTCTTCCACGTCAGCAATGTCCCGGAATTTCACAATAATCTGTCGTGTATGTTCTGAGCCATCCTGAGATTTGTGTTTGAATCTAGGAACTCGGTGTCCTACTTCAAATTTTTGTAGGTTAGGGAGCTTAAGAGCTTCTTTAATTAAGCCCGCAGCGAACTCACAAATGTTATCTCTCTTGGCTCCCTCTGGTATACCAACTAATCTTAGGTTTTGGCGTCTCGAATGAGCCTCCAGATCCAGGCATTTGTCTGAAACTTTACCCAGCTGAGTCACCATCCCTCGTGTAGCAAGGTCTTGTTCTGACCTCGCCTTGTTCATCTCCTCCACCATTCTTGCCATCTCATCCACCATCTCATGCATTGTTAACATACAGGTTGAGACAGTGTCCAGCACAGCGCCGAACCTCTTCGTGGTGTCTTTTTCACCCTTATCAATTCTCTCCGATAGTTCATCTCTCACATTGTCAATTCGAATCATTCAGAATCAATAACATTCTGATTACAAGCAGTCATATTTATAGTCATATTTAGCGTCAGCTTTTCAATCTTTTCCATCATCATTCCCATCATCTGTTCCATCTTTTTTCCCTTCACCTTTACATCTTTCAGTTCACTTACCGAAAGCTTTAATTCTCATATTCTTCGTCCTTGGCCAAATCTGTTTTAGATCTTGTAGCCATATCGAAAAGCACATTTTCTTCAGAAGCCACTTCAAAAATAAGTTCTTCAGGCTTCATTTGGCTTCCCCAGGAGTGTTTTGTAACTGTTCTCTGAGTGCTCTTACCAAAGGAAGAATTTTTCATGTAAATTGCTTTAAGCCTCCGTTAAATTCACAGCGCTTACTGATGACGTCATCAGCGCGATGTCCAGAGGCTCTGGTAAGTTTTTAAAGTCTGTCCCAACCAGTAGATCCGGTTTTAATGTGAAAAATCGCGAATTTTAGGGAGTGGAGCTATGTGCAGCGTCTGTTAAAATAACATGGCACCACTGGAAGTGCCCCTCACCTCTTTCTACCCTACTGTATCTGCCCTCTAGCTATCTAGCCCATCAGTCTGATGAAGGGTTCCTACCCGATACATAGCCTATCCATTTGCCACCACAAATGCCCGACCTGTTTCGTTCCTGCAGAGTATACTTCTTGCTCCTGCTGAATATTTGCTGTTTGTCAAGCGACTGCTGCTTCAATGTGATACTCAAGACTCTGCCTCTGTTTAGATTGTGTCTCTAGATGTCAGGATAGGGTATGGTAACATGGTCCCTTTGCCTTCAAACTGTGTAGGTCCAGACTCTAGGGAATACAGTTTGAAACTTCAGGAGTTTTCAGGCTCTCATTCTATTAGCCATGTTTTGCAAGAGCTTGGCTGACAATACAACATGGCAGAGATGCGTAATTAATTCAGTCAGCAGGTTGGATTTCTTGTTTTCCTAAGACTACTGCACTTTGTATTCTCAAGTGATCTCCCATCTAGGTACTGAAGAAGAATGAGTTAGCATGCCCAGGAATTCATGGGGAGAAGGATGTATTAATATTGACCAAATTAAAGACACCATAAAAAAGAGAATCCCTGCATTTGTTAGAACTGCTTAACCTTTGTCAGTGGAAAATTATAGGCTGTGGATGGCACTGATTAGTCTGTGCCTCAGATTGATAGGCAGGATGGTGAAAGATCCAGGTGTTCTCCTCATTTCCCCTTAACTGATAAAATGTATAAAACTCTGCAAACAAAACTTAAATGCATTGATACGATTGGATTGCTGCAAATGAATTGTAAATAATCTAATAATGTTGCAGCCAGTTACCCTGCTGTTTGTTGATTGACCAAAGTGTTAAGCCTTGGCAGGATTATTTTGAGTTCCAAGGTAAATGTTGCATTATTCAGTTAGTTAGCTTCCTTCCAGAAGCTTCTCCAAAAAACTATGTGTGGGATACTCTGTAATTGGTTTGGGGAACTGTCAATGATTTATATCAATGTATTGATGTAATTCATATGTTTGATGGGACTGTAAAGAGACCACCCCTATGTAGTTCGGCCCCTCAAGGAACATGGACCTATAAAAGGTAGCCCCATTTTAGATCAATGTCAATCTTCTGGAGGAGCGCTTGGGACTGTGTGACCTTTTGGAGTGTGTCAGCTTGCAAGAGGCTGAAGGGCTTGGCCAGGCAGAGAGAAGGATCGAACGATACCTAAACCCTAATGGTTAGGTATCGTATAGGGGAATTTGCTGTTCAACCTAAAAATAGTTTAGTTCGTTACAGTGCTTGTGTCAGTGTTTTATTACTGAACTAGACTAGGGGGGTAAGCATTAGAAGAGTGTATTTACAGATAGATCCATTGCGAGACAATTATAACAAGGATTATGGAACCAAGGTATGCAAATTGAATTAAGTAGATCACATCAACCATGATATAACAGAATAACAGAATAGAATGGCCTTCTCCTACCACTCCCTTTGTAATCTCCCTACTTGCTACTCAATCTGTGAGGGAGGTTGATGCGCTGAATTAATAGAAAGTTTACCATTAGCCTGAAGGACATTACAAGGAGTTCATACCATGTTTCAGGTTGCAACGACTGTGGCGTTTCTCTTCTGTGACAGCACCAGTTCCTTAGATGCTGTGCTGATCTTCATCACCACCAGACAGGACAGGAGATGACAAACCTTCGCACCATTGGCATCCAATGTGTTAATACAGCGTCCAATTTGTTAATACTCCTTATAAACCCAGGTGTTCCAGCTGTTAATATTGGCCAAAACAGAGATATATAAAATGGAGGATCTGTGCATCTGCAGGACCTGCTGGGCTTCTGTCTGTGAAAAGCTGCAGACTGTGGATTGGTGCCTGCTAGTCTGGACCCTAGATTGATATGCAGGATGGGGAAAGATCGAGATGTCCTCTCTGTTGTTAAAATGTATGATTACTCTGTTGAAGAGCTCAAAGGTGTTGCATATGCACTAGCAGGATTGGTTGACTGCAGAGGGTTGTAAATACTGTTAATAATGTTGCAAGGTGTTTGTGTACTGTTTGATGATTGGCTGACTTGTGAAGCATTGTTTGAATTGTTTACACTCCCCAGGAAAATGTTGCATTCTTTGATTAATTGACTTCCTTCCAGAAGCTTCTGTAGAAACATTGTAATCGGGTGCTTTGTAATTGGGTTGGGGAACTGTCAATAACACTTTAATGTAATCGATATCTGTGATTGGTTTGTAGGGGTTACCATCCCCATGTAGATCTGCCCCACAGGGTTCAATGACCTATAAAAGGTAACCCCCACGGGGTTGGTTGTCGATCTTCTGGAGGACGCTTGGGCCTGCATAACCTTTTGAATGTGACTGCTTGCACGAGACTGAAGGGCTTGGACAAGGGTGGTTAGGTATGGTATAGGGGATTCGTTATTGTTTCATAAAAATAAAGTTTAGTAGTCCAGTGCTTGGCTCGGTGTTTTACTGAACTAGATTAAGGGAGGTTGGCTCTTGGAGCATAATTACACAGCCAGAGGAAAGAAGGCATAGGTGAGAAGAAGCAGGAGAGAAGGAGGAAGAAATAGAGGAAGAAAGGAAGAGAGAGAGAGAGAGAGAGAGATGAAGGGAGAGAAGATGGGGTGCCTCCCTGCTAGCTATGTTCCCCTGTTACAGGTCTGGAGGAAGACTGAGCCACTGGGCCAAACTTGAGACGACCAGTGCTGGAGAAGACTGAGCTGCCGAGACAAGGACTAGATAGCCACTGAGGTCATGACCGAGTAGCCGAGGCACACCTGAGATTGCCAGTATGTCTTGCCTCCTCGCAGACATGTGGGACTGTGCCCACACACAGAGGCAAAGATTGTGCCACCAGGGTAAGCTTGAGACTGCCAGTGCCTCTTCGTTAAGTCCAAAACATACTGTAGTGCAAGGACAACCCTGAGACTGCCAGCACCTCTCTTCAAGGCAGGGGTGAACTGCAGGGATAAGATCGCCGTACCTCCTCCTTCATATCCAAGACTTAGCTGCTGGGCAATCCTGAGATCGCCAGTACTTCCTCATATGCACAATGATGATGTGGGACAGTGCCACTGTGTGAACTGTAAATAAACTATATCATGTGAGTTTACCCTACTGCGAGTGTTTGGTGATTCTGCGTGTTCCATGACGCCACACATAAAGTTTTTTTTTTAATTGGCAAAGGATATTAAAATATTATTCCATTAATTACACTGGAAAACAGTGTTCATTGTGTTCTGTGTTACATTTGCAAACATACATTTCATCATACCATTGTTGCGATTTAAGGTATATATGACCATATAACCATATAACAATTACAGCACGGAAACAGGCCGTCTCGGCCCTTCCAGTCCGTGCCGACCATTTGTTTTCCCCTAGTCCCATCTACCTGCACTCAGACCATACCCCTCCATTCCCTTCACGTACATATACCTATCCACTTTACTCTTAAATGTTAAAATCGATCCTGCCTCCACCACTTCTGCTGGAAGCTGATTCCACACAGCCACCACCCTCTGAGTAAAGAAGTTCCCCCTCATGTTACCCCGAAACATCTGTCCGTTAATTCTCATGTCATGCCCTCTTGTTTGAAACTTCCCTACCCTCAATGGGAAAAACGTATCCACGTCAACTCTGTCTATCCCTTTCATCATTTTAAAGACCTCAATCAAGTCCCCCTTAACCTTCTGCGCTACAAAGAATAAAGACCTAACTTGTTCAACCTTTCTCTGTAACATAGTTGCTGGAACCCTGGCAACATTCTAGTAAATCTCCTCTGTACTCTCTCTATTTTGTTGACATCCTTCCTATAACTAGGCGACCAAAATTGTACACCATACTCCAGAATTGGTCTTACAATGCCTTGTACAATTTTAACATTACTTCCCTACTCCTATATTCAATACTCTGATTTATAAAGGCCAGCACACCAAAGGCTTTCTTTACCACCCTATCTACATGCGATTCCACCTTCAGGGAACTATGCACAGTTATTCCTAGATCCCTCTGGTTCACAGCATTCCTCAATTCCCTACCATTTACCATGTACGTCCTATTTTGATTTGTCTGCCAAGATGTAGCACTTCACACTTATCAGCATTAAACTCCATCTGCCATCTTTCAGCCCACTTTTCCAAATGGCCCAAATCTCTCTGTAGACTTTGAAAATCTACTTCATTATCCACAACACCACCTATCTTAGTATCATCTGCATACTTACTTATCCAATTTTCCACCCCATCATCCAGATCATTGATGTACATGACAAACAACAGTGGACCAACACAGATCCCTGAGGCACCCCATGGTCACCGGCTTCCAACCTGACAAACAGCCATCCACCATTACTCTCTGACAGCCACTGTTGAATCCATCTTGCTACTCCGCCATTAACACCCAAAGATTGAACCTTCTTAACCAACCTTCCATGGGGAACCTTGTCAAAGGCCTTACTGAAATCCATATAGACAACATCCACTGCTTTACCCTCATCAATTTCCCTAGTTACCACTTCAAAAAATTCAAGAAGGTTTGTCCTTCCAGGCACAAATCCATGTTGACTGTTCCACAAATCCATGTGAACTGACCAACTGAAATCATTATTTCTATCAACATTGTGTAACCAAGCAAAGGTTAAATTTTTAATTGGATGTACTTGCATTGATTCCATTTTGAATTAAGACGCTAAGAGGTTGATTGAAACTGTCACAGCATAGAGGAAGCTGGTAAAATTAATTATACCCTCATTCTTTCTCTCAGAACAAGTCATTTTGCCCATAGTTATGCCGTGCTTCATAGTGCCAGGTGCTTGACTATTTTCAAGAGAGAGTTAGATTTAACTCTTGGGGTTAAGGGAATCAAGCTATATGGGAAAAAGCCGGAATGGGGTACTGATTTTGGCTGATCAGCCATGATCATATTGAATGGCGGTGCTGGCTCAAAGGGCCGAATGGCCTACTCCTGCACTGACATTTTTTCTGTTTCTATGTGACGCATCCCATTTAAGCTCCCCAGAAGTTTTATCGCCTGGCCATGAGGTTCCCTGTTTCTTTGTGTCACCACATAGGTTAACAATAGATGACTTACTGATGGGAGAGGCTGCATATTGATGTATTCATTAGGCCAGTTTTCCATACACTGCTGCTAGTCAGCAGTATAAGCTTAAAATGGAAGCATACCTTCACACTGGCACACAAAACGTGAGCAGTGAGTATTGTGTAAGTGATTTCACTTAGGCACTGGATGCACCCCATTGGCAAGCAGCACACTGATAGGTATTTCTATGAAGAAACATTTGGCATTGACATTGGGTAATTATTACATTGTGGAAGACAATACAGTGAAAAACTATGTTTGTGTGTTATCCGAATCATACTGTGTATAGTAAGCCATATGCAAGTACCACAGATTGTACAAATAGAAAAATACCAGAGTACGAATTATAGTATTTCAGAATTAGAGTGTTACGGCTAAAGAGCAAATGCAGGTTAAAAAATAAGTGCAAGGGCCACAATGAGATAGGTTGGTAGATCGGGATGACACAATTAGCTTATGATAGGACCATTCAGTAATCTGATAACAGTGAAGAAGAATTTATCGCAAATCTCCAGTAGTGACTTGGCATCAAATGTTGTGAAGTACTAAGTTAAAGCCACATACCCAAATACAAATGGTTGTTTCTACGACAATAAACAATAGACAATAGGTGCAGGAGTAGGCTATTGTGCCCTTCGAGCCAGCACTGCCATTCAATGTGATCATCCCCGATCAGTACTATGCAGTCTCACCTGCATATGTCCGTTTCATTTATTAATTGATCTCATTTGTTAAAGCCTTCTACTCTTCTTCCAAATACAGGGAATAATCACAATGTAAGCAATGAAACGTGTTGTCACATCAAAACCACAGTATCATGAAGTTTTAAAGATTCAATACACTAGATTGCCTTCTGCACTCCTTTGAGCAGAATGAATGAGAACTATTAAATGCACTGAAAATCACAACTGAAGAAAACATTTAATAGCTTATACACATAAATCATTGCTTTTCATGTTTATTTATTTTGTCTAATGCATGTTTAAAAGGCTTCCTGTCACTGATAGATTCATTCAAGTCATCTGCTCCAGGCTGTTTTATAACTGCTTTCAAAAACAGTGTGATTAATTTTTTTCCAAATATTTTTTCATGCCTGTTTTCCTATAAAAAGGAAATTGAAAGCAGTGTGAATATCAAAATATTGCCTTATGAAATGTTGATAGAGGGCTACGCTTTTGTTGTAAGTCATAGAGGCGGAATAATAACTCAGTAAGGAAGAGGGTGAGCCAAATAAGTTGCTGCTTACTCACAGATGAGTTGCATATTTGATCTGGTCTTTGTCCAGGATATCCTAGACATCTCCTCTGTACCTGTTAAAGTGCAGAAGCCTGAAAGGTCCTCAGCATCTGATCTTCTGCCCAGCAAATGACCTAGCCATGACTCAGCAGTGGTGCACTAATAAGATGCAGAATGGAAGGCGTGATTCATTTGATATTCTAAGGGACTTAACCAGGTAGACATTGAGATGCCTTCACAAGTGGGACAGTCATGACAAGGGGATAGCTGCAAAATATAGGGTCAGTTATTTAATATTGACGTGCATAGAAGTTCATTAATGGAGTGGGTAGTGTACCTTCGGAATACTCTGCCCGCGAGGATAGTGGAGCCCCAGAACATTAAGGCAGAGATGGATACATATTTGAAAGATTAAGGAATAAAGGTTATGGGGAAATGGCATAGAAGAGGAGGCCAGCATAGATTGAAAGGTGGTAGACTCAAAATGCTGGAGTAATTCAGCAGGACTGGCAGTATCTCTGGAGATAAGGAATGGGTGAAGTTTCAGGTCGAGGATTGAGAGGCATAGTGTCCAATTTCTCGCCCTATGTTTTGTGCTCCTGTGTTCTTGTAATGAAAGCAGCAACCCCAGTTATTCATTGTGTAATGATAAGGGGTCCTCCTTTTAAATCAGAAATGTGGCACCTTTTTCTCTCTCTCCCTAATATGTGCATTTTGAAAAGTGTCTTCCCCAGAATATTTTCAAGTATTTTTAAGGCAGAGTAGGTGTATTCTTGATTAGCAAGACAGTGAAAGGTTATCAGGAAGAGGCCATATAATGTAGATTTAAAGTTACAATCAAATCAGCTGTGATCATTTCGAAAAGAGGAGCAGGCTCAAGGGATTGCGGTGGCCCATTCTTGCTCCCAATCCATATGTTTGTATATTGAATGGTCAAAGAGCCTGTGGAACAGACTAGAATATTTTACTTAGTGTTAATGCTTTGGAGTATTTTCATCATTTTAATGAGTGTTTAATTAGATTCAATTAAAAATAATGACTTAAGTCTATTTGGATAGTTTTATAACCATTTCTCTCAGGGACATTTAGAAACAGTTCAGAAGTCCTTAATAGCAATGAGCAAGCAAAGCATATTAGGGCCTTCCTGGGAGTGTGGCCTCTAGTCCACCACCTTGGGCCTGGTCAACTAGAGTCCAGTTAATCACAAAAGATGTCTCTCAGCTGCAGATTGTCTTCGTGACTTCCACATTTGATTTTTAAAAAGTACAGGTCGACAAGGACAGTGGGATAGTGAGTTTGGGCAGTGGGTCATAGAACATTATGATACGATACGACATGATAAGATATAACTTTATTTTTCCCAGCAGGAAAATGGATCTGTCAACAGTTATAAAAGCACAAAATACATGAAACATGAATTTAAAGTGACAAGTGGATCGGATTAGGGATGTGCAAAGATTGAGGGGAGGGGGAAGAGGAGTCAGTCTACCCCACGACAGAAGAGGGAGGAGTTGTACAATTTGATAGCCACAGGGAAGAAGGATCTCCTGTAGTGTTTCCATCCTGCATATTGGTGGAATCAGTCTGTTGCTGAAGGTACTCCTCAGGTTGACCAGTGTGTCATGGAGGGTTTGAGCTGTATTGTCCAGGATACTCTGCAGTTTGAGGAGCATCCTCCCTCCAAGACCATCTCCCATGAATCCAACTCCGCCCCCAGGACATAGAACATAGAACAGAGAACAGTACAGCACATGAAAGGGCCCTTCGGCACACAATGTTTGTGCCAAACATGATGCCTGGTTCAACTGATTTCATCTGCCGGTACATGATACACATCCCTCTATTCCTTGCACTTCCATGTGCCTAACTAAAACCTCTTAAACACCACTTAATCAAATGCGCCAATCACATTTCATGGACAATTTGGCCACTCTAATCACCAATTTGTTTTTTTCTTCTATTTCTCCATAACCCCTGTCTGATGCCACTTTTTCAAACCTGACATATGCCTCATTTTTCTTCCTGACCAACTTTTCTTCCTCCTTGGTCATCCACAATTTCCCATTGTTATCCCTTCTCCTTATAGGAACATACTGATCCAGCACTTTGATCAGCTCACCTTTAACGACTCTCAAATATCATCTGGAGATTTACCTAATACCAATTGCTCCCAATCTACCCTCCTTAGCTACAACCTAATGACATTGTAATCTTTTTTACCCCAATTAAGTACCTTCTCCCAATATCCAGACCTGCCCCTATTCAAAACAAACTGAAAACCCAGGGCAGTGGTCATGGACAATTACTTCCTGCAAGCTCTGTTCAATTAGTGTTAGGGTCTATTTTAAACGACCCAAGGTCATTCCCTGCCCATAGGTCTTGGTTGGGAAGGGAAGCAGCTAGAGAACAGAAAGTAGGTAACTGCAACGCACAAGCAAGAGGGAGTTCGACACCACCAAGTGAGGAAGGTAATCAATGGGACTACCTTGTTACCCTCATTACCTCATTACCCTTTTTATAGAGGAAAGGGTAATGAGGTGGATTAATCATTTCTGCTACCTGTTCTCTAGTCCATGAGCAGTACAGTAAAGATCTCCCCTTGTCCATGTATCTGCAGGGAAACCTTGCCGACAGAATCAAAAAATAAAACACAAAGGAGTTTGTCACCAGTATCTCTCAAACTCACTTTCATTAAAGTAGGAACTGACAGGGATCAGTCAGGTGTCTTAAAAATGTATCTTTAATCCTCGCTTTCCATAGGCTTACTCGAAAAGCATAATTCTTCACATCCAGTAAAAATATTATGTTCAGTGTCTTTCTACTGATTTATTGGCGACAGATTTATTCTAAACAAATCATGCTGACCTAAAGCAAAATACTGCAGATACTGGAAATCAAAGCCATGTGTCTGGAATAGGTACCAAGTCAGACATCATCTGTAGGGAGAAATGCTGGGGTGATGTTTCATGTTGATCATCCTTCTTTAGACTTGGTCAAAGTTAGGGGAAATAAAGTCTGAGGAGATGGGGGAAGGCGGTGTTGAGAGAATGAAGGGGAATGACTGTTACAGGGTGAACACCAAGAGTAAATGACACAAGGAGTGCCAGATGGGAGATTGTGTTTAAGCATGTCTCTGGAAAATGTAAATACTAGGAGACAAAATAATTATCAAAGGGCTAAAAGGAAAGAGAAAGATACTCTGAATAGTGGAAATTTAAGATTTAAGATTCAAGACAGCAATGAATAGTTAGCTGAAACTGTTGAATTCATTATTGATTTTAGATGGTGCTTCATTGGAAAATTTAGTACTTTTGGTCAGGTTGGTGTTCAACTTTGAGCAAAAAAAAAAACTACTGGAAGAACTCAGCGGGCCAGGCAGCATCTGTGGAGGGACGTGGACAGATGACGTTTTGGATTGGGACCCTTCTTCAGATTCCATTTCTGTCCACAGATGCTGCCTGACCCACTGAGTTCTTCCAGCAGTTTGTTTTCTGCACAAGGTTCCAACATCTGCAGTCTCTTATGTCTCTTGGTATTGAGCTTTGTGAGAACAGTGTAGGAGACAGAAGCCTGAGTGGAGTGGAAGGGAAAGCTGCATTGACATATGCATGAATCTCAGGAGTCAATGTTCTGGGGTAACCATTATTCCACATTTCAAATTAAAATTTAATAAATTGCATAATCAAAACTGTATAGAGCACAATGCCTCACAAATAGTTTATATACCTCTCACACTGCTGAGTTAAAGATTAACATAATTACTTTTGAAGTTATTCCTAGCAGGAATGTTAGAATTGGGGTATATATTGGCCATAAGCCTTCTGCAGCTTGCATCGTAACCCATTAAGAACATGACTAATCTGAATCTGGCTTCAGCCAAATATCCTGCTTGATAACCACACACACTTGAATTCCTTACCTTCCGTGGCGCTGTTACTGGCTGCCTTCACCTTCAGTCTGGAATCTTTTTTTATTTTTTGTTATGTTTAAAGTATGTTCATTAGTTTATTTTGTTTTATGTGGGGGGGAAGAGGGTAGGGTAAGGGGGAAACCGTCCTTCAGTCGCTTCCCAGCGAGGATGCGACTATTATCCAAGCCGCGCCCTCGCCCCCCTCCTCGTGGCCTACCAACTGGATTGGCGCGGCCTTTCCTACCGGGACCGACCAGAGCTTCAGCAGCGGCGGCACAGCGCTGGATACATCGCGGAGCGTGTGATGCCTCACCTGGGATCGCCGTTTGGAGCTCCGGAGTGTTGGGCCCGCTGCATCAACATCACGCAGAGCAGCGCTGACTAACATCGCCGAGTCCTGGGACCCTTTGTCGGGGGTCGCCAGCGTGAATCTCCGCCCAGCGTGGCCTGTGGACTTCGGGAGCCGCGGACTCCGGTGGGAGGTGGCCGATTCAGAGGTCCAGGCAGCTGAGGATGTCTTACCTTTCAATGTTGGGGTTCCATCGTTCCCGGCGAGAGGACCTGAACATCGCGCCGCCCGTAGCAGCAACTGCAGGGGGCTCAGGAGGCCACGACCATGGGTGAACATTCGGGAACATCAGCAAGGAGGTTTACTGGACTTTGGTTCCTTCCCTCACAGTGGGGTACTTTGTCGCCACTGTGGGGATGTTTGTGTTGTGGACTACTGTATTCTGTGTTTTGTGTTTTTTTATTTGTACGACTGTAAGGAAAATAGTATTTTGTTGTCTCTTAATTGGAGACAATGACAATAAATTGAATCCAAAATATCTCCCTCAGCCTAAAATATACTCTTTGATTCAACCTCTGCTGTCATCTGGGGCAGAGAATTCCAAAGATTAACAAAGTTTTAAGAAAAGATATTACTCTTCATCTTCATTTTAACCTCTTAATCTGATATTATTTCTCCAAAGTCCTATACTGCCTTGAGAGCAGAACAATTTCATTTTATTTGGGAATAAGATGTGTCCTGTTAACATAGATAAAATGAAGATTTATTCTCATTTTATTTGTGTGGCTTTTTTTAATAAGATTTCAGTAACTTCACACAAATATCTTGTATTCTAACAATGCTAAGATGTGATAAGATTTCTCCAGCACATCAAGGGTTGCCCAGGTAGCTATCCTTTCCAATTGGATGCAGCCATGGTTTGTTAAGTGAATTTCCTTGATATTCTGCTAGGGATCTGATTCAGTTACAAAAGCATGAACAGAATAGAACAGAGAAACAATGAACTTTACAGTAAATGTTTGCTATCACAAGGATTCTTTTTTGTGAGTAGGTTAATTAAAGAAATACACATTGTTTAATCATGTGTCAGCTGATAACAAAACTTGCTGGAGCAGTTTGTTATGAAATTCTACTCCATTACTCAAGATGTCAGATTGGTTTGAATAATTTGAACAATTAATCTTTGAGTTGTTCATCAAGCAATTATTCATTTATGTCATATGACTGGTTCGAACCTGAGTGACCGTTATTTTCCAATCCTTATTTCAGGATGTACACAACAGAAAAGATTTTAAAGAGAAAGCAACTTCACAAAAGTTCACATACTGTAGTATAGAACCCTAATAAAACATGACCCATCTTGATGGACCAGGCTATGCAAATGGAAAGTGAGAAAAACAGCTTCCCTTTAGATGATGGGTTGTTAAGCACATTTTTGTTTTGTGCTGTCTTCTACATTTGGCTTTGCATCTTTCCACACTGATTACAGTAAAACCACAGACGGGAGACATAGTCTAGGTGCGCAATCTTAACCTTACACTAACATTACCAATCACAGGAAGATACAGTTAAGGGCCTGTCCCACTTGGGCATCATTTGCTCGTCACGCAGATGGCGTGCCAAGATTTTGTGACCGCGCGTCACTGCCTACGCCACCATGACGTGTAAATTATGTCACATAAATAATGTCGTGTAAATGACGCGCAAATAACGCCCAAATGGGACGGGCTCTTTACATGTCCAAATTAGTCTGACACTGAGCTACAGTGGGAGGAGGGAGAGGGGGGTGCGAGGGGCACAACAAATGATCAATAGCCGAGTTAAAAGGAAGAATTAAGGAGAGAAAAAGAGAGATAGAGTGGCAGAAATGGGCGTCATTTGCGCGTCATGCAGGTGGCGTGCGAAGATTTTGTGAATCCCAAAATCCTGGGGCGCCGTGCTCGACCGCACGTCACTGCCTATGCCACCACGTCTCACCACGCGCCATGTGTGCGTCACGATGCACGCGTCACGCGTAAATGATGTTGTGTCATGCGTCATGACGTGTAAATTATGTCACGTAAATGTCGCGTAAATGACGCACAAATAATGCCCAAATGGCACAGGCCCTTTACATGTCCAAATTTGGGGTTCACAAAATCTTCGCACGCCACCTGCGTTACGCGCAAATGACACTAAGCTACAGTGTGAGGAGGGAGAGGGGGGTGGGAGGGGCATAATCAATGATCAATAGCTTAGTTAAAAGGAAGAATTAAGGAGAGAGAAAGAGAGATAGCGTGGCAGAAATATTTAGGATGAGAGTTTTATTGCACACATTCAAGGCAGCTGAATATTTTGAATATTTTCAAAAATACGTTGTATTCAGAATTTTCTCTGACCTGAGCTTTTCAAATTAGAGTTTAAATTTCTGTTTAACGCATCTGTATATAATTTTTGGTGAATTACTGCAGTGAATAGAAATGTAATTGTCCCTCTTATTTTCTTTGTACTAAACCATGTTCTTGGAGAAACGTCGGAGTGGTAACATAGAACCATTTCATAGAACCATAGGGATCAGACCTCCCTGGTGGAATAAAACGGGGTGAAAAAAAGGTCTTACCTTTCACTACCTGCAACCTCCGGCAACCACCTTCAACTAGCATCGCAACCGGCTTCGACTAAAAAATTACCGATTTTTAAAACGGCAACCTATTTTTAGTCGTGGCCGGTTTTGAATTTTTTGAAATAATCGCCAAAACATAGAAGAAGCGGAAACCACTTTCGACCATTAGGGAGACTGACAAAAACCTCCGGGAACCTCACGGAAATCTTGGGTGGGGCGCAAAGTGTCCAGAGGTTTCCGTTCAGGTTTGCTAAGTGAGACAGGGGCATTAGTGGTTATGGACGTGACACAACAGTGCTAAAAATATCAGAATCTGCTTGATCTTCCACACAACATTGAGAGCCATTTGGATAATCTTAATATGAAGTAAGTGGAGCTCAATTTTAGGTAGTGTGTAGTGAGGAATAGAATCTGGGGGTAGGAATGCGGTTGATAAGAATATGGGGAGAATAAAATAGGAAGGAGTAGTGGACTGAAAGGCCTGTTTCCTTGCCGTCCTAATCAATGTTGCTGTAACTATGTCTAATCAATAGTAAATTTAATACCAGCAGAAACAGTTTCTCCCATGTCTTCTAATTTAAATATTTCCATTTAACCTGCCTTTAACCTTTACTTCTTGAATGAAAAAAAAATCGAGCTTCCCTTTTACCTGATGCAGGGATTCAAGACAAAGCATTGCCTATATTTCTACCTCATATTTATGTCCCAGATTTTAACATCTGCACTCTCTTGTGTTTTCTTTTTACCCTTCCTTGCGCTTATGATTCCAGTAAATTGTTAAAGAAGAGAACTGATGAAGTTGATAGCATCAGGCAAGGTAAACTAATACATTATTCACAGCAAATACATAACAGAAATAAACAAGGAACATGTCTCCCCTTTCTCTGGTACGTTGTTGACGCGGATGAATCTTTTGATTCTAACTCTCTGACGTTAGTTTCAGCCCCGTCGCAGAAAGATGAATATATAATATTGACTGCTATTTTTGTGTTGTTTTGACGGAGTGCTGTGCTATTGGAGTTCCGTCTTATGTCAAATAAAGCATTAGTCTGCCAAATCTTCCTGTGAATATAAAAGTACCAGATAGTAAAGCCTTTAGTATATTAGAAAAAGGATCATGCATTGGTAAAACAAGCCTATCACCATTCAGATATATCAGGGATGTTTGAACTAGAGATTTCCAAGGATTCACAAACCTTTGAGAGAAGATATGCTTCTGCTTCAGAGTCTGTATCTTAGGTTATGTTTCTAAGTTCAGGTCTCCAGGGAGGAACATTTCTGCCAAGTCCCCCAAATAATCTAAACTGTTTCAATAACATTACCTTTGACCTCCAGAGAGCATTGGACCAATCTGCACAATACTTCTTCATAAGACAACTAATTCAGTGAATCTACACTGCTTCGCCTCCAATGCAATTATATCCTTTCTTAAATGCAGACCAGAATAGAGTAGGAATTTTGATTTTATTAAAGCCCGATGCAATTGTGTCAATTTTATCTATACTCATGTATTCCATCCCATTTGTAACATATCTAACATTCCAAGTGCATTTTAATTATTAATTAATTAATTAATTAATTAATGGTGACGCCATCGAGTGTGGCAGCCTCGCCAGCAGCTATCTGTCCTTTCATCCTTTTTGGTATTTTTAGTCTGTCAAAAAGTTTGTTTTTGGAGGTCTTTTAGTCTTTCTTATGTGGGGGGTGAGGGGCGAAGGGGGAAACCGTCTTCTCAGTCACTACCTGGTCGAGGATACGTCTTTTCTCCGAGCCGCATCTTTACTCCCCTTGCGGCCTACCATCTGGATTGGCGCGGCCTTTCCTGCCAGAGACCGGCCAGAGCTTCAGCAGCGGCGCAGTACTGGATTCTATCGCGGAGCGGGCGATGCCTTACTGGGATTGGAGCTCCGGAGTGTTGGGCCTGCCGATTTTAACACCATGGAGCTGTGGTCTGCGGAGCTTCCAGCTGCAGGCGACGCTGACTTTAACATTGCGAAGGCCTGGGACCTTTCGCCAAGTATCGCCAGTGTTCGAGCTCTGCCCAGTTCGGCCTGTGGACTTCGGAAGCCGTGGTCTCCAGTAGGAAGTGGCTGACTCGGAAACGCCAAGCCGCTGAGAGTGTTCTTCCGTTCCAACACTGGAGCTCCGATCAGCCAATCATCCCGGCGAGAGGGCCTGAAACATCAGGCCGCCGTTGCGGCAACTGTGGTGGCCTCAATAGGCCCCAACCATGGGAGAAAAAGAGGAAGATGCCTTCCCTCACAGTGGGAAACATTGATTCCGCTGTGGGGGGATGTTTTTATGTTTTGTGTTAAATTCTATAGTGTTGTGTTTATCTTATTTGTGCGCTTCATGGTAACTCAAATTTCACTGCACCAATTGGTGTATGTGACAATAAATGTCCTTTGTCCTTTATTTGCTAGGCCTTCTATCTCATTATTGATTCTTTATGGGTTAGAAGTAGAAGATTGGAGGATTGTTGTCCCTTTCTTAAGGAGGTAGCAGGAATGAGCCAGGTAACTAACACCCAGTGAGTCTTACATCAGAGGTAGGGAAATGATTGGAGAATATTCCATCGGATAGGATTTAAGTATGTTGGAAAGGCATGGGTTCAGCATGGTTTGTGTGAGGAAAATCCTATCTCTCTAATTTGATAGGTTTTACAGAGGTAACAAGGATTATTGATGAAGGCACAGCCGTGGATGTCATTCTAGACTTTAGTAAGGCATTTGACAAGGTCCACAGTGACAGAAGATTAACACATTTAGAATCTATGGTGAGCTGGCTAATTGGATCCAGGTTTATAGGAGGCAAGGATAACATTGAAAAAACAAAAAACAACGAACAGCAGATGCTGGTTTAAACAAAAATACATAAAATTCTGAATTAACTCAACCGGTTAGGCGACATCTCTGGAGAACATGGATAGGTGATGTTTTGTGATCCTTCTTCAGACTGACTCTCCAGTCAGAAGGAGTTTGAAGAAGGGTCCTGATGTGAATCGTCACTGATAATGATGGGGACATGTTTTTCCAATTGTTGGTCTGGGACCAATGGTTTACAAGATAAATCGGTGCTGGGATCATTGTATTTATATATAATATCTATACATACTTCTACACATACATATATACACACACACACACATATATATACACGAGACTAAGTGGGACCCTTGGGTCCCATGTTCACACGGGAGGGCTGGTCCCCCGACGCAATATTCCACCTCACCACCAATACCAATATTGTTGGCAAGTGGGGGGGGGGGCACTTTTCTGGAGCGCTGGTATGGGTGTTGCTGGCTGCAGGGTCTACTGTTCTCCAGAGGGCTCATATGGACATTGTGCGACAAATGGATTCTTGGGGTGGCAGCTCAGTCCCTCACGCATGATGTGCTGGCAGCTCACTCACGGCTATTCCTTGATATTTCATTTCAAGCAGAGTGCAAGGCTAGCAAATTCAAATCCTTTTTCCTACTATTTCAAGCAGGGTGCAAGGCCACCAAATTCAAGTGCAGTTTCTTACCTCTTCGAGCAGGGTGCAAGGCCACACAATTCAAGTGCAGTTTCATACCACTTCAAGCAGGGTGCAAGCCACCAAATTCAGGTTCAGTTTCCAACCACTTCAAGCAGGGTGCAAGGCCACCAAATTCAAGTGCAGTTTCATACCACTCCAAGCAGGGTGCAAGGCCACGAAATTCAAGTGCAGTTGCATACCATTTCAAGGAGGGTGCAAGGCCACCAAATTCAAGTGCAGTTTCATGCCATTTAAAAGAGGGTGCAACTACACCACATTCAAATGCAGTTTCATACCATTTCATGCAGGGTGCAACGACACCACATTCAAATGCAGTTTCATACCATTTCAAGCAGGGTAAAACCACCATAAAACCACACCAAACACCACACTCACAGTTCAGTAGACATTCAGTGTGTTCAGTTGATTCACAGCTCATACAGAGTAGTGACCTCTCCCTCCCCCATCATGCAGAGACTGAGCCACACCCACACTTCGGGGTTTTATAATCCCTCCTCCTCCCACCGGAAAAGGCGTGGCCTTCATGGCGTGATTCACAGGAGAGAGATTCTCAAAAATGTTTAAACACTAATAACACTTTTATTATTCATTGATGGGAATAATCCTCTGCACCTGATGAGCGGAGGGGGACTGAGTAAGATGGCCAAAAATCACAACCGTAAGTGGTAGCATTTTATCTAAAATCAATATAGTGCAAACAGGAAGTTGTCAAGTTTAGCCAAACAGCCAATTGCAGTGCATTTCTACTTCAACCCAAAACCCCACCCAAACAACCATTTGCAGTGCATTTTTACTTAAAACCAACCATATTTTCCTTTTCAAACCCCATTAAGGGCACTCACAGTTGAGTAGACATGTGTTTAGTGTTATTCAGAGATACATCACCGTTTGGCTTCCTCCATCTTGCAGAGACTGAGTTTGGCACACCACTTCCGGGTTTTATAGTCCCTCTCCCCTCCCACCAGCAGGGGCAGCAGAGAGAATGGCAAAAACATTAAAAACATTATTATCTCTGTGATTTTTCATCGATGGGAAAAATCCTCCAGTCCAGGAAGGGGAGGGGTGCTCTGAGCGAGGTGGACAACAATGACAGCTGTAGGTGGCGCCATTCTCTCGGAAATCACACCACAGCGAGCCAAAAGCGGTCAAGATCAGACTTTTGTAATATAGATAGATATATTGACGAATTGGATGTGAATTTTTGGGTTAGGTTAGTAAGTTTTCAGATGATACAATTGATGATGTTATGGATAGTAATGAAAGTTGTCAATGGTACAGCAAGATATAAATCAGAAGGAGTGTCGGGCAGATAATTGGCAGATGGAATTTAATCCTGATGCTTGTGAGATACTGCATATTGGGAATTCAAATAGGGGCAGACATATATAGTAAATGGCTATGTTCAAAAGGATGGTGATGGACAGAAGAATTTAGGGTTCAAGTTCATAGTTCCCTGAAAGTGGCAATGCAGGTAGATATGGTGATAAAGAAGGCATACAGTACATGCCTTCATCAATTGAGGCATAGAATATAAAAGATTGGAAGTTGTGGTTAGAATACCTTTGCAGTATTGTGTGCTGTTCTGGGCAGTAGAATATAGGAAGGATGTATTGTACCGATCCAGAAGGATGTAGTTGTGCTGGAGGGAGTGCAATGGAGGTTCTAGATTCAGGTTTCTAGATTGGAAGACTTTAATTATTGGAAGAGATAGGATAGGCTGGGTATACTTTCCCTGGAGTGAAGGAGCTGAGGGCCAACCTGATGGAGAAATATAAAATTATGTGAGGCATAGCTAGGGTAAACAGTCTGAATCTTTTTCCTATGATACATATGTTAGGTATGTTACAATACCTACCTACGAACCTGTAGTGTTTTTCCTGCCGATATGGGGTTCAAATTCACCGCAAACCGCAATGTTCCAATTGATCGCATTCCACAAACACCCACTCGCAAGATGATTTAATTGGCCATAAATTTACGGGAATTAAACATTCCTTCCATTTGGCCTATAAATTCATGACAATGAGATTTAAAAATCATGTTATATTGTGAATTCTTGTGTGAATGTTATTTGGACACTTGGGCTATTTAAAAATGTTCATCTTTTCTTAAGAAATGGATAGATATTTAGATCTAGTAATTGAATTTTGTTATTAGCTACAATTAGGTAAGTAACTAATTATATGCTTTAATTTTAGGTCATCCAAGTAAGATTGTTTCATATTTGTTTCAGAATGTTCAATCTATAATAACTGAAAAATTCTTTCAGTTCTCTTAATTTTTAAGAAAGTTATGGGCTTTTGACTGTCCTCAATCACAGCTTTTCTGTTAAGTCAATGGAAAAGCAAAAGGGAACAAGATGCTCATTTCCGAGTATGAAAATGGCCATATCTTTTTTTAATACTGAAGATATGAAAGTGAATTAGGTGTGAAATTAAACTTAGTTTTATGCTTTATCTGATGGGATAAATTGCAGACTTGATTTTTTAAATCTCAAAATTTTGTAACATTGCTACATATATATCAAAAACAAGAGGACACAGTTTTAAGTGAAAAGGTACGCGACTTAAAGGAGGTCCTTTTGTTTTATATGCAGTGACTGCTTTTATTTGGAATTTGCTACCAAAACAAGAGGATGTAGGTATAAGGGAAAAGGTCGGAGATTTAAAGGAACGTCTGTCATTTTCTTTACACATTTACTGGTATTTATTTGAAATGTGCTAAAAAAGAAGATGGTGAAATCAGATACAATTTATGTTTAGGAGAATGCGTGGCTGAGGGACTGTTGCAGTGGGCAGGGATTCAAGTTTCTTGATCACTGGGACCTCTTTTGGGGAAGGCATGATCTGTACACAAAGGATGGGTTGCACTTGAGCCCGAGGGGGACCAATATCCTGGCAGGGAGATTTGCAAAGGCTACTGGGGAGACTTTAAACTAGAAAGGCTGGGGGGAGGGACTCGGGTAGAGGGGGCTAGGGGTCAGGGTGTGGGGCAAGAGGCAGAGAAGCACTCGGATCCAAAATGTAGGCGAGAAAGATGAAAAAGATAATAGACAGAGAATAAGGGATGGTGGGTTTCTAAAATGTGTATATTTTAATGCTAGGAGCATTGTAAGTAAGGTGGACGAACTTAGAGCCTGGATTGACACCTGGAAATATGATGTTGTGGCAATCAGTGAAACATGGTTGCAGGAGGGCTGTGATTGGAAACTAAAATATTCCAGGATTTCGTTGCTTCAGGTGTGATAGAATTGGAGGGACCAGAGGGGAGGTGTTGCATTGCTTGTCAGAGAGGATATTACAGCAGTGCTTTGGCAGGATAGATTAGAGGGCTCGTCTAGGGAGGCTATTTGGGTGGAACTGAGAAGTGGGAACGGTGTAGCAACACTTTAAGGGTTGTATTATAGACCGCCAAATGGGGAGCGTGAATTGGAAGAGCAAATATGTAAGGAGATAGCAGATATTAGTAGTAAGCACAAGGTAGTGATTGTGGGAGATTTCAATTTTCCAAAAATAGACTGGGAAACACATTCTGTAAATGGGCTGGATGGTTTGGAGTTTGTAAAATGTGTGCAGGATAGTTTTTTGCAGCAGTACATAGAGGTATGCGTTGGTGAGCACTTCGGGACCAGTGATCACAATACCATTAGTTTCAATATAATTATGGAGAGAGTCAGAACTGGACCAAGGGTGGAGATTTTTGATTGGAGAAAGGCTAACTTTGAGGGAATGCGTAAGGATTTTAAAGGAGTGAATTGGGACACTTTGTTTCATGGGAAGGATGTAGAAGAGAAATGGAGGACATTTAAAGGGGAAATTGTAAGAGTACAGAATCTTTATGTCCCTGTTAGGTTGAAAGGAAATAGTAAAAAAATTGGAAAGAGCCATGGTTTTCAAGGGAAATTGGACACGTTTCGAAAAAAGAGAAATATCTACAATAATTATAGGAGGCATGGAGTAAATGAGGTGCTAGAGGAGTATAAAGAATGTAAAAAGAATCTTAAGAAATAAATTAGGAAGGCTAAAAGAAGATATGATGTTGCTTTGGCAAGAAAGGTGAAAGTAAACCCAAAGGGTTTCTACAGCTATATTAATAGCAAAAGGATAACGAGGGACAAAATTGGATCATTAGAGAACCAGAATGGACAGCTATCTGCAGAGCCAAAAGAGATGGGGGAGATATTGAACAATTTCTTTTCTTCGGTATTCACCAAGGAGAAGGATATTGAACTCTGTGAGTTAAGGGGAAAAAGTAGAGTAGCTATGGAAACTATGAGATTCAAAGAGGAGGAAGTACTGGCACTTTTGAAAAATATAAAAGTGGATAAGTCTCCAGGTCCTGACAGGATATTCCCTAGGACATTGAGGGAAGTTAGTGTAGAAATAGCAGGAGCTATGACAGAAATATTTCAAATGTCATTAGAAACGGGAATAGTGCCGGAGGATTGGCGAACTGCGCATGTTGTTCCATTGTTTTAAAAAGGGTTCAAAGAATAAACCTAGCAATTATAGACCTATTAGTTTGACGTCAGTGGTGGGCAAATTAATGGAAAGGATACTTAGAGATAATATATATAAGCATCTGGATAAACAGGGTCTGATCAGGAACAGTCAACATGGATTTGTGCCTGGAAGGTCATGTTTGACAAACCTTCTTGAATTTTTTGAAGCGATAACTAGGGAAATTGATGAGGGTAAAGCAGTGGATGTTGTCTATATGGATTTCAGTAAGGCCTTTGACAAGGTTCCCCATGGAAGGTTGGTTAAGAAGGTTCAATCTTTGGGTGTTAATGGCGGAGTAGCAAGATGGATTCAACAGTGGCTGAATGGGAGATGTCAGAGAGTAATGGTGGATGGCTGTTTGTCAGGTTGGAAGCCGGTGACCAGTGGGGTGCCTCAGGGATCTGTGTTGGGTCCACTGTTGTTTGTCATGTACATCAATGATCTGGATGATGGGGTGGAAAATTGGATAAGTAAGTATGCAGATGATACTAAGATAGGCGGTGTTGTGGATAATGAAGTAGATTTTCAAAGTCTACAGAGAGATTTGGGCCATTTGGAAAAGTGGGCTGAAAGATGGCAGATGGAGTTTAATGCTGATAAGTGTGAAGTGCTACATCTTGGCAGGACAAATCAAAATAGGACGTACATGGTAAATGGTAGGAAATTGAGGAATGCTGTGAAACAGAGGGATCTAGGAATAACTGTGCATAGTTCCCTGAAGGTGGAATCGCATGTAGATAGGGTGGTAAATAAAGCCTTTGGTGTGCTGGCCTTTATAAATCAGAGCTTTGAATATAGGAGTAGGGAAGTAATGTTAAAATTGTACAAGGCATTGGTAAGACCAATTCTGGAGTATGGTGTACAATTTTGGTCGCCTAGTTATAGGAAGGATGTCAACAAAATAGAGAGTACAGAGGAGATTTACTAGAATGTTGCCAGGGTTCCAGCAACTATGTTACAGAGAAAGGTTGAACAAGTTAGGTCTTTATTCTTTGGAGCGCAGAAGGTTAAGGGGGGACCTGATTGAGGTCTTTAAAATGATGAAAGGGATAGACAGAGTTGACGTGGATACGTTTTTTCCCATTGAGGGTAGGGAAGATTCAAAACAAGAGGGCATGACATGAGAATTAAGGGACAGAGGTTTCGGGGTAACGTGAGGGGGAACTTCTTTACTCAGAGGGTGGTGGCTGTGTGGAATGAGCTTCCAGCAGAAGTGGTGGAGGCAGGATCGATTTTAACATTTAAGAGTAAAGTGGATAGGTATATGGACGTGAAGGGAATGGAGGGGTATGGTCTGAGTGCAGGTAGATGGGACTAGGGGAAAACAAATGGTCAGCACGGACTGGAAGGGCCGAGAGGGCCTGTTTCCGTGCTGTAATTGTTATATGGTTATATGGTTATATGGTTATTTGAGCACACATTTGAACAGTCAATGCATAGGAGTCACTCCTGATGCAGATAAATGGGATTGGTGTAGATGGGAAATCTACTTGGCTGTTACATGATAGACCAAATACCCCATTTCTGTGCAAATTGACATTATGACTTCATGAACGGTAGGATTGCCTACACCAACTATTCCTTCCTATCCTCGCAAGTGGCACAAACGTAATTCCAAAATTTAAATTCCTAGAAATTACAATCTAAACTATTAAATTTCTCCACCTCTAGATCCTCCCTTAAGATGTTTGTTCAAACGCAAACTCATTAAACTTTTAGTCATATGAATTAATTTGTAATTTCTAGCTTCATTTTTTTGTTTCTAATTAGCCTATATATATAATGTGTTGAAAATTGCAAAATTGTTGTTTCTGAAGTCTTTAACTGGTGTATGTAAAATTATTGTTCCTTGTAAGTGTTTGATGCATTTTATAGCAATGGATGCACTGTAAATACTTGTTTGTCATGTGCTTAAATGCACAATTTTTTTTCAGTTGGGTAATTCAAAATGTGAAATGAGATATCATCCATACCATAAATTAGATTTGTCAGACAGTACAGTTAAACAACACTTCACTATAAATTTATTACCTCATATTCTTTCAAATGAGAAGGAGACTATTCAACTATTGAGTCTATGCTGGCTCTCAGAGCAATCCCATCAATCTGTTTCCTCACTTACTTTCCTATAACCTATTCTCTCTCACATGTCTACCAACTCCCCGATGAGATAATTTACAGAGGCCAATAACCTATTAGCACATCTTTGGGATGCGGGATCAACCTGGAGCACTGGTAAGCCCAAAGTGGTCACAGAGAGACCATACAAACACCAAACATGCACACACAGACACAAGAACTTGGAGGTCATGTAAGAAAATGCCAAGCTTTGTGATTAGGAATGCTTGCCTGCAGCATTATACGGGCAATGTTCAGGCATGAGCTAGCATTAATATTTGAATCGCCAAAGTACAACGCAGAGAGCCTCTCCAAATAGAGGGAGTATACATTGTTCACCAGCACACTGTGGGTACAAAATTGATTGTAATGACTCATCCAGGCCACTCCAACAGCATCTTCTAAAATTATGATCAATGGAAGAAGTGCATGGAAATAACACCTCCTGTAGGTTCCCTTCCAATTCATATATGATCCCATCTTGGAAATGTACTGAGATACAGTGAAATATAATGCTCATCCTTCATCTATATTACTAAAAGTCTGATCTTGACCACTTCCTGTTGTTCTGTATATTGATTTTTGAAAAAAACGCTGCCACTTACGCTGTGATTTTTGGCCATCTTACACAGTCCCTCTCCGCTGTGCAGGACAAGAAGATTTTTCCCATCGATGAAAAATAAAAGAGTTATTAATGTTTAAAGAATGTTGAGATTCTCCCTACTGAAGGCCACGCCCCTTCCGGAGGGACTATAAAACCCAGAAGAGTTGAGTGCCTCAGTCAGTCTCTGCAAGATGGGGGAGCGAGAGGGTCACGCCTCTCAGTCTGACCTGTGAATAACCCTGAACACATATCTACTATACTATGAATGATTTTACTGACCTGTCAGTGCCCTTAATGTGGTTTGAAAATATAGTTTGCAAATAGTTGGTTTGTAAATGCGAAAGTTGTGTTGCCTTTGGTTTGGGAATGCTAAAGCTGTGTTGCCTTCGGTTTGGAAATGCTAAAGCTGTGTTGCCTTTAGAAACATAGAAACTTCTGGTGGCACCATGTTTTGGTAACAGTCGCCACACATAGCTCTGCTCCCAAAAATTTGCGATTTTTCGCATCACAACTGGATCTAGAGATCGGGACCGATTAAAAAAGGTTATCGGAGGCCTTGAATGTTCTGCTGATGGCATCAACAATAAGTGCTGTGCATTAAACTCTGGATTTAACCCTTTAAATGCAGAATCCGATTTCTGCTCAGTCCTCAGAGAAGCATTTCAAAAATATACTGCAGCACTGAGAAAGAGCCTGAAGAGCTTGGAGAATCGACTTTTGAAGGTGCTCTTGAGGAAAACTGCCTTCCGAAATGTCTACAAGATCTAAGGCAGATAAGGCAGATAAGGCAGATAAGGAGAAAGACTTGGAGGACTTAAAGCAAACGGTAAGGGAATTGAAAGATGAAAAGGTGGACGGAACGTACGTGGAAAAAATGATGAAAGATATGACAGATAAGCTAATGCTGAATACAAATACGGGCAATTTGAAAGTTATTGAGTCTGTGCAGGATTCGATCAACACCGTAAATAAAAGAATTGGAGATGTGAGAGTTGAACTATTGGAGCGAATGGACAAGGGGAAAGAAGACACTAATAAGAAGTTTGTTGCAGTGCATGAGACTGTCGCCTCATATGTGAAAACAATGAAAGAGATGGAGGAAGAGATGGGACAAATGGCCGAGGATATGAAGAAAATGAAGACACAGTACGACCTCACTGCAAAACAGCTGGCAAAATGTTCGGATAAGTTTGCTGCGGATCTAATTAAAGAAGCTCTCAACCTTCCTAATCTTCCGAAAATTGAAGTGGCACATTGAATTCTGAGATTCAAACAAAAATCCCAAACAGGCTCAGAATACACACGTCAGATCATTGTGAAATTCGGGACATCTCTGGCGTGGAAGAGATTATGAGTAATATCAAATATGGAGTACCACTGAAATACGAGCAGACATCCTTCAAAATATTTAGAGATTACCCCTATGAAGTGGTCCAAAAAAGAAATCAGTTCTACAAGGTAAAACAAGCACTCCAAGGCGTGAAGGGTGTCAGATATGGAGTGTACTTTCCAGCAAGAATGCGCATTTCTTACAACGATCAGCAAAAATCGTTTACAAAGCTGGAGAGCACATATAAATATGCCTTAACCATCATGGAAGAGAATAAGTAACTTGAAAAGCTGTACTGTATGGATACTCTCTCTCTTTACTATTTCACCATGAAATGTGTTCAACAGGAGATGGAACTCTCCCTGTGTTTAGACTCGACGGCTAATCGAGGAATGTTAATTCAAGGACATACTGGATTCCAAGTGAAGTGGAAAAAGATAAACACTGAATACAGAGCTTTACAATATAATCTGAACAGAGCAATTACCGTGGTTTAAACATTTTAACTGAATAACCTAATGTTATAGAAATAACACTTTTAACACATAAAACATAGAATACTATCATAGAAATTGTAATGAACATTAACCAGATCGGTAGTAATGGGCTGATTTACAATCTAACATCTATAACTTAATATCTTAATAAGTTTTAAGCAGATTTATAACCGGGTTGTGAGGGGGTTGACGGGATCCTGGCTCAGATCCAGAAGCCTGCCCTAGGTAGCCGCTTCAACCAATAGCTGATAATTATCGAGGTAAAAACTGATGCTTAACACTCTATAGATAAAACAGTTAGATATATTTGGGAATACATATGAAATGGATATATGTACTGCAATTAGGTATTATATAGTTGATTTGGAATCGGCTCAGTTATAGTATGGATATGTTATGACTTATTGAGGGAATGGAGCCATTTGTTTATTAACATCGACAACGGAAGTCGATACAATGTTTTCTCCCACCAACAGGTGGGCCACTTATTACAGTGCCAACAAGCTCGGTCACTGTATTTTCACTTTTACTATTTTTTTTTACTATCACAATTAATCACTTGTATGTCTTTTTTATTCAAGGATAATTGCAAAAGGAATCCACAAACTGAACTTGGTAAGTTGACTGTTCCCCCATTGCTTAAAGACCTGAGGTATGGATGCACCAGAAGATACATAGGTACTAAACCTAGTCAAAATGCAAGACACTAAACAAAATAAATCGGGAGGAATCTCATTCTGCAGTTGGAATATTAGGGGGGCTAACAAACATATTAAATGGGGTAAGATTTTAGCACAGCTGAAAACATTTAAGTCAGATGATATCTTCCTCCAAGAAACACATATTAAAGTTCAAGATCAAGTTAGATTGAGGGCCAACTGGATAGGTCAAACTTTTCATTCGTCATACACGTCAAAATCCAGAGGCACGTCCATCATGATCCACAAAGATATACCATTTAAACAGAAAAATACCTTAACAGATAAGGATGGGAGATATATGATATAACCAGATCCATGCAATCCCAAACATTGTAAATATATATGCGCCTAACTTTGATAAGGAGCAGGGAGGTTCTATACCAAATCTAACATAGAGGGAGTGCAGAGAAGGTTCACCAGACTGATAAGGACTGATGGAAAGACTGGATAGAGATAAGATGAGAGGGGATCTTATAGTGGCTAGATACCGAGAATCCATGCTTAAGGATAAGGGGGGAAATCCTTTAAGACCCTTTTTTCACACAACTCTCTCAGTTCATTGGCTATATTTAAGAGTGAGTGGGATGTGGCCCTTGTGGCTAAGGGGATCAGAGGGTATGGAGAAGAAGGCAGGTACGGGATACAGTTGGATGATCACCATGATATATGAATGGCGGTGCAAGGCTCGAAGGGCTAACTTTGCACCTATTTTCTATGTTTCTAATCCGCATTTTTTTAAATAAAATTTTGAATTTAATTGCAGAATATAATTACCAGAATGTTATAATTGGGGTGACTTTAACTGTGTCTTAGATCCTTATTTAGATAAATCCAGTCAAAAACAACGAGGTAATACGAAATCTAAAACTAGTGAACTTTTAAACACATATATAAAACATACAAATATAACCAATGTTTGGAGGATTTCAAATCCGACAGGCAAGGAATATTCATTTTATTCATCGGTGCACAACACTTACTCATGTATAGATTATTTCCTGGTAGACACAAAATTAATTCCGTATACTTAACCCAAAATACCACACAAATACGATTTCAGATCATTCCCCCCTAACTTTTTTTTTAAAATAGAAGGCATGTCTAAGAATACATCGTTCTGGAGGTATAACCCCCAAATTTTAAAAGACCCGCAAGGGAGTATATATCTAAGACAGCAAATTGATCTTTTTTCTAAATAAATGATATGCCAGACACACCACCTACATTATTATGGGAATCTTTCAAAGATTTAATAGAGGTGTTATAATCTCATACCAAGCCTTTCAGAATAAAGAAAATAAGAATGAATAATGGCAGCTAGAGGAACAAATTAGACAATTGGATATAGATAATGCTAAAGACCTGTCCATGGATAAACACAATGAAATATTAATACTAAAATTCAAATTAAATAAATTACTATCAGAGAAAGTTATAAGATTATTCCAAATTACAAGACAGGAACAGTTTGAATTTGGGGAGAAGCCTCATAAACTTCTCGCACGCCAAATAAAAAAATGAGAAAAGGAACACACGATTTCAAAAATTAAATCAGACAAAGGGGAAGTATCAACATTACCGAATTAAATTAATAAAAGATTTGTGCAATTTTATGAGAAATTGTAGACATCCAAAATGACAATGGACACCAACACAATCACTGAGTTTCTGGATAATTGCAATCTTCCCAAACTAGAATTGCAGGAACAAGAGGAATTGGGAACACAAATCTCAAATAAGGAAATAGAAGAAACAATATTCTCATTAAAAAATGGTCCCGACGGATTTAGTAATGAATTCTATAAAAGTTTTTACGATATATTTAGTCCTCGTCTCCAGAAAATGTACACACACGCTTTCAGAGAACAAATATTACCTGATACACTAGCAGAATCTACGATTACATTAATACTTAAGAAAGATAAAGATGAGGAAGTACCTGGATCCAATAGAGCTATCGCGTTGTTAAATACAGATAAAAAAATATTAGCAAAAAAAATTTTTTTTTTAAATAATTTTTATTATTATAGAAACATAATAATAACAAATTACATTATTTTGCATTGATGAAAATATATTAGCAAAAATATTAGCAAGAAGATTAAGTAGGTACGCCATTAAACTAATACATCCGGATCAAAAAAAGTTTATCCCTAAGAGATATTCATTTAATAATTTAAGACGTCTGCTTAATATAATGCACTCACACCAAACTAAAGATCCAAATCTCGCAATTATTTCACTGGATGCAGAGAAAGTATTCGATCAGGGTGATTTGGAAGTATATGGTTAAGGTATTGCAAAAAATTCAACTGAGAGAGAACTTCATTCAATGGATTAAATTAATATATAATAAGCCAACGGCCACAATATTAACTAATAATATTTTATCCACGAAATTTCAACTGTGTAGGGGTAATAGACAAGGTTGTTCAGTATCACCATTATTATTTGCCCTCATAATTGAACCACTAGCAGAAAATATTAGAACTCATATGAATATCCACGGATATAAGACAAAATATTCAAACAATAAAATATCATTATACGCTGATGATGTACTTTTGTACATCAAAAAGCCTCATATCACTATACCCAATATTTTAAATTTAATTGAGGATTTCGGTTCATTTTCAGGTAATAGAATAAACTGGAATAAAAGTGAAATCATGTCAATAAAACCGAAAGATTCTATACATCTCATACAATTTCCTATTAAAATAGCTGGGGGAAATTTAAATACCTGGGCATTGAAATTACAAGAAGATATCAAGACATGTTTAAAGCAAACTATAACCCTGTACTTAAGAAATTACATAATTTAATTTAAATTCTGGAAAACGCTACCGATGTCCTTAATAGGTCGAATAAACGCCATAAAAATGATTTTTCTACCACAAATTCTATACTTGTTCAAATCAATCCCACTAGATCTACCCAAAAACTTTTTTTAAAAAATTGGACTCAGACATTACAAATTTTATTTGGGATTATAAGACCCATAGAATACAAAGACCACACCTGAATAAACCCAAAGTAGTAGGGGGATTAGCAGACCCTAACCATGTATTATTATTGGTCAGTAAATATTAGATATATGATTCAATTGTTGGATAATGCTCTTCATCAACCGGAATGGATCATTATGGAAAAAGAGGTCTGCTCCCCCTTTAATATTGGTGCGATCCTTCTTTCACCAATGATGGTGAATAATACAAACTACAACAAAAACCCAATTATACATAGTGCAATCAGAATTTGGAAACAAATAAAATACAATTTAAAATTAAGAAACTTATCTCTCCTATCTCCTATTGCTAAAAACCCTCTGTTTAAACCCTTGATTATAGACAAAGCATTCATACAATGGGAAAGAGCAGGAATTAAAACTTTGGGAGAGTTGTATGATACGGGAAAACTATTATCATTTAAACAATTACAACTAAAATACAATCTGGGTAACAATCAGTATTTTAAATATTTCCAAATATGTGATTATTTGAAAAAACATGCACAAGAATTTCACAAAATGCCATTAGACTTACTAGATGAAGTAAGGAATACAAAGGCGGAATCACCAAATTTAATTTCACTTATATATAATATTATACTAAACGCAGTAATACCAACAACAGAAGGTATTAGAGGTGAGTGGGAAAATGAACTAAGTATAAAAATTTCCAATGAAAGGTGGAAAGAATACTTATTAAATGTACACAAATGCTCAATTAACGTAAGACACACGTTAATACAATTTAAAATTATACATAGATTATACTACTCAAAAACTAAATTAAATAAATTTTTCCCTAACGTTTCACCAATTTGTGATAAATGCCACTGTCAAGAAGCTACTATAGCGCATTCATTCATCTTTTCTACAAAAATTCAAAGGTTTTGGATTGAAATCTTTGAAATTTTCACAAAAGTGTTTAGAATAAAAATGACACGAAAGCCAGAATGGATTATTTTCGGAATGACAGAAGGTAGTTCGGAATTAAATGCGTATCAAAAGAATTTATTTGATTACGGCTTAATAATAGGAAAAAAGCTAATCTTAAAATTCTGGTAAAATGCTCCTATACCAAAATTAAATATGTGGATTTCAACTATGTTTGAAACACTACATCTGGAAGATATGAGACTCTGCCTGGAAGGAAAATCAGAACGCTTCTTTCAGACGTGGTCTGCATTTATAGAATTACTACAAAGATAGGGTGCAGGTGTACCTCAGGCCTTGGTGGGGGGGGGGGGGGGGGGGGGGGGGGGGGGGGGGGGGGGGGGGGGGGGGGGGGGGGGGGGGGGGATGAAAAACTATTGAGTTGGTGGATTCCTTTTGCGTGATATATATAACATAGTAACTGGCTTTTTTTTTCCCTCTTCCTTTTTTTAGGGTCTATCTCTTAACCCCCTTTCTCTAATTCTTTGACCAAGGGTTTCTTCTCCCCTTTGGCACGCTCTTTCACTATCACAATTATTTTCACCTATTTCACTCTCTTTCTTTCTATTCTTTTTCTTTAAAAGCCATAACATTATGGGGTACAATGATTGTAACAATATATATGTGAAGTACATTGATGTATTTACCTCTAATAAATAAAATATTTTGAAAAAAGAAACATAGAAACATAGAAACATAGAAAATAGGTGCAGCATGAGGCCAATCGGCCTTTTGAGCCAGCATCACCATTCATTGTGATCATGGCTGATCGTCCGTAATCAATAACCCGTGCCTGCCTTCTCCACATATCCTTTGATTCCACTAGCCCCTAGAGCTCTATCCAATTCTCTCTTCAAACCATCCAGTGATTTGGCCTCCACTGCCTTCTGTGGCAGGCAATTCCATAAATTCACAACTCACTGGGTAAAAAAGTTTTTTTCTCACCTCAGTCTTAAATTACCTCCCCTTTATTCCAAGGCATGGCCCCTGGTTCTGGATTCCCCCAACATTGGGAACATTTTTCCTGCATCTAGCTCGTCCAGTTATGAATTTATATGTTTCTATAAGATCCCCCTCATCCTTCTAAACTCCAGTGAATACAAGCCTAGTCTTTCAATCTTTCCTCATATGACAGTCCCGCCATCCCAGGGATCAATCTCGTGAACCTACACTGCACTGCCTCAATCACAAGGATGTCCTTCCTCAAATTAGGAGACCAAAACTGTACACTATACTCCAGATGTGATCTCACCAGAGCCCTATACAACTGCAGAAGTACCTCTTTACTCCTATACTGAAATCCTCTTGTTATGAAGGCCAACATTCTATTAGCTTTCTTCACTGCCTGCTGTGCCATAATATATATGGTAAACAGTTGCGGCCCCAACACCGAGCCTTGCGGCACTCCACTCGCCACTTGCCTGCCATTCTGAAAAGGACCCGTTCACTCCTACTCTTTGCTTCCGGTCTGCCAACCAATTTTCTATCCATGTCAACACCCTACCCCCAATACCATGTGCTCTAATTTTACTCACCAGTCTCATTTCAGAAAGTCTAGATACACTACATCCACTGGCACCCCTTTATCCTCAAAAAATTGTTTTACTTGTCACATCCTCAAAAAATTCCAGAAGATTAGTCAAGCATGATTTCCCTTTCATAAATCCATGTTGACTTGGACTGCTATCCAAATGCCCCAATATTCCCTCTTTAATAATTGACTCCAGCATCTTTCCCACCACCGAAGTCAGGCTAACTGGTCTGTAATTCCCCGTTTTCTCTCTCGCTCCTTTCTTGAAAAGTGGGATAACATTAGGTATCCTCCAATCCACAGGAACTGATCCTGAATCTATTGAACATTGGAAAATGATCACCAATGCGTCCACTATTTCTAGAGCCACATTCCTGAGGAAACGGGAAGCAGGCCATCAGGCCCAGGGGATGGATCATCCTTCAGTCCCATTAGCATACCTAATGCTATTTCTCGCCTAATGAAAATTTCTTTCAGTTCCTCTACCCCCTTAGACCCTCTGTCCTCCAGTACATCTGGGAGATTGTTTGTGTCCTCCTTAGTGAAGACAGATCCGAAGTACCCATTCAACTCTTCTGCCATTTCCTTGTTGCCCATAATAATTTCACCCATGTCTGCCTTCAAGGGACCCACATTTGACTTTGCTACTCTTTTTCCCTTACCATATCTAAAGAAGCTTTTACTGTCCTCCTTTATATTCCTGGCCAGCTTCCCCTTGTACTTGATCATTTCAGCCCGTATTGCCCGTTTTGTTTCCTTTTGTTGTCCTATGAAAGTTTCCCAATCCTCTGGGTTCCTGCTACTCTTTGCTGTATCTAACTTCTCTTGTCAGCCACGGTTGCCTCCTACTCCCCTTAGAATCTTAATTCATTCCTTTTTGGAATGAAATGATCCTGCGACTTGCGGATTATGCCCAGAATTCCTGCCATTGCTGTTCCACTGTCATTCCTGCTAGGATCCCTTTGCAGTCTACTTTAGCCAGCTCCCCTCTCATGCCTTCATAGTCCCCTTTGTTCAGCTGCATCACTGCCACTTTTGATTTAACATTCTCCTTCTCAAATTGCAGATTAAAACTGATCATATTATGATCACTACCTACAAGTGGTTCCTTTACCTCAAGTTCTCTTATCATATCTGGTTCATTGGACAACACTAAATCCAGAATTGCCTTTTCTCTGGTCGGCTCCATTACAAGCTGCTCTAAGAATCCATCTCGGAGGCATTCTACAAATTCTCTTTCATGGGGTCCTGAACCAACCTGATTTTCCCAGTCTACCTGCATATTGAAATGCCCCATCACCACGGTGGCATTACCTATGTTACATGCCAGTTTTAACCCCTGCTGCAACTTACACCCTACATCCGGGCTACTATTTGGGGGTCTAAATAACACCAGTTAGTGTCTTCTTGCCTTTACAATTCCTCAACTCAATCCACAGTGATACTAGCTTGTAAGTCCCAATGTCTTCCCTCGCAAGGGACTGAATTCCATCCCTCACCAGCAGAGCTACCCCCCTTCCTCTGCCCACCTGCCTGTCCTTTCTATAGGATGTATAACCCTGAATATTAAGTTCCCAGGCCCGATCCTCATGCAGCCACGTCTCAGTAATCCCCTTTGGTTTGGAAATGCTAAAGCTGTGTTGCCTTTGGTTTGGAAATGCTAAAGCTTGTCTAATTAAACAGATTGTCAAACAAACTTGTCTTGCCTAATTAAAGTTGCCTTGCATTCTAAATAATGAAAAGTCTAATCTTAACCACTTCCTGTTTGCGCTTTATATTGATTTTAGAAAAAGTGCTACCATCTACAGCTGTGATTTTTGGCCGTCTTACCTAGAGTCGCCCTCCGCTCATAAGGTGCTGAGGATTTTTCCTATCGATGAAAAATAAAAGAGATATTAGTGTTTTAAAAATGTTGAGATTCTCTCTCCTGTCAATCACGCCATGAAGGCCACGTCCCTTATGGTGGGAGGGAGGAGGGACTATAAACCCAGAAGTGTGGGCATGGCTCAGTCTCTGCAAGATGGAGGAAGGAGAGGTCACGACTCGCTGTCTTTAGTGGCCTTGCACCCTGCTTGAAATGGTGTGAAACTGCACTTGAATTTGGTGGCCTTGCAAGGAATAGCTGTGAGTCAACTGCCAGCCCACCAGCCATGAGTGAGTGAGCTGCCAGCACAACAGGCTTGAGTGACTGAGCCACCAGCCCAAGAAACCATTCAGCCCACAATGACCATACTAGGCCTCTGGAAACCAGTCCCTTGAGCCCACAACACCCATACTAGCTCTCCAGAAAGCTCAGCCTCCCACCCTCCCCCCCCCCACTGGCCACCAATATTGGAATTGGTGGAAAGGTGGAATATTGCGTTGGGGGACCTGCCCTCCCATGTGATGCTGGGACCCACTTAGTCTAGTTGTTACTATCTCTAAACACTGGAATTCCCTCTCCATAGCCCTGTGGGAGCATATTCACTACAATACAGCAGCAACCTAAGGAGGCAGCTCATCACCACCTTGGTTGGTTTCCTGGTCTTCCAAAAATACTCCAAATTGAATTTAAACTGGAGGTGGCAGTTAAATTGAGGGCTCACAGGATTAAATTGAGTTGTCCATTAAATGTTGACATTTAAGCCGACACACAGATTATAAAATGAATAAAAGAATATCTAAGTCATAAGTGATTGCAGATGTTGCAAACTTGAGGAAAAATTAACGTGCTGGAGTGACTCAGCGAGTCAAGAAGCATCTTTGAACAGAATTGGACAGCCAACATTTCAAATCAGAACATTTCTTTTTTTTTAATTTTTTAAAATATTTTTATTTATTAGAGGTAAATACATCAGTGTACATCACATATATATTGTTACAATCATTGTACCCCATAATTTTATGGCTTTTAAAGAAAAATAATAGAAAGAGAGTGAAGTAGGTGAAAAGAGTTGTGAAAGTGAAAGTGAAAGAGCGTGCCAAAGGGGAGAAAAAAAAACAACCCTTGGTCAAAGAATTAGAGTAAGGGGTTTAAGAGATAGACCCTGGAAAAGAAAAAAGAAAAAAGGAAGAGAGACAAAGAGAAAAAAGCCAGTTACTATATTATGTATATCACGCAAAAGGAATCCACCAACTCGATAGTTTTTCATCTACCCCTACCAAGGCCCGAAGTACTCCTGCACCCTATCTTTGTAGCAATTCTACAAATGCAGACCACGTCTGATAGAAGCGATCTGATTTTCCTACCAGGCAGAATCTCATATCTTCCAGATGTAGTGTTTCAAACATAGTTGATATCCACATATTTAATGTTGGTATAGGAACATTTTTCCAGAATTTTACGTTTAGCTTTTTTCCTATTATTAAGCCGTAATCAAATAAATTACTTTGATACACATTTAATTCTGAACTACCTTCTGTCATTCCGAAAATAATTCATTCTGGCTTTGGTGTAATTTTTATTTTAAACTGTTTTGTGAAGATTTCAAAGATTTCAATCCAAAACCTTTGAATCTTTGTACAAAAGATGAATGAGTGCGCTATAGTAGCTTCTTGAAACTGGCATTTATCACAAATTTGTGAGACTTTGGGGAAAAATGTATTTAATTTAGTTTTTGAGTAGTATAATCTGTGTAAAATTTTAAATTGTATTTAAGTGTGTCTTGCGTTAATTGAGCATTTGTGCAGATTTAATAAGTACTCTTTCCACCTTTCATTGGGAATCTTTATGCTTAGTTTGTTTTCCCACTCACCTCTGATACCTTCCATTGTTGCTATTACTGCATTTAGTATAATATTATATATATATGAAATTAAATTTGCTAATTCCGCCTTTGTATTCATTACTTCATCTAGTAAGTCTAATGGCATTTTGTGAAATTTTTGTGCATGTTTTTTCAGATAATAACATATTTGGAAATATTTAAATTACTGATTGTTACCCAGATTGTATTTTAGTTGTAATTGTTTAAATGATAATAGTTTTCCCGTATCATACAAATCTCCCAAAATTGTAATTCCTGCTCTTTCCCATTGTATAAATGCTTTATCTGTAATTGAAGGTTTAAACAGAGGGTTTTTAGCAATAGGAGATGGGAGAGATAAGTCTCTTAATTTTAAGTTGTATTTTATTTGTTTCCAAATTCTGATTGTACTATGTATAATTGGGTTTTTGTTGTAGTTTGTATTATACACCATCATTGGTGAAAGGAGGATTGCACCAATATTAAAAGGGGAGCAGTCCTCCTTCTCCATAATGATCTCTTCCGGTTGATGAAGAGTATTATCCAACAATTGAATCATATTTCTAATATTTACCGACCAATAATAATACATGAAGTTAGGGAGTGCTAATCCCCCTACTACTTTGGGTTTATTCAGGTGTGGTCTTTATATTCTATGGGATTTATAATCCCAAATAAAATTTGTAATATCTGAGTCCAATTTTTTTTTTAACCTTTTGGGTAGATATAATGGGATTGATTGGAACAAGTATAGAATTTGTGGTGGAAAAATGATTTTTATGGCATTTAATCGACCTATTAAAGACATCGGAAGCATTTTCCAGAATTTAATTAAATTATGTTGTTTCTGAAGTACAGGGTAATAGTTTGCATTAAACATGTCTTGGTATCTTCTAGTAATTTCAATACCTAAATATTTAATTTTTTCCACAGCTATTTTAAAAGGAAATTGTACGAGATGTGTAGAATCTTCAGGTTTTATTGACATGATTTCACTTTTATTCCAGTTTATTCTATAACCTGAAAATGAACCGAAATCCTCAATTAAATTTAAAATATTGGGTATAGTGATATGAGGCTTTGTGATGTACAAAAGTACATCATCAGCGTATAATGATATTTTATTGTTTGAATATTTTGTATTATATCCATGGATATTGGGATGAGTTCTAATACTTTCTGCTAGTGGTTCAATTAGGAGGGCAAATAGCAATGGTGATAATGAACAGCCTGGTCTATTACCCCTTGACAGTTGAAATTTCGTGGATAAAATATTATTAGTTAATATTGTGGCCATTGGCTTATTATATATTAATTTAATCCATTGAATGAAGTTCTCTCCCACTTGAAATGTTTGCAATACCTTAACCATATACTTCCCAATCAACCTGATCGAATGCTTTCTCTGCATCCAGCAAAATAATTGTGAGATTTGGATCTTTAGTTTGGTGTGAGTGCATTATGTTAAGCAGACGTCTCGAATTATTAAATGATTGTCTCTTAGGGATAACCCCGTTTGATCCGGATGTATTAGTTTAATGGTGTACTTACTTAATCTTCTTGCTAATATCTTTGCTAATATTTTTTGATCTGTATTTAACAACGCGATAGCTCTGTAAGATCCAGGTTCTTCCTCATCTTTATCTTTAAGTATTAATGTAATCGTAGATTCTGCTAATGTATCAGGAAATATTTGTTCTCTGAAAGTGTGTGTGTACATTTTCTGGAGACGAGGACTAAATATATCATAAAAACTTTTATAGAATTCATTACTGAATCCGTCGGGACCTGGTGTTTTTCCATTTTTTAATGAGATGATTGTTTTTTCTATTTCCTTATTTGACATTTGTGCTCCCAATTCCTCTTGTTCCTGCAATTCTAGTTTGGGAAGATTGCAATTATCCAGAAACTCAGTAACTTTGTCGGTGTCCGTTGTCATTTTGGATGTATACAAATTCTCATAAAATTGCACAAATCTTTTATTAATTTAATTCGGTAATGTTAATACTTCCCCTCTATCTGATTTAATCTTTGAAATCGTATGTTCCTTTTCTCGTTTTTTTAAATGGCGTGCGAGAAGTTTATGGGGCTTATCCCCAAATTCAAACTGTTCCTGTCTTGTAATTTGGAATAATCTTATAACTTTCTCTGATAGTAATTTATTTAATTCAAATTTTAGTATTAATATTTTATTATGTTTATCCATGGATGGGTCTTTAGCATTATCTATATCCAATTGTCTAATTTGGTCCTCTAGGTGCCCTTGTTCAAATATCAGAACATTTCATCGGGCTAACAAATAGTTTATTGACTAATTGCAACAGTAATAAAAATGTGTCTATGGAACCGGATTTCTGTTGCTGTCACTTCATATTTGACCAACAAACGTAACATTGGGCAAACTCAGATTTGTGCGCACATAATCACTTATATCTCAAATCTCAGCGGCTTGAAGAATCAGCTCACAATCGTTTTCATTTCAAGATTGGTCCAATCTCACATAGCAGCTGCAGGCTCTGGTTCCTCTAATCCTATCCACTTACTCATCTCATCACCTCTGAGCATTTTCAGTGGTCAGGACAACAAGAAAATTGCAAAATGGTGCTATGTATTAAAAGTCAGGAACGTGGTCCTTTTTAATCATGTTAAGTATCTATTTGCATGAGAAATTATGAAATACAAGAAGCAGTGATTTATATAATGAAGAGAATAATTGGAACAGCAAAAGCGAAAGATCCTTACAGAGTTTCAGGATTCTATCTGTTAGGCTAGAATTGATACCAGTAAGAGTGGATTTCAGAAGTGGCGAGCAGAAGGAAGCATCAGCTGCAGAAGCTGTGGTTTTCCCAGTCAGTGTTATTATGAATCTGCAATAACCCCAATGATGCAGAGTGAGCAATCAGGTCAGAACATTTTGGACAAAAAGTGAGACATGATTTTTGTATTAAAACAAATATTGATAGATGCCCTCCAGAATTGTTACTTCAGAAGTGCAGAATTCCTCAACATTAGCACAAGAACATTTTGATGGCATTGAAGATTATATTTGCATTATTTCACATTGACATTAGCAATTGATTTGCCAGTAGGTAGACACGTGGTGAATTATGATTAAAAGTGTCAGAGATGTCACGATTAATCATGATTGGAATTGTCAGAAATAATTCATTTAAGAAAAATTGCACATAATTCACCTTAATGTATTCCACTTGCTTTCAACATCAATAACTTCCATAATTATTTCAATGCTAACCAAGAATCCATTGGATCAATTCCAAGTTATTTTTATCGCCTTGTAAAACATTGAATGTATTTTAGTATTTTCTCCATTATATCTCATATTAATAATTTTCTTAAGGGTCATCCCTTAATAAATTTGGAGTGGCGGCGCTGCCCTGGCAGCAGCGGCTCGCATGCAGTCCGTCCGTTTTTCTTTTTATTTATTATTTTTTTGTCTTGTTTTAGCGTTAGTTTGAGTTATTATGTAGTGTATGTGTGTGGGAGGGGTGGGAGAAACGTTCTTAGTCTCTTCCTTTTGGGGGGACGCGACTTTTCTTGTCGTATCCCCCGTCTCCGTCTCCATCTGCGCTGAGGCCTAATGGCGGAGCTGGCGGCCTCCAACTTTAACTGCGACCGACCCGAGGCTCCGGAGGCAGAGCCAGCCAGGACTTACCAGCGCGGGGCTGGCCAACTTCGGGGCTGCGGCGGGTTCAGGCGTCCCGGCGGCCCGACTCGGAGCTGCGGCGGCTTTCCGGTGGCGGTGGCGGCGGCAGCAACTTCGGAGGTTCAGCCGCGGGCCCAGTGGGCGACATCGTCGGGAGCTCGCAGGTCACAGGTTGGTGACCTGTTTTTCCGGAGCTCCTGCGGCAACAGCTGCGTCCGCTGGACTGGAGGGCGGCAGCTTCGGCAGCTTCGACCGCCCCGGGCCGCGGAGTTGAACCGGCCCGCTCGCGGAGCGTGGTTCACCCGCGGGACTTATTTACATCACCCGGTGCGGTCACAACATCGGAGGCCCGGGTCGCCTCAGCGCAGAGGAAGAGGAAGAAGGGAAGAGACAAAGACAAGATTTTTGCCTTCCACCACAGTGAGGAGGTGTCTGGTGAACTCACTGTGGTGGATGTTAAATATTTGTTTATTGTGTGTTTTTGTTATTTACTATATGTATGACTGCAGGCAACGAAATTTCGTTCAGACCGCAAGGTCTGAATGACAATAACGTTTTCCAAGTTCCAAGCCCATCCCAGCCAGCTCCAGTGTGAAGGTGGGGAGTAGTCCCATTATTCCCATCCTTTTATTCCTTTGTAGAGCCTTTCCAACTTATTCTGATTCTCATATACCCATCGGATCTCATTTAATTATATTTGCAGCTTACCTGCACTATCAGTAGCCAATTCACCTTTCAGTTCAGTTTTTGGGATGTAAGTGGAGGGCAGAGAACACAGCAGAAGACCAAATGGTCACAAAGGGAAGGTGCAAATGCCACACAAACAACACTGGAGGTCAGGATCAGACTTGTGTCACTAGCTGCAAGGAGTAGCACCAAATGCGGTCAAATATGGAGGTATGAATTACTGGCAGATATTGGAAAAAAAACATTATTCCATTTAATGCCAAATTTAAGTGAAAGAAGTATGAATGAGAGATGAAATCTGCACCAGTTCTTATTATAGAGCAGTGCATGTACAAATAAAATGAAGGTCATATCTGAATTCAATTATTTATTGAATATGGCAGTCCTATAAGTATCCTTAATGCAATTATAGTCCACATCTGGAACATTATGGGCATAGAAAAAAAAATTGCCACTAGTTTATTACATTAAGATGCCTGTTCAAATTTCAGTATCATAATCCTTATTAATTACCTTGAAAATTATAAAATATCAGATAACAAAAAAATAGAGAGAATATTGAGAGAGTCACAAAACTGTACAGAACCCAGCTTTTCTATCCAGCTTGACCATCCCGACCAAGCTAGCATAGAATAGAATAGAATAGAATAGAATTGAATAGAATAGAATAGAATAGAATGCCTTTTATTGTCATTCAAACAGCTTGGTTTGAAAGAAATTGCATTTTCTACAGTATACATTACAAAAAAACCCACACTTAATACAGTTTACATAAACATCCATCACAGTGGATCTCCAACATCTCCTCACTGTGATGGAAGGCAAAAGTCTTATCCATTCCCTTTGTTCTTCTTCCGCGGTCCAGCAGTCCAACTGCAGCATCGAGGCGAACTGGGGCTCCCGATGTTAAAGCCCCCGGCGGGCGATGGTAAGTCTTGTGGCCGTTTAAGCCACGCGGGGCGATGTTAGGCCCCGCGGGAGAAGTTGCCATTGTGGGAACTCCGAAAATCGGTCTCCCACCAGGGACCTGCGAGCTCCCGATGTTCCTGTCCACCGGGCCTGCGGTTGGAGCCTCCGAAGCTCCGGAGTCGGGTCGCAGCCGTGCGCCACCACAGCTCTACCCATTCCGAAGATGGCCAGCTCCGTGATGGCAGGTCTGCAAGCTCCGTGACCGGAGCCCTCAGGTTGGTCCCAGCTGGAGGCCACCGCCGGCTCCACGATGTTAGGCCCAACAACACCTGAGACCCGAAAGAGAAAATGTCGGGTCCCCAAACGGGAAAGAGACTAACGGTTTCCCCCACCCCCCCCCCCCCCCCCCCCCCCCCCACCCCCAACCCCCACATATACACAGCTGAAGAAAAATAATAAAAACTAGACTCAAGACATACGTTTAACAAGACAAAACATTTTTAAAAAGACAGGCGGACTGCAGTCGAGCCGCTGCCGATAGACGCCGCCACACCAAGACATATTGAGTTGCAATATTGAGTTAGTTCATGTGGCTGCATTTGGAACATACTGTATCCTTCCAAACACTTCCTATCCATATATCTGTCTAAATGTATTTTAATAGTCATAAATTTGTTCTGCTTCGAAAAATTTTTTTGGAAGATGGTTCCAGATATGGTTTCCCCTGAGGTCCCTCTTAAATCTATCTCCTCTTATTTACAATACTATGTCCAGTAGTTGTTTTTAATCCTTTGGCTTGGCAGAAGGACTGAGTGTTTAATCATGATCTTGAACATCTCAATAAGATAACCATCAGCCTCTTACACTCCAAAGAAAAAAAAAATCATAGCTATCCAACTTCTCCTTACAACTCAAGGCCACAAGCCCAGGTATCATGCTAGTGAATCTCTTTTGCTCACTTTCCAACTTAATGACATCTTCCCTACAGCCGGTAACCAGAACTGTGCACACTACTCTGTTTGGACTCCACAATGACTTGTACAGCTGTACCACGATTTCCCACCCTTTGTTCAAAAACCCTTTCCGATGAAGTCAAGCATGCCAAACAACTTCTTCAGCAGACTGTTCACTTGAATCAATTTTACTCATGCACCAGTACTCCCAAATCTCTCTTTGTTTTCTGCAACACTCTCCAGGGATCTACCATTTACCATGAAAGTTCGGCAATCATTTGACATATCCAAGTGCAACTTACGCTTGTCAGCGTTAGATTCCGTTTGCCATTCATTGGCCCACATTCCTAACTGATCTAGACCTTGTTGTAAACATAAGTAAATAGTTCCTCAATGTCTACCACTTTACCTAATTTGGTGTAATCTGTAAATTTAATAACAATGTTTTAACTACATTATCATACAAATCATTAATGCATATAACAAACAGCACACCACTGACCACAGGCCTCCCTTCAGAAAAATAACCTCCATGAGTACTCTTTGACTCATTCCTCCAAATCAATTTTGACTCCAATTGGCTAGATCACCTTGGATTGCATGCGATCTAATGTTCCAGAGTAGCCTACACACGAGAGCTTGTCAAATGCCTCATGAAAGTGTATATAGATCATAGAGACAGATAGTCCATATAGTCCATGTAATGCTCTCATCAATCCATTTGGTTACCTCTTGAAAACACCATCAGATTTATGAGACATGACTTTTCTCCAATGCTGTGGTTTCCTCCCACATCCAAAGCCATTAGCCCAACAGGTTAATTGTCTTCCGTGAATTGTCCTTAGCATATTGGATAGAACTAGCGTATGGGTGATTACTGGTCAGCATGGACTCATTGAGCCAAAGGGCCTTTTTCCATGCTGTATCATTAAAACTAAAGACTTAAAACACACAAAGACATGGGAACTACTCATAATCAGCCCGTGGCTATCCAAATGCTGGTATATCCTGTTCCTAAGAATCCCTTCCAATAATTGTCGTGCCATTGACATCAGGCTCACCGGCATGTTGTTCCCTAGTTTGTTCTTGCTGCCATTTTCAAATAATGGTTGAACATTAGCCACCCTCCAGTCTTGCATAACTTCACTTGTGGTTAAAGATGATGCAAATATCTGTGCAAGGACCTATGCAATTTCATCACTTGCTTTCCACAAGATCGGAGAATGTACTTGGTCAGACCATTTAATTTTTCCACCTTTGTTGTGAAAGTATTCAAATTGGTGGAAAGTTATGGCAATTCCAAAATGTTGTCCTTTTATTGAGACAAGTGTGTTGGCTCCAATACACTAATCTTGAATTTGTAAGGAGGTAATTCAACCATTGGGAGGTACATTGCTCATTGCTGGTCCCTAGGAATCAAATTATTCCCATCCCTTTCTCCATTTGCAACATATTCTCACAGTTCCCTATCAAATCCGTTTTATTCTTTTTGCAACTTACCTACAGTAAGATGTAATTTACAGAGTCCATTTTACCCATCAGCCAACCTTGCAGGAAGTGGGTGGAAATGGAGCAATGGCTCATAAAATCATTAAAACCTAGACCATGGAAAGAGGTCATTTTAGATCATGATCTCTGGACCTATTAGAAGCAGCTGCTCACTTCCTCTCAAGTAGCTTCCCCCCTCCCATTTCTCTCCTTCAAGTACTAATATAACTGTCTTTAGGAAAATATTATTTTGAAACATAATTTGATCAACTAATACAATCTCAAAATGTGATTGTGCAAAAATGGCAAACAAAAGTGGTGCTTATTGATGGTCTTGCAATTCCCAGTCAGTGTTGTAGAGATTCTCTGTCAATCAAGCCCATTGACCATATTACTATAAGTAACTGAAATCAATTTAATGCATAGAATTTGACATCCATGAGACTTCCGGTGGCGCTATGGAGTGAGTGGAACTCGCGCCATTCAGCTCCACTAAAAATTGTATTAAAAATGGGGGTAAAAGGGGTTAACTGAAGCTACTCACCAGAGGAGAATGGGTGTGAACAGCTCCGGTAGCGTTAAAAAGGTGCGTGACGTCATCAGGCGCGCGACTTTAACAAGAAAATGTCGATGCATCGCTCCCCCCCCCCCACCAAGTGAAAAAGCCTGTGAAAAAGGAAGTAGGCCTCACTGGAGCCGCGGGCTCGAGTTTGAGTGCCTCCCAGGAAGATATTTTAAAGATGGATGACCTCAAAAAATGATTATGGATGAGCTAAAAAAAATGACTAAGGATATGAAAAAAGAATATAAAGAAGAAATAATTACTTTAAGAAATGATATTTTGGTGTATCATGAAAATTTGAAAGAAGAGTTCAAAAAAGAAGTTATAACTACTGTAAAGACTATGATGGACGAATGGAAAGATAAAGCGGGTACTGATTTGCAACAACAGTTGGTGACGTAAACCGTAAAACTGGTGAGATGGAGTTGCTGCTGGATACCAAGTTAGAACCTATTAAAACCTCACTTAACCAACAAAATGACGTAATAAAAAGAATTGACTGAATCAGCCGAAATGTCTTTCCAAGAACAAGCGTTTATCAGAATTATTACACAAAATAACTGAGAAATGCATTGACTTGGAGGGACGTCAAATGCGTCAGAATTTCCGTATTGTTGGATTGAGTGAAGGCCAAGAGGGAGATCAAGACCCTCGAAAATTTGCTGCAAACCTCCTAAAAGATATTCTGAACTTGGACCAAGAACCTCTGCTGGGCCGAGCACACAGGGCATTGAGACGTACCCCTAAGAGGGATGCTCCCCCAAGACAGATGATTGTGAAGGTGGCTTACGATCATGTTTTTGAAGATATGATGAAGATAATAATACGTAAGAAAAATCTCAAATATGAGGGAGACAACATCAGTATCTTCAGAGATCACCCTGCGGAAGTGGCCAAGAGAAGATCTTTATTTACAGAAACAAGAGGTATCCTGAGGAACATAAAGAAGCTGAGATATGGCCTGATGTACCCGGCAACATTAAGGGTAACTTATGATAACAAGGAGCACCGCTTCACCAAACATACAGAAGCTCTTAAATTTGCTCGAAACATTCAGAAGAAACTGGAAGAGGAAGAAGTAGAGGAAGAAGTAGATGAAGATGAACAACACTGAATATTATTGATCACTTACCTGATGATACTGCCCATCCACATAAAAGGAGGAAGATTCACACTGAAGGAGGACCCGCATGGAAGGAGGAGGAACAATGGACATGGACTTTATCTTGGGGTTAAGGAGGGATGGATGGATTATTAATAAATATAGTTTTGTATTACCTACCCCTTAAAAATGTATGTTAGCTCTTCTAATATAGTGCTATAACACTAATTATATTTGATATTAGTAGTATTATTAATTAATTATTAAGTATATAAATTTAATATCCCACACCGACATATATAGCCCTTAATGCAAAAACGGAGCTGGAATTATTAACATCTTTTTTTTTTTCACGGAAGTCCGTAGATTAATAGCCACACTAGTGTGGCTTACACTAATACTAACTACACTAATTATAGTTGTAGTCACTTTTTTTCCCCTTACACTTTACTAACATCACTTACTTTACTCACATTTTTATTATTACTTTTATATTATGTATTTTATTTCATATTATATATTATATGGATTTAAGTATGATTGTTATTATATAGTTAGTTCAAAGAGACGTGTGTATAAGACAATGATACAGAAATTAAATTTCATCGATCTGATGTTTGGGTATAGGATTGGGTTAGATGAGCTGAGACATCTACTCCATTATAAACCACCTTAATAATAACATGTATGACATAAATACTAGGATTGGGGGTGATGGAATCACCTTCTGTAGTTGGAATGTTAAGGGAATTAACGAACCAATTAAAAGAGTTAAGGTTTTAGCTCAATTAAATAGATTGAAATCTGATATTATTTTTCTCCAAGAGACACACCTTAAAAAAGACGCGCAGCATAGATTAACAGCAAAATGGATTTCCAAAGTATATCACTCTTCATTTACACATAAGTCTAAAGGGGTAGCAATAATTATTCGTAAAGGTATACCTTTTAAACAAAGCTTAATAATAGAAGATATTGAGGGTAGATATATAATAATTACAGGTGAATTACATTCTAAAAAAGTAATCCTTATGAATATATATGGTCCTAATTTTGATAACCCATTATTCTTCAAGAAAATATTTAACAATATCTCTATATCCACTCAACATAATCTAATAATTGGAGGTGATTTTAATTGTACCTTAGATAATTATTTAGATAGATCATCAATGAAAAGGAAAACTACTTCTAAGTCAAGTACACTTATAAATTATTTTATTAACACAGCAAATGTTAAGGATATCTGGAGAACAGATAACCCATCTGTTCGAGAATACTCATTTTTTCCCCCTGTAGTTGGAACCTATTCAATGATAGACTATTTTTTAATAGATTCTAAACTAATCCCATTTACGTATGACTTAAAATATCATAATATAATTATCTCGGATCATGCTCCATTAACATTTAAGATAAAATTAAAAGACATAACTATTAAAACCTCTAACTGGAGACTCAACCCCCAAATATTAAATGATAAGGCTTGTTATGATTACTTGGTAAAACAGATTAAACTATTTTTTGAAACTAATGACAAACCTGGAATTTCCCCATCACTGCTTTGGGATACATTTAAAGCATTTATGCGTGGTGCGATAATATCAGCACACGCATACTTTAATAAGGAAAATCGAAAGACTCAACAAAAGTTGGAAAATGAAATAAAACAATTAGATATTGAAAATGCAATATCCCCTTCAAAGGGACTAAGCAATAAAATTGCATCATTAAAATATAAGCTAAATAAAATATATTCAAATCAGATTATAAACTTTTTCAACAGACTAAACAAGTACACTTTGAATTTGGGGATTCAAATTACAAAAATTACTGGCACGCCAGCTTAGAAAATTAGATGAGGAAAAAATGATACATAAAATTAGATCTGAACAAGGAGAAATATTGACTTTACCAAAAGATATCAATGATAGCAGGACAACCAGATGGAATGGAAACATTCCTACAAGAATGTCATATTAATAGTTTGAATCAGGAAGGTGGAGACTTGTTAAATGCTGATATATCAGTAAAGAATATTGAAGAATCAATTGGATCATTAAATAACGGAAAAGCCGCAGGCCCTGAAGGCTTAAGTGTTGAATTTTATAAGAAGTTTTATGATCTGATCTCTCCACGTTTACATATAATATATAAATATGCTTATGAACAAGGAAAGTTACCAGAATCATTAAATGAAACTACAATTACACTTATCCCTAAAGCTGATAAAGATTTGGAAGACCCTGGGTCATACAGAGCAATAGCTCTTTTAAACACTGATCAAAAAATACTAACTAAAATTTTATCTCGGAGGCTAAGTTTAGTGATTAATAACTTAATACATCATGACCAAACAGGTTTCATCCCAAAACGCTGCTCATCTTGTAATCTGAGACGTCTATTCAATATCATATACTAAAAAAAAAGTGAATGATATTGAACTAGCTGTCATATCCTTAGATGCTGAAAAAGCATTTGACCAGGTTGATTGGCCACATTTATTTAAAATAGTGCAGAAATTTCAACTGGGGGATAGATTTTCCAAATGGGTAAAAATCATATACTCGAATCCAACTGCAAGAATATTAACAAATCAAATGTTATCAGCAAAATTTAATGTCTTTAGGGGTTGTAGACAAAGATGCCCATTATCACCATTACTATTTGCTCTGGTAATAGAACCATTAGCCAAAATGATTAGATCAGAACCAGAAATATATGGATATAATACCAAAACTACAACAAATAAAATATCTCTATACGCAGATGACATCTTAATTTATATCACAAAACCGGAGATTAGTATTCCTAATCTACTTAATGTTATAACTAAGTTTGGCACATTTTCTGGGTATAGAATTAACTGGAATAAAAGTGAAATTATTCCTATTACTGGAATAAAATTAAATATACTAGAACAATTCCCACTTAAAATAGTCACGGACAAATTTAAATATCTAGGAATTAATATATCTAAATCCTATAACTGTCTATTTAAATATAATTACCCTCAATTGTTAAATAAACTAAAAAATATATTTTATATTGGAAAACACTACCTATTTCAATGATCGGTAGAATAAATGCTATAAAAATGATTTTTTTTTGCCACAATTGTTATATTTATTTCAAGCCATCCCTTTATATCTCCCTAAAATGTTTTTAAAAAAAAATAGATACTTTGGTTAATAGTTTTATTTGGGACTATAAAAATCATCGAATAAGTAAAAAACATCTATGTAAATCTAAAATAAATGGTGGACTAGCACTACCAAATTTCCTATATTATTTCTGGGCAGTTCAGATTAAAAATATGAATTTTTGGTTGGTAAATTTAGATTATGAGCCAAACTGGCTAAAGATGGAAAAGAAAGTGTTAGGAACCTGGAGCAGCAGCTCGATGACCTCCGTCTGGTCAGGGAGAGTGAGGAGGTAATAGAGAAGAGCTACAGGGAGGTAGTCACTCCCAAACCACAGGAGGCAGACAAGTGGGTCACAGTTAGGAAGGGCAAGGTGCAGAGGCAGGGGCTAGAGAGTACCCCTGTGACCGTGCACCTGGAAAATAGGTACTCGGGTTTGAGTACGATTGGAGGGGACAGCCTAGCTGAGGGCAGCAACAGTGGCCAGGCCTCCGGCACAGAGACCGCCCCTGATGCTCAGAAGGGTAGCAAAAAGAGGAGGGCAATTGTAATAGGGGACTCCATAGTTAGGGGGTCGGATAGGCGATTCTGTGGACGCAGTCGGGAGACCCGGATGGTAGTTTGCCTCACTGGTGCCAGGGTCTCGCATGTGTCAGAACGTGTCCAAAAGATTCTGATAAGGGAGGGAGAGGAGCCTGATGTTGTGGTACACATAGGTACCAATGACATAGGTAGAAAAAGTGACGAGGTCCTGAAGGGAGAATTTAGGGAGTTGGGGGGAAAGTTAAGGAGAAGGACCAAAAGGGTAACGATTTCAGGATTACTGCCTGTGCCGCGTGACAGTGAGAGTAGGAATGAAATGAGGTGGAGGATAAATGCGTGGCTGAGGGACTGGTGCAGTGGGCAGGGATTCAAGTTCCTTGATCACTGGGACCTCTTTTGGGGAAGGCATGATCTGTACACAAAGGACGGGTTGCAGTTGAACCCGAGGGGGACCAATATCCTAGCAAGGAGATTTGCAAAGGCTACTAGGGAGACTTTAAACTAGAAAGGCTGGGGGGAGGGACTCGGGTAGAGGGGGCTAGGGGTCAGGGTGTAGGGCAAGAGGCGGAGAAGGGAAGCACTCGGATCCAAAATGTAGGCGAGAAAGATGAAAAAGATAATAGACAGAGAATAAGGGATGGTGGGTTTCTAAAATGTGTATATTTTAATGCTAGGAGCATTGTAAGTAAGGTGGATGAACTTAGAGCCTGGATTGATACCTGGAAATACGATGTTGTGGCAATCAGTGAAACATGGTTGCAGGAGGGCTGTGATTGGAAACTAAATATTCCAGGATTTCGTTGCTTCAGGTGTGATAGAATTGGAGGGACCAGAGGGGGAGGTGTTGCTTTGCTTGTCAGAGAAGATATTACAGCAGTGCTTTGGCAGGATAGATTAGAGGGCTCGTCTAGGGAGGCTATTTGGGTGGAACTGAGAAGTGGGAACGGTGTAGCAACACTTTTAGGGGTGTATTATAGACCGCCAAATGGGGAGCGAGAATTGGAAGAGCAAATATGTAAGGAGATAGCAGATATTAGTAGTAAGCACAAGGTAGTGATTGTGGGAGATTTCAATTTTCCAAAAATAGACTGGGAAACACATTCTGTAAAGGGGCTGGATGGTTTGGAGTTTGTAAAATGTGTACAGGATAGTTTTTTGCAGCAGTACATAGAGGTATTGACCAGAGAAGGGGCATGCTGGACCTCCTGTTAGGAAATGAGGCAGGTCAGGTGACGGAGGTATGTGTTGGTGAGCACTTCGGGACCAGTGATCACAATACCTTTAGTTTCAATATAATTATGGAGAGAGTCAGAACTGGACCTAGGGTGGAGATTTTTGATTGGAGAAAGGCTAACTTTGAGGGAATGCGTAAGGATTTTAAAGGAGTGAATTGGGACACTTTGTTTCATGGGAAGGATGTAGAAGAGAAATGGAGTACATTTAAAGGGGAAATTGTAAGAGTACAGAATCTTTATGTCCCTGTTAGGTTGAAAAGAAATAGTAAAAATTGGGAAGAGCCATGGTTTTCAAGGGAAATTGGACACTTGTTTCGAAAAAAAAAGAGAGATATCTAAATAATTATAGGAGGCATGGAGTAAATGAGGTGCTAGAGGAGTATAAAGAATGTAAAAAGAATCTTAAGAAAGAAATTAGGAAGGCTAAAAGAAGATATGATGTTGCTTTGGCAAAAAAGGTGAAAGTAAACCCAAAGGGTTTCTACAGCTATATTAATAGCAAAAGGATAACGAGGGATAAAATTGGACCATTAGAGAACCAGAATGGACAGCTATCTGCAGAGCCAAAAGAGATGGGGGAGATATTGAACAATTTCTTCGGTATTCACCAAGGAGAAGGATATTGAACTCTGTGAGTTAAGGGGAAAAAGTAGAGTAGCTATGGAAACTATGAGATTCAAAGAGGAGGAAGTACTGACACTTTTGAAAAATATAAAGGTGGATAAGTCTCCAGGTCCTGACAGGATATTCCCTAGGACATTGAGGGAAGTTAGTGTAGAAATAGCAGGAGCTATGACAGAAATATTTCAAATGTCATTAGAAACGGGAATAGTGCCGGAGGATTGGCGTACAGCGCATGTTGTTCCATTGTTTAAAAAGGGTTCAAAGAATAAACATAGCAATTATAGACCTATTAGTTTGACGTCAGTGGTGGGCAAATTAATGGAAAGGATACTTAGAGATAATATATATAAGCATCTGGATAAACAGGGTCTGATCAGGAAAAGTCAACATGGATTTGTGCCTGGAAGGTCATGTTTGACAAACCTTGAATTTTTTGAAGCGGTAACTAGGGAAATTGATGAGGGTAAAGCAGTGGATGCTGTCTATATGGATTTCAGTAAGGCCTTTGACAAGGTTCCCCATGGAAGGTTGGTTAAGAAGGTTCAATCTTTGGGTGTTAATGGCGGAGTAGCAAGATGGATTCAACAGTGGCTGAATGGGAGATGTCAGAGAGTAATGGTGGATGGCTGTTTGTCAGGTTGGAAGCCGGTGACCAGTGCCTCAGGGATCTGTGTTGGGTCCACTGTTGTTTGTCATGTACATCAATGATCTGGATGATGGGGTGGAAAATTGGATAAGTAAGTATGCAGATGATACTAAGATAGGTGGTGTTGTGGATAATGAAGTAGATTTTCAAAGTCTACAGAGAGATTTGGGCCATTTGGAAAAGTGGGCTGAAAGATGGCAGATGGAGTTTAATGCTGATAAGTGTGAAGTGCTACATCTTGGCAGGACAAATCAAAATAGGACGTACATGGTAAATGGTAGGGAATTGAGGAATGCTGTGGAACAGAGGGATCTAGGAATAACTGTGCATAGTTCCCTGAAGGTGGAATCGCATGTAGATAGGGTGGTAAAGGAAAGCCTTTGGTGTGCTGGCCTTTATAAATCAGAGCATTGAATATAGGAGTAGGGAAGTAATGTTAAAATTGTACAAGGCATTGGTAAGACCAATTCTGGAGTATGGTGTACAATTTTGGTCGCCTAGTTATAGGAAGGATGTCAACAAAATAGAGAGAGTACAGAGGAGATTTACTAGAATGTTGCCAGGGTTCCAGCAACTATGTTACAGAGAAAGGTTGAACAAGTTAGGTCTTTATTCTTTGGAGCGCAGAAGGTTAAGGGGGGACTTGATTGAGGCCTTTAAAATGATGAAAGGGATAGACAGAGTTAACGTGGATACGTTTTTCCCATTGAGGGTAGGGAAAATTCAAACAAGAGGGCATGACATGAGAATTAAGGGACAGAAGTTTCAGGGTAACGTGAGGGGGAACGTCTTTACTCAGAGGGTGGTGGCTGTGTGGAATGAGCTTCCAGCAGATGTGGTGGAGGCAGGATCGATTTTAACATTTAAGAGTAAAGTGGATAGGTATATGGACGTGAAGGGAATGGAGGGGTATGGTCTGAGTGCAGGTAGATGGGACTAGGGGAAAACAAATGGTCGGCACGGACTGGAAGGGCCGAGAGGGTCTGTTTCCGTGCTGTAATTGTTATATGGTTATATGGTTATATGATTATGGAAGACTGTTTGCCTTTTGATGTAGGTTTGATTCTTTTTGCACTAAGGGAAGCACAAAAAAAAAACGTATGGTAATAGCCCTATAATTCATAGCAATAGATGTATTTGGAAACAAATAGTTAAGACCCTACATATGGAAAATTTGTCACTTTGTTTGCCAATTATGAATAATCCTTTGTTTAAGCCCTCTGTATTGGACAAAGGGTTTAGACATTGGAATGATTTAGGAATTAAAAGGATAGAACACCTTTACAAGAAAGGAAAATTCTTTCATTTCAAGAGTTACAGGATATCTATGGATTGCAGTCAAATAACATAGAAACATAGAAACATAGAAATTAGGTGCAGGAGTAGGCCATTCGGCCCTTCGAGCCTGCACCGCCATTCAATATAATCATGGCTGATCATCCAACTCAGTATCCTGTACCTGCCTTCTCTCCATACCCCCTGATCCCTTCAGCCACAAGGGCCACATCCAACTCCCTCTTAAATATGGCCAACGAACTGGCCTCAACTACCTTCTGTGGCAGAGAATTCCACAGATTCACCACTCTCTGTGTGAAAAACGATTTTCTCATCTCGGTCCTAAAAGACTTATCCTTAAACTGTGACCCCTTGTCCTGGACTTCCCCAACATCGGGAACAATCTTCCTGCATCTAGCCTGTCCAACCCCTTAAGACATATTTAGGTATTTACAAATTAGAAACTATATTAAGTCAAATACGCAAGACTATAAAAATAGAAAACCAGGATTATTTTGTTAAATATTTTTATTAATTGTAAGTACATATTAATGGAAAATACTTCTTACATACATTTGTAATATTATTAATATTAACATTTAAGACTTATTTATATTTCTATACTTTTTTTTTACAAGTAAGAAAAGATAGAGAAAAATAACATAGAGATAAGATATCAAAAATAAAGAAGTGAATGGAGTATTAAAAAGTTATCCATCGTTGGAGATATATCCATGATTTGTTATACGTATTTCTTCATCTATTCCATTATTCAGGTTTCAGTCAGGCTCTCGCACCGAGCCATTTTGACCCTTTAGATATTCAATGTATGGAGACCATATTCCTCTGAAAAGATCCAACCTGTCCATTAGGACAAGCCTCAATCTTTCCAGATGGAGTGTCTCCGACATTCCTGTACTCCACATTTTGATTGTGGGGGATGTAGGACGTTTCCAGAATTTCAATATTAATTTTTCCCAATTATTAAACTATAATCAATAAAAAATATTTGATTCATTGTTATTAATTGATCTGTTTCCAGTATTCCCAGTATTATTAACTTTGAATCAGGAATCAGATTCATATTAACAACATTCGAAATTATCCTAAATATTTCTATCCAAAATTTTGTAATGTTTACACAATTTGTAAATGAGTGTGTCAAGTTAGCTTCTGATGAATATCTTTTATTAGTTGTAAATACATATTAATAAAAAATACTTCTTACATACATTCATAATATTATTAATATTAATGTTAACATTTAAGACTTTATGTTTCTATACATGTTTTTAAATTTTTTTTATAAAGTAGGAAAAGATAGAGAAAAATAATAAAAGAGAATAAGGAAGTGAATGGAGTATTAAACAATTATCCATTGTTGGAGATATAACAATGATTTATTATACGTAATTCTTCATCCATTCTATTATTCAGGCCTCAGTCAAGCCTCCGCACTGAGCCACTTTGACCCTGTAGATATTCAATATATGGAGACCATATCCCTCTAAAGAGATCCAACCTGTCCATTAGGACAAGCCTCAATCTTTCCAGATGGAGTGTCTCCGACATTTCTGTATTCCACATTTTGATTGTGGGGGATGTAGGACCTTTCCAGAATTTTAATATTATTTTTTTCCCAATTATTAAACCATAATCAATAAAAATTCTTTGATTTGTTGTTATTAATTGATCTGTTTCCAGTATTCCTAGTATTATTAACTTTCGAGTCAGGAGTCAGATTCATATTAACAACATTCAAAATTATCCTAACTATTTCTATCCAAAAGTTTGTAATTTTTACACAATTTGTAAATGAGTGTGTCAGATTAGCTTCGAAGTGCTGACATTTATCACATATGGCAGATACTTTTGGAAAGATGTTATGTAGTTTGGATTTTGAGTAATGTAGTCTATGTAATATTTTAAACTGTATAAGAGAGTGTCTAACGAACAATGGTGTATGTGTTGTAAACTTTCATCCCATACTTCTGGTCTTATAATTTGACCTAATTCGTTTTCCCATGATTGTCTATATATTTCTGTTGATGGGACATCATTTTCCAATAGGATATTATATATATATGAAATCATTTTTTCTGTGGTCGGATGTTTATTTAGACATTCATCTAAAATTTCTGTCTTTCTATTTCTAAGTTCCTGTGTGTTTGCTTTTACATAGTCTCTAATTTGTAGATATCTAAAATAATCTTTGGAATGTAATCCATAAATTTGTTGTAATTCTTGAAATGAAAGGAAAGAGTTTTCCTTGTAGAGATCGCCCATCTTAATAATTCCCTTATTTTTCCATTGTAAAAAGCCTTTATCCATCATTGAAGGTTTAAATGTAACATTATTTACAATGGTAAGGGCTAGTGGTATAGATTTAAGTTTTAATGTTTTATTTATTTATTTCCAAATACGTATTCCACTTTCTATTATTGGGTTTTCACTATAGGTTTTCTTACCTAAATTAATATTAGCAAATATTATTGAACTGATTTCAAAAGGAGAACAATCTTCTTTTTCCATATTTAACCAAATTGGTTGGTTATCTGTCTCTTCTAACCAAAAATTCATATTTTTAATATTAACTGCCCAGTAATAAAACATAAAGTTTGGTAGTGCTAGACCTCCATTTATTTTTAATTTACATAAATGTTTTTTATTTATTCTATGGCTCTTATAATCCCAAATAAAGTTAGTAACTAGGGAGTCCACCTTCTTAAAGAATTTTTTAGGAAGATATATTGGAACTAATTGGAAAAAATATAATAATTGTGGAAGAAAAATCATTTTTATTACATTAATTTTACCTAACATTGAAGTTTTCCAATATAAAATGTTCTTATTTAATTTATTCAATAATAGTGGGAAGTTAGATTTAAATAAAGAATCAAATTTTTTTGTTACATAAATTCCAAGATATTTAATTTTTTCGTTTGTTTTCTTAAAAGGAAATTGTTGTAATATGTGTAAGTTATTTACTGTTATTGGCATAAGTTCACTTTTATTCCAATTGATACTATATCCTGAAAAAGATCCGAATTCAGTTATTAATTTTAACAAATTTTGGATACTAATTTCTGGTTTTGTGATATAAAGTAATACATCATCCGCGTATAAGGAAATTTTATTTTTAGTATCTCTAGTATCATACCCATATATTTCAGGATGTGATCTCACCCTCTGAGCTAACGGTTCTATTGCAAGTGCAAACAGTAGAGGGGATAAAGGGCAACCTTGTCTACAGCCTCGAGATAAACTGAATTTAGTTGATAGCATTTGATTTGTTATTATTCTGGCTGTTGGGTTAGTGTATAATAATTTGATCCAAGTAATGAACTTCTCTCCCAATTTAAAAGTTTCCATAACCGAAAACAAATAGGACCATACCACCTGATCGAAGGCTTTCTCTGCATCTAACGAAATAACTACTCGTTCTTTTTTAATGCCTCTTTTCGAATATATAATATTGAAAAACCTTCTCAAGTTATATGAGGAATATCGTTTTGGTAAAATCCTGTTTGATCGGGGTGAATTAATTTGTTAATAACTGTGCTTAGCCTTTGTGCTAATATTTTAGTTAATATCTTTTGATCAGTATTTAAAAGAGCTATAGCTCTAAATGATCCTGGTTCATCCAGATCTTTGTTTATTTTAGGTATAAGCATTATAATAGATTCATTTAACGTTTCTGGTAGTTTCTGCTGTATATATATATATATATATATATATATATATATATATATATATATTCATATAATGTTTTCAGACATCTGATCATAAAATGTTTTATAAAATTCCGAGCCAATACCATCTGGTCCCGGTGTTTTACCATTTTTTTTTAATGATCTAATATATTCTTGGATTTCTTTTACTGAAATTTCAGCATTTAATGATTCCAACCCCTTCAGATAACATTTTTTTTTAAATGCTTCTATTCCTATCTTGTTTTCTGTTGTTTTAGCAGTGTATAAGTTTTTATAATATTGCAGAAATCTCTCATTAATATCTTTAGGTCGTATTAAAAGTTTGCCATTATGTGATTTAATCCTGTGGATTATTTTTTCTGCCTCCATCTTCCTTAATTGGCGAGCCAATAATTTTTGAGGTTTATCTCCAAATTCAAACTGTAATTGTTTAGTGTGTTGATAAAGTTTTACAACTTGATCTGAATATATTTTATTTAATTTATATTTCAGTGCTGCAATTTTATTATGTAATATTATGGATGGATTAGCTGCATTCTCTGTATCTAATTGTTTAATCTCCTTTTCCAGTTCTTGTTGATCCCTTTGATTCTTTTTATTATAAAATGCTTGAGAGGAAATCATGATTCCCCGGAGATATGCTTTAAACGTTTCCCATAATAAGGAACAAGATATTTCCGGTTTATCATTTATTTCAAAGAAAATCTTAATCTGTTCTGTAATATATTCCTGAGTTATTTTGTTTTTTAAAATTTGTGGATTAAATCTCCATTGTCCCCATTTTTCTGTTTTACCATTTATTTTAATCTTAAATGTTAAAGGTGCGTGATCTGAAATTATAATATTGTGATATTTAGAATTATAAGTGAGTGAAATAAGTTTGGCATCGACCAAAAAGTAATCTATTCTTGAGTAGATTTTATGTACTGGCGAATAAATGGAGTATTCTCGTCCAGTGGGATTTTCTACTCTCCAAACATCTTTAATATTAGTAGTTTCCAAATATGCATTTAATAAGTCACTGAATGGGATTTGATTTTCCTTTGTCTTGTAGATCTGTCTAAGTAAGGATCTAGTGTACAATTTAAATCTCCTCCAATTATTAGGTTATATTGTGTTAATTCCGGGATATTGTTAAATATTTTCTTGAAAAACAATGGACTATCAAAGTTTGGTCCATATACATTAACAAAAATCATTTTTTGTGCATTTAATTCTCCTATTACAATAATGTATCTGCCATCGTTATCAGTTATAGTTGATGTATGTTTGAATAAAATGCCTTTACGAAATAATATTGCTACACCTCTTGATTTATGTGTAAAAGAAGAATGATACATTTTTTATCTATCCATTTAGCTTTAAGCCTATGCTCAGCATTTTTTTTAAATGAGTTTCTTGAATAAAAATTACATCAGCTTTAATTGCTTTTAAATGTGCTAATACATTACCTCTCTTAATTGGTTCATTAATACCTTTAACGTTCCAGCTACAAAATGTTATTCCTTCATTCCCCGTATTCACTTTTGAGTCTTGCATCTTTTGTCTATGGGGGTCTGTAATAGAGCCAATGGTTCATCCCGACAGACCTGACCTTACACCCGTACACCGAATAGATGAATTTTAAGTCCCTTGAATGCCTCTCATGTGTATATCTCCTTTTATCCAATATATAACTCCATTCAAACTGAAAAAAAACAATAGTAGTTTATAAAAGAAAAGAAGAGAGGATAGATTAAGAGGTTAGTATAGTGCACAAAGGAAGAAAAAACTACATCTAGTATTATTGTAGTTAGTGCTAGCCATACTAGCATGGCTAACCATCTACCGACTTCCGTAGTTGATGTTACTAACTTAACCAGCTCCCTGTTTTTTTGGAATTATTATTCCATAATAATATTTTACCGGGGGTATTAAATTATTCAGATTATAATAATCGAAAATGTGAAAATACATATATTTAAAACTTATTTGAAAATCTAATTATAAAAAAAACACACAAAAAGAAAGGAAAACAAGAAATAAAAATGAAAATTACTGGTATAAAAGAAAAATCTCCAAAGGGGACAAATGAAATCCAGCTCTATATTTGACTCTAATCATTCCAATATAAATGAACATTAGTCATTAGTAATAATGATTAATTCTAATTAATAAAAGTGATACGGTATAATTTTAATATTTATTAGTTATTATATTAGTAGTAAAATTAGTGATTAGTGAAAATACCACAGTATAATTTTAATATTTATTAGTTGTTTGTATTAGTAATGTAGTTATACTAATTATTAGTATCCATGTGAGGTTTTCCGATCCACATCTTTCTCCAGCTTCCATCCAGCGTTATCCAGTTCCATCCGGTCCTGCAAAGTCTTGTAAAGTCTTGCAGAGTCTTGTAGATTCTTGTAAAGTCCATGAAAGTCAGTATATTCGATGATGAGGCCTTCTCAGGTCTTAATCTTCCGGGCAAAGTCCAGTGCTTCCACAGGATTGGAGAAGAAATATTCCTTCTTGTTAAAAGTAACTCTTAAAGTAGCTGGGTAAATAAGGCCATATTTCAAGTTTTCCACCCCCCTCAGGAGACTTTTAGTCTCATTAAATGCTTTTCGTTTCCTGGAAACTTCCGCTGGGTAATCTCGGTAGATACTAATCCTGTGTCCTTCAAATACAAGGTTTCTGTTTCTCGAAGTTTTTTGCATTATCTCCTCCAGGACGTAGTCATATTGTACCTTTATTATCATTTGTCTTGGGGGGGGTCATTTGGTCTTGTCTGACATCTCCTCACTCTATGTGCTCGGGCTAGTAAAGGCTTTTGTTCCAGAGGTAAAACATTTTGCAGTAGATTCGCAGTAAATTCTCGGGGATCTTCATCTTTCTCTCGCCCTTCAGGAATACCCGCGATTCTTAGGTCTTGTCTTCTCTGGCGACCTTCTAGTTCAGTACATTTCTCGGTTATTTTGGTCAATAAGTCCGTTAGACGTTCATTTTCTGTAACAAGCTTTGCTGTAGTCTGATCACTTATGTTGGCTATTTCTTCAAGGCTTTTTATACCAGCCGTCTGTTGGTCCAGTGCCTTCTCCACAGGATTCAGCCTTTTTTCAAAGTCGGTTTTCACCTTTTCAATCTTATCGTTCATCTCCTTTGACATTTCACTCATCATTTCACTCATCAAGTTAGCTTCTAAGTGCTGACAAATATCACATATGGCAGATACATTTGAAAAAATGTTACGTAGTTTGGATATTGAGTACTTTAGTCTATATAATATTTTAAATTGTATAAGAGAGTGTCTAGCATTTAACGAACAGTGGTGTATATGTTGTAAACCTTCAACCCATACTTCTGGTCTAATAATTTGGCCTAATTCGTTTTCCCATGATTGTCTATATATTTCTGTCAATGGGACATCATGTTCCAATAAAATATTATAAATATATGATATCAATTTTTCTGTGTTCGGATGTTTATTTGGACATTCATCTAAAATTTCTGTCTTTCTATTTCTAAATTCCTGTGTGTTTGCTTTTACAGTCTCTAATTTGTAAGTATCTATAATAATCTTTTGAATGTAATTCATAAATTTGTTGTAATTCTTGAAATGAAAGGAAAGAATTTTCCCTGTAGAGATCGCCTGTCTTATTAATTCCCTTATTTTTCCATTGTAAAACGCCTTTGTCCATCATTGAGGGTTTAAATGTAACATTATTTACAATCGTAAGGGCTAGTGGTATACATTCCAATTTTAATGTTTTCTTTATTTGTTTCCAAATACGTATTCCACTTTCTATTATAGGGTTTTCGGTATAGGTTTTCTTACCTAAATTAATATTGGCAAATATTATCAAACTAATTTCAAAAGGCAAACAATCTTCTTTTTCCATTTTTAGCCAAATTGGTTGTTTATCTGTCTCTACTAAGCAAAAATTCATATTTTTAATATTAACTGCCCAGTAATAAAACATAAAGTTTGGTAGTGCTAGACCTCCATTTATTTTTGATTTACATAAATGTTTTTTTTTTTCTATGGCTCTTATAATCCCAGATAAAGTTGGTAACTAAAGAATCCACCTTCCTAAAGAAATTTTTAGGAAGATATATCGGAATCAATTGGAAAAGATGTAGTAATTGCGGAAGAAAAATCATTTTTATTGCATTAATTTTATCTAGCATTGAGATAGGTAGTGTTTTCCAATATAAAATGTTTTTATTTAATTTATTCAATAATCGTGGGAAGTTGGATTTAAATAAAGAATCGAATCTTTTTGTTACATAAATTCCAAGATATTTAATTTTTTCGTTTGTTATCTTAAAAGGAAATTATTGTAATATATGTAAGTTATTTACCATTATTGGCATGTTCACTTTTATTCCAATTAATACTGTATCCTGAAAAAGATCCAAATTCAGTTATTAATTTTAATAAATTTTGGATACTAATTTCCGGTTTTGTAATATAAAATAATACAACATCCGCATATAAGGAGATTTTATTTTCAGTATCTCTGGTATCATACCCATATATTTCAGGATGTGATCTCACACGTTGAGCTAATGGTTCTATTGCAAGTGCAAATAGTAGTGGGGATAAAGGGCAACCTTGTCTACAGCCTCGAGATAGATTGAATTTAGTTGATAGCATTTGATTTGTTATTATTCTGGATGTTGGATTAGTGTATAATTATTTGACTCAAGTAATAAACTTCTCTCCCAATTTAAAAGTTTCCATAACCGATAACAAGTAAGACCATTCCACCTGGTCGAAGGCTTTCTCCGCATCTAACAAAATAACTACTAGATCTTTATTAATACCTCTTTTCGAATATATAATATTGAATAAACATCTCAGGTTATATGAGGAATATCGTTTTGATATAAATCCTGTTTGATCGGGGTGAATTTATTCATCAATAACTGTACTTAGCCTTTGTGCTAATATTTTAGTTAATATCTTTTGATCAGTATTTAAAAGAGCTATAGCTCTAAATGATCCTGGGTCATCCAGATCTTTGTCTATTTTAGGTATAAGTGTTATAATAGATTAATTTAACGTTTCTGGTAGTTTCTGTTGGGTATAAATATATTCATAGAGTGTCTTCAAGCGTGGTGCAATCAGATCATAAAATGTTTTACAAAATTCCGAGCCAATACCATCTGGTCCCGGTGTTTTACCATTTTTTAATGATCTGATAGATTCTTCGATTTCTTTTACTGAAATTTCAGCATTTAATGATTCTCTATATTGTGAATCCAACCCATTCAGATTACATTTTTTTAAATTCTTCTATTGCTATCCTGTCCTGTCGTTTCAGCAGAGTATAAATTTTTATAATATTGCAAAAATCTCTCATTAATATCTTTAGGTAGCACTAGGGGTTCACCATTATGTGATTTAATCCTATGGATTATTTTTTCTCCCTCCATCTTCCTTAATTGGCGAGCCAATAATTTTTGAGGTTTATCTCCAAATTCAAACAGTAATTGTTCAGTGTATTGATAGAGTTTTACAACTTGATCTGAATATATTTTATTTAATTTATATTTCAGTGCTGCGATTTTATTATGTATTATGGATGGATTAGCTGCATTCTCTGTATCTAATTGTTTAATCTCCTTTTCCAGTTCCTGTCGATCCCTCCGATTCTTTTTATTATAAAATGCTTGAGAAGAAATCATAATTCCACGGACATATGCTTTAAAAGTTTCCCATAATAAGGAAGAAGATATTTCCGGTTTATCATTTATTTCAAAGAAAATCTGTTCTATAATATATTCCCGAGTTACTTTGTTTGTTAAAATTTGTGGATTAAGTCTCCATTATCCCCGTTTTTCCATTTTACCATTTATTTTAATCTTAAATGTTAAAGGTGTGTAATCTGAGATTATAATATTATGGTATTTTGAATTATAAGTGAGTGAGATAAGTTTGGCGTCGACCAAAAAATAATCTATTCTTGAGTACGTTTTATGTACAGGTGAATAAAAGGAATATTCTCGCCCAGTTGGATTTTCTATTCTCCAAACATCTTTAATATTACTAGTTTCCATAAGTATGCATTTAATAAGTCACTGGAATGGGATTTAATTTTCCTTTGTCTCGTGGATCTGTCTAAGTAAGAATCTAATGTACAATTTAAGTCTCCTCCAATTATTAAGTTATGTTGTGTTATTTCCGGGATGTTGTTAAATATTTTCTTGAAAAACAATGGACTATCAAAGTTTGGTCCATATACATTAACAAAAATCTTTTTTTGTGCATTTAATTCTCCTATTATAATAATGTATCTGCCATCATTATCAGTTTTAGTTGATGTATGTTTGAATAAAATGCCTTTACGAAATAATATTGCTACACCTCTTGATTTGTGTGTAAAAGAAGAATGATATGTTTTATCTATCCTTATTAAAACGTTATTCCTTCATTCCCCGTATTCATTTTTAAGTCTTGCATCTTTTGTCTATGGGGGTCTGTAATAGAGCCAATGGTTCAGTTCGACAGACCTGACCTTACACCCAAACTCTGAATAGATGAATTTTAAGTCCCTTGAATGTCTCTCACGTGTATATCTCCTTTGATCCAATATATAACTCCATTCAAACTGAAAATAACAATAATAGTTTATAATAGAAAATAAAAGAGGATAGATTAAGAAATTAGTATTGTGCACAAAGAAGGAAAAAACTACATCTAATATTGGTGTAATTAGTGCTAGCCATACTAGCATGGCTAACCATCTACCGACTTCCGTAGTTGATGTTATGAACTTAACCAGCTCCCTGGTTTTTGGAATTATTATTCCATAGTGGTATTTTACCAGGGATATTAAATTTAAAATGTTCGGGTTATAATAGTCGAAAATGTTAGAATACATATATTTAAAACTTATTTGAAAATCTAATTATAAAAAACACACGAAAAGAAAGGAAAACAGAAAATAAAAATGAAAATTACTAGTACAAAAGAAAGGTTTCCAAAGAGGACAAATGATGTCAGACTCTATATTTGACTCTAATCATTCCAATATAAGTAAACATTAGTCATTAGTAATAATGATTAATTCTGATTAGTAAAAATACCATGGCATAATTTTAATATTTATTAGTTGTTATATTAGTAGTGTAGTTAGTGTCATAATGATTAACTCTGATTAGTGAAGATACCACAGTATAATTTTAGTATTTATTAGTTATTTGTATTAGTAGTGTAGTTATACTAATTATTAGTATCCATGGGAGGGTTTCCGATCCACATCTTTCTCCAGCTTCCATCCAGTTCTATCCAGTTCCATCCAGTCCTGCAAAGTCAGTGTATTCAATGGTGAGGCCTTCTCAGGCCTTAATCTTCCGGGCAAAGTCCAGTGCTTCCACAGGGTTGGAGAAAAAATGTTCCATCTTGTTGTAAGTGACTCTTAGAGTAGCTGGTAGTTCAGGCCATATTTCAAGTTTTCCACCCCCCTCAAGAGACTTTTAGTCTCATTAAATGCTTTTCGTTTCCTGGAGACCTCTGCTGGATAATATCGATAGATGCTGATCTTGTGTCCTTCAAATGTAAGGTTTCTGTTTCTTGATGTTTTTTTTTCATTATCTCCTCCAAGACGTGGTCGTATTGTACTTTTATTATCATTTGTCTTGGGGGAGCATCTGATCATGTCTGACGTCTCATCACTCTGTGTGCTCGGGCTAGCAAAGGCTTTTGTTCCAGAGATAAAACATTTTGCAGTAAATTTGCAGTAAATTCTTGGGGATCTTTATCTTTCTCTCCCCCTTCAGGAATACATGCAATTCTTAGGTTCTGTCTTCTCTGGCGACCTTCCAGTTCAGTACATTTCTCGGTTATTTTGGTCAATAAATCCGTTAGACGTCCATTTTCTGTAATAAGCTTTGCTGTAGTCTGAGTACTTGTTTCGGCTAGTTCTTCAAGGCTTTTTATGCCAGCCGTCTGTTGGTCCAGTGCCTTCTCCACAGGATTCAGCCTTTCTTCAAAATCAGTTTTCATATTTTTGATCTTATCATTCGTCTCCTTTGACATTCCAATCATAATTTCTGCGATTTCTTTCTTCAAATCATCCGATATTTTCTTAGTCTTAGTATTAATGTTGGTATTAATTTCAAGCTTCAAGTCTTTCATTTCAACATTCATCTGGTTTATTTCTTCCTTTAAACCAGCAATTTCATGTGCAATAAAAGTTTTAAGTTCTTCACTTTCCAATTTTTTTGTCGTTTTTTTCGTCACATCTTCTTGGGATCACGTCCTACCTGAGTCTGAGGCTTCAGTCAGGCCTTCCCCCGGTTTCTGCCTGGTAGCCCGACTTTCGGTTTCTCGGGTGGGCTGCGCTGTGTATACATAACAAGTCGCGCACCTGATGAAGTCACTCATAGCAATCGGTGCAGAGACAGCAGGCAGCAGGCAGCAGGCAGCAGGTAGGTCCGTTATTCCCAGATTTTTTTCCGTTTTTTACGAGGAGCTGGCTGGCGTTAACATCTAGCCCTCCATAGCGCCACCGGAAGAGCGAAAACCAGCATTATTAGATGAATTGTTTGATAAACACCCAAATACAGAAAAAATAATAACGTATATATACAATACTATCTTGGATAGGGAACTCCCAACTTCGGAAATATGTCGACAAACATGGGAAAATGAAATAGGTTTATCTATAACGAAGGAAACTTGGGAAGAAAGCCTACAATGTATACATCGTTGCTCATTAAATGCTAGACATACATTGATACAATTTAAGGTATTACACAGATTACATGTTCAAAAACGAAATTAAATAGAATTTATCCTAACATTTCTTCTATTTGTGATAAATGTCAGAACTTGAAAGCTAACAACGCCTAGTTTTGTAACATGTATAAAACTCAACTATTATTGAACAGAAATCTTTAGAGTTATCTCTGAAGTTCTTAAAATTAAACTGGACCCAGATCCAAAATTAATAATATTAGGAGTTCCGGATTCAAATCTAATATTAACAGTAAACCAAATAAATTTCTTGGATTACTGTTTGATAATAGGGAAAAAATTAATATTGACATTTTGGAAGGGAACATTATCCCCCACAATTAAAATGTGGACAGTGGAAATGTTGGAGACATTGCATTTGGAAAGAATCAGATTTGTCCTAATGGACAAATACGAACTCTTTGAACAGATATGGTCTCCATATACAGAATATTTGAAGGGTTCACTGTTCTTGGCATCACATCTCAATGGGTACCCAGCAGGATTAGATGAAAATAATTCTTTTTTTTTTTTGATTTGTATGCGTGTCTCTATTGATATCATTATTTGAAATTGTGTTATTCACTATTAAGATGAATAATATATACTATAATCTTTTTTTTTCTTTTTTTTTCCTCTTCTCTTTCTCTCCCTATATAATCAAAATTATTATTTAATCACCATTATTATTGATTATAATCTATTCTTTTCTTTCTAAAAAATGCTTTCTACTGTCTAAAAAACAGGTTTACAAGAATTATTTGTAACATCCGTATACTTATTGAAATAAGTTAGTTGTGTATTTGAAAAATTGTTATACCGTTGTTATGATGGATTACTTCTAATAAAAATATTATTTAAAAAAAAATAATTTGACATTGATAATAATAATCAGAATTACACATGATAATCCTTCACTCAGTGCATGCAGAGTAAAGGAAGAATGAAGTGTTTCAATGTGTCATCTGTTTATTGCTGATTTGCAATAGGATAAGTAATCCTCGTTGTAAATAAACACTTTACAAACTCTTAAAGTGTGCAACATCTTTTAATGATAGCACAGGGTATTACATACATCTTCAAGCACTAGCTACATTCTTCTACTGAGCTGCACCCAGGAAGGGGAAGGCGTTATGATTGATGTTAACTAGGCGGGGTTAATGGGACTGAGGTAACTATATTATTGGTTGCATATAAACCATCTACATCCTTCCCCTTAGAAAATCAAAAAACAGATTGTTGTCATGACAACAGAATTAAACAGCAGAATTAAACAAAATCGCCGTAGCGAACAGGTGGCTTGCTGATCCGGCCCGAGCGCGTACGGATGTCTCCCCCTTCCCCCAAAAGAGCAGAAGAAACAGGAGGACGCGAGGCAGCTGGGGAACTAGGGAAGGGCAGTGGGGTGGGAGAAACAGGAGAGGGAGAACCGCGACCGGCAACAGGGGACCCACGCAGAGGGGAACCAGGCGCTCGATATGGGGATTGAGGCATGCAGGGAACACTGGGATGGCAGCCGGCTGCTGGTATGAGAGTGGCGGGGCATAGGGCCCCGGGGGCTGCGGCTTCGGCTCATTAACCGCAAGCAGGTGTTGTCGGCTTCTTTGGTAGATGGTACCCTCATAGTCGACCAGATACGAACGAGGTGAGTCGGCCACCCCAACCACGGTGGCCAGACGGGAGTGACCACTGGCAGTCTGCAACCGAACAACCTGTCCAGGCAACAGAGGATCGAGTGGTCTGCACGACCGATCGTGGGAACGCCGCTGGCTGTCATGTTTCTCTTGAATTCGCCTCTGCATGGAGGCAGGCTCCAGCACCCGAGGTTTCAGCTGGCGCTGGGCAATCGGGATGGTAGATCTGGTTGTTCTGGACATCAGACGCTGAGCAGGTGATCCCATGGCCGGATCCCTGGAAACATTCCTGAGGTTCAGGAGATCCAAATACAAATCAGAGTTGGATAGTCGCGCCTGTTCCATCAGAAGCTTGGCGCTGCGGACGGCCCGTTCTGCAAGGCCGTTGCTCTGTGGGTACTCTGGGCTGCTGGTGAAATGCACGAAATTCCACTTGTCGGCAAAACTTTTGAATTCTCGGCTGGTAAACTGCCTGCCGTTGTCAGTCTGCAGCCTGACAGGGGTCCCAAAAGTGGAGAAGTGTTTCCGCAGCTTTCGGATCACCATCTCCGACGTGAGGGATGTCAGCAAATCCACCTCGAACCAGTTTGAGTACGAGTCGACCAGGACAAGGTAGTGGTTACCACGCCACTCGAATATGTCGGCAGCCTGCGAGGACCAGGCCAAGGCAGGAGCGGCTGTTGCAGCAGGGGCTGTCGCTGCTGGTGTGGAGCAAGACTATTGCACGTGGAGCAGGCAGAAACTCGGTCTCGGATATATTTGGCCATTCCAGGCCAGTAGAATTGGCACTGAGCGTGGGCGAGTGTTGCATCGACCCCAGGGTGTCTGCTATGGGCTGCACAAAAGTAAAAGTCAAACAGGGAGGACGGGACTACAACTTTATGTCCCTTGACGATAACGCATCCTGGAGCACCAGTTCGTCGCGGACCAGGAAGAAAGGCTGTGTTTCAGACGGCGCAGCGGAGCGCTTTGTTGGCCACCCTGCTTTAATCACAGAGGCAAGCTGTTGCAAAACTAGATCGGCAGCGGTGTGCTCGGCCAAAACCTGTAGCTGCTTGGTGGGAATAAATTAAACGCCCAGTACGAGCAAGTCCTCTGTTTCGTAGGGGTGGCGAGCGCAGGAGGTCCGCGGGGCGCGCGATAGGGTGTCCGCAATGTGCATCTCGGTGCCCTTCTTGTAGATTATATCAAAGTCGAAACGCTGGAGCTGCAGCATCATACGCTGCAGCCTGGCAGGGGCAGCGTGAATCGGCTTGTTCAGGATTGTCACCAGTGGCTGGTGGTCGGTTTCGACCGTAAATCTGCTGCCGAACAGGAAGTCTCTGAATTTGGAGCAGGCGAACACCACCGCGAGCAGCTCTTTCTTGATCTGAGCGTTACCGCTGCTCGGTGTCCGTCATGGTGCGGGAGGCATAGGAGACAGGATGTAACGATCCATCGACAGACTGAAGGCAAGCCACACCCAGACCGAACTTGGAAGCGTCACAGGTGACGGTGATGGGGCGACCCACGTCGAAGAACCGCAACGTCGGAGTGCTAATCAGTTTCGACTTGAGGCAGTCAAAGGCCTGCTGGTGATGTGGGAGCCAGACCCAGGCGATATCCTTTTTTGTCAGCTGCCGCAGGGGAGCACTCAGCTCACTGAGGTTTGGTACAAACTTTCCAAGGTAGTTCACCATGCCCAAGAATCGTTGTAGACCTGGCACGTCGGTGGGGGCTGCCATCTCGGAGATGGCAGCTGCCTTCAAGGGGTCGGGTTTTAGTCCGTTAGAGGTGAAAACATGTCCAACATACGTGACCTCTGAGACACGAAACCGGCACTTCTTGGGATTCAGCTTCAGGTTCGCCTTCCGTGCCCGATCCAGGACGCGGCGGAGGTTCAGGTCGTGCTCGGCAATGTCCTTCCCATAAACCAGGATATCATCCACGATGATGTCACATGGCAGGTCCGAGAATATCTGCTCCATCGTTCGCTGGAACACCTCACTAGCAGAATTGATGCCGAATGGCATTCGCAGGAACTTGAATCTGCCAAACGGTGTGGCGAAGGTCGTCAGGTCAGAAGACGCTTTGTCCAACGGGATCTGCCAAAACGAGTTCTTAGCGTCTAGGACCGAAAAGATGGTGGCTTGCCCGACCTGAGCCGCCACATCCTCAACAGACCGCATGGGGTAGTGTGGTCACCTGATGGCAAGGTTTAAGTCCTTCGGGTTGATACACACACGTATTTCGTTCTTGTCTTTCTTAATCGTGGCAACCATGGTGGAGACCCAATCGGTGGGCTCGCTAACCGCTTCTAGCACCCCCTTTTCGACCATCTTGTTAAGCATCGCCTCGACCCTGTCTTTCATGGCGTGAGACACCCTGTGAGGTGCGCGGACCACGGGTTGTATATTTGGGTCAATGGAATATGGTATGTCAGTGGTAACTTCCCCAGGTCATCGTCTAACAGGTCCTGGTATTCTGCAACCGGGTTAAACGACAGTTGCACTTTGTGGACCGTGCGGTCGAAGGACACCAGGCCAAGATCCTGGCACGCACGGTTGCCCAACAGGGTTACACAGTCAGAGTTCAAAACATAGAAAACCAGGTTTCTCGTGGCCTTTTGCAGCACGCAAGTTAAAGTGGCCCTCCCGCAGGCCTTAGAATTTCTCCACCATAGGCATGCAGGGTAGCATTGTCAGCAACCAGGGGCTCATTATTCCTTATCTTGTTGAAAAGATTCATGGACAAAACGTTGACCTTCGCACCTGTGTCTAACTTTGCAAGGAAGGTTACATCATTGACAGTCACAGATACGGAGGGATCAGTGCGGTGGGCGGGTGTCTGTAGGAGGGTAAACACATGCGAGTCCTCGGGAGGATTAATTGGATCTGCATCATAGGATTCAGCTAAGTTGGGCTGTGAGTCGTAACGGATATCAGATTGTCTCAGCATGTTTAGACTGGGTCTGGAAGTCTGTGCCTGTCTCCCACGGGAACGGAATAAACGACAGGCGGCAGAGAAGTGATTTAGCTTTTTACAAAAGTTACAGGCCTTGCCATAGGCGGGGCACGTCGACAGTCTGTGGTGCATGTAGTTACAGTTTGGGCACCTTTTTTGGGGCACTTCACCAGGACCAGGGTTGGCACGCGGCAGAAAAGCATTGTTTCCCATCCGAGGCTGTGGGCTCCTAAACCCAGCCAGGTTGACAGATTTATTGCCCGAGTCCCGGTGGTCATCTGGCAATACAACGACCTCAGACAATCTGCAGGCATGCATGGCTTTTTCCAACGTTAGATCCGGATCCCTTAAAAGCTCACATCGCAGCCTCTGGTCACGCATGCCAGTTACTAAAATGTCTCTAGTGAGCTGGTCTGTCATGTCACCAAAGCGGCACCGCTGGGCGAGATAACGCAAATCAGCAATAAAACATTCAACAGGTTCATCCGGCAACTGTTTCCTTGTAAAGAACCGTGCCCTCTCTAGAATGCGGTTCGAGGGCAGGTCACAAATCTCCCTGAACTTACGTAGCAGGCAAGCGGGGTCGCTGGCAGATTCTGCAGGAGTAATCACCACGTTGTTGTCGTCCAGGACCGCTGGAGCGTAGGTGAAAGTTCTGGCTTTCTTCATGGCATCAGGTCCGACAAGGTTGAGTAGGAGGGAGGCTTTAAGGGAGTCAGGATCAGCGCGGTGTGCGACGTTGACAAAGTGTGTAAAATCAAATTCAAACGTGGCCCAGCGCTCAGAGATGTCAGCATCAAAGACAAGCTGCGCGGGCTTTCTGCAAGAGGACGCCATGGCCAGAGAGATTAAGCACAAAAAGCACAAATCAAAAAAAAGAAATAAAACCCGATAGACAGGAGACGCAAGTGTCTTCCAGCTTCGACACCATGTAAATAAACACTTTACAAACTCTTAAAGTGTGCAACATCTTTTAATGATAGCACAGGGTATTACATACATCTTCAAGCACTAGCTACATTCTTCTACTGAGCTGCACCCAGGAAGGGGAAGGCGTTATGATTGATGTAAACTAGGCGGGGTTAATGGGACTGAGGTAACTATATTATTGGTTGCATATAAACCATCTACACTGGTCATCAACAATCAGCCATTTATTAAAATCTCCAGTCAGGGCTTCTGTGCACTCTGCACCAATTCAAAGACTGGTCATTTGTAACTCTGGGTAGTCAGAGAACGACACAACCTCATGTACCACTTCTGTTGACACTATTGTTATGAATTACTCATTACAGTTTATGTGCTACTGCAGCAAGGAAATATGTTTTTATTTATCAGAGGAGGACATTAGAAATAGCCAGCAGTGTCATAATCCGCTCAGGAGACCTTCAAGGCAATGCAAGAGATAGCAGAGCAAACAACCATTGGAAACTAATTCCAGAAAGAGCAGTATGTGTATTGGCATGGTATTGGTTTATTATTGCTATGTGAACTGAGATGCAGTGAAAACCTTGTTTGCATGCTATCCAGTTGGAACAAATCATACTATATATCAATACAATCGTACAACAGTAGCCCAAAGAGAAACAATATCAGAGTGCTAAATATGGTTGTACAGCACTATACAATTGCAGTTATAGAGAATAAGTCAATCCAACACCCACGATGAGGTAAATTGGAAAATTGGGGCCTCACCCTGACTTCAAGGAGAATTGTTCAGTGGCCTGATAACAGCAGGGAAGAGACTGTTCCGGACCCTGATTGTACATGCTTTCAAACTTTTATATTTCCTGTCTGAGGGGAGAGTGAAGAAGATGGAATAACTGGGGTGGAAAGGGCCTTGATTATATTGGCTACTTCCTCAGGCAGTTTGAAGTGTAGATGAAGTGAATGGTGAGGGAGGACAAACTCTGTTATAGACTGGGCTGCATCCACCACTCTCTGGAATTTCTTGTGGTGTTATGGGCGTGTCCCACTTGGTAATTTTCTAGGCAACTGCCGGCAACTGTCATAGTCATAAGAGGTCACCGAAAAACCGGCGACAAACTACGTCATCCTGGCGACAACCTACGGCAGCACCTATGTCTGGAGAAGTGAAGCTACGCTCATTGGCGTCAAACGCATTGTCAGTGAAAATGTTTCAACATGTTGAAAATTTAACGAAAACCAGAAACATGCTATGACTTTTTGCGCGACTGAGGAGACTACTCCCAGCGACCACTGGCGAACATGTGGCCACAAACTATTCGCCTGTAGTTGCATTAAAAAAAAATCTAACTGGGACAGGCCCATTGTTACCAATGTTACCAATGCACTGTGAAGGGTCTGACCCACTTGCCGATTTTCTTGGCGATTGCCAGCATCATTGAATGACGTATCAGGTCACTGAATGATTTTGAACATTTCAAAATCCAGCGGCGACAAAAAAATGTTGCGACACTTGTGGAGACACTGTGCGTCAATACGTCGTCACGCCGCAACATGCCGCATCATGCTGCGACTTTTTCGGTGACCTGATACATCAGTCAATGATGAAGACATTCGCCAAAAAAAATGCCAAGTGGAACAGGCCTTTCAGGCAGCACTGTAACCTGAAAGATGCATCCGTCGAGGCTGTTGGAGATATGCTGAAAATTCTTTGTTTCCTGTGGAAGCAGAGGCATTAATGTTTTTGGCGACCACTTCAATTTGGTTGGTTCAGGACAAATTGGATCATCGTTGGAATTCAGAGATCCAAAGAGTGAAGGATAAAGATGTAAATCATGGCTACTGGCAGTATGTGTGCACATACCTATGTGTGCGTAGGTTTGTGTGAACTTGTGTTCTGCCAATAAATACATTTGTATGTGTACGGATACACATACAAGTGTGCATTTATTCATCTGAGTGTTTAAATTCATGTGCACAGTATGCAAATGTGTATTATGCACACTCATGCACATTTTTAACGTGTATCTGGTGCACTCATGTGAATCTGCATTTATTTGTTTGTGAGCTCATGCGTGCATGTTCATATGTCCCCGTGAGTGTGTAGACGTGCATCCCTGTGTATTTACATGCAAGTTTTTGTGTGTGACTGTGTGAGGGAGTGTGATCATGTGCACAGGATTATGTAGAGCAAAGCCGAGGGGATTTGACTTTTCATTCAAGAATTATACATTGGTCATGTCCAATGACTTACAGTTGTTAATGCCTTCATTTCTTTCTATGGTGCAAAAAGTCTTCAGGCACAAAATTAGCTGCAGTACCAACTACAGTGCTGGGTGGTATGCCTCAAGAAGAGATAACATAATATTAAGAGTCTATGTCACGTTGTTCCCTGAAGGCAGATATTCAAAAACCAATAATAAGAATGCTTGTGAAAGATTTAGGTGATGACATTAATAAGATTCCATAGAAACATCCCTGGATTAAGAGCTGTGCAGGCTACTTATGTACAAATGCAGCCCATGCAATTTAAATCTTATATAGAGCCAACAATGCACTCTCTAAACTTAAGTAATTTGATAAATGAATAAATGGTTGAGCATTGATGCTTCAGGGCAAAAGGTTATTTGTTTATTTATAACCATATAACCATATAACCATATAACAATTACAGCATGGAAACAGGCCCTCTCGGCCCTTCCAGTCCGTGCCGACCATTTGTTTACCCCTTGTCCCATCTACCTGCACTCAGACCATACCCCTCCATTGCCTTCACGTCCATATACCTATCCACTTTACTCTTAAATGTTAAAATCGATCCTGCCTCCACCACTTCTGCTGGAAGCTCATTCCACACAGCCACCACCCTCTGAGTAAAGAAGTTCCCCCTCACGTTACCCCAAAACATCTGTCCCTTAATTCTCATGTCATGCCCTCTTGTTTGAATCTTCCTTACCCTCAATGGGAAAAACGTATCCACGTTAACTCTGTCTATCCCTTTCATCATTTTAAAGACCTCAATCAAGTCCCCCCTTAACCAATACATGGTAAATGGTAGGGAATTGAGGAATGCTGTGGAACAGAGGGATCTGGGAATAACTGTGCATAGTTCCCTGAAGGTGGAATCGCATGTAGATAGGGTGGTAAAGAAAGCCTTTGGTGTGCTGGCCTTTATAAATCAGAGCATTGAATATAGGAGTAGGAAAGTAATGTTAAAATTGTACAAGGCATTGGTTATTTGTTTATTTGTTATAGATATAACAATATTTATCTTTATATTTATATATTATCTTTATATCTATCTATCTATATATATATATATATATATATATATATATATATATATGTGTGTGTGTGTGTAAATATATATTACTATAAACCCCGGATGCCTGGACTAGAGTCAGTCACAAAATCGCTAGGGAGAGGCCACGACTGTCATTCTAAGCTGTGAATCAACTGAACTGTGAGTCTGCAATGTACTTGCAATTAATAATTTGTTTGGCCTTAATGATGATGCCATGAGTGATTTGGCCTGCTGCCCTGCCTGTGCTTGAAACTGCAATGCTTTATTAGGTCCAACTGTGTTTGGAAGGAATAAATGCTTTATTAGGTCCGACTGTGTTTGGACGGAATAAATGCTTTATTAGGTCCGACTGTGTTTAGTCCATAAGTCCCGTTTATTTCGTGATTTCCGCTTAGTGGACAGGTCGTGCTGATTGCGTAATATCCGGTGAGTGCAGAGGTCACGTTGATTGCGTAATTTCTGGTAAGTGCAGAGGTCATGCTGATTGCGGAAGTGCCGCTGACCACGGAAGTTGCACAGTAGAGGCCGCGCTCAGGTGAGCAAATTCAAGAATGATTGCTGTCATATATATGGTGTGTGAGTCAGTGTGTGTGAGTGTATGTGCGTGAGGGTGTAGAAACATAGAAACATAAACAATAGGTGCAGGAACAGGCCATTCGGCCCTTCGAGCCAGCACCGCCATTCATTGTGATCATGGCTGATCATCCCCTATCAATAACCGGTGCCTGCCTTCTCCCCATATCCCTCAACTCCACTAGCCCCTAGAGCTCTATCTACATCTCTCTTAAATCCATCCAGTATTCCATCCATTCATCCATCCAGTGGGTGTATGTGTGTGTGTGTGTGTGAGTGTATGTGTGTATTTGTGAGTGTATGTGTGTGTGTGTAAGTGTATGTGTGTGTATATGTGTGTGTGTGTGTGAGTGTCTGCATGTGTGGGTGAGTGTCTGAGTGTGTGAGTATGAGTCTATGTGTGTGTGACTGTGTCTTTGTGTGTGTGAGTATATTTCTGTGTGTGAGTGTATGTGTGAGTGTATGTGTGTGAGTGTATCTGTGTATATATGTGTGTGTGAGTGTGTGTGTTTTTGTGAGTGCATGTGTGTATGTGTGAGTGGATGTGTGCATGTGCGTGTATGTGTGAGTGTATGTGTCTGTGAGTGTATGTGTGCGTGAGTGAGTATGTGCGTGGGTGAGTATGTGTGTGTGAGTGAGTGTAAGTGTAAGTGTATCTGCATGTGAGGTGGAGGGTATGTGTATATTGGAATTGGAGGAGAGGTGGAATATTGCGTTGGAGACCAGCCCTCCCGTGTGAAGCTGGGACCCAATGGGTCCCACTTTTTCTAATATATATATATAAATATATATACTAGACTAAGTGGAACCTGTTGCCCATGTTCACATGGGAGGGCTGGTCCCCCAATGCAATATTCCAACTCTCCACCAATTCTAATATTGGTGGCCAGTGGGGGGGGGGGGGGGGGGGGGGGGGGGGGGGGGGGGGGTGGTGGGGGGGGGGGGGGGGGGTAGGGCTTTCTGGAGTGCGATTATGGGTGTTGTGGGCTGAAGGGACTGGTTTCCAGAGGGTCAGTATGGGCATTGTGGGCCAAATTGATTCTTGGGGTGGCAGAACGGTCAAGCAAGCCTGATGTGCTGGCAGCTCATTTAGGGCTGGTGGGCAGGCAGTTGACTCACAGCTATTCCTTGAAATCCCATTTCAAGCAGGGTGCAAGGCCACCAAATTCAAGAGCAGTTTTGTACCACTTCAAGCAGGGTGCAAGACTACCAAATTCAAGTGCAGTTTCATACATCTTCAAGCCGGGTGCAAGGCCACCAAATTCAAGTGCAGTTTCATATCACTTCAAGCAGGGTGCAAGACCACCAAATGTTTTTATTTTTTTATTTTCTTTATTAGAAGTAATGTACATTACAATAATATAAGCCAACAATAACTTAATACATTTCCTGCACCACTTCTTATTTTAACCTTTAAGAAGAAGAAGAATAAGAAGAATAGAGAAAGTTAGATAAGAGTAAGTGTGTGAGAGAGTGATCCGGAAGAACCCATAGAAGCGTAAGACACAAGAAAGAATAAAAAAGAAAACCAAAGGTAAAGAAAGAAAAAAAATAGAAGACAGAAAATATGAGAAAGTAAAATAAAATAAGATAAAAGGGATGTACCTGCTTTGTATCTTTACACACCCCTCACCAGGTCCTGATACCATTTATTTTCAGAGTTGTATTGCACCCTATGCTTGTAATAAGTCGATAAATGGAGACCAAATCTTTTGGAAATGGTCTGATTTGGCTGCTAGGAGGAATCTCATATCTTCGAGATGTAACATTTCGAACATATTTGAAATCCACATTTTTATCATTGGTGTGGGAGCGTTTTTTTTAAGTATAAGTTTTTTTGCCATTATTAAATCATAATTAAGGAAGCTCTTTTGGAACTAAGTCAGCTCAAAGCCGGCTTCCATTGTTCCAAAAATAATCAATTCTGCATTCGGTTTCAATTTTATTTTGAATAATTTTGTAAAAATTTCAAAGATTTCATTCCAGAATTTTTGGATTTTTATGCAAAAAACAAAGGAATGCGCTATGGTTGCTTCTTGGGATAGATATTTATCACAAATTGGGGAGACATTTGGAAAAAAATGATTTATTTTAGTTTTTGAATAATATAGTCTATGTAAGGTTTTAAATTGGATTAAAATATGTCTTACATTGATCGAGCATTTGTGCACATAGAGCAAGTGTTTATCCCAACTCTCTTTTGAGATTTTTATAGCTATTTCTTGTTCCCAATCTCTTCTAATTCTATCAGATGAAGGAATTTCTATATTTAGGATAATATTATACAAGTATGATATTAAGTTAGTTGAATCCGCCTTTATGTTCATTGCTTCGTCTAATAAGTCCGGAGACAAATTTTAATATTCTGATGTATACTTTTTCAAATAATCACGAATTTGAAAATATTTAAAATATTGATTACTTCTCTAATTGTATTTAAGTTGTAGTTGTTGGAATTATAAGAAATTTCCATTTCAAGCAGGGTGCAAGGCCAACAAACTCAAGTGCAGTTTCATGCCACTTCAAGCCGGGTGCAGGGCCACCAAACTCAAGCGCAGTTTCCTGCCACCTCAAGCAGGGCGCAAGGCCACCAATTTCAAGTGCCGTTTCATGCCACTTCAAGCAGGGTGCAAGGCCACCAAATTCAAGTGCAGTCTCATGCCACTTCAAGAAGGGTGCAAGGCCACCAAATTCAAGTGCAGTTTTATGCCATTTCAAGCAGGGTGCAAGGCCACCAAATCCAAGTGCAGTTTCTGACTACTTCAAGCACGGTGCAAGGCCATCAAATTCAAGTGCAGATTCATACCACTTCAAGCAGGGTGCAAGATAACCAAATTCGTGCAGTTTCATATCATTTCAAGCAGGGTGCAAGGCCACCAAATTCAAGTGCATTTTCCGACCACCTCAAACAGGGTGCACTGCCACCAAATTCAAGTGCAGTCTCATAGCACTTCAGGCAGGGTGCAAGGCCACCAAATTCAAGTGCAGTTTCATACCACTTCAAGCAGGGTGCAAGACCACCAAATTCAAGTGCATTTTAATACCACTTCAAGCAGAGTGCAAGGCCACCTAATTCAAGTGCAGTTTCATACCATTTCAAGCAGGGAGCAAGGATACTAAATTCAAATGCAGTTTCAGATCATTTCATGCAGGGTGCAAGGCCACCAAATTCAAATGCCGTTTCATACGATTTCATGCAGGGTGCAGGGCCCCCAAATTCAAGTGCAGTTTCATACCATTTCAAGCAGGGTGAAACCACCAGAAAACCACCAGAAAACCACACCAAACACCACAAAACACCACACTCACAGTTCAGTAGACATTCAATGCATTCAGTTCATTCACAGCTCAGACAGTCGTGACCTCTCCGTCCCCCACCTTACAGAGACTGAGCCACACCCACACTTCCGGGTTTTATAATCCCTCCCCCTCCCACCAGAAGGGGCGTGGCCTTCATGGCATGATTGACAGGAGAGAGATTCTCAACATTTATTAAACACTAATAACACCTTTATTTTTCATTGATGAGAAGAATCCTCTGCACCTGATGAGCGGAGGGGGACTGAGTAAGATGGCCAAAAATCACAGCCGTAAGTGGTATCGTTTTATCTAAAATAAATATACAATGCAAACAGGAAGTTGGCAAGTGTAGACTTTTAATCCCGTGCGTTATCTCGAACCAACCGCCAGCAACCTCTGCACATGTAGGTCTTGGATACAATATATTCTTTAGTAAAATTTGCATTATTACATTGTAGTGTTAAGATCTATACTTAATATAATTGTGCAATGAAACCATGCTTCCCACTTGTATTTCTAATTGGAATTGAAAATGATTAAATTCATTGTTACAGAAATTTGTGTGCATTTTTCCTGATACATTTCTGCACAGATAATATTGAAGGGAAATGTTGAGGCATTTATTTTATGTATTGTTGCAGTTAATTTGCAATTCAGTTCATTTGAAAATAACTAATGCTATTAGTTTACATGGAACATAATGAAATTTACCACTATTCTCATTAATTTTGTTATAATTTTCTTTAAAAATGTAACTGCTTTTTGCAATTCATAACACAACTGATCAAAAATGTGTAATTGGAACATCCTGGACCAAATAAGTATATGTATATAAACTAATGTTATATACAGTTTCATCATAACTTCCCCAGAATTTGTTGTTATTCAATCAATTTTTGGATTCTGGGTGTCCCTCATCAAGTAGCATTTATTTCATTAATTAAACATATTTGTGAACTGCCTACTTAAACTGCTGCAGTCCTTAGAGTCATAACTTCATAGGATTATGCGTCATGGAAATAGGCCTTTTGCCTAACTCATCCATGCCAACCAAGATGCCCATCTATGCTCGTACTATTTTCCCGCATCTATATCCCTCTAGACGTTTCTTATCCATACGCCTCTTTTAAATCTTATTATTTTCGCAACTGCTTTCTCCATATACCATACCACCCTCTCTGAGAAAAAGTTACCAATCAGGTTACATATTAAATCTCTCACCTCTTACTATAAACCTATCTCCTCTAGTTCTTGATTCCTCTACCCTGGAAAAAGGACAAGATGCACCTACCCTGTTTATGCCGCTCATGGGAGAGAAGGCAGGAGAAAGTGGTTAAGAGGGAGGGTTAGATCAGCCAGGATTGCATTGCCGAGTAGACTTGATGGGCTGAATGACCTAATTCTGTTCCTTTCACTTCTAAACTTATGAACATAAAATATTTTCTGCACTTATTCCAGCTTAATGGCATATTTCCTGTATCAAATGAACTGAACAAAATAATCCAAGAGGTGTCTCCGATGTTTTATGCAACTGATGAGGCAACTCCCACAGTTGCGTAGGGTGTTTCAGGATTTAATTCCAGCAATGACAATGTAATAGAGATAAATTTGAGACTCAGGATAACGTGTGACTCAGCAGGCTGCAGTGTTGCCACGCACTTGTTGCACTTTTACGCCTTGTTAGTAGAGGTTGCAAGTTTGGAAGATACTGCTGGAGTGGCCTTAATGAATAATTGCAGTGCATTTTGTGGTTGTGCATACTCTAGTATGATGATGGAGGGAATTAATATTAAGGGTGACGGATGAGTTGCCATTTAAGCAGACTGTTTTGACCTGGATGGTGTTGAACATTGTGAGTGTTATTAGAGTTGCAATTGTCCAGGCAAATAGACCAGCTTCCATTGTGCCTCCTGACAAGTGTATTGTAGGTGATGAAAAGGCTTTGTGTTGGAAGGTGAATCGCAGGACATTCAATCTGTACCCTACTCTTAGGACATTGTGGCTGGTCCAACTGAATTTCTGGTTAATAGCCAGTGCTCCACCATCGCAATCCTGTAAATTGCTATTAACCAGAAATTCAGCTGGACCAGCCCCAGTGTTCTAAGATGATTGGACTCTCTTTCATTGGAGATGGTCATTGTTTGCTACTTTTATGGTATAAATGTTATATGCCACTCATCAGTTCATCATTAATTTATTTATTAGCTAAGGAATTGCAAATGGAATGGAATCTTGTGATTGAAGGAAGATAATTGATGAAGCAACTGAAGATGGTTCAGCAAAGAATATTATCACAAGGAACTCCTACTGTTATTTCCTGGGACTGGAATGAATGTCCATCGAATTATAATAATTTTATGTTAAGACAGATTGAGATGGTAATGAGCATGAATACTGACCTCCAGCAAAATATTTTAAAGGAACAGAGGTGCGGAAGGATCAAATACCAGATATTGAAGATATAGATTTAATTTCAGCTGCTTTCTCTCTCAGCATGCTGATCATGCTTATGTTCCTTTCTCAGAATTGGTTCAGAAATTTCAATCTGTTAGATGTGGAGATTTGGAAAAAGTCCATATTTTATGAACACAATCACCAATGCCAAAAAAATGTTGAAATTCATTGTATGATTTTGCTAATGTCCATGTTTTCAGTATGACCAACGATCATTCATTTCTCTAATATGTTGGGAATTTTCCCCACACCACCCAAAATATTCTTTCAACAACAATTTATATAATATTGCATTTATATAATATCTTTAAATATTTCAGGCAATTCACAGGAATGTGATCAAACAATGTATACTGCTGAGTCACATAAAGAGCTATTCGGGCAAATGATCAAAAGCATAGTGGCAATGATTGGTTTTAGAAGGAGGTCCTGAGAGCTGAAGGCATAGTTCACAAAGATGGTGATTATATTCAATTGTGCACCTGAAGCCAAAAGAATTCTCAGAGGGCTGCAAGTGTGGAGAAATCAAGAGCAAAGAGGAGGAATGAGGTGCATTGAGCAATTAAATATAACAAGTCTGAGAATATAAAACCTGAAGCATTGCTTGACTGAAGGCCTGGTTATGTCAGCAAGCACAGACTGGCTGGATGAACTAGAGCTAGCATGGTACAGTTTATATTGAATGCCCTTGAGTTTATGCAAGATGGAAGATGAGAAGCAATTCAGTGGAGAATTGGACTGTGTAATCTATTGTTAGCAATGGCAAGATTGTGATTCCCGCAGTTTCTGAGGCAGGGGAAGAATTGAATTATGTTGCATATGAAAAGGAGATCAATGGTTTTTGTAGTAATTTTGAAGTTCTTCCAAGGATTGAATGTGATGCTATTTACCAAGGGGCTTATCTATCCACAGAGAGATTCTAGAGATTTATGGTAGTATCCAATGACAATTCATTGTCAATGGATGAGGTGAAGAGCTTTTAGTGAGTGAATACTGGGACCCAACAGCATACATGTGGAAAATGATTGCTCATATAAAGTTGTCGAAAGGTAGCAGCATATGTAAGGGAAGTAAGAAGGAGGGTGGAAAAGTCACCAGAGGTAACAGCAGGGAAGATAAATAATTAAAGTAGAATCAAGCATTTCTTTTATTAAGCCGGACTGACGGCGGATCATGTCTAGGCATGGGTTATAGATCTCTAGGTAGGTCAAATAATCAGGTAACTAAATTGAAAGATCAATTATAATTTGCTCCATTCATGCGTGTGAATGTTGTAATCTAAACCCACATCTGGGGCCATCCGAAGAAGTGTCCTGACTTGCAGTCTCCAGTAATGATGCATGACCCATTGAGTTACTCCAGCACTTTGTGTCCTATCGTGTAAACCAGCATCTGCAGTTGATTGTTTCTACTTAGATGCCGCATGTTTGTTGTTCAAGAACAGAAATAGTAATGCAGAGTGCACAAAATGACAAACTCAGATCCTAATAAGCTTCTTCTTTTTCTTATCAAAACCATAGTTCTTCCCTGAATAAAAGGTTGTCATTTTGGAGGTGTATTTAATGTGACTTTGTTCTGTAACTAGATAGTAAATGAATCAGCTTAAAAACAGAAACTGAAGGGGCTGTACCACTTAGGCTATTTTTTAGGCGATTGCCGGCAACTAGGCAGTCACCACTCTGTTGCCAGGGTGTCACCTGTATGATCATGAGTAGTCTCCTCAGTCGCCCAAAGAGTTGGAGTATTTTGAAATGTTCTAAACTTTTCAGCAACAGTCGGCAACGATGGGTTTGTTGTAGCTTGTCCTCTCCTGATGTAGGTGATGTCAGAAGTTGTTGCCAGGATGATGTAGGTTGTTGCCAGGTGACATAGGTTGTCGCTGGTGCTGACTTTGGTGAATTCCATTGACGCCTACCTACGTCAACTGGCAACAAGTACTGGTGACTGAATTGTCTTCAGTTGTCTTCAGTTGTCACCGACAGGGTGGTAGCTTGTCGCGGATGGACGTAGATTGACTTTGGTTGTCGTAGGTTGTCGCCTGCGTGGTCATAGCTTGCTGGAGGCATGGTCATAGACGGACATCCTAATGGGTCGCCGGTTGGCGATAGCTTGCCGTAGCTTGATGTCAACTAGGTGGTAGGCTGTTGTAGCTTGTCGTAGACATTGTCGTAGACATTGTCGTAGGGGGGTCCAGTCGCCTATTTCTCGGTGACCTGCTATGACTACGACAATCACTGGCAGTCGCTAGAAAAATTGCTTAAGTGGGACAGGAGCTTTTTCCACTCCCAATGGACCAGGAGCCTGTGAGGCTCAACGTCGTGGAAGAAATTTGCTTTTTTTTCTCAGAGAAATTAATGAAGCGGCACAGTGACAAGGTGATAGAATTGCTGCCTTATACTCCTGTCCCACTTAGGAAACCTGAACGGAAACCTTTGGAGACTTTGCACCCCACCCTAGATTTTCGTGCGGTTCCCGGAGGTTCCCGAAGGATTTTGTCAGTCTCCCTAAAGGTCGAAAGTGGTTTCCACTTCTTCTATGTTCCAGCAATTATTTCAAAAAATTCAAAACTGGCCGCGATTAAAAATAGGTTGCCGTTTTAAAAATCAGTAATTTTTTAGTCGCATCCGGTTGCGATGCTAGTTGAAGGTGGTTGCCGGAGGTTGCAGGTGGTGGAAGGTAAGACCTTTTTTTAACCCAGTTTTATTCCACAAGGGAGGTCTTACCTTCAACTACCTGCAACCTCCGGCAACCACCTTCAACTAGCATCGCAACCAGCTTCGACTAAAACATTACCGATTTTTAAATCGGCAACGTATTTTTAGTTGCAGCTGGTTTTGATTTTTTTGAAATAATCGCCGGAACATAGAAGAAGCGGAAACCACTTTCGACCATTATGGAAACTGACAAGAACCTCCGGGAACCGCACAGAAACCTTGGGTGGGGCGCAAATTCTCCAGAAGTTTCCGTTCAGGTTTCCTAAGTGGGACTTTGGGCATTACAGTGCAAGATCCTGAATACAGATGCTATCTGTACGGAATTTGTATGTTCTCCCTGTGACTGCATGGGTTTCTCCAGATGCTCCGGTTTCCTGGCTTGCAGTTAATTTGCTCCGGTTTCCTGAGCAACACTCATACCCAAAGAAAATAATAACTTTAATGAATTGGTGTGCACTCAGAGCAATGTCAGACTATTTTTCTCTTGCATTTAGTTTTATATAGCATTTATTAATTTGTGGACTGTTAAAAATCCTTTCTCTCCTTTTGGGTAAACTTAGGGTTAATGTATGGGGTAAACCATCTTTGTTTAGTTTAGTTCAGAGATACTGCGTGGAAACAGGCCCTTCGGCCCACCAGGTCCGTGCCGACCAGCGATCCCCGCACAATAACATTACCCTACACCCAACAGGGACAATTTTTACATTTACCAAGCAAATTAAGCTACAAACCTGTACATCTTTGGAGTGTGTGAGGAAACCGAAGATCTTGGGGAAAACCCATGCAGGTTCACAGGGAGAATGTACAGACTCCGTACAGACAGCACCTGTAGACAATAGACAATAGACAATAGGTGCAGGAATAGGCCATTTGGCCCTTTGAGCCAGCACCACCATTCAATGTGATCATGGCTGATCATCCCCAATAAGTACGCCATTCCTGCCTTCTCCCCATATCCCCTGATTCTGCTATTTTTAAGAGCCCTATCTAGCTCTCTCTTTAACGCATCCAGAGAACCTGACTCCACCGCCTTCTGAGGCAGAGAATTCTTCAGACTCACAACTCTCTGTGAGAAAAAGTGTTTCCTCGTCTCCGTTCTAAATGGCTTACTCCTTGTTCTTAAACTGTGGCCCCTGGTTCTGGACTCCCCCAACATCGGGAACATGTTTCCTGCCTCTAGCGTGTCCAAGCCCTTAACAATCTTATATGTTTCAATGAGATTCCCTCTCATCCTAAGCTCCAGAGTGTACAAGCCCAGCTGCTCCAGCTGAAGTCGGGATCAAACACGGGTCTCTGGCGCTGCATTCACTGTACGGCAGCAACTCTACCTTTGGGGTTACACAAAAAGCTGGAGAAACTCAGCGGGTGGAGCAGCATCTAAGGAGCGAAGGAGATAGGTGACGTTTCGGGTCGAGACCCTTCTTCAGACTGATAGGCGACGTTTCGGGTCGAGACCCTTCTTCTACCTTTGGGGCATTTGGAAAGAGGAAAAAGGATTAGACCAAGTCAGCATGGATTTATGAAAGGAAAATCATGCTTGACTAATCTTCTGGAATTTTTTGATGATGTGACAAGTAAAATGGATGAAGGGGTGCCAGTGGATGTAGTGTATCTAGACTTTCAGAAAGCCTTTGATAAGATCCCGCACGGGAGACTGGTGACTAAAATTAGAGCATATGGTATTGGGGATAGGGTGTTGACGTGGATAGAAAATTGGTTGGCAGACAGGAAGCAAAGAGTAGGCGTGAACAGGTCCTTTTCTGAATGGCAGGCAGTGGCGAGTGGAGTGCCGCAAGGCTCGGTGTTGGGGCCGCAACTGTTTACCATATATATTAATGATTTGGAAGAGGGAGTTAGGAGCAACACTAGCAAGTTTGCGGATGACACAAAGCTGGGTGGCTGTGTGAACTGTGAAGAGGATGTTAGGAGGTCGCAGGGTGACCTAGAGAGGTTGAGTGAGAGGGCAGATGCGTGGAAGATGCAGTATAATATAGATAAATGTGAGGGTTACACAAAAAGCTGGAGAAACTCAGCGGGTGCAGCAGCATCTAAGGAGCGAAGGAGATAGGCGACGTTTCGGGTTGAGACCCTTCTTCAGACTGGTCAGGGATCAGGGAAACGAGAGATATAGACGGTGATGTGTAGAGATAAAGAACAATGAATGAAAGATATGCAAAAAAGTATCAATGATAAAGGGAACAAGCCATTGTAAGCTGTTTGTGGTGTGAAAATGAGAAGCTAGTGCGACTTGGGTGGGGGAGGGAGATAGAGGAGGGAAGGGGAGGGAGAGATAGAGCAATTAAGAGAATTGGAATGCAGGGAATATGAGGTGCTGTTCCTCCAACTTGCGAGGGCGTGGAGGAGGCCCCAGGACCGAGAGGTCGGATACGGAATGGGAGGGGGAGTTGAAGTGCTGAGCCACCGGGAGGTCGGTTGGTTATTGCGGACCAGCGGAGGTGTTCGGCGAAACGATAGCCTCCGCTTGGTCCTCACCGATATAGAACAATTACAGCACGGAAAAGCCCTTCCAACCATTTGTTTTTCCCTAGTCCCATCTACCTGCACTCAGTCACGTCCATACCTATCCACTTTACTCTTAAATGAAAATCGATCCTGCCTCCACCACTTCTGCTGGAAGCTCATTCCACACAGCCACCACCCTCTGAGTAAAGAAGTTCCCCCTCACGTTACCTCGAAACCTCTGTCCCTTAATTCTCATGTCATGCCTTCTTGTTTGCATTTTAAAGACCTCAATCAAGTCCCCCCTTAACCTTCTGCGCTCCAAAGAATAAAGACCTAACTTGTTCAACCTTTCTCTGTAACATAGTTGCTGGAACCCTGGCAACATTCTAGTAAATCTCCTCTGTACTCTCTCTATTTTGTTGACATCCTTCCTATAACTAGGCGACCAAAATTGAGAATTGGTCTTACCAATGCCTTGTACAATTTTAACATTACTTCCCTACTCCTATATTCAATGCTCTGATTTATAAAGGCCAGAAGGCTTTCTTTACCACCCTATCTACATGCGATTCCACCTTCAGGGAACTATGCACAGTTATTCCTAGATCCCTCTGTTCCACAGCCATGACGTCCTATTTTGATTTGTCCTGCCAAGATGTAGCACTTCACACTTATCAGCATTAAACTCCAGCCATCTTTCAGCCCACTTTTCCAAATGGCCCAAATCTCTCTGTAGACTTTGAAAATCTACTTCATTATCCACAACACCACCTATCTTAGTATCATCTGCATACTTACTTATCCAATTTTCCACCCATCATCCAGATCATTGATGTACATGACAAACAACAGTGGACCCAACACAGATCCCTGAGGCACCCCACTTGTCACCGGCTTCCAACCTGACAAACAGCCATCCACCATTACTCTCTGACATCTCCCATTCAGCCACTGTTGAACCCATCTTGCTACTCCGCCATTAACACCCAAAGATTGAACCTTCTTAACCAACCTTCCATGGGGAACCTTGTCAAAGGCCTTACTGAAATCCATATAGACAACATCCACGGCTTTACCCTCATCAATTTCCCTAGTTACCGCTTGAAAAAAAATCATCTGGCATCTGGAGCAGCGGATGCAGTAGATGAGGTTGGTGGAGGTGCAGGTGAACCTCTGTCGGACCTGGAAGGACTGCTTGGGTCCCTGAAAGGAGTGGAGGGGGGAGGTGAAGGGATAAGTGTTGCATTTCTTGCGGTTGCAAGGGAAAGTGCCCGTGGAAGGGGTAGAGCGGGAGGGGAGGGAAGAATTGACAAGGGAGTTGCGGAGGGAGCGGTAAATGTGAGGTTATCCACTTTGGTGGCAAAAACAGGAGGACAGATTATTATCTCAATGGAGTTTGGTTAGGTAAGGGGAGGTACAGCGAGACCTGGGTGTCCTTGTACACCAGTCACTGAAAGTTGCCATGCAAGCACAGCAGGCAGTGAAGAAATCTAATGGAATGTTGGCCTTCATTACAAGGGGATGTCAGTATTGGAGTAGAGAGGTTCTTCTACAGTTGTATAGGGCTCTGGTAAGACCACATCTGGAGTATTGCATACAGTTTTTGTTTCCTAATTTGAGGAAGGTCAACCTTGTGTTTGAGGCAATGCAGCGTAGGTTCGCGAGATTGATCCCTGGGATGGCGGGACTGTCATATGAGGAAAGATTGAAAAGACTGGGCTTGTATTCACTGGAGTTTAGAAGGATGAGGGGGTATCTTGTAGAAACATATGAAATTATAAAAGGACTGGACAAGCTAGATGCAGGAAAAATGTTCCCAATGTTGGGCGAGACCAGAACCAGGGGCCACAGTCATAGAATAAAGAGGAGGCCATTTAAGACTGAGTTGTGAATTTGTGGAATTCCCTGCCACAGAGGGCAGTGGAGGCCAAATCACTGGATGGATTTAAGTTTGATGGAATTCTAGGAGGCTAGTGGAATCAAGGCATATGGGGAGAAGGCAGGCACGGGTTATTGATTGCGGACGATCAGCCATGATCGCAATGAATGGCGGTGCTGGCGCGAAGGGCCGCATGGCCTCCTCCTGCACCTATTTTCTATGTTTCTATGTTTCTACCATTGCACCACCGTGACTGCTCACTGTGCCACCGTGATCTATGTTAAACTCTAGCCTAAAATAAATAGGGTGTCACAGTGGCACAGCGATGAAATTGCTGTCTTACAGCAACAGAGACCTTGGTTCAATCCTGACTAAGGGTGCTGTCTGGACGGAGTTTGTACGTTCTCCCCGTGACCTGCATGGGTTTTCTCCGAGATCTTCAGTTTCCTCCCACACTCCAAAGACATACAGGTCTGTAGGTTAAGCAGCTTGGTATAAATATAAGTTGTCCCTAATGTGTGTAGAAGAGTTTAAATGTGTGGGGATCACTGGTCAGCGGGCCGAAGGGCCTGATTCCACCCTATATCTCTTAACTAAACTAAACTAAACAAATAAATATCCTGAAGTAGAGAATCGGTGAAATCTGCGATGCTGTGAGTAGAAATATCACCTCATCTCATTCCTCTTGATCTCGACTCACCAGATTGGGAGTTATTTCAGTATCTATAATCTCTCGGTATCTATTACCTTTCAGTAATCTCGCAAACCTGTCAGTGCCTACTCTGTTAAATCCTCTCAGAATCTCAAATGTCTCAATCGAATTATGCTCCATCTTGCAAACTCCAATATATACAATATATTAGCATTCTGCGTAATTTAATTGACAAGCTGGTGCATTTGGATCCATTAAAAACCCCACCTTGTCTAAAAAATTGAACATGAAGCAAATTCAGTGAGAGCATTTAATTCATTGAGTCAGTTGAAAGTCGAATATCGTTGACAAGAGTGACATCTAAAGTTGGGAAACAGCGATGTATATGTACCACCAGAGTGGCTTGCCTGAAAAAATAGAAATGAAGCAATAGACATTTCAAAGCTGGTTTGGGTATATATTAAAATTTAACAGTAATATTCAACAATATATTACTACTAATTTTCCAACTGAACTGTGAAATCGAAATTAATTGATACAAGCTTGCACAACATTTTATCAGCAAGTGCATACTTGAAAATAACGCTTTCATCTCTTATTCACCCATACTTTATGGATTATGTATGCCATACTGCTGAATAAAACCCATTAATTTTACTGCTAAAGAGGGTCTTATTTGCCCTGGCACATAGTTCCAATTCCTTAGGGTACCAGGCTATTATTCTAACATATATTTATTCATAGAGTGGAAAATATTATAAATTCTGTTTTTTTTTTAACGAAAAGTTGGATCATTTCCGCAATATGGAGAAGAATAGACTGTGAAACAGCAAAGCGTATGTTTTGATACTAAGAGCATTTAACTGTTATTGTAGCATAGATAATTGAACTGACATATCTAATTTTTTTCCTTGCATCACTAATATTGCTCTCATCTAATGGATGATTTCATGGCAATAAGATAGCAATTACAAAGACATTTATGTGACAGGTGCATTAACCTCATATACCAAACGCTACAGGTAACTAATAGAGTAAAGCAGCATTCTTCTAACAACTGATGGAAGTAATAAATTATGAACATAATAAATACCGGGGGATATTTGGCAAAGCTCTTGAAGTAAGATGTTTTGAGCTGTAACATCAGTGATAGAGCTCAGGATTATGCGATGCAAACTCCCTAGAGCACACACTGTGTCAATTTGCATCTCATAATTGTGTTATCCCCCTTCTTCCACTGGTATGGACATCCAAATTCATCCTGGGCAATGATAAAGGTGGTTTAGGGATTCACACAGTGGAATGGATGAACAGCAACAAGGATCAAGGGTCTGGACATTGAGGTTTGGGGAGTTGTGTGGTGAAAGCTGCAATAATGTCTCCAAAAGGGAAGGACTGTCCCTTGGATGCCTACAGTAAATGCACAGTACAATTTTAGTTGCATGTTGTGTAGGAAAGAACTGCAGATGCTGCTTTAAAGTGAAGGTAGACACAAAATGTGGAGTAACTCAGCAGGACAGGCAGCTTTGCTGGAGAGAAGGAATGGGCTCTCCAGAGATGCTGCATGTCCTGCTGAGTTACTCCAACATTTTGTGTCTACCTTTAGTTGCATGTTGTTCTCTGTAAATCTGTTGACTTCAACACTTCAGATTTTGGAAGTAAATTGCAATGTTTGGACGCTGTTAGGATATGCATATAACGTAGTGGGTAAGGGGATATTTCTATAGCCGGGACTCAAGGAAGAGAGTATAGTGAGAGATAATAACCAGGAAATGAAAATGGGATGAGGAGCATCGGGATGAAAGGGAAACTTCCAATGTGAAATTGTGAGGCTGGGATTTGAGAAGAGGGATAAGGGCAATGATAAATGTGAGGTGGTTGTGTGAGGAGCATTTACATTAGAGCCAGAATCAGAAATGGCTGCAGCAATGCTCCCAGGAATGTCTCTGAGACAAATGTAGTCATGTTGAGTGAAAACAGAAGACTTTATATGAGTTTGATGGTAAATTAAGGCATAGGCAAGTGATCATTTGTCTTTTATATCATGTTCATTATTTTAGGATGTGAATTTTCCTGGCAAATGCAGCATTTATTACTCATTCATGATTACCCTTGGTGGTTGTCTGACATCTTGAACCACTGTTATCTGAGGGTTGCAAGCTCCTGCAGGACTGTTTAAACATCCAAATGCAATATATCTCCAAGCTAGGATGGCTTAATTTTAGTTTAGGGATACAACATGATCTTTGACCCATCGAGTCCATGACAACCAGTGATCACCCATACACTAGTTCCATCCAACACACTGGGAACAATTTTCTGAAGCCATTCAACTTAAAAACCTGTAGGAAAGAACTGCAGATGTTGGTTTACACCAAAGATATACACAAAATATGGGAATAACTCAATGGGTCAGGCAGCATTTCTGGAGCAAAAGGAATATATAATGTCTTTATATAACCTTTCTTCCACATATGCTGCCTGACCTGCTGACTAACCAACCTGCATGTCTTTGGAATGTGGGAGGAAACCAGAACACCCAGAGAAAACCCACATGGGAAATTGTACAAACTCCATACAGACAGCACCCAGAGTCAACATCGAACCCGGGTCTCTGGTGCTGTAAGGCAGCAACTGTACCGCTGTGCCATTGTACCGCCCCATGGCCTGTGACGGGGCGGGACCTGCTGTTTTCCCATACTGCATAGATTTAGGAAGGGCTGAGAGAGCACTGCTTTTGATGCTGATTGCCCACAGTGTCTCACTCAGGCCAGCTTTGAAATGTTAGACATGATGTGAGTCCATTTAGCAAACAGACAGTGCTGTACACAATGAGGTGGAAAGGAATTGAATGTAAAGAAGGGAATAAATCAAGGGCAATAAACTGATTATTCACCTCTAGCAGTCAGGGACTTGTGCAAGCATGACGCATTAATTGGTAATGATAAGGTCAAGTACTTTTTCCTCGCAACCGATGCAGGCTCAGTCCGATAGTTCTGGTTTTCAGAGGCTAGCTGGCATAACTGATTGCGCTGTTAATGAGCCACTATTGATGATGACAATGGACATCAGAACAGATTCTGCGCTATGCTGCTCCCAAAGCTTCCTCTGAATAATGTTCCATACAGGGGAGTGCTAATGCAATAGCTGAAGAAGGATGATAAATGTCACTGAGGAGAAAGGTTCCTTTTTGTTGAAACTCAATAAAGTCTGAAGTCAATAGTGAGGACATTATAGAGTGACAAAGAACAGAAATTGACCCTTTGTCTCAATGAGTCCATGCCAATCGTCAAGCACCCACATTACACTAATCCTGAAGAAATAAGGAACTGCAGAAGCTGGTTTACAAAAAAAGACACTAAGTAACTCAGCGGGTTAGCCAGCATCTCTGGGGAACATAGATAGGTCATGTTTCAGGTCGACACCCCTCTTCAGACTGATTGTGGTGGGGAGAGGGAAGAATGCTGGAAGAGTGGAAGGGCTGGACAAAGCCTGACATGTTTTAGGTGGATACTAATGTAGGTGTAGGTGGGGGGGCGGGTGGGGGGGGGGGGGGGGGGGGGGGGGGGGGGGGGGGGTGGTGGTAAAATATATGGGATGAGGATAGAAGAGATTCAAATTATGAAACCAGAGGTCCATGTGAGTGGTGGCTACCTGCTGTCCGTCTATTTTTTTTCTTTCTTTTTATCTTGTTGGGAGTATGTTTTTGGATTATATTTAGCTGTGTATATGTGGGGGGCAGAGGGCGGGTGGGAGAAGCTTTTTAATCACTTCCATTTTCCTTGTCGTGTCCGCATTGTCGTTGGGTCCTAACATCGTGGAGCTGGCGGAATCCAACCGGAATCGACCTGAGGGCTCCAGCCATAGAGCCTATGGACTCACGATCGTGGAGCTGGCTGACTTCGGAGCTGTGGTGGTGCTGCGACTGCACCCGACTTCGGAGCTTCGGAGCTTCGGCCGCAGGCCCTGTGGATGGTAACATCGGGAGCTCGCAGGTCTCTGGTGGGAGGCCGATTTTTGGTGCTCCCGCAACGGCAACTTTGCTCGCCCGAATTGAGGGGTTTGAATTGAGCAGGGCCTTACATCACCCGGCGCAGCTTAACGGCCGCGGGGCTTACCATCGCCCACCGGGGGCTTTAACATCGGGAGCCCCGGTCGCCTCAACGTTGCAAGTTTGGCTGCCTGACCGCGGGGGAAGAACAAAGGTCAGGGAATAGATAAGACTTTTGCCTTCCATCACAATGAAGAGGTTTTTGGAGATTCACCGTGATGGATGTTTATGTGGAATTGTGTTAATTGTGTGGGGTTTTTTTGCTGTTATGACTGCAGGAACGAAATTTTGTTCAATATTTGCATGTTTGAATGATAATAAAGGGCAATTGAATTGAATTGAATTATGTAGATGGAAGGGAGGGGGAGGGGAGAAATGAGTGTATGTCGAGGTGGGGCACAGGAACAGGGTGGGTGGGGGGGGGGGGGGGGGAAGATGGGGATGGTAAATTAGTCACCTAAAATTGGAGAATTCAATACCCAAGCAGTCGTTCCAGGTGTGACAGAGGTTCACCTGAGCCTCCTCCAACCTCATCTATTGGATCCGCTGCTCTAGATGTCAGCTGATCTACATCGGTGAGACCAAGCATAAGCTTGCCGATCGTTTCGTCAAACACCTCCGCTCGGTCCGCATTAACCAACCTGATCTCCTGTGGCTCAGCATTTCAACTCCCACTCCCATTCCGAATCTGACCTTTCTGCCCTGGGCCTCCTCCATGGCCAGAGTGAGCACCACAGGAGATTGGAGGAGCAGCACCTCATATTCCGTTTGGGCAGTTTGCACTCTAGCGGCATTAACACTGTCTTCTCCAATTTCCAGTAGCCCTTGCTGTCTCCTCCCTTTCTCAGCTCTTCCTCAGCCCTCCGGCTCCTCCTCTTCCTTTCTCCTTTCCTCTCCCCGCCCCCCCCCCACCCCCACCCAACCCTACATCAGTCTGAGGAAGGGTTTCGGCCTGAATAGTTGCATATTTCCTTCACTCTATAGATGCTGCCTCACCCGCTGAGTTTCTCCAGCACTTTTGTCTACCTTCACTATTCATACCATTGAGTAATAGGCCCATTTTTGGGTAGCCATTTGTCTTTTCTCTCTGGCCTTTGTCTAACCTTCTGCCTTTCAAAAAAAAAAACCCACCTGTATAAACCTATGACAAACCAGGCTTTGCCACATCTCTCTTCTCTTCCAGCTTTCTTCAAAGCCCCATCTCCCAACCACAATCAGTCTGGAGAATCCCGACCCAAAATATTATCTATCTATGTTCTCCACAGATGCTGCCTAACCCACAGAGATACTCCAGCATATTGCATCTTTTTATTTTATACTAATCCTATACTAGGACACAGTGCAGAGAAATGTATAGCACAGGAAGTTTGACCTATGATGTCAGTGGCGAACATGTTGTCAAATTTTATCTAAATTCTTCTTCCATATGTCTACAATTCCCTGCATATTCATGTATCTATCAAAAAGCTTCTTAAATGCAAGAAATTTAATTTTATTCTCCCCACTTTCTCATCAATCTGAATCACCTGCACACCAGGAACAATTTTCAAGGACCCATTAATCTACCAACCTTCACACCTTTGGATTAGAAACCGGATCCACCAAGAGGAAGGAGGAAACTGCAGCAACCAGAGGCAGAACATACAAATATCACATAGACAAGTCTGGGTGCCAGGATTGAACGCAGGCTGAATGCGGGAGAGAGAAAACAGCAAATTATAGACCAGTTAGTCTGACATCGGTGGTGGGGAAGATGCTGGAGTCAATTATAAAAGATGAGATTGCCAAACATTTGGATAGCAGTAACAGGATCAGTCCGACTCAGCATGGATTTACGAAGGGGAAATCATGCTTGGCTAATCTTCTGGAATTTTTTGAAGATTTAACTAGGAAAATGGACATGGGAGAGCCAGTGGATGCAGTGTACCTAGACTTTCAGAAAGCATTTGATAAGGTCCCACATAGTAGATTAGTGGGCAAAATTAGGGCACATGGTATAGGGGGTAGAGTGCTGACATGGATAGAGAAGTGGTTGGCAGACAGGAAACAAAGAATAGGGATTAACGGGTCCTTTTCAGAATGGCAGGCGGTGACCAATGGGGTACCGCAAGGCTCGGTGCTGGGACCGCAGCTATTTACAATATTCATCAATGATTTGGATGAAGGGATTCAAAGTGACATTAGCAAATATGCAGATGACACAAAGCTGGGTGGCAGTGTGAGTAGGATGCTATGAGAATGCAGGGTGACTTGGACATTTTGGGGGAGTGGGCATATGCATGGCAGATGATGTTTAATGCGGGTAAATGTGACGTTATCCACTTTGGTAGCAAAAACAGGAAGGCAGATTTGGCGTCAAGTTGGGAAAAGGGGAAGTACAACGGGATCTGGGGGTCCTTGTACATCAGTCTATGAAAGTAAGCATGCAGGTACAGCAGGCAGTGAAGAAAGCAAATGGCATGTTGGCCTTTATAACAAGAGGAATCAAATATAGGTGCAAAGAGGACCTTCTGCAGTTGGACAGAGCCCTAGTGAGACCACATCTGGAGTATTGTGTGCAGTTTTGGCCCCCTAATTTGAGGAAGGACATTCTTGCTATTGAGGGAGAGCAGTGTAAATTTACAAGGTTAATTCCCAGGATGGCGAGACTGTCATATGCTGAGAGAATGGAGCAGCTCGGCTTGTACACTCTGGACTTTAGAAGGATAAGAGGGGATCTCATTGAAACATATAAGATTGTTAAGGGTTTGGACATGCTAGAGGCAGGAAACATGTTCCTGATGTTGGGGGAGTCCAGAACCAGGGGCCACAGTTTAAGAATAAGGAGTAAGCCATTTCTATGTCTATGTCTATGTTTATTTAGAACGCAGACGAGGAAACATTTTTTCTTTCAGAGACTAGTGAGTCTGTGGAATTCTCTGCATCAGAGGGTGGTGGAGGCAGGTTCTCTGGATGCTTTCAAGAGAGAGCTATATTGGGCTCTTAAAAATAGCGAGTCGGGGGATATGGGGAGAAGGCAGGAACGGGGTACTGATTGGGGATGATCAGCCATGATCACATTGAATGGCAGTGCTGGCTCAAAGGGCCGAATGGCCTTCGCCTGCACCTATTGTCTATTGTCTATTGACACTGGGGTTAACTGGCAGCAGCTCTATCTAATAACACCACTCCAACATAATTCTGGATCCTGACCCAAAATGTCAACAGTCTATTTCCCTCCATAGATGCTGCTTGACCCATTGAGTTCCTTCAACAGTTTATGTTTTTGCTCACAGCTCCTTCACAAAATGAGTGTCACTGTGCTGGCAAGACATAATACATCTGGGGATGGCTTTCTGATTCTGAGAATGATATGTTGATCTATTGCTTGATTAGTCAGCGACACATCTGAGATAATACCTTCATTTTACTTCGGAGTCACGTGAGTGACTACGTGAAGAATCCCGTACAGCCGTCCGTGCGTCATTACGTCAGATGCTTTTGTGCAGACAACTGTGGAGCAGCGCAGCTCCTCCAACGGTGAGTCTAAAAAAGTTTCAGGTAAGTGCTATTTCTTACCTGTTCTAGGTTTCCTTCAGGAACCTCCGGGGTTCTTGCGGGATGGTCGCGAGGCCGACGAGTGAACCAGCCTAGGGCTTTGGGGGGAAAACCCTGGCCCGACCGCGGGAGCGGGGAGCTGGCGAATGTCAGGTTTGCGATCGGAGTCACTGATAACGTGGTCAGTGACTCCACACGTTGGGTTCCCGGGGAGGGGATACCCGAGAATAGTGCGGTTCCAGACCGCAGTAGTCCCTATGGGATGGGGCTTAACGGACCTGAAAGGTCAGCCTGGGTTCCCGGTGGTGGGGAAACTCAAGTGTTTGTGCTTCCCAGACCGCAGTAGTCCCGAAGAAATGGGGTTTAAGTAAATGAGTAACCCGGGTACCCGGGAATTGATTCCCGGGGAGGGGAAATTTACTTATGAGGTTTCCTAACCACAATAATCCCCAGGATATGGGACAGTTGACAAAATAGTCAGAGTAATTAAGAAAGATTTGGTAGGTTCACCTCTGGGAATGAATTTAGAGAAACTCCTTTAGGCAAGAGGTGAATCAGTAGAAAAGTTATGGCAATGGCAGCCTATGGCAGAAGCTGAGCCAGCAGCACCTTTGGGAAGGGCTGCATCATGGGAATACCAAGTTATGGCAGTGCCAACCTATGGAAGAGGTTGTGCCAACAGTACCTTTGGGAAGGGCTGCATCATTGGAATGCCAAGTTATGGCAGGCTAGCCTATGGGAGAGGCTGTGCCAGCAGTACCTTTGCTCAGGACCGCGCATGGGGATGCCAAGCTATGGCAGGCTAGCCTATTGGAGAGGCTGTGCCAGCAGTTCCTTTGCTCGGGACTGCTCATGGGGATGCCAAGCTATGGCAGGCTAGCCTATTGGAGAGGCTATGCCGGCAGTACCTTTGCTCAGGACTATTCATGGGAATGCCAAGTTATGGCAAATACTGGTCTAAGGGAAAGGCAGCACCTTTCTTTAGGGCTGCTTTATGGGCGCCAGCGGTACCTTCTTCAGGGCTGCTTTATGGGAATAGCTGTTTAGTAGGGTATTCCCATTTACAGTGATCATGGGGGATGAGGGGTCATTGTTAGGATAAGGCAATATAACAGAATCTGTTAAGTCTTAAACTATATTTGAGAAATTGAGCTCCTCCATCCAGCTAGATTAAGTCTATCAAATAGACTTGTAGGATGTTGGGATTCACTTTTAGGTATTCAATTGGCTGTGATGCCGGCCTGGGCAACAGATGGCTGTCAATAAACTCTGGTAACAGGTTTACTAATTGTTAGATTAATTGTTAATAGTATAGATGTGATTCAGCTGCGCAAGTCAGACAACTTATCTTGTTAAATGGTTATCTATTAAGTGCCTTATAGGTCATTGTTAACACACCTTGTTTCTCCAGGTGAAATTAATATAGTCACAAGGATGGACAAACGGTATTCATTACTGCTCCAGTTGTTGTTAAGTAAATCTTCAATTATGTTACAATATGGTGCTAATGGCCCTAACTAGGAAATTGTGTCAGCAGCGCTTTTAGCAGGCCTGCTTAAGGTCTCCCTCATGTAGGAGGTGAGCATGCTGCGTCAGTATTATTCTGACGCTGGGGCCATGACAAAGTCGGCGTATTGCTGAAGCTGCGCCAGCAGCACCTTGTATCAGGGCTGCTTAATGGCTCCCTCACGTAAGAGGAGAGCATGTGGGATCGGTATAGTCTAATGCCATAGAGCATGCCCAAGGGATTCAGGGCATATGCCCAGAGGTCTATGCCTGGCCAGAAAGTTACCATCCCAAACACATATGCAGTGAATACCGCTCTAAGGGGGGCTTTACAGTTGGCCGTCAAAATCTTCTATTCAGGTAAGATCTTTCCATAGGCGAAATCTGGAGGACAAAGCACAAGCTATTGGAACGAGCAAGGTTTCATAGTTTTGGTGATTTATGCACCCCACATCTTTATTGGCAATAAGAGGGTCACTGAAGTTGGTGGCAGCATGAAGGCTGACCAGAGGTTCCACGCACTGTACCTGTGCTACTCTACAATTAAGGGACCACTTACAGCTTGGTAAGGTGTACACTTAGTTATACATTACAAATGATTGAGATATTATCAGCTATTTGAGGGGTCTAATCATGTAAAATGGTGTGTTCTAGCTTTTCAAGCAGGTTAGAATTGCACAGGTTCAGTAGAAGGACCAAGATTGTCTTACAAGACCGTTTCGGAAATCGGGCCACAGTTGCTGTATACGGAAGATTCTAAGTTGCAAATATCATCTCGAGGTGGAGCAAATTTGCATGATTTGCAAAAAATGTCTGTTGTGGGTATCAACTATCTATCGACCCTACGTGCATTGTATGGGTTAAAGAGTGATTGGACAAATGTGCATATTGTGAGGCTCAGGTTGATACATTATGATGATTGCATATGTTAGTGACGAGGGTGCAATCAGTTAAAGACCCATGGAATGGTTGCACATCTTGTTGTCACAGGAGAATCGTCAAGTATAGGTTAATGGCAATGCAGAATTGGTGTTGAATTACACTATATTATGAAATTCTTGTTAATGGAATACCTAAAATGGTTCATGTTTATTTCACTGGTTGCAAAATAGGTGGCATTACAGTGGTGAAACATACATTTTCGCTAAAAAGAGTAGGAAAGACTTTTATGGCACCCTCCATTTTGTTTATCAATTGAGGTTTCAAATAAAGTCATTAAGAGGCCGCTTAAGATTCCTATTGAGTGGTTATGCACATTGATTCCTGGTTTGTCACGAATAATATACCCTTATTTGTTACTTTAAACGTAATTTGCTGGTTCAGCCTGAGGCTTGGGAAATCAGTTGTTGCATGATAAACTCAAATTATGTTCTGCAGGTTTAATAAACTGCCCCAAGGTTAGGGTTGTTACATCTATCCTTCTATGTGTTCAAAGTGTTTGCATAGCACCAAACCATGGAATTTTCTTTTCCAGGAGATGAAAGTTTGTTATGCTTATGTTCCATGGAAAATGTTATTGATTGCTAAAGTTTCGAGTTCATGCTAAATTATTGTTTGTTAATTATGGAGTTATACGGCCATTAATTGGGTTATCAAGGGGTAGGCTATCTTCAACATAGGTCCCAGGACCAATATAATGCCATATGTGATGTTGACATTTGTGAACACTGCTTCACCAGGAGGCTGCAGCTATATCCTTAAATTTGGCTGGAGTTTATTAGGTAGTTATCCTTCTGGCACTGGTTTAGTGCAGCAGGTTTAGTCGCTACATAATTGTGATGGTACAGGATGATAACGTCTGTAAATTATAATATATAATATTATGTTATAAATACTTGAGCAGACCAGAAGGGGGTCAGGTCTCAAAATAGTCACAGGCATACCAGGGGACCTTTGATAAGGTAAGCACACATATATACAACAATATGTCAAGGTCATCAAGAGCTTGGAGTTCTGGACTAGCAATGTTGTTAGTCACAATAAATAAATAAATAAATAAATAGATACATAAATAAATAATTTGGGAGAACTTATTGTTCAGGCCATTCCAGATGAGAAAAACAGAGTTGTGTTATGTACTAATGGATTCTGATTCCAGATATCATTCTACCAGGGCTGCTGCAACATCAGCCGCAATGGTATTTATGTTCCGCTGGGTTGCATTGTTACGACTGCAGCTTGGTACAACGAACGACTCTCCAAACATCTGTAATGACCCATTGCTGAACCAGGGTTATTTGTTAACTCTATTTATGTTCTGGTTATATTTTCCACCTGGGTGAGAGATGGAAATATTATTGTTTCATTTAAACAGCATCAGCATGTTTTACATCTATGTTATGACTGTATGCATTATGAATGTTTCCCTTCATTTGTCAATGAAGCAGGTGTGGTTGTGTACACTCGTTTCACATGGCATGATATCACAGAACTTTAAAGTCTTCACGTAGTCACTCACGTGACTCCGAAGTAAAATAGTAGGATTAAACGAGAACTTGCCAGTTTGAAGTTTGATCTTTATTTTATTAGGAGTCGAGTTGAGGGACTACGTGCCCTCTGCTCCCAGCCCTCATAGATCACATCTGGTAGTTCTAGTCTTTGTTATCTTACCATTATACTTCAGTCATTATTATCTGTGATTTTACACCGTTGCTTTGAAAATTGACGCACGAACGGCTGTATGGGGTTCTTTGTGTAGTCCCTCAACTCGACTCCTCATAAAATAAAGATCAAACTTCAAACTGGTAAGTTCTCATTTAGTCTTACTATTATTGACATTACTGATAGTGCCTTATGTAATTCCAGATTTGTTTAATTAACTGAACTTAATTTCTGTTATTGAATCCCACACTAGATATGAGAACATTTATCAACCAGGTCGTTAGAGATCTTGAATTTCAAAACTGAATGTTTAAAGTAGGTGTCACTTTCACAGCATGCAATATGAAACTGCATATTCTCAATGAATGTGCTGTTGGTATGCACAGTTTCTGTTGTATCATTGCTGCAGCAATGGTGTCACTTGGCATACATTACATGTTGCAACGTGGAAATGTGCATTGTGTGAAAGAGACAGTGTTTCCTGAATCAAATGGAGGAGGGGTCTGTGGGAAGAAACCATCTTTGTGGGAAGTCAATAAAGCAGTTCTTGTTAATATGCAGGGGTTTGGGTACTTTGGAAATGGCGGGCTTCTGTGAAAAAAGGTCAAGCTTTGCTGAGGTGACAAAGACACACCAGGTGCAGGAGGCCCATGTGATCTAAATGGTGCCATCAAGTCTGGATTTCTGAAGAAGCTCTCAACTGTTTCTGTTCCTGTGAAGTCCTATGTGCCATTAAGTCTAAGTTTCTGTTAAACAGATGCTAAACCCAGGTCTGTGATTGGGTAGAAGATTTTATGTTTATACATAGTACATGTGTTAAAAGGGGTATAAAAGTGTATGTAATTTGTTTGGGTGTGTCGGTTGTCTTCCTTCTGTTCTGTTTCCACGAGGCTACTGTGGGCTTGCGTGAGTGGATTGAGACCATGCCTGCAGTGAATAAAAATAAAGAAGGTTTTGGACTTCAGTGTTTTACTCAGTTTATTTTACTGAACCAGAATAGGGGTTAGATTAGATCTGGCCATTCACATTCTCACTTTATTTACTACGAGGAAGTCCACCACCAAATTTCGAAGTTGCAAGATCCCTGAAGGACCAGATGGCTGCATAAAAGATTCAAGCATTGTTTGGATTTGGGGCTGAGGGGGATCTCTGTAGATTTCCCTTGTTCTTCTCCTTCGATACCAAGATGTCCATTCATTCAGTGGAAGTGCAAGGCTTTCACTCCAATGTCCATTATATCATTGTCCTTGTAAGAAATGCATATCAGGCCCACCACTTCATAAAAACATAGAAACATAGAAAATAGGTGCAGGAGGAGGCCATTCGGCCCTTCGAGCCAGCACCGCCATTCATTGTGATCATGGCTGATCGTCCGCTATCAATAACCCATGCCTACCTTCTCCCCATATCCCTTGACTCCACTAGCCCCTAGAGCTCTATCTAACTCTCTCTTAAATCCATCCAGTGATTTGACCTCCAATGCCCTCTGTGGCAGGGAATTCCATAAATTCACAACTCTCTGGGTAAAAATGTTTTTTTTCACCTCAATCTTAAATGACCTCCCCTTTATTCTAAGACTGTGGCCCCTGGTTCTGGACTCACCCAACATTGGGAACATTTTTCCTGTGTTTTAACTTCATGGGACAATTTCTGCTGTGACTTTCTACTTACTGTGCTCCTGTCAAGGCATGATATCACGCCTACATGTTTTCAAGCCTGATACAGCTTTCAAAATGTGCGTAATTACCTTAAATGACATTACAAAAGACTGAGAATTTGCGATACAGTACTTGCAAGCACAGGTCCTGGTGCATTCTGCGGCACGGTAGTACAGTGGGTAGTGCTACTGCCTCATGGCTCTAGTGACCAGAGTTCAAATGTGATCTCAGGCACTATCTACAAGGAAGTTGCCATTACTTCCTCTTCCTCTAAATTTGCCCTGGGCACCCTAACATGCCAAAGATGTGCTGGCTAATAAAAATTGCCCCTTAGTTTTAGTAAGTAGCAAAGGAATCAAAAGAGTATTGATTGATATATATTGAGTCAGAGATATGCCCTTCAGCCCAACATTTCCATGCCATCTTATTGGCTCATCTACACTAACTCCATTGCATGCATTAGGATCATACCATTCTGTGCTTTTCCTATTTAAATGTCTATTTAATTAACTCTTAAAATTATCATTTGTATTTGAAAGATACAAGAGAGAATGTTGCAAGGCTGCAACAAAATAAGGGGGGGGGGGGGGGGTGGGATGAGACCAATAAGTTAGTGCTGGTAGTTAGAATTGACTAGATTGTCTGAATGGCCTCAAGTAAGTTAAGGTACAGACAAAAGTGAGTAAATGTTTTTATGTCCTGGAAAGAAAGTGCAGAAGGTCACCTGAAGGGTGTCACTTCATTTTAATTTCTCCATGATTTCCAGATTTAATTCTCAGAATTCCTGATCCAATAGGGCCAAATGGCCTGTTCCTGTGCTATGCTTTTCTATGTTCTATAACATAACCACTACAATCCACTATCCTCGTGTTGGAAGAATACTTGAAATTGCATAAGCCCACTGAAATGTTAGAAACCACGAATACATGTCAATAATTTGCTTTAATCCTTTAAGGGAATAATAGCAGTCTTAAACAACACAGAATAAAGCCGAAAACTGACACTAATTTCGAAAGGTTGAAATCCCTCCAAAATCCTTCCAAATAAACATTGTTGTTCTATGAAAAGAAAACAAATGTAACTACTTGTAATCAAATGTACACATACTCAAAAATAGATTTATTTGGGCCAAACTCTGTTCACATTAAAGATGTACATGCAATTGTAAACCTCTAATTAGTTTTATGTTGACTGAATGGAAAGGACCAGGACTCTTAATCTGATATACTTATTATCAAAGGGATTGTAGTAAAATATATTGAATTCTGATCAATGTTAACACAAGGGGAAAGGAGCTCATATTTACAATTATGCACAATACAGAGTAGATCAGGTGATAATTATGGTGAATATGATAATTAAGTTGGTAACATGTAATTAAATAGGAGAGTTATGGTATACAAAGTATTCACCCTCAATCCCTAATGTCAAGTCTTCTAATGTTTTTGCAGTTTCCCCGCTTGAAAGGGATTTGATTTATCTACCCCGAAATGATGAACTGGATTCACTCAGACCAAACACTTCTTTTCCACCTTTTATTTTGGCAGATTAGTCTTTAGCAGTTTTAGCAGTTTAAGTCTTCAGCAGTTTAAGTCTTCAGCAGTTTAAGTCTTCAGCAGTTTAAGTCTTCAGCAGTTTAAGTCTTCAGCAGTTTAAGTCTTCAGCAGTTTAAGTCTTCAGCAGTTTAAGTCTTCAGCAGTTTAAGTCTTCAGCAGTTTAAGTCTTCAGCAGTTTAAGTCTTTAGCAGTTTAAGTCTTTAGCAGTTGAAAATCTGGCTGCCAATCGGGTCTGTAGAAAATCAGTCCTGCTTGCCTCTTCTGGCTATCGCAGCAGTCATTTCGGACAGTTCTTTTGATTTACTGTTCAAGCTTTGCCGCCCGCAAGTCTCTTCCGTCTTCTTTCCTGGCTTCTGGTGCCGTGTGCCCATTTAAAAAGCCCCGGGCAGAACCACTTTAATCACTGTCTTGTGATTTCAATTTAGCATTTCTCTGCACCTGTCCTTTCATTTCAGTTTGACTTGACACCTTATTCCCTTATTCTTCTTTGATTTATCAGTTTGTGTTGATTACAACAAAATAATGCTTCCCCAATGGAGACACAAGAGACTATGTATGTTAGAAACTTGAGCACAGAACTAACTGTTCGTGTTTCAGATTTGTCCACCAGAAGATGATCATCTCGATAGGTCATCTGTCCATTTCTCCACAGATGCTGCCTGGCCCATTGAGTTCCTCCAGCTATTTTTTTTTTTTTGCTTGTGCCCCTAATATCATTGAGACATCAAAGGAATAGAAATCTTCATTCGTATAATTTAGATGAAAGAATAATGATCATAAATGTTAAGCAATCACCAACAACTCTTGCAAAGGAATTTAGCAGAAATATTTTTTACACAATGTGTGGTTAGAATTTGTGGATCTCAGACCTATGAAAAGAGGTAGTGCTGAAGACAAATGAACATATTGTAGATAGATTTTTATATCGTTCAAGAGATTACTCCCTCTAGCCACAAAAGTAGACTGCTTGATTAAGGAGAATGTCATAATACGCATGTGAGCTCTTTGTGAGACCTTCAGAACTTCTTTACAGATAAATCTTCATAACACAGTCTTTTGATTAGTAGTTTCTTTATTGTTGAAGAAAAACAATAATGTATACATCCAACCTTATACTCCGACTTGTACACTTTAATCTTTGTCAAACTCCAGCATATCACTTAAACGTTAGAAAACACCTCGTGTCTCCATTACACTTCATATGGTCGAAGGGTATGCCTTCTTCATGTATTTTCAAATTCTTCTTGAAAATTACTATTTATCTTGGGGGTTTGGGGGGGGGGGGGGTGGGGTGGTTTGGGTGGAGGGAAGAGCAAGGGAAAAGGTGGGTCAGGAGGAAGTGCTAAGGGAAATGGTAAAGGGAGGGTAACAGCCATTTGGGGAGGGATCTGGAGAGGGTAATGGGAGGGAGAGAATGGGAAGAGTGGGATATGGGAGAGTGAGGGTAAAAGGAGGAAGCAAGTGATAAAGGGAGGGAGAGAGGAGTAATGAGAGGCATGGAGAGATATGGGGTGGGAACGAGGGAGGAGCTTGGTTTTAAGGTACACTTTAAAGAAGGCTGAAGGGATTGAGAATATTATTGAGAAACTGAGGAAGAGAAAGGAACTCCTGGATGGATAAGCATCCAAGCTTATGAGCAAAAAGGCTGCAGTGAATGAAGGGCTGCCTCAGAACTGGATGATCAGATAACCTCCTTAGATGATGGCTCTGCTTGACTTCAAATGAAAATTGAGATAATAGTGATCAGGAGGAAACTGTTAATGTTTATTGTAAAATCACAGTGCATTCAATCGCAATAACCATATATAACCATATAACCATATAACAATTACAGCACGGAAACAGGCCCTCTCGGCCCTTCCAGTCCGCGCCGACCATTTGTTTTCCCCTAGTCCCATCTACCTGCACTCAGACCATACCCCTCCATTCCCTTCACGTCCATATACCTATCCACTTTAGTCTTAAATGTTAAAATCGATCCTGCCTCCACCACTTCTGCTGGAAGCTCATTCCACACAGCCACCACCCTCTGAGTAAAGAAGTTCCCCCTCACGTTACCCTGAAACTTCAAATAAGACATATAGTAATAATAAGTTATAATAGCTTTATTGCTTAATACGTTTTTTCTATTTAAAAACAGTGCTGGATAGAAAATCAATTGAAAATGTATTTTCATTGATTGATTGCTTGCTATTTATAACTAATGGCATAAGCGATGTTTGGCCTCTCCTTGGTAAATTTTGCAGCAAACAGTCATGCATCAATTATTGCCTTATCCTTTCTCCTTCCAATTATGAGCTTTGCTGTTTGCATCATGCTGTGCACAGTCTCTTCAAACAACAGAAACATTTGGTCAAAATCTGCAAAGTATGACTTATCACAAACTACGTTAAAAATGTCATTTTATCTACAACTATTGTGGAGCCTACTACAACAAGTTGAATCTGATGTTAACCTGAATACAAAAACCTATTTATTTGTCTCTTGATTAAATATAGGGATACAAAAAGTCTAATTCTCATACTGCTAAACTGATTTCTTTTAATGCTTTCTTTCAATTTTTCTTCACTTGCAGCAATGTTTCTCTAAAGCACTCCAGATAGAATTCTTGTATTTCAGTATAAGCCAATTTAAACATTCATGCCTCCACAACTCTAAATCCAAGTAATTTTCAGAGTAGAATGAAGAAATTGATAGATTCCCATTGTGGTTTGTACAGTCTCTGTCGCTTTTAAACAAGCAACACTAAATCACTGATATGAAGGGCATAAGTTGTTGGTTATTCTTGTAATCCAAATGTTTTGTGTGGGAGGAAAACAGCGCAGTGACATTCACCACCATGAATAATGGGCCACAAATCTCTCTTGTCTTTTCTTTCTATTTCCACGGATTAAATGCAAGTGTTTGTATTGCAGTTACATAAAATTAAATCTTCTGTTTGCAGAAATGAATCAAATGAAAAAAAAGGATCTAATCGGACCAGGTACAATTATATACAAACAAAACAATCTCCTGCTCCTGTGGAAAATGACAATTTATTTTACCGCTGTAATTATGCATTAGCTCATATTAAGATATGACAGTTAACTCTTTCTCTACCATGGACCTCTTGGATGATCGTGACAATTATTGAGATTCGATATATTGGCTGAAGTCAGCAATTTCAAAGGGATCTGGCAGCATTCAATCATTTGTAGTGAAGTCACAGACTTACATGTATGTGTTTTTCAACCTCAGATTTCTGATCCCAACTTTGGTCAGTGGACAGCTTGGCTTCAGATGATGCAATGTCGAGACTTCATCTCAGACTGTACCTGAAAATGTCTACAGGAGGCAAGTTCACAAGTCCAGAGGTGAGCCAATCATCAATTTATCTGTCAGTCTGTCAAGGAACGGTCTCATTCCGAAATGTCACCCATTCCTTCTATCCAGGGATGCTGCCTGTCCCGCTGAGTTACTCCAGCATTTGGTCTCTCTCGTCACAGTCTGCTTACTTATCTCCAGGTGAATCTAGGTGTTTTGGAATTGCCCAGTATTACGCTGGGAAGTTTATTATTCCTTACACAAACCAATTTTCCATGGGATGAGAGATTTGGTGAGCTCTTTAACCTGGATGTTAGGAGGAAGGGGATAATTTCAGAGGGGGCACAATATCTAAATCTTCTTGGAATCTTGAGCAGAGAGACGGCAAAAAGACAAAAAGATCAGAAGTAGACTGACGAAGAGTCCTGATCTGAAACATTATCTGTCCATTTCTTTCCACAGATCCCTGAGTTCCTCCAGCACTTTGCGTTCCTTGCAACAACAAAAAAACAGTCATTGATCGTGTATTTATTATACATTCTTTGTGTCACTTAGAGCATGGAAACGGCCCCTTCAGCCCATCTTGTCCATGCTGATAAAGATGCATCTAAGCAAGTCCTGTTTACCCACATTTGGCCCATATCCCTCTAAAACTTTCCTAGCCATGTACCTGCCCAAGTGTTTTTTTTTAATATTGTTATTGTAATTGCCTCAACTACTTTTTCTGGCAGTTAATTCCATAAATCCACCACCCACTGTGTCAAAAGGTTGCCCTATTAAATATTAGGTTTCTATTAAATATTTCCTCTCTTGCTGCTGCACTATGCCCTCTAGATTTTAATTCCTGCATGCTCAGAAAAGGACTCTATGCATTTGCCATAGTATTCCCCTCATGAATTTAAAAGTCATAAGATCACCCCTCAGTTGCCCCTTTAAATCATTGCACTCTTACCTTAAACCTACGCCTTCTCGTTTAAGACATCCCTAACCTCGGAAGAACACTGTGACCATTTATCTTATCTTTGTCATTGATAATTTTATAAATCTTTTTAAGGTCATCCCTCAGCTTCATTCACTTAAACCAAAACTATCTCAGGCTATTTTAGTATCTCCTTTTAATTCAAGCCTCCCATCAGGTAACATCAGTGAATCTTTTCTGCACCCATTTGAGCTTAATGACATCCTTTCTGTAGTGTGGTAACCAGAACAGCATATAAATATTCAAAGTATTGGCTAACTAAAGTTTTGTACCACTGTAATGATGTATCAACTCCTATACTGAATGCCTCCAATAATTAAGGCTACCATACATAGAAACATAGAAACATAGAAATTAGGTGCAGGAGTAGGCCATTCAGCCCTTCGAGCCTGCACCGCCATTCAATATGATCATGGCTGATCATCCAACTCAGTATCCCGTACCTGCCTTCTCTCCATACCCTCTGATCCCCTTAGCCACAAGGGCCACATCCAACTCACTCTTAAATATAGCCAATGAACTGGCCTCAACTACCCTCTGTGGCAGAGAGTTCCAGAGACTCACCACTCTCTCTGTAAAAAAAGTCTTTCTCATCTCGGTCTTAAAGGATTTCCCCCTTATCCTTAAGCTGTGACCCCTTGTCCTGGACTTCCCCAACATCGGGAACAATCTTCCTGCATCTAGCCTGTCCAACCCCTTAAGAATTTTGTAAGTTTCTATAAGATCCCCTCTCAATCTCCTAAATTCCAGAGAGTATAAACCGAGTCTATCCAGTCTTTCTTCATAAGACAGTCCTGACATCCCAGGAATCAGTCTGGTGAACCTTCTCTGCACTCCCTCTACGGCAATAATGTCCTTCCTCAGATTTGGAGACCAAAACTGTACGCAATACTCCAGGTGTGGTCTCACCAAGACCCTGTACAACTGAAGTAGAACCTCCCTGCTCCTGTACTCAAATCCTTTTGCTATGAAAGCTAACATACCATTCGCTTTTTTCACTGCCTGCTGCACCTGCATGCCTACTTTCAATGACTGGTGTACCATGACACCAGGTCCACGCTGCATCTCCCCTTTTCCTAATCGGCCACCATTTAAATAATAGTCTGCTTTCCAGTTTTTGCCACCAAAGTGGATAACCTCACATTTATCCACATTATACTGCATCTGCCAAACATTTGCCAACTCACCCAGCCTATCCAAGTCACCTTGCAGTCTCCTAGCATCCTCCTCACAGCGAACACTGCCCCCCAGCTTAGTGTCATCCGCAAACGTGGAGATATTGCCTTCAATTCCCTCATCCAGATCATTAATATATATTGTAAATAGCTGGGGTCCCAGCACTGATCCTGCGGTACCCCACTAGTTACTGCCTGCCATTGTGAAAAGGACCCGTTTACTCCTACTCTTTGCTTCCTGTTTGCCAGCCAGTTCTCTATCCACATCAATACTGAACCCCTAATACCGTATGCTTTAAGTTTGTATACTAATCTCTTATGTGGGACCTTGTCGAAAGCCTTCTGGAAGTCCAGATATACCACATCCACTGGTTCTCCCTTATCCACGCTACTAGTTACATCCTCGAAAAATTCCACAAGATTCGTCAACATGATTTACCTTTTGTAAATCCATGCTGACTTTGTCTAATGATTTCACCACTTTCCAAATGTGCTGCTATCCATCTTTAATAACTGACTCTAGCAGTTTCCCCACTACCGATGTTAGACTAACGGTCTGTAATTCCCCGTTTTCTCTCTCCCTCCCTTCTTAAAAAGAGGGGTTACATTTGCTACCCGCCAATCCTCAGGAACTACTCCAGAATCTAAAGAGTTTTGAAAGATTATCACTAATGCATCCGCTATTTCCTGAGCTACTTCCTTAAGTACTCTGGGATGCGGCCTATCTGGCCCTGGGGATTTATCGGCCTTTAATCTATTCAATTTACCCAACACCACTTCCCGACTGACCTGGATTTCACTCAATTCCTCCTTTGACCCACAGTCCCCTGCTATTTCAGGCAGATTATTTATGTCTTCCTTAGTGAAGACGGAACCAAAGTAGTTATTCAATTGGTCCGCCATATCCTTGTTCCCCATGATCAACTCACCTGTTTCTGACTGCAAGGGACCTACATTTGTTTTAACTAACCTCTTTCTCTTCACATATCTATAAAAACTTTTGCAGTCAGTTTTTATGTTCCCTTTTTCACCGCTCTGTCTATCTGTGTCACCATATTCAAGGATTTTGTTCTACATTCTTTGTAAGTATTGATGTTCAATAACACTCCTGAGGGTGCTGCCATTTACTGTCAATGCCCTAATAAGGGTTTAGCTTTCCAAAATGCATCACTTTATACTTCTGAGTTAAATTCCATACACGGTTCCCTTGACCGCTTTCCTAATTTCTAGATCACATTGACAAACTATCAATGTCCTAATGATCATATTGACAAACTAAGACAAACTTAGTCCATTATACAACCAATTTCGGTGTAATCTGTAAATATGTGCTCAAAGAACTGTAAACTTCAGGTTATGGACCACTAATGTCCCACTATGGACCACTAATTCTGCAAAATCCTCCACAATTCTACAAAGCTTTTAAAAATCAGTGGTGATGAATTGCATGACACCATACAAGCCATTTACTTTTTTTCTTAATCAAAGCCAATGAGTTAGAAAAATGGATTGTACGAATAATGAGCCCATGATTCATTTTCCAACAAAGTATTCAAACATCCTCACCAGAATAATTTAACTGCAACAGGTTAAGTTTACTGAAGAATTATTCATGCGTGTTTAATTCTGGAACAGAATTCTGACAGAATTACCTTCCTCCGATCTTAAGCAAGGAGATCACAATGATGGTTGCCAGGGTAATTTTCCACTTCAACAAACTTCAGAGCTACTCCATTGTAAAATTTGTAAAATTCATTTTCTTTGAGTATTTCATAACGTACGGAGGTTGATATAAATGATTACTCAATTACATTATTAAATCTGATTTTTCTCTTTAATCATTCTTAGTGCGTACATGTTTTTGGCTGGACTGTCACATGCTGCCCATGTGATTAAATTGAGAGTCTTGCTGGTTTAATTTTAGGGGCTATTGAGTGTTAACCACATTGTTTGGTTTTTGGGACAATGTTCAGACTTTGGCGAGAGGGGGAAGGGGTTGGTGGAAGCAGGAGTGTTGGGATTGCTATTCTCAGATTTTGTATATCATTGATGGGCTGAATGACCTACTTGAATGCTGCAACAATTCTATGAGTTTATTACATAGACCTTTGTAACAGTTTAATATGGAATTTGGAACATAGACCTTTGGAACAGTTTAAAATTCATATAAACACCTTTTTCACTCAGATGGAAGTCCATACTGGAAGAAGCTGCCAGAGAAACCTGTAGAAGTGGTCACACTTCCTGTCACCATAGAAACAGTCCATTCAGCCCAATTGCCCATGCTGTACTGGTGTCCCTGGACAACTTGGCTCATCTGGCTCTGGCACATAGCCCTCCATTTCCTTTTCATATATTTACTTTGAACTGGCTTGTTTTAAAGGTATATTTTGTTACCAATGTCACGTGGTGGAGATATTGATATTCTGAACATTCTTCAGGTTCTCTTTAACTGTATCTTTGCAATTGGAAACATCAACTGGAAAAATGTTCTTTGCACACCTCGTTAATTTCCTTCACTCTTTGAAGACTTTAATTACATCATCTCAAAACCTATGTTCCTGAAGAATAAATGGTCACTCATTTTGGTTATGCCTGTGCAACTTCCAAACCGACTTCCGAAATCCAGCAAGGTAGATTCAAATTTCCAAAACAGGTGCGACTATTATGGTGCAAAATTAGCTATGCTTTAAAGGCATACTTCTACCAATATTTGACAATCAAAGAACTGTAGATGTTAGAAACATAGAATAAAACAAACAGAAATAGCGAAAGAACTCAGCAGGACAAGCAGCACCTGGGGAAACAGAAACATAGTTAATGCTTTAGGTTGTAGATACCCCAGTGGTGATGGGATATTTACCTCATAGGTTAATTTATTTCCCTCTCCACAGTTACTGCCTGAGCTGCTGAATATTTCTGGCATTTTCTGTTTTACTTTATTCCCTTATTTGTTCTGCTGTTTCATTTGCCAGGATTTATTTGTGAATAAACAAAATTAAGCAGAGTTGTGTCAGACAGATATGCCAACAAATCCGGCAAACATGCCAATAACATGTTTTTTTACATGTAAGCCTTCACACTATTCTACAATTATCAATGGATTAGTGAACATTTTAAAATTAAAACAAAATATGTAACAACAGTTAAGTCAGTAAATTCCCAAATTCATACAAACAAGATTACTGAATACAAATTTCTGTGCATCACCTTTATTGCATAGTCATCTAACAAATGTAGGCAGAATTGCTGGAGAAACTCAACGGGTGAGGCAGCATCTATGGAGTGAAGGAAATAGGCAACGTTTCGGGTCGAGACCCTTCTTCAGACTGATGTGGGGGGGGGGGGGGGGGAGGAAGAAGAAAGGAAGAGGCGGAGACAGTGGGTTGTGGGAGAGCTGGGTAGGAGAGGGGAAAGAAGGAGATAGTAGGGACTACCGAACCTATCATCTAATGAAAGGTAATATTCAGAAATTGACACATTTACCAAATTCAACTCATAGTCATTGAGTCATAGTATCATACATGATACTACATATGGAAACAGGCCCGTCCGCTCACATTGTCCATGCCGACTTTGACATTTTGGACAAGTTGGCATTCTGCCTGCATTTGGCCCATATTCCTCCAAAACTTTCCTATCCACATATCCATCCAAATATCTTTTAGAAGACATAATTAGGTAATTCTTCAAAGTGTCCACTTTGAAGTTTCTGGAAACCCGATTTTATATATATATATATATATATATAATTAAAAGTTTAATCGACCACTTCCTGTCTGTGCTGTATATTGATTTTAGAAAAAATGCTACCCCCCATATCGCTGTTCTTTTTGGCTAGCGCCCCTTCTGGTGGGGGAGGGGGGGGGGTGGGTAACGCAGGACTATAAAACCCCGGATGCCTGGATGTGAGTCAGTCACTCTGGAAGATTGTGAGGGAGAGGCCACGACTGTCATTCTAAGCTGTGAATCAACTGAGCTGTGAGTCTGCAATGTACTTGCAATAAATGATTTGTTACCCCTTAATGACAATGCCATGAGTTTTGGCCTGATGCCCTGCCTGTGCTTGAAAGTGCAATGCTTTATTAGTTCCAACTGTGTTTGCGTAATTTCCGGTAAGTGCAGAGGTCGCACTGTTTGCAGATGTGCCACTGACTGCAGAAGTGAGCAGATTCAAGAAAATTTACTGTCATATATATGGTGTGTGAGTCAGCGTTAGTGAGTATGTATGTGTGTGTGTGTGTGTGAGTATGTGTGTGTCTGAGTGTGCGTGTGTGTGTGTGTGTGTGTGTGCGTGTGTGTGTGCGAGACCATGTGTGTGTGTGTGCATGTGTGTGTGTGTATATATATTGGAATTGGTGGAGAGGTGGAATATTATGTTGGGGGACCAGCCTTCCAGTGTGAAACAGGGACCCAATGGGTCCTACTTAGTCTAGTAAAACTTAATTTTTTGCAACTTTGATTGTTGTTTCACATAGGTGAACATCTCTACTATGGGGAAAAAAATAAATTTGATGACATGAAATTAACTGTAAGCGGCAAGATTGCATTGATCTATCAGTGGAGGCATGGAGGTTTTGCTCTCTCATTGTTTTCCATTCTCACGCTCATGTCACTTTCTCTCCCCATTTCATTAAAATGCTCTGCTAGCTGTCAGTACTTGTGCAGCTTACCACGTAAATGCCTTAACCTATCCTTACAGTCTTCCATGCTACACCTTACTCCTACCACTTCCACACACGCCAACTCTACCCTACCTCACAACTAAAGGGGCAGGAGTTGTAAAATTTGACAGCCACAGGGAAGAAGGATCCCCTGTGGCATTCTGACATGCATCTTGGTGGAACCAGTCTGTTGCTGAAGGTAGTCAGTCAAATCCATCTTGCAGTGGAATACCTTTTACCAAGATAAGCCGAGCATAATTAAGCATATTAACTTCTATCTAATGTCAAGATATATTTTTCAGCTTAATTACTAATTACATATGATGGCATATATGATCAAAGGATTCATTAAATCTTATACTTTCCTGCCTTGTTTAAGTGCATATGCCCAAAAATTACTGGTCACTTGCACCAGGCAACCTAGGTTGCAGTGGTTTTCACCTGCAATGTTATTTCACGTCCAAAATTTTGTTCCATAGAATCCAGCTGCTATTTTGTAATTTTTTTTACCAGTTGGAGAGACATTGTAAGGCTGTCTTTGCTGATATACATGCTTTTATAAGCCAAACCATGTACTGCCTTTCAGTAGCATCTGATGATTTGTTTGTTGTACATTAACGGAGTGCAGTAATGGACCTAAGGCTGAAACCTTGCTACTCTGACGATCCAGCGCATCGACCACAGTGTGCATAAGGATTTCTAGCCCATAAAACTTCACAATTCACCATCGTTGCAGATGGCATCCAGAACTGATTAAAAACAGATTTGATAAGCTGCTATGCAACGACAAAATGCTAACCTTCGTAAAAATGGCTAATAGATTGCACCTTTTCACTGTTGCCTCGCTTAAGTCCAATTACAGGCAACCAGATGTCAAAAAGTTGATGCAAAATTTTCTGATAGGCCATGGTTTGGGATATGTGCTGCAGACATCAACATTGTTTTCCATGTGGTGTTCTTAAGGGGAAATTAAAAATAACCCATTTGTTTTAAAAGGTAGTTATCAGAAAAACTGACATTACGACCATTTGAGGAATTCTATTGGATTACACTAGCTTTTCCTTATTTGTCATTGAGGTTACTGTTAAGCAAGGTCATTGAATTGAACATTTTCAGCTGCCTGATAAAGTATTGCCTAGAAACAGCTCAGGGAAGTTTTGTTAATTTGTAATCTAAGACTATGTTTGTGGCTTTATCAAATATGGAGCAAAACATCTTGTGTAACTTTTGAGTACAGTGAGCCAAGCGGTATTTTGTGCAAGGAAAACAGTCACTCAACCACTTGATTCAGGTCAAGCAGATCAAAACCAATCAGAATACTTCCTCTCCATGAGCACAATACACATTACTGAACAAACGAGCCGTTGACAATTCTCTTCACTAAACGTAAACACTGATAGCAAGCATTGCATTGTTACAAAACTCATCACTTAAATTTTGGATTAGTTCATGGGCGAAGGTGACCTAAATAAATTATACATATTCTCAATAAGACCTTCACTGTGCATCATAAATATGAAGAATGACACTTATTAGCATTCATTTTAATCCAGACAATAATGTTGGACGATCTGTGCTGACTATTCAAGCAATTCGGTTGTTAGTCTACTGTAATAATTCAACATTGTTTTATGGCGTAACAAGTAAATGGGTTGAAACTTATTTATTATTCACTGGATGTAGGTGTAGCAGGAAAGGCCAACATTCATCTCTTATCTCTCACTACCCCTCGAACTAGTTTGACTATCACTGAAAGTAGTTAAACGTAAGGATTGTATTGGACACGGAGTTACAGGTAGCACACTTGAACAGCAGGATATTTGTGAACCGGATCGGCCTTTGAAACAACTCTGTAATTTCATCGTCACCTTTATAATAAATAATTTTACATTTTGAATTTATTTAAATACCTGGTTTCTTTCACGTTCATAAATTACCCCCTTGATTCTTTACTCACCCATCAACACATGAGATAATTTATAGCACTATTATTGTTTGTTTTTTGTGTGTACGTCTGTGTTTGTGTGTGTGTGTGTGTATATATATATATATATATGGTGAATGTCATTGGCTCATTGGGGAAAAAAAGTTAAGCATGTAGCTTTTTAGTATTTCAGAGATTCCATGGATAACCGACCAGTACATAGTTTACCTCTCACTGTGGTGTCCGCTTTGTCATTTTCCCCTACTTGTTTCCCCCTTGAGGCTGACAGCTTCATGTCATCTCCGAAGCCTGAACGCCGGAACACCACCACAGCTCCAGTCTGACGCGGAGCCGCCGGAGCTCTGAAGCGGGCCGCCGCTGGAGCACCAGCTCTGCTTCTCCTTGGAGAGCTCGGGCCGCTTGGAGAGCGCCTCCGCTCCTCTCCCCCCCCCTTTTTAAAGGACTTAACATACATTGTGCTTTAGCCATCTTTTTACAGCGCAAACCTTTCCAGTTCATCATGGTGTGTGTCTGTTTCACCTTGGCTTTGCACCTTGTACATTTTTTAGGCACTGCTCCCCCCGCTTGCCCTACCCCCGCCTGCATAACGGGCTGGTGAAGGAAGCGATGTGTTTGTGTGTGTGTGTTCCACTCTGGCAGTCGCCGTTCCAGTTGCCGGTTTTTCAGGCGATTGCCGGCAACTTGACAGTCACCGGCGGTCCGCTGAAAAATCGCCTGTGGGACAACCCGTTAGTTTCCCCTTTTCTCTTTTACTCTTTTGTTCCTCCAGTTTTCATTTGTCTCCTCCAGGCAGCCAAGCTTTCACCATGCACACACTTCCAAACGCCCTCTATTAGCCAGACCACTTGTGTCATTTAGTCTCATTAATTTAATCTTATTGCAAGTGTTCCTATAATTCTCACTACACACCATGTATCTTACATTTTTTGTTTCAAGTATGTTTTTTTGTAGTTTCAATTGTAAGGTCATCATCTTAAATGTTTACTCCATTTCTCACTGCTTGACCCACTGAATTAGTTTTGTTTCATTTTCAAGATTCAGCGTGGAAACAGGTCCTTCTACCCATCGAGTCCATACCGATCAGCGATCCCTGCACATTAAAGCTATCCTACACACACAAGGGACAATTTACAATTATATCAAGCCTACAGACCTGTCCACCTTTGGAGTGTGGGATAGAATTGGGCACCCAGAGAAAACCCATGTGGTTACAGTGAGAATGTACAAACTCCGTACTGACAGCACCCCTAATCAGGATCAAACCCAGGTCTGGTACTGTAAGGCAGCAACTCTACCGCCGTGCCATCGTGTATTTCCTGCATTTTCTGGTTTTACCTTTAAAAATTGTATCCATCTAAATGACGAGGTGAGTAATTGGCTGCTCCACTTTCTAAGAAAATTGGGCGAAGTAGTCCCCTTTTCTAATTTTGTTCTCTGATTATAGATATATTGTCTAATTTCTAATCAATAATCCTTTAAAGGGGTTTGTTTTCCTGCTATTTAGATTGAACCCATGGATAAGGTCTGGAGATTAGTGATATTCTGATCATTCAATTTCCAGAAATACTGCTGCAAAAAACAGTCATGTGTGAAAACAAAAACAAAATAAGGCAGCAGAATGACATTGCCTTAACATGAAATATCCATCTGCAACTGATTGGACTTGCCCCTCGATGAACATATCAGCTCAATTGATGGGACTCACAGCTGTGTGCTGGAGGAAGGGTCTGCTGCTCATTGTTCTGCATCCAATGAGTTCAGGATGGGACACAGGTGTCGTGCTGGAGGAATGGGGTGGGGTGGGGTTGAAGCACTTCTGCAGAAGGAGTGCAAAAGAGGAATGACAAACATACAACAAATACTATCTTTGTCAGCAAACATCCTCATTTCAAATATATATATTTATAAACATCCAATTAGTCACCCCATCCTTTAGCCACATGCATTAGTTTTAATGTGTGTATATATCTATATAATTAAAACTCTCATAGTGACCACTTCCTGTTTGCACTGTGCTTTGCTTTTAGAAAAAAATGCTACCACATATGACTGTGTTTTTTGGCCATCTTACTCAGAGTCCTCCTCTGCTGCTCGAAGGCACCCATGGATTTTTCCCATCGATGAAAAATAAAATACTTATTTGTGTTTAAAAAATCTTGAGATTCTCTCTCCGGTCAATCACCGCCATGAAGGCCACGAACCTTCCGGTGGGAGCGTGGAAGGACTATAAAACCCGGAGGTGTGGGCGTGGCTCAGTCTGTCTGCAAGATGGCGAGGGAGAGGTCACAACTCTCTGTCTGAGCTGGGAAACTACAGAACACTGTGAGTATGCAATGTACTTGAATAAATGATTCGTTAGCCCTTAATGAAAATGAAATGAGTTGTTTGGCCTGCCCTGTGCTTGAAACTGCAATGGCAATGGAAATGAAGTGAAAATGCAATGAGCTCAATGGTTGAAAATGCAATCTTTGGCTTGAGCCTGCCCTGTGCTGAAGTGAAAATGCAGGCTTGACAGTGCAAATGGCAATGGAAATGAAGTGAAAATGCAATGAGCTGTTTGGCTTGAGCCTGCCATGTGCTTGAAACTGCAATGGCAATGGAAATGTATTGAAAATGCAATGAGCTGTTTGGCTTGGCCTGCCTTGTGCTTGAAACTGCAATGGCAATGGAAGTGAAATGAAAATGCAATGAGCTCCTTTATTGCTGTGATCTGCAGAAAAATATGAAAAATGTCTAAAATTGATTCTCCACCCTCTCCCTCTTCTCTCTCACGGAGTCTCTCACCTGTTTTAGGCAGAATTTCTGGCAGTTTCTGAGCTGCCAGCCCACCAGGCCTGAGTGACTGAGCTGCCAGCCCACCAGGCCTGAGTGACTGAGATGACAGCCCACCAGGCCTGAGTTTACTGAGCCGCCAGCCCAATAATTCATTCGGCCCACAATGTCCGTACTAGCCCTCTGGAAACCAGTCCCTTCAGCCCACAACACCCATACTGGCGCTCCAGACTAACCCAACCCTCTCCCCCCACTGGCCAGCAATATTGGAATTGTGGATAGGTGGAATATTGCATTGGGGGACCACTCCTCTCATGTGAACATGGGACTCAACAGGTCCCACTTAGTCTAGTATATAATTGAAACTCTGATCTTGTGCTCTTCCGGTTTCCGTGGTTTTTCTATTTGTGCAAAACGGTACAGGACAGTGCTATGATTTTTAACCACCATACTCAGCATTCTCCTGCGCTCAGTTTTGTTCTGATCGATGGTATAGTTTAAACGTTTTTAAAGTTTAAAAATCTTTAAAACTGCACATGTGCAGATTGGTCTCTTCTCCTGCCAGTCACCGGCAAGCTGATCGGTCTCCTCTCCTGTCAATCATCCAAGACGGTGGCGCCCAGGGCAGAATGGTGATGCCCCGTCCGGTGCAACATCGCTGCACTGATTGGCCGGGTCCTCTGTCACCCACCAGCGTGGAGAATAAAGCAGAAGGAGCGGAACAAGCAGAGTTTGCGCATCACTGCCGGCTGGTGCACGGCTGGAGCTGCATCACCCTGAACCTGGCTGACTCTGAGGCTGACTCTGAGGCCCATTGCTGATATGACATAGTGATAATTGATGTTATCACTCTATTAATTAATTTTATCTCAGGTTCCAATTCAATAAGAGGTGGAAATTATAACATTAGGGTGGTGAAGATCTGGAACTCATTGTCGATAATGATCGTGGAAACAATTTACCAGGGCCTAGAGGTGGGGAAAAAAGCGAAAAAGTGAGTGAATAGAACTGACTGAGTGCTTCTGCCTTCCTCTGCGCAATAGTGATTAAATGATGCAATTTGGGTAACGTTGGATCCTGTTCAAGTTCAAGTTCGCATTTATTGTCACTTAACCAATTAAGGCACAGTGAAATTTGAGTTCCCATACAGCCATACTAAGTGAAAAGCAATAAAACGCACAGCCGCATAAAATAAAATGTAACATAAACATTCACCACAGTGGAATACACATTCCTCACTGCGATGGAAGGCAATATAGATCACCTGTGGTCGGGGTCGAACCCTCTACACTTGCCGCCTCCGACGGTCTGATGTTCAAGCCCTCGCGTCGGGATGATTGAAAGTCCGGCGTTGGGATGGATCGGAACACTCCTTGGCAGCTCCCGAGTTGTCGTCTTCCTGTCCCGCGGTCGGAGCACTTTCGTTGGCGTTCCTCGCAAAGGATCGCCCTCTTCGCGATGGTAGGTCCGTGTCATGCCTGCGGCTTGAATATCCAGGCCAGTCTTCAGGAAAGGCTGCACCACTCCCGTTGTAGGCCACAGTGGGGACGGAGATGCAACAGGGAGAAAAATCGCATTTCCATCGAGGAAAGTGACTAAAAAAGTTTCCCCCAATCCCCCAACTCCTCCACCCCCCACATAAAAAACATACCAAGAAACATTAAAACATCCATTTAAGGCATACTTAAAATAATAAATATAGAGAAGGAACGAGAATGACCGTTGGCAAGGCACCCAATTTCAGCTGTTGGTTTCCAATCTTGCCTACTGAAATTGAACATCAAATATCAGAATGTCAACACTCATTATTAGACTATGGAAGCTGAAAACCTTTTATAGCTTCGTAACAATGAATCCAGATTTAAACCAGCATCTGCAGTTCCTTCCTACACACTAAAAAAATTAAGCTTGATTTTTTTTTTTTGAGGTCTGCAAGTCCGAACCTAAGACTGGAGGACATGACTTGAAGAGGAGATCGGCAAAGTTTAAAGGAGATGTGTGGCCCAAACTCTTTACACAAGGGTTGATGGGTGTCTGCAACACACTGCAAGGGGCAATGGTGGAGAATGATACAATAGTGCTGTTTAAGAAGTTTTTAGATAGGCACCTGGATACGCAAAAATGAAGGTAAATGGATCGTGTGCTGGCAGATGAGATTGGGCAATCTTGGCAGAGAGGTTGTGGGACAAAGGGCCTGTTCCTATGCTGTACAGTGCTGCACTGTTCTATGTTTTATGTACAGGTTAAAATAGTAAGATTAAATGAGAACTTACCAGTTTGCAGTTTGATCTTTATTTTATGAGGAGTTATGATGAGGGATTACGTGAAGAAGCCCCGCCAGGCGCATGCGCGTCATACTTCAAAACAGCAGCGTGAAATCACAGTAACTACAGCCGAAGTGATATAGTACGACTCAGAAGACTAGAACTACCAGATGATCTTTGCGATTATGAGGGCCGGGGGCGGAGGGCACGTAATCCCTCATCGTAACTCCTCATAAAATAAATATCAAACTTCAAACTGGTAAGTTCTCATTTAATCTTAATATTTTACTTCGGAGTCACGTGAGTGACTACGTGAAGATTTCAAAGCTCTGTGATTTCATGCCGTAGATCCATTCCATAAGACATACTGCTTCAGTTGACACAGTAGTGAATAATAATGTATTGAACATTGCTTCGAATTATCCAATAATTATTTTAATTATAACAAACAAAAGACAGTAATAACCCCTCTATCCCAGGGGGAAATTACAAATGAATTTTATAAAGACAATCAAGAGAATTTTATAAAGACAAAGCAAATCAAATCAAATGGAACCCAAAACAGCATGCCCAAATCCTGGCACTGTCAGGACAGGTTTATCATAAAATTTAGAAAAAGGTTGATTTGGTAGATCATCCTGCGGCCCCAAGGATTTGGTCTAGCAGCATGTCCTGTGCTTTCGCTGCGGATGTTGATGCCACCCTGGTGGAGTGAGATTCAAACACATGAGTTGAGTGTCTACTCCAGCGCAATCCAAAACCTGTTTTAACCATATAGAAATAGTTTATACTGACACCTTTTCATGAGGTTTTTTGTGGCTGTTTAGCATTGATGTCTCAAAACCTCTGAGACTCTTAGCTACCACGATATATTGACTCAGGTGCTTAACTACACATAACGTTTGGTCAACAGGGTGTGCTTTAAAGCTTACTTTGGTTCCAGTCATTCCTGGCCTGCTTTGTTTGATTAAATCATACACATAAAATGTAATGTTAACTACAGAAGAATACATGCTATCTAGCCGTAACTTTTGCAATGTTTGCACTCGATGCGCTGATACTAGCGCCATGAGCATAACCACTTTAAGTGTTAACTTCTGAAAAGACAATTATGTAATTGGAGCCCATTGCCGAAGCAGTGTGAGAACTATACTGACATCCCAGATTTCTGTATATCTAGGCTTAGGAGGGTTTTTGTTAAAGATTCCTCTCATGAATCAGGAAACTAATGGATGAGACCTGATAGATTGTTGTTCTGAAAACTACCCTAAATAGGAGGACAAAGCACTCCAAGCACTATTAATGGCACTATAACTCAAGTGTTCATCAAAATGCAATGTAGCAATGAACTCTAATACATCTGGTATGCTTGCAGTATGATAAGATATATCTGATTGTAAGCAAAACATCTCCCATTTCTTAACATGAGACACATATTGTTCCTTAGTGCTATCTCTCCAAGCTGCAGTTATAACATCCATGGTCCTATCGACAATCCAAACCATGGTCTGGTCAGAACCTGCAGATTAACAAATTGATACGATCATGTAACGGCTGACTTTCTCCTGTTACTGGATGCACCAACAAATTACTGCAGTTGGGGACAGTCATGAATGGCTGAGTCATCATTCTGAGCACCAATGGGAACCATGGCTGTGTAGGCCAGTCCAGAACCACCAAAACGCCTGTGGCGGAGTCCTGCTCTATTTTGGTGAGACATTGCCTAATCAGGCAGAATGGGGGGAAAGCATAAAAGAATGTACGTCCCCAATGAAGCGAGAATGCATCCACGGCTACTGCTCCTGGATTGGGTTCCCATGAAACGTATTTTGGCAACTAGTGATTTAGCCTGGATGCAAACAGATCAATATCTGGCAAATCATAGCGGCTGCCAATCATTTAAAAACATCAGGATTTAACATCCATTCTATGTTGTCATTGAATTTTTGTGACCTGTTGTCTGCCACCACATTATGTCTACCTGGTAGGTAGATAGCTGAGACCCATATGTTTCTGGAAATACACCAGTGCCACATGAGGTTAGCCAGATTATCACATGATACTGACCTTATTCCTCCCATGTGATTCATATATGCCACAGCCGTGGTATTATCAATCTGGAGCTGAACATGTAAATTATTCATTGTTGAACAATAAGCTTTTAATCTATAGAATGCACCCAGCAATTCTAAGTAATTTATACCATGCCTGTGCAGGATTAAATCCTCTTGCACACTCCATCTACCACCACAGCTAGACTCGCTGTCCATAGCTCCCCATCCCAGAGCACTGACATCTGTTTGTTAAACCACTGAAGGTTGCTGAACCAAAATGTTTTTGGTAGTTTGTACAATATTGATAATCCACCATTGTAATTCAACTATGGCTCTGGTTGGTAACTGCATAGGTCTATCCAAATGACCTGCATGTTCTTTAAGTCCTTGTTCTCTAGCTCGTTGCAGACTTTGATAGTGCAGAGGTTCAAACTCCACTGCTGGGAAAGCTGCCACCAATTTACCAATAACACTGGCTACTTCTCAGATGGAGGGGTGTTGTTTTTCAGCGAGACTAGTACAGACCTCCCTGATCTCCACAGCCTTGGCTGTAGGCAAAGTCACTGACATATCAACTGAATCAATGACAAACCCCAAATAATCATTTTTTTGGGATGGCTCTAACTTGGATTTGATTGGATGGACCTTTCAAACAGGTGTTTGGTTGCTGAAACCGATTCCTCAGCTCTGTCCTGAGTGTTGCTTATGATTAAAATATCATCTAGATAAGTCATTACAATGTGATTCTGGGTGTGAAGTAGCGCCAGCACTGGTTTCAACAATTTTGTGAACAATCTAGGAGCTGAGGTTAACCCATTGGGTAATGCTTTAAATTGCCACAGTTGTCCTATCCAACTAAATTTCAAGAATCTCCGATACTGATGGTGAATTGGCACTGAATAATATGCATCTTTCAGATCTATAGTTGCCATACAACAGCCTTGAGATAACAGCTGTTTAGCACTATTGAAGGTGTCCATTTTAAAATGCCTACACTGTACATAGGAATTTAGCTGCGTTAGGTCCAGAATGACTCTACATCCCCCATCTTTTTCTGTCTGGGGAATATATTGGACACAAATTGCTGAGGATGGTTTGTCGTCCTCTCAATTACCCCTTTTTGGGACAAAATCGTGATTTCTTCTTTTACCTGCTGAGTTTCTGCTGCAGAAAAAATAAATACTCAATTAGGCATATTCTGTACAGGTGGATCAATTCCTGACATAAACTCTATTCGAGATCCTGACACAGTGACTAGTATAAACCGATCAGATGTTATGCAGCACCATTCATCATAAAACAATTGCAACCTACCCCCAACCAGAGGTTGTTCCCCAGAAATCTTATCCTGGACAGAATGAATCACCCGTACCTCTACAGTCGGCCTCGGAGTCTGTGTCCTTCTTCCCATATTGGGGCTGTAGCTGGGATACACAGGTGGGTCATACCGTCGTCCCACTGGCCCCACTCTGCTTGACTCTGCCCCTGGATCTGACCCCCTTCGCGATGAAAACGACCTGCGAAGTGGCATCCTGGCAGAAGGGACGTATGTCTTCACGAGACGGATTGTTTTGGCCTCTTCCTCCAGGTCCTTGATTTGTTTGAGGAGGTCCACCCCAAATAAATAATCTGGGACTTGGATGTTGGTGGACCTACACAAAGCTGCAAATCTCGGGTTCAGCGTCAGTTTTATAGCTAATTTTCTTGTGCAGTTGACCTCAAAATATGCGTTACAGAACAGGGCCAGCATATACTGTTGTGTGTCAGACATTGGCGCCCCCCGGACCATTTTTCCAAATGCAGTGATGCCTGCTGCCACCAATTTGAGGACACGCTGAAACCGGATTTCTTGTCCACGCATTGTTGCACTCATTTGTGCCCATATAGCAGAATTCACAGTGGGCATTTTGAGCGACGCACAATTAACAGGTGTTTTATATCTGGTGGCCAATTCTTCCATAATTGTATCCTGAAGCTGGTGAGAGGCCATGTAATTAACATTGGCCATCAGGTTTTCTTCCATGGCCTCACCAGTCCCTTCCGGAAGAGCAAAGTTCCTCGCTACGTCCGGGATAACTGGAGCATGGCTCATGTGCGCTGGTGTGTGCTCACATGCAGTGACACCAGACTCCTCCTGCCCTGGCTCTCCCGAGTCTTGCTCAAGGGAGGTCTCTTCCAGCCCTAAACGAGGTGCTGGAGAGGGTGATTCCCACTGATATTGGTAGGCAGTGTAATCCTCACTGTATGGGCCGCTCTGAGAGGCTGCCTGGGGAATCCTAGGGGCATTGGACCCCGATTGAAATATGTCATGACTCATTACGCATCCTCTCCATTTGGTCGAGCCGTCTCTATACCTTCCTGTTATCAGGAGGGGAGTCTTCCTCATCATCAGACCGTCAGATAAAACGGGTGTGACAGACTTTCTCTTGGCTTTTCTTCCTGTTGTAGTGGCCTCAGTGCCCTCAGGCACTGGAGCTGATGGAGGCTGTTGAACTGCCGGTAAAGCAGCAGCCGGTATCGGAGCCGGCATTACCGCACCCGTTATCTCTCGACCCGATCTGCGAGCTGGAACCGCGGGCCCGCGCGTTCCGCTCCTACTCCGAACAGTTTTCTTAACGGTACCCTCCATAACCACTAACACCCGCTGGCTCCCGAGCCAGACTTACAGAGTTTAAATAGTTGCAGGGAAAGTTTTAAAAACCACTTACCTGCGAGTTTGCTTTGGGTGCTATCTGTGTGCAGTTTGCACAATATTTCTTCAGTCGCACAGGTTTCCTTCCACATCCCAAAGACATGCGGGTTTACTAGGTTAATTTAGCTTGTGAATGGAAGTAGCAATTCACTAACGTTTAGACCCAGTGTGAAATATAACACAGTAACTGCCTTGATGAGTATAGAGACCATATTCCTCATGTGAGACTCCTGCAATCCTTTAGTACATAGAATGCAAAGAGTTAATATTGAGATCTTGGTGGAGAAAATAAAAATATACAAGAAATATGTACTGCTATATCTTGAGATTAATTACTTTTAACAGAAACCCTTTTGATTGGGACTAAATCTGTCGGTTTCTGATTTGAACAATGCTAATAGATACCAGATAGAATACTGGAAATGGATTTGAATATTGTGCTCCTTATATAAAGAAGGATATTCTGCAGTTGGAGTCTTCTGTGCCAAAGGGTACATGACATTTTAAACTGGTGTTTATTTATGTGTTTATTTGTCTCCTTATTCATGTAGCAATTTATTTTTTTTGTCTAAGCCCTTTTGACATTCACATGTTCCAGTTTAAGATTGGTGGGAGCTGGCCTGCTAGTGATTGTGTGATTATCTGCCTTCGTGATGTCAGAGAGCAAACGGGTGGCTAGCTGTTTATTCCTCCTTTGCAAACAAATTTTTAAAATCCGTGATCTCACCTCTCTTTCTCACCTGAATAGCAAATCCATGAAGATCAAGGTCAGTAATCTGGATCTATAAGGCTGCAATGCAGAACATACCCTTCATCTATTATTTTTAATTAACAGATTTATATTGCATGACACTTTCCAATTTTAATCACTTGAAATAGGCTCAATTAAAATATGTGTTTTTGTTAGTCATTTTATTTCTGCTAGTAAATATCTCAAAATGCTTGTGTATGCATTTATTATAATGCTTACCTAATTTTATGTGATTCTTTCAGAGCACAATGACTTGAATTTTCTATTGTGCTGAAGTTCCTGCATGAATGCTTATTCCACAATCCATTTGCTGTTGTAATGGAAGCATTAGTATCCATGAGATATTTGCATGCTAATATTCAGCTCTTAACAATGCTGGTCCACATTCTTCTTCTTCTGTTGTGTGGCGTGCACAGCCTAAAGTTGTAGGACAACTTGTTCTATTTGATATTCTGTTTGTGCACGTCGAGTTGATTGCATTAGTCGAAACAGGGCGGACCACGTGAAGGTTGCAATCTTCCACCTCCTGGTTCACATTGCTTAACTGATTCTAAATACATGACATCATCCTTCTATTATACTCTTTAATATATACACAAGGATCTGCAAATGTTGGTTTATAAAAAAAAACATAGTGCTGAAGTAACTCCGTAGGTCAGTGTCAGGTTGCCTTAAATTTAGTGCGCAAAATTAGAGCACATGGTTTTGTGGGTAGGGTATTGACATGGATAGAGAACTGGTTGGCAGACAGGAAGCAAAGGGTAGGAATTAACGGGAGCAAGGAGATTCTACTGCAGTTGTACAGGCCGCTGGTGAGACCGCACCTGGAGTATTGTGTGCAGTTCTAGTCTCCTAATTTGAGGAAGGACATTCTTTCTATTTATGAAAGAATGGGTCGACTGGGCTTGTATTCACTGAAGTTTAGAAGGATGCGAGGGGATCTTATAGAAACATATAAAATTCTTAGGGGAATGGACAGGCTGCATGCAGGATAATCACTCCCCACTTTGGGGAGTCCAGAACCAGGGGTCGCAGTTTAAGAATATGTGATTGGCCATTTAGACCGTGATGAGGAAAAGCCTTTTCACCCTGAGAATTGTGAATCTGTGGAATTCTCTGCCACAGAAGGCAATGGAGGCCAATTTACTGGATGTTTTCAAGAGAGAGTTAGATTTAGCTCTTAGGGCAAACGGAATCAATTGGGGAAAAAGCAGGAACGAGTTACTGATTTTGGATGATCAGCCATGATCATATTGAATGGGGGTGCTGGCTCGATGGACCGAATGGCCTACTCCTGCGCCTATTTTCTATATTTCTATGTTTCCAATGTTTCCTACTGGAGGCTTTGGGTAGGTGGTCTTTCATGTTGCGACCCTTCTTCAAGCTGATAGTAGTAGGGAGGAGAAAGATGGAAAAGAGGTGGTGGTAAGGAGGGCAAAGTGTGGTGGCAAGTGATGTGCAGATACAAATGAGGGGGGACATTGATAGGCTAGAAATGAAAAGGAGTGTAAGATAAAGCGAGAAGATGAGTAAAATGAGAGAAAGGAATTTTTGTAGAAGGAGACGGGGGAAGGAGAAAAGGGAGGTGCAGTATTGGGAGAAATGTGTGCGCATCATTGATAGACACAAGGAAGAGAGAGGTGGGGGGCAAGGAGCAAGGGAGGGAGTGTTACCTAAAATTAATTACTTACTTGAGTAATGAGGAAGGGTTAGTTAGCAGCCTTGTTGTACGTGGCCCCTTGGGCAAGAGTGACCATAATATGGTTGAGTTCTTCATTAGGATGGAGAGTGACATTGTTAATTCTGAAACACGGGTCCTGAACTTAAAGAAAGGTAACTTTGAGGGTATGAGACGTGACTTGGCCAAGGTGGACTGGCAATTGATTCTTGAAGGGTTGACGGTGGATATGCAATGGAAGGCATTTAAAGACTGCATGGATGAACTACAACAATTGTTCATCCCAGTATGGCAAAAGAATAAATCAGGGAAGGTGGCGCATCCGTGGATAACGAGGGAAATCAGGGATAGTATCAAAGAAAAAGATGAAGCGTACAAATTAGCCAGAAAAAGCAGCCTACCAGGGGACTGGGAGAAATCAGAGACCAACAGAGGAGGACAAAGGGCTTAATTAGGAAAGGGAAAATGGAGAATTAAAGAAAACTGGCAGGAAACATAAAAACTGACTGCAAAAGATTTTAGCGATATGTGAAGCGCAAAAGATTAGTTAAAACAAATGTAGGTCCCTTGCAGTCAGAAACGGGTGAATTGATCATGGGGAACAAGGACATGGCAGACCAATTGAATAACTACTTTGGTTCTGTCTTCACTGAGGAAGACATAAATAATTTGCCGGAAATAGCAGGGGATCGCGGGTCAAATGAGATGTAGGAAATGAGTGAAATCCAGGTTAGCCGGAAAGTGGTGTTGGGTAAATTGAATGGATTAAAGGCCGATAAATCCCCAGGGCCAGATAGGCTGCATCCCAGGGTACTTAAGGAAGTAGCCACAGAAATAGCAGATGCCTTAGTGATAATTTTTCAAAACTCTTTAGATTCTGGAGTAGTTCCTGAGGATTAGAGGGTAGCTAATGTAACCCCACTTTTTAAAAAGGGAGGGAGAGAGAAAACGGGGAATTATAGACCAGTTAGTCTAACATCGGTAGTGGGGAAACTGCTAGAGTCAATTATTAAAGATGGGATAGCAGCGCATTTGGAAAGTGGTGAAATCATTGGACAAAGTCAGCATGGATTTACGAAGGGTAAATCATGTCTGACGAATCTTATTGAATTTTTTGAGGATGTAACTAGTAGAGTGGATAAGGGAGAAGCAGTGGATGTGTTGTATCTGGACTTTCAGAAGGCTTTTGACAAGGTCCTACACAAGAGATTTGTATACAAACTTAAAGCATACGGTATTGGTGGTTCAGTATTGATGTGGATAGAGAACTGGCTGGCAGACAGGAAGCAAAGAGTGAACGGGTCCTTTTCAGGATGGCAGACAGTGACTAGTGGGGTGCCGCAAGGCTCAGTGCTGGGACCCCAGCTATTGACAATATACATTAATGATTTGGACGAGGGAATTAAATGCAACATCTCGAAGTTTGCGGATGACACGAAGCTGGGGGGCAGTGTTAGCTGTGAGGAGGATGCTAGGAGGCTGCAGGATGACTTGGATAGACTGGGTGAGTGGGCAAATGCATGGCAGATGCAGTATAATGTGGATAAATGTGAGGTTATCCACTTTGGTGGCAAAAACAGGAAGGTAGACTATTATTTGAATGTTGACCGATTAGGAAAAGGGGAGATGCAGCGTGACCTGGGTGTCATGGTACACCAGTCATTGAAAGTAGGCATGCAGGTGCAGCAGGCTGTGAAGAAAGCGAATGGTATGTTGGCATATATAGCAAAAGGATTTGAGTACAAGAGCAGGGAGGTTCTACTGCAGTTGTACAGGGTCTTGGTGAGGCTACACCTGGAGTATTGCGTACAGTTTTGGTCTCCTAATCTGAGGAAAGACATTCTTGCCATAGAGGGGGTACAGAGAAGGTTCACCAGACTGATTCCTGGGATGGCACGACTTCCATATGAAGAAAGACTGGATAGACTCGGCTTGTACTCGCTGGAATTTAGAAGATTGAGGGGTGATTTCATAGAGACTTACAAAATTCTTAAGGGGTTGGACAGGCTAGATGCAGGAAGATTGTTCCCAATGTTGGGGAAGTCCAGGACAAGGGGTCACAGTTTAATGATAAGGGGGAAGTCTTTTAGGACCGAGATGAGAAAATCGTTTTTCACACAGAGAGTGGTGAATCTGTGGAATTCTCTGCCACAGAAGGTAGTTGAGGCCAGTTCGTTGGCCATATTTAAGAGGGAGTTGGATGTGGCACTTGTGGCTGAAGGGATCAGGGGTTATGGAGAGAAGGCAGGTACGGGATACTGAGTTGGATGATCAGCCATGATCATATTGAATGGCGGTGCAGGCTCGAAGGGCCGAATGGCCTGCTCCTGCACCTAATTTCTATTTCTATTTCTACTGCCTATTATGCCTCCTGGCATGTAGGGCAGCAAGGAAGGTCCTCCACTCCTGTCTGTTCTGGGCTAGCTTCTGGACACTACCCCATGCAGGTCCATTGTTTTCATTTCCTCCTCTACAGTTCGACAACAGTTGATTTGGGTCTCCCTCTTTTCCTTTTCCTTTCCAGTGTCCAGTGCAGGGCTATTCTTGGGATGCTGTCTGGTTCTCTTCCTTTCGGCTTTCACCATTGACATTCATCCTAGCATCTGTCGATAGCCCTGGAAGTCCATCACGCCCAGTGGTGTTGATTCCTTCAATTGCTGTTTCCAAAACATATTTGTTTTACTAGACAGGGTTGTTAGCCCTGTGCTCAACCTCCAACCTGGAGGGCCAGTGGATCGCTCTTCGTCTCGCCTCTATCGTTTGACCTGTCCAGCATGGGAGGTCCAAACAGGAGACAAATCTCCCGCTGGCATAGCTCTAGGGGTCACCAAGACACACAAGCTCTCTGACCATGACAAGGTTGCAATCCAATGGGGAGTTACCTAAAATTGTTACAGTTTAATCTTCTCCTGTTGAGAGACAAATGAGAAAATTCCTTGTCTATCCTTGTATTATGGAATTGACACACATGCCATTTTGTTCTACGTATGCCCAGATTTAATCCAAGTAGATCCATATTAGAAGTAATCATTGAGTGGGGTAACAATTTAGAAGCATCTATTGTGAAATGTATATGTGGCTTCAACCACCTCCTTTCCTCTCCTCCTACAATTTAGTTCCATTTGCATTAACTGGAGCCTAATGTAAGAGCAACCATTTAACATAAAGTGAATTACCACTTCTGTATGTATAAGCATTGTATCATTTCAATTATAATTTCATCTAATAAAATTGTTTTAATGTTGAAAGCAATCAATGCTTTTACGCAACAATTATTGCTCAAGCCTATTAGCGCATGAAATACAATAATGTCAAAAATACTAGGGACAGTAGCTGGGAGGTCAACAACTGTGGAGAGAATGGTTGAGTTAATGAGAAGAACATTAGTTTTATAGACAAAAGACTTCTACCATATTGGTATGAACATCAGCATTATCCATTGGGTGACCCAGAAAGCAATGGAATGAACAGCGCAGAAAAAGACCCTTTGTTCCGACACGTTTTTTTCCTGCAAATCCCATCCCACACCACCTACTTCTAACCAAATCAGAGCTTCATTAGAGACATATATTCTCCCCATGACCTGCATGGATTTTCTCTGAGCTCTTCAGTTTCCTCCCACACTCAAATGACGTACAGGTTTGTAGGTTAATTGGCTTAGTATAAATGTAAAATTGTCGCTAGAGTGTGCAGGGTAATGTTAATGTGCGGGGATTGCTGGTCGGCACGAACGCAGATTTTGTTTTAGTTCAGAGATACATCATGGAAACAGGCCCTTTGGCACACTGTGTCCGTGCCGACCAGCGATCCCTGCACATTAACACTGATGATTTTTTTGAAGGTTCCCAACCCGAAACACTGTCTACCCATTTTCTTCCCCAGAGTTTCATAAAAAATGCAAACTCTCACAGACATTACCTCTCATCTCTCCATCCATCCCACGTTAATTCTGTTTCACATCCCATATATGACGACCCACTCAACACTCCTCCTATTCTCTATTTTTGTCTCAGATTTTTATTTGCTTCTTTTGTTCTTCTTAACTTTTTAGGACTTTTATGAAATGCATCCAAGTTCGCCTCCAAGCCACACCACATGGCAGCTGAAAGCCCAACTTCATTATGAATTTGTAGTTTTTGTGGTTTGACTATTACTCAGTCTCCGCATAAAGGTTTTGACCACATCAATATCTGAGTGTGAAATGCTCACAAGTTATACACTGATCCATTCCCTTTCACTATCTCTCCCCTCTACAAGCGCTAACACAGAAACATAGAAACATAGACAATAGGTGCAGGAGTAGGCCATTCGGCCCTTCGAGCCTGCACCGCCATTCAATATGATTATGGCTGATCATCCAACTCAGTATCCTGTACCTGCCCTCTCTCCATACCTCCTGATCCCTTTAGCCACAAGCGCCACATCCAACTACTTCTTACATATAGCCAATGAACTGGCCTCAACTTCCTTCTGTGACAGAGAATTCCACAGATTCACCACTCTCTGTGTGAAAAATGATTTTCTCATCTTGGTCCTAAAAGACTTCCGTAAACTGTGATCCCTTGTTCTGGACTTCCCCAACATTGGGAACAATCTTCCTGCATCTAGCCTGTCCAACCCCTTAAGAATTTTGTAAGTCTCCATAAGATCCCCCCTCAATCTTCTAAATTCCAGCGAGAACAAGCCGAGTCTATCCAGTCTTTCCTCATATGAAAGTCCTGCCATCCCAGGAATCAGTCTGGTGAACCTTCTCTGTACTCCCTCTATGGCAAGAATGTCTTTCCTCAGATTAGGAGACCAAAACTATACGCAATACTCCAGGTGTGGCCTCACCAAGACCCTGTACAACTGCAGTAGGACCTCCCTGCTCTTATACTCAAATCCTTGCTTATTTATCTCACACTGATCATGTCTCACTCTTATATATTGAATACTCTCCTTTCTCTCTCATGCACCGACTACTTCCACTCTCTGAATCTCCTTCACACATTGATTCACTTTCTCTCCCTCTGACATACCTCGTCAGCTTCATGCGCACTGAATCTCTCCATTACATACTGACTTTTCTTCACACAGTCCCTCTCTCTTTCTCACACACACTAACTCTCCCTCACACACCCTTACACACTGACTTTCTCCCTTCATTCAGTCTCTCTCTCTCTCTCTTGCACAGTTTCTCTCTTGACTGACTTTTTCTCCCATACAACTCACCCTTTCTCTTACACCGTCTCCCTATCTCTCCCTCTCCCTCTCCCGTTCCCTGTCCCTGTCCCTCTCCTTCTCCCTCTCTGTCCCTGTCCCTCTCCTTCTCCCCTCCCCTCCCCCTCCTGCTCCCTCTCTGCCTCTCTCCCTCTCTCCATCTCTCCACCTCTGCCCCTCTCCCTTTCTCTCCCTCTCCCTCCTCTCTCTCTCCCTTTTTTTTCTTCCCAAGGACTTTATTCAGCAATTGCATATTACAGTGTACCAAAAGTACATAAACGTTCAATGGTTACAAAACATCAAGCAGTCATTATAGTACAATGGTGCAATCAATATTAACAATGCCCTCGACCCCCCCGTCGCGACCAGCGTTCACGGAAAGCCTCCCGTGGACACCGCTTGTTCCCCCTCCAGGGACACGCAAGCATGGACACAGGCCCAGAAGAGGGGCAGGCAGCCGACTCTGATGTGTCCATCGACCGTCCGCTGCCTGGACCCACGAATGGACAACTTGGCCAAGCCCAGGAGCAAACCAACAGGGATATCCCACGCCACCCCCCCCCCCCCCCCCCCCCCCCCCCATTGGCTCTCCCCACTTCCTGCCTTATGCCCAAAGACCAGGATCATGGGACTAAAATGCTACCAGAACGTGAGGAGCAACCCCTTCAGATATTCGTACAGGGGCAGCAACCTCACACACTCTAAATGCACGTGGAGCGTAGTCTCTACCTCACTGCAGAAAATACATGTGGTCGGCTAGCCCGTGAACTGATTAAAATGTTTATTACATGACTGCAACACTCACCACCCCAGGTCCCCAACGTAAAGGGGCAAGACTCCCTTGTAGAGAGACCTTGACTGGGGACCCCCTCTGTCTCCGTCTCTCTCTCCCGCTTTCTCCCTCACACACTGACTAAATCTCTGTTGTATGATTTTATTTTCCCTTGCTTTACAAAAAAACTTTACTGGTTACAAGTTATATAGTGAAATCAAGAAATAATTATATTATATAATCCATATTTGAATTAAGAACACCCTTACCTCTTTCATCACAGTATGTGCTTCAAGTCTTATCTCTGAGGCAAAAGATTAATATCTCAGGAGATATTTTTGAGGAAGTGCAGAGCCATCAATGCTTGGTAGAGTGGGATTTTTTCCCCTGGAACATAGGAAGCTCAGGGGTGATCTGACAGAGGTTTGGAAAATCATGTGGAGCATAGAAAAGATAAATGTCCACAGAATTTTCCCCAGGATAGGGATGCCCCAAGCTAAGGACAGTGGTTTAAGATGCGAGGGAAAGATTTAAAAGGACCAGAGGGGCATTTCTTTTTACAGAGGGTGTGGGGTGTATGTACTGCCAGAAGAGGTGGTAGATTTTAGTATAATTATGATATTTAAAAAAATATTTGGATGGGTACAAGGTTTGGAAAGGTTGTGGCCAGGTGCAGGCAGGGCTAGTTCATTTAGCCAATGTGGTCTGCACCACCGAGAGCATCCTTACTAACTGTGTCACAGTATGGTATGGCAACTGCTGTGTCTCTGACCAGAAAGCACTGCAGAGGGTGGTGAAAACTGCCCGATGCATCACCGGTTCCTCACTCCCCTCCATTGAGTCCGTCCAGAGCAGGCGATGTCTGCGAAGGGCGCGCAGCATCGTCAAGGACTGCTCTCACCCCTACCATAGATTGTTTACCCTCCTCCCATCTGGGAGGCGCTACAGGTCTCTCCGTTCCCGGAGCAGCTGGTTCAGGAACAGCTTCTTCCCTGCAGTTGTTACCCTACTTAACTCCACGCATTGGTGATTGCCAGTCACCCCCCCCCCCCTCCCCCCGGACACTCGGTCCCCCGGTGACTGATCCCCCCCCGCCCACGCCGAAAATTACACTATGGCTACTGTATATACATATATATATCTTACTGTTCTGCTATTCGGTTTTCGCACTTCTGGTTAAGATGCTAACTGCATTTTGTTGTCTCTGTACTTGAACACTGCACAATGACAATAAAGTTTGAATGAATCTGAATTGGGCCGAAAGGCCTTTTTTCATGCTAATGACTATGACCATAATACTCTCAGTTTGATGAGATAGCAAACATAGGCTATGATCGCCCACTCAGGAGATAATCAAAGATCCCATGGCACTGTCGATGATGATCGACCATCACAGTGGGTGGTGCTGCTGCCTCGTATCTCCAGGGACTAAGGTTCAATCCTGACCTTGGTTGCTGCCACATGGGTTTTCCTAGAAGCGATCTGGTTTCCTCCCATATTGCAAGATGTGCAGGTCAAGTGGTTAACTCCCCACTGTAAATTGCCGCAAGAATAGGCGACTGGCCAAAGCACCAATGAGGAGTTGACGGGCATGTGAGAGGGAATAGGTTCAAGCAGTTTGGAGAAATAAAAGATAGGACAGAGATAATTGTTCTATTTGGAGCCACGATAGATTTTGCTGTTGAATAGCTTCCTTTTGAATTACAGCAAATAGATTATCCCCTGTGTACGTGATTATTTCCCCTAAATTACAATTATGATCATAATTATATTGCAGTGTGTGAATGTTTGCTGTGTATTTATTTGCTGCTGCAACTCATATATTTGAACAAGCATACTTCAAAATACTTCATTAACTATAAAGCACTTTAGGTGTCTACTTAAATCCAGTAGTTCACTCTTACTATATTTATTACTGTAAATATACAATGCAATACCAACCTTTGGAGCAAAGATTCTGAAACATCTACCAATGTAACCTTTAGTTCATTACTTTTGTTGGATGTGATACATTACTGGCAGGAAACATAACATTTAAGTTTTGAAATTAGCTGTGGCTAGATTTACCTCATTGGCTTTGACACCAACATTTGGCAATAATAGTAGCTATTAAAATAATTATAAAGTAATTATTCCAATGAATAATTGCACCTTGAAATTAGTAAAAAAATGAAATTAGTTATTAACGTTACAGCAACAAATAGACCATCATTGCAGTCACATTGAAACGTGTTTTATTAATAAATTAATGAAAGCTACTGGAAATTTCCCTTATCAGATATATGTACAAGGACGCTGTGGAAAGCTGCAGAAGATACTACAGGAACCCTGGCAAAGATATCTGAATCATCATTGAACATGGGTGAGGTGCCCGATGACTATAAGGTCTTGTATTGTTTGCCATATGGGTGAAGTACAATCATTGCATGAATTCTCTAGATGTACTTCATCGTACTTGTGGAAAAGATAATAAATTCTACTTGACTTGACTTGTTTTGACTCCATGTTAAAATGGCAGCACTCTGTGGCTTGCTGTAGGGCTCAGAACCAAGTGTTGTGCAGAAAACTGGTCCAGTAATCACAATTGTGCTATTGTGAGTGGGAACATTTTCAGCCTTACACACTGGAGACCAAAGCAAACTCTCGTATTGTTAATGCCAGATATATACATAAAGGAAAATTTATCTCATACTGATATAATACGAATGTAATGAAAGTTTGGTACTGAGAATGGTGACATAAATAAATGGTTTTAAATACTTTCACATTTTATGAACAGAATACGTTTTGAAATAAAAAGGTAAATTCAATAATAATCAAAAAATGAGCGGCTGGATAACTCAATGGGTCGGGCAGCACCTGAGGAGGCAAGACGATGGTTGACATTTTGGATTGATACCTTCATACCCTAATACCCATCAGGCCATCAGGGTGATTTAACAGGTTCTGAGTGCGCAAACATATAAGACCTGATTTCTCTTACACTATTAAAGGAAGTGAGGTTCACAGTCACAACAAAATTCCCAGGTTGGAAGTGTCAAAGATCAGAAGGCATAGCTTTAAGGTGGGAAGTTTAAAGGAGATGTGTGGGGCAATTTTTTCACACAGCGTGGTGGATGCCTGGAACACACTGTTGCATATGGCGGTGGGGTCAAATGCAACAATTGTGGCATTTATAGGGCTTTGAGTAACACACATGGATGGGCAGGAAATGGAGGGATATAGTTCATATGCAAGCAGAAGAGTTGAGTTTAACTGGCATCATTTTCGAAATGGACATCGTGGGCTAAAGGGCCTATTCCTGTGGTGTATTGTTGTATGTTTTTCAAGGGGCTGGCAAATGACAGAAGCAAATATTGATTGAAAATAAAATAAGCATTTTGAAATTGTCTATGCTTTTACTGACCATCATGGAAAGCAAAGGAGATTTGATCATCAAAGCAATAACATGTTGGTGCTTCCCTGAGAATTGCCAGCAGTTTCTTGTAGGATTGTCACTCGGTTTCGGTCTCAGACATTTCTGTTCATGGAAATCCTGACTGCTGGCTCCTTTCCGGGGTGCACCCAAGAGTCTGGTGTCCGAAGAGCAACATGGACACTTGTGGATGGAGATGCGGTCTGTTGTGTCCACAATCAGCGTGAGACAATAAGCAAGAGGTATGGTTGGTGGATGCCCTTTCTGGTGAAAAAAATATTTTTGTAGATATTGACATAGCAACGACAAGAGATAATAAGATCATAAGTGCATGGGGCAGAATTAGGCCATTTGGTCCATCAAGTCTACTCCGCCATTCAATCATGGCTGATCTATCTCTCCCTCCTAACCCCATTCTCCTGCCTTCTGCCCCTAACTTCTGACACCCGTACTAATTAAGATGAAGAATAAAGGCAATGTATTGATATAAGTAAGCAGCTTCTAGACAATCTCCAGTCTTGCTCTACTAAACCATTAAAAATGACCACAACACTCAATGCATGTATTGAATTACCTCCATCAGGGGCTAGTCATACGCAGAACATCATCTGATGGGCAGTGAGGGCTACATTATGTAGGTCATGGATGAGATGCAAAATTAAAACACTCCACCCTTAAAGAATACAAGACTTCATCTGTCTTGACACATTCCCAGGTCGTGAAATCAAGAGATCTATAGTATTCCATAGGATAGCTTGTTACTCCAATTGCTGGCCATCCCTGTATGGGTAGCCAGTGGCTGATGCCAGTGGATGCAGAGAAATGGCATTCTGGGAACATTTATTCAGCTACTTTACAAGCAAAAATATGTTTCATTTTTGAACACATAGTATATAAAAGCCAGGCAATGATTTGTGCAACTTTGTTACGTATAAATGTTCAGAAATTATTGCAAACAATTGACAATGGCTCTGGACTGTGGCTCTGGACAATTGACAACGGCTCTGAATAATAGCGTCAATAAAATCATTGAGGTCTCTGACTATCAAGCATCTGTAAACAACACAGCTCAAGACTTTAACGATAAATGTGGTGAGTGACAAGACTTGTCTTGTTGTTTCCAAACAATTTTGCCACGTGATAATTACACGACGTATTAAAACCTCAAGGTTACTTTAAGAAGAGTTGTGATTCTATTGTTCACCTCCCTCTAGGGGTGAGATGTTGACATCTAATTAATATATTTTCAGACACACACAGAGAGCACATGTTAAAACTGTTGAACTGCAAGTCTTAACTCAAATCTGCGTTGTCTGTTCTTGAATTGTTCCAACACTGCTTCTCTTTGTATGAAATGCTTAACATATCAAGTGCATCATAGCTATTTCAGCACCTCAGCTATGCCATCCCAGGGTGGTACGGTGGAGCAGCAGTAGAATTGCTGCATTACAGAGTGAGAGGCCCAGGTTCAATCCTGACTGGGGGTTTTCTCCGGGAAGCTCCGGTTTCCTCTCACACTCTAGACTCACAGGTTTGTAAGCTAATTGGCTTGGTATATGTTTTTCCCATTGAGGGTAGGGAAGATTCAAACAAGAGGGCATGACATGAGAATTAAGGGACAGAGGTTTCGGGGTAACGTGAGGGGGAACTTCTTTACTCAGAGGGTGGTGGCTGTGTGGAATCAGCTTCCAGCAGAAGTGGTGGAGGCAGGATCGATTTTAACATTTAAGAGTAAAGTGGATAGGTATATGGACGTGAAGGGAATGGAGGGGTATGGTCTGAGTGCAGGTAGATGGGACTAGGGGAAAACAAATGGTCGGCACGGACTGGAAGGGCCGAGAGGGCCTGTTTCCGTGCTGTAATTGTTATATGGTTATATGGTTATATGGTATAAATGTAAATTGTCCCTAGTGTAGGATGGTGTTACTGTGCGGGGACTTGGTGGGCCAAATGGCCTGTTTCCATGCTGTATCTCTAAACTAACCTAAAACTAAACTAAACTCCACAGGGACACTATCAAGCAGAAGGCTACATAAAATTAGAGAAGGATCTCAGGGCAGATGTTAGGGAAAAGTTTCCAAAGAGTGTTAAGATTTTTTTAATGGGAAAAAAAAGAATGGCAGTGAAGCTAAGGAATAAAATTTCAAGAACATTGATGTTTGGTAGCTGGAGCCAAGGCCATCAGTGGCAGGCAGACTGAATTTGAGATGAGCTATAGTTGAGGAACACAGACATCACATAGGAATTTGAGTTTAAGTTTAGTTTATTGTCATGTGTACCGATGTATACTGAAAAGCTTTTGTTGCATGCTAACCAGTCAGCGGAAGTACAATACATGATTACAATTGAGCAATTCACAGTGTACAGAAACGTGATAAAGGGAATAATGTGAATAATATTTAGTGCAAGCTAAAGTCCAGTAAAATCTGATCAAAGATAGTCCAAGGCTCTCCAATTACACAGATAGTAGGTCAAGACTGCTCTTTAGTTTGTGGTAGGATGGTTCAGGTGCCTGATAGCAGCTGGGAAGAAACTGCCCCTGAATCTGGAGGTATACATTTTAATACTTATTCCTTTTGTCCCATGGGAGAGTGGGGGGGGGGGAGGGGTGACTTTTCCTTGATTATGCTATTGGCTTTGCCGAGGTAGCATGAGGTGTAAATGGAATCAATGGAAGGGAGACTTGTTTGTGTAATGGTCTGGCTGCATCCACAATTTTCTACAATTTCTTACCATCTTGTGCCCCTGTCCCACTTAGGAAACTGAACGGAAACCTCTGGTGACCTTGCGCCCCACCCAAGGTTTTCATGAGGTTCCCGGAGGTTTTGGTCACTCTCCCTAATAGTCGAAGTGGTTTCTGCGTGGTCGAGGCTTCTTCTATGTTTCTTCGATTTTTTTCAACAAAATCAAAACCGGCCTCGACTAAAAATAGGTTGCCATTTGGTCGAAGCCAGTGGAGTGGTGTCGCTATTTACTTACAGGCAGTCAAAGGCAATCTCCTTCGCTGACCGCCCATTTTGATTGGCTCATTGGAGTTTTCAGGACCTAGAAGATCCGCCGGAAGGTAAAATGCCCGCTAAACGTTATTAAACTTCTTAAAACTGTCTCCACTCCATCTCCCCCATCCCCTTTCGACCCCCTCCCTTCTCCCCCTCCCCTCTCCCCCCTCCCCTCTCCCCCCATCTCCCACCCCCTCTCTCCCCTTCTCTCCCCCCTTCTCTCCCCCCTTCTCTCTCTCCATCTCTGTCCTTCCCCTCCCCCCGCGCTCTCTAAAGGACTTACCGTGCTCTGTGGCAGTCGTTTACCTTCCTCTTCATCGCGCAGACAGCGCTCCTTCGCTGTCCCTGGCCCCCACCTTTGTGATGTGTTTGTGTGTGTGTGCGCAGTCAGTAGCAAAGATTATCTTTGGTCAGTAGATGCAGCTCACGCTTCAGTCGAGGCTTTCCAGGCGAGTGACCAAAACGACTGGTGACTCATGGAACGTTGGTTAAAAATGGAAAAGGAAGACTGTTTACCTTTTGAAATTGGGTCAATCTTATTTGCTATTACTAAATTAAGCAAAAAAACCTATAGTGAAAACCGCATAATATATAGTGGAATACGCATTTGGAAACAATTAAAAAAGACACTAAAATTGGATAATTTATCACTACTTCTTCCCATTGTAAACAACCCTACATTTAAACCCTCAACGATGGATAAAGGTTTTTTACAATGGAAAAATCACGGAATTACAAAGATGGGTCATCTTTACAGGAAAGGTACATTCCTCTCATTTCAGTAGCTACAACAAATTTATGGACTTCACTCAAATTACTACTTTAGATACCTACAACTTAGAGACTATGCTGAATCAAATACACAGGACTATAGAAATAGAAAGACAGAAATTCTTGATGAATGTTTGAACAAACACCCTAACACAGAAAAATTGATATCTTATATTTATAATACCCTATTAGATAACGATGCACCCATGACAGAAATATATAGGAAATCATGGGAAAATGAACTAGGCCAACCAATAAGGCAAGATATTTGGGACGAAAGCTTACAACATGTACATCACTGTTCGTTAAATGCTAGACATTCTTTAATACAATTTAAAGTATTACATAGATTGCACTATTCAAAAACAAAATTAAATAGAATTTTCCCAAGTATATCTCCTATTTGTGAAAAATGTCAGCACTTAGAGGCTAACCTAACGCACACATTTGTAAGTTGTATAAAAATTAATAATTTTTGGACAGAAATTTTGAAGATAATTTCGGAAGTTGTCAACATCCAATTGGACCCTGATTCAAAACTAATAACATTAGGAATATTAGAACAAAATCAAACATTTACAACAAGTCAAATAAACTTTATCGACTATAGTTTAATAATTGGGAAAAAATTAATATTAAAATTTTGGTAAGGCCCCATAACCCCCACAATTAAAATGTGGATTATGGAAATGTCAGAGACCCTGCATTTGGAAAGATTAAGATTTGTCTTAATGGACAAACAAGAACTATTTACTAGAATATGGTCTACATTCATTGACTATTTGAAGGGGCAAACCGGTTCGGAACGAGAACCTGACTGAAACCCGAATCAAGGATTAGATGAAGATTTACATTTTATAATTCACGGACATATCTACAATGATGTATAATTAGCTGATTATTCCATTCTCTTTTAATTTTTTGGTTTCTTTTCTCTCCCTCTCTATTATTTTCTATCTATATAAAAATAAAAAAATATATAGAAGTATAATTATTATACAATTGATAATATAAACAATATTAATAATGTATGACTACTACAAACACGTTTTTTTTAAATTATGTATTGACTTCTAATTAAAAAAAAAAAATTAAAAAGGAAAAGTTTGGTGTGGCGCAAGGTCAACTGAAGTTTCCATTCAGGCTTCCGAAGTAGGACAGGGGCATAACTATGCTGTGACAAATTCCAATAAAATGCTTCCTATGGCATATCTGTAGAAGTTGGTGAGAGTTGTTTTGGACATGCCAAACGTCCTAAGCCTTCTAAGGGAGCAGAGGCATTGGTGTGCTATCTTGTCCATTACTTCAATACGGGTGGACAGGTGAAGTAGTTGGTGATATTTACTCCTAGGAATTTGAAGCTTTCAACCATCTCTACTTTGGCACCTTCAATGCAAAACAGGGTATGTGTACTGCTTTGCTTACTGAAATCAATCACTATCTCCTTTGTCTTGCTGACATTGAGAAAAAGTTTGTTACCTAAACACCAGGTCATGAGGTTCTCATTCTCCTTCCTGTACTCTGTCTCATCATTATATGATATCCGGCCCACAATGGTGGTGTCATCTGTGAATGGTGGAGGATTGTAGAGTTGCAGGAGGTTGCAGAGGTAGGGAAGCCAAGTCCATGGATATTCTTCACTAGTTGACCTCATCCTACCTGAATACCGACCCTAACATTTTGTTATTACCAAACTTAACGGCCATGTTAATGTTCTCAATGGGGGGTACACAAAAGGCTGGAGAAACTCAGCGGGTGCAGCAGCATCTAAGGAGCGAAGGAGATAGGCGACGTTTCGGGTCGACATCCTTCTTCAGACTGGTCAGGGATCAGGGAAACGAGAGATATAGACGGTGATGTGGAGAGATAAAGAACAATGAAAGAAAGATAAGCAAAAAAGTATCAATGATAAAGGGAACAAGCCATTGTAAGCTGTTTGTAGTGTGAAAATGAGAAGCTAGTGCGACTAGGGTGGGGAAGAGAGATAGAGAGAGAGGGAATGCCAGGGCCCGAGGGCTGAGGGAGAGGTGGGAAGGGGAGGAGACAGCAAGGGTTAACAGAATTGAGAAAATTCAATGTTCAAGCCCAGAGGATGCAGACTCCCCAAGCAGAATATGAGGTGCTGTTCCTCCAACTTGCGGTGTTGCTCACTCTGGCCGTGGAGGAGGCCCAGGACCGAGAGGTCGGATACGGAATGGGAGGGGGAGTTGAAGTGCTGAGCCACCAGGAGGTCGGCTTGGTTATTGCGGACCAAGCGGAGGTGTTCGGCGAAACGATCGCCAAGCCTCCGCTTGGCCTCACCGATATAGATCATCTGGCATCTGGAGCAGCGGATGCAGTAGATGAGGTTGGAGGAGGTGCAGGTGAACCTCTGTCGGACCTGGAAGGACTGCTTGGGTCCCTGAAAGGAGTGGAGGGAAGAGGTGAAGGGACAAGTGTAGCATTTCTTGTGGTTGCAAGGGAAAGTGCCCGGGGAAGGGGTAGAGCGGGAGGGAAGGGAAGAATTGGCAAGGGAGTTGCAGATGGAGCGGTCTTTGCAGAAGGCAGACGGGGGGGGGGGGGGAGATGGGAAGATGTGGCGAGTGGAGGGCTCACGTTGGAGGTGGCTAAACTGGCGGAGGACTATGTGTTGTATTTGCTGGCTGGTGGGGTGAAATGTGAGGACCAGGGGGACTCTGCCCTTGTTGCGAGTGGGGGAATGGGGAGAGAGGGCAGTGTTGTGGGGTATGGAGGAGACCCTGCTGCGAGTCTCATCTATAGTGGGGGAGGGGAATCCCTGTTCTCTGAAGAATGAGGCCATTTGTGATGACCTGGTGTGGAGCAGATGCGGCATAGACGGAGGAATTGGGAATAGGGGATGGAGTCCTTACAGGAAGCAGGGTGGGTGGAAGAGTAGTCCAGGTAGCTGTGTGAGTCAGTTGGTTTGTAGTGGATGTCGGTCAGGAGTGTATCACCTGCAATAGAGATGGTGAGGTCAAGGAATGGTAGAGAACTGTCGGAAATGGTCCAAGTGTATTTGAGTGCCGGATGGAAGTTGATGGTGAAATGGATGAAGTCAGTCAGTTGTGTGTGGGTGCAGGAGGTGACACCAAAGCAGTCGTCAATGTAACGGAGGTAGAGGTTGGGGATGGGGCCTTGGCACGCCGAGAACAAGGATTGTTCGACGTACCCAACAAAGAGGCAAGCGTAGCTGGGGCCCATGCGTGTGCCCATTGCTACGCCTTGTGTTTGGAGGAAATGGGAGGAGTCAAAAGTTATTGAGGGTAAGGACAAACTCCACTAGGTGGAGGAGGGTGTCAGTGGACGGATATGGGTTGCTCCTCTGGTCGTGGAAGAACCGGAGGGCTTTGAGACCGTCCTGGTGGTGGGTGGAGGTGTAGAGTGACTGGACATCCATGGTAAAGATGAGAGGATGGGGGCCTGGAGAATGGAATGCGCGGAGCCGACGGAGAGTTTCTGAGATGTCTTGAACATAGGTGGGGAGGGATTTAATAAAGGGGGATAGGATGGCGTCAAGGTATGTGGAAATGTGTTTGGTGGGGCACGAACAGGCAGAGACAATGGGTCTGCCAGGGCAGTTGGGTTTGTGGATTTTGGGGAGAAGGAAAAATCGGGCCGTGCGGGGCTGGGAAACGATGAGGTTGGAGGCTCGGGGGGGGGGGGGGGGGGGTGGGGGGGTAGGGAGCTGGAGCTGATGAAGTCGGTTATGGTGCTCGAGATGGTGGCCTGGTGTTCATCAGTGGGGTCATGGTCGAGGGGTAAGTAGGAGGAGGTGTCCGAGAGTTGGCGCGCGGCCTCCGCTTTGTAGAGATCGATGCGCCAGACTACCACGGCACCTCCCTTGTCAGCGGGTTTGATAACCCAGTCTGGGTTGTTACGGAGTGAGTCGATGGCAGTACATTCAGGGCTGGAGAGATTGGAGTGAGTCAGGGGAGTGGAGAAGTCGAGGCGGTTGATGTCCGACGGCAGTTCTGGAGAAATAGTTGTAGAGCCGGAAGGCTACGAGGGGGGGGGGGGGTCCAAGTGGAGGGGGTACATTGCAGACAGGAAAAGGGATCATCAGTGGGGGCGAGGACTTCTTCCCGTGGAAGAACGTTGTGAGGCGGAGGCGACGGTAGAAGAGCTCCAAGTCGTGGTGGGCGCGGAACTCATTGAGGTGGGGATGGAGGGGGACAAAGGTAAGACCTCTGCTGAGGACCGACCTTCCAGTGTCGGAGAGGGGGAGGTCCGGTGGTATGGTCAATACGCGGCAAGGATGGGGGTTGTGGCCGGAGGAAGGCACTGAGGACGGAGCGTTGTGTGGTGGGGTGATGGAAGGTTGTCAGGGGGTGGGGGGGTATGGGGGCTGTGGTGTGGGTGGGGAAGAGAAGGGGTTACATGGTAGGGGGGGGGATGCGGAAGACCCAGTGGAATAGCCACTAAGTTTACTGGGGCTGGTGAGACGGGCAGTAGGACCCAGTGCCGTTAAAAACAGAGTGGTGGGAGGAGTTAGCAACGTGGAGGCTTCAGGCCCACTGCAGAGTCCAGTCTGCAGATGAGGCGACGGCTGCGGGCTGCTGGAGGGCGGTGGAGTGTCGTGGGTCGGCGGACCCGAAGGTAGGAGTCTGCGGGCAGTGGAGTCGGGGTCGGCGGGCGATGCTTTGGAGGTCCCGGTTGTCCCGGTGGTCGGTCCGACCGGTGAGGCGGCGAGATGAGTGGGGTGCGGTGCGGCGGCCAAGTTCGGGGTGCCGTTCTGGAGGCTTCAGGCCCACTGCAGAGTCCAGTCTGCAGGTGAGGCGGCAGCCACACCCTACTTAATGTTCTCAATAATGGGATGCTGCATCAAAATATATTTATACCCTTAGTTTTTTCCAACACCTACAAATATAGAGATTTCCAATCAATAATAACCTTTGGAGACCAAAAATGCTCCTAACATCCTTTCTGTCTGTTTTGCCCATCACTATAAATCTTCATCACCTGGTTCTTGAAGCAATTTAAGGTGCTACTAATTAAGTCAAGCAGATGATCTGCTGGTCCAAGGGTTGGATTACCGCAATAGTCTGAATCGCTAAGTTTAACAAATGTCTCTCTTGAGTTAGGTGGTTAATAAATCCAGATAATTGATATTCAGCCAGTTTACTGGATCTACCATCCACAGTGTGGTGTAGCACATTTGGTCCCTAGCAAACTAGCTAACCTACCTAATCTGCGCAGAATACTAGCTTTTGTTTATACCACGAACCTGCCAGTTCCATCTTGTTTCTATTGTCCAGGGCTACTGGTGGAGTTGAGAGAGAAATGCAGTGATTAAATTCTTTGTCAGAGTCAGATATTTACACAACATGGAAACGGGTCCTTCAGCCCAACTTGCCTACACCAACCAACATGTCCCATGTACACTAGTCCCAGCTGCCTGTGTTTGGTCTATATCCCTTTAAACCTGTCCTATTCACGTACCTGTCTGATTGTTTCTTAAATGTTGCAATAGATCGGTCACAACTACCTCCTCTGGCAGCTCATTCCAAACACAAACTGCCCTTTGTGTGAAAAACTTACCCCTCAAATTCATATTAAATCTTTTCCTCTTCACCTTAAACTTATGTCCTCTGGTTCTCAATTCCCCTGCCTTCTTGTGCTTCACTAAGTTATGCATGAGATGTACTCTGGCTGTGAGATACCGAGCTGTTGTTTTCCACTCTATCATGAAAGGTTTCCACTCATCAATCCATTCTACTCCATCCTTGTGATATTTTAGAGTTTTTGTTTAGAAAGAAGAGAACCAAATAAAGGCATCAATTTAGTTGCTTATAAAACTTGCATTGAAGCACTTAGAGTATAGGGGTATGTGAGAATGAAATGAACAGATATTTAACAACAAACATACCCAGGATATTCATGAAAAATATATATTTGCTCTTTTGTTTGATGATGGTGCTTTGTTTTCCTGGTCTAGGTTTAGGTTTATGTTTATTCATGTCACATGTACTGATGTATAATGAACATTTTTTGTATAAACTACTGAGGTATAATGAAAAGTCTATGGTATGTTTATGAATTCTTACCAATATTGTAATAATTAATAACACCTTCACTGTCAAATGTATAACTGTGATCACCAAGTTTAAAATACAACCCTCATTAGTCCATTAGTGTTATTGCCTAAACCTCATGACTTATCCACTGAGGTTTCAACTCTGATTTTACTTCGGAGTCACGTGAGTGATTCCATGAAGAACCCCGCCAGTCCGCATGCGCATCATTACATCTGACGCATGGCACAGCGACCGGCTGGGAGGAGCAACGCTTCTCCAGCGGTAAGTTTAAAAAGCCTCAGGTACTGTAGGTGTCAAACTTGTTGGAGGTCGTTTCTGCGCTTGTTAAATCTTGTTACAGGCGGACGTCCAAGCATGAAGAAATTGTTAAGAGCAAGGTGAGCCGTTGCAAAACTAACCAAGGACCGCGGGAGTGCGGGTAGCGGGCGGCTGCCTTGCTCATCTACTGAGTCGCTAGTAACAAGACCAGCGACTACAGATTTGGTGTCTGAGGGCACTGTGATTGCGCCGGAGGGGAGTCAGGCCACCAGAAAATCTGTCCGGCCGATAGACTCGGATGAGTCCGGTCGGGAGGGTTCTCACTCGAGAATGGTTGCCGTAGCACAGATATCCAGGATGGAGCTCCTATTGGAGAGGTTGCTCCATCAAGAGCGCCGGCCTCTTCAAGAGCCCACCTACAGGGCTGCCTAGTGTCTCCCTCTTGGAGAAGGAGAAAATAATGGGTCAGTACGATTCTGACGCCGAATCTATGGGCTTAGCATTGGAGGCTGCCCCATGGGACGAAGGGCACGAGCCAGAGGTTCCATTCCAGGCAGCGAGGTTTGCCGTCCCAATAGACTCTGGAGAGCCACTGGGGGAAGAGCTGGCTGCCAGTATTAATTACTTGGCCTCGCACCAGCTTCAGGAGCTGGCCATAGATATAACGGCCAAAAAGTATGAAACCCCGGCGAATTGTATCCTACTTAAAGTCCCGGCCGTAAACCATGCTATCTGGGGCCATATGGCAGTAGTCATCAGGGCGCAGGAGATAAAACTGCAAAGGGTGCTGAAGCTGCTTGCATCGGGCATTACGGCTTTCGGTAGGTCGGTGGATGGTCGGCACCTGACTGAATTTCAACAGGATGCCCTGGCTCTAATGTGCAATGTGCACTTTGAGATAAACTGCCTTAGGAAGACGGCCAGCCGCCCTACCATTAACCCGAGGTTCGCTGCCCTGTGTAAGCCTAGTAACATCCAGCCACCGAATCGGTTGTTCAGGGATGGCCCCGCAAAGCAAGTGAAGGAGCTAGACAATGAGACAAAAACTGTTGGGCTCATCAAGGTGCCAGTGACCAGCAGAACCCTTCGGGGGCAGTACCCCTACAAGTGGTTTGCTGAAACCGGGTCCAGGCAAGGATCAAGCCGGCCATTCAATGTGCGCAGCTGCCGCACTCCAGCAGGAGCACAGGCAAACATGTCTTTTCCCTCCAGAACCAGGGGACAAAGAACTCCACCGGTAACCATGGAGGTAGGTGGGTCTGGTTCTTTTCGAAACATATTGAGTGAGAATTACCTACCAGTTGGGGGGAGGACACGCAGGTTTCTGAAAGAATGGTATAAAATAACATCTAACATGTTTATACTGCAGAGTATACAAGGGTTTCAAATTGAATTTATTCCCAACTTTTGTCCACCCACCCAGCACAAGCCAGAGCATCCACTCATTTTCTCACAAAAAGAGAATTTGGAGATTCAAGCTGAAATTGCAAAATTATATTTTAAAGGTGTAATTGAGAAGACAGTTTATCAAACTCATCAATTCGTATCTAATATTTTTCCTAGACCAAAGAAAGATTGTGGATGTCGGATTATTTTGGACCAGGCAGGACTTAATCCGTTTGTGCAGAATAATCATTTAAAAATGGAAAAATTTGCTACTGCCAAGCAACTGATTTCCAGAGGGTGTTATATGGCATATATCTTCAGGATGCATATTACTCAGTGCCTGTTCATAAAGAGTATCGGAGATATTTGACATTTAGCTGGATGGGACAATTATGGCAATTTAGAGCACTGCCTAATGGGTTAACTTCAGCCCCTAGATTATTTACAAAGCTGCTAAACTGTACTGGGGTATCTTCGGGCACAGGGCCATCTTATAATGGCCTATTTGGATGACATCTTAATAATTGGAAAAACCCTTCTGGCAGCCGAGTTATCAGTTTCAGCTGTTAAACTCATGGTTGAGAGGTTGGGATTCATTATCCACCCAGCTAAACCGAAATTGGTGCCGGTTAACATAATTAACTATTTGGGATTCACAGTTAATTCAACTCAAATATATGTGACTCTGCCCAAGGGCAAGAGATTAAATTTATTTGAAGGCTGTATCAAGCTCTTGGGGTAGCAATCACCTTCAATTAAACAGGTGGCCAGCTTAATTGGAACATTGGTAGCTGCCTTTCCAGCTATGCAATATGGACCTTTGCATTACCAACATTTACAGAGGGCAAAGGTACAGGCACTCAGAATACGTGCAGGTCATTTCAACCGGCCCATGCAATTACCATCTGAAGCCATTGCGGAAGTACAGTGGTGGATTAGAAACATTTCAAATTCTTCTAGCGAAATTCTGATGGAAACACCTTCAGTTGTTTTGCAGACTGATGTTAGTGCACTAGGTTGGGGTGCTACTGATACCAGGTCTAGCTGTGGAGGCAGATGGAATATGCATGAGGCATTTATTCTCCAATCACATGGAATCAATTATTTAGAGCTATTAGGAGCATTTTATGGGCTCAAGGCTTACTGTACCACTAAGCATCACTTACATGACAACACCACGGCAGTGGCATATGTTAATCACATGGGTGGAATCAAGTCGAAATCTTGTGACGGATTGGCTAACCTTATTTGGCATTGGTGCATTAAAAAGAATATTTGGATTTCAGCTGTCTACTTGCCAGGCGGATTCAATATGGTGGCAGACACCAGGTCACGCAAATTCAATGACAACACAGAGTGGATGTTGAATCATGATGTATTTAATGAAATCGCTCTTCGGTATGGGATGCCAGATATCGATTTGTTTGCATCCAGACTCAATCACCAGGTACTGAAGTATGTTTCATGGGAACCAGATCTAGGGGCAGTCGCAGTGACTGGGGTGGAAAGTTTTTATATGTATTTCTCCCCTTCTGCCTCACCAGTCAGTGCTTGCCTAAGATCCAGCAGGACTCCGCTTCAGGAGTTTTAGTGGTACCCGACTGGCCTACGCAGCCATGGTTCCCTCTCATTTCGGACATTATTGCACAGCCTATCATGGTGGTTCCAAAACATCACAATCTATTGATGTACCCTGTGACTGGAGATCAACACCCGTTGTATGATCATGTTAATTTATTAATCTGCAGATTTTAAGAAGGCCATACCTGGGTCTGGGACTATCCAATCGGACCGTGGATGTCATCACATCGTCCTGGAGGGATAGCATGAAAAAGCAGTACATCTCTCATATCAGGAAATGGGAGGAATTTTATTTACATGGGAACATTACATACCACACAGCCTCCATCCAATATGTGCTCAAATTTCTGTCCAATTTACATTTTGATGAAGGGTTGAGCTATAGTGCCATCAACAGTGCCAGGAGTGCTCTGTCATCATACCTGTGCCGGGGGTCGGAACTTCAGTCTGTAGGATCTCATCCATTAATATCCAGATTTATGAATTCTAATCCCCACCAGGCCTAGGCACTCTGAAATCTGGGATGTGAGCATGGTGCTGACGCTGCTTCGTCAGTGGGGTACAGCCACATCCTTGTCCTTGCCAAAGATTACTCTAAAGTTGGTTATGCTCATTGCGCAGTTATCAGCGCAAAGGGTTCAGACTTTGCACAAACTATGTCTGGACAGGATGGTGTCATCAGGGAATGATGTACACTTTTACATCTAGGACCTAATTAAATAAAGCAGACCAGAGGTGTCAGGATTCAAGCTTGTACTGTCAGCTTATCCCACGGATTTACGGCTGTGTGTAGTGGCGCACCTGAGGCGCTATATTAAGGTCACGAAGAGCCTCGGAGGCTCCAAGTTAGCATTGTTTATTAGCCACAAAAAGCCACATATGAAAGAGTCTGTTCAGACCATTGACATGAGAATTAAGGGACAGAAGTTTCGGGGTAACGTGAGGGGGAACTTCTTTACTCAGACGGTGGTGGCTGTGTGGAATGAGCTTCCAGCAGAAGTGGTGGAGGCAGGATCGATTTTAACATTTAAGAGTAAAGTGGATAGGTATATGGACGTGAAGGGAATAGAGGGGTATGGTCTGAGTACAGGTAGATGGGACTAGGGGAAAACAAATGTTCGGCACGGACTGGAAGGGCCGAGAGGGCCTGTTTCCGTGCTGTAATTGTTATATGGTTATATGGTTATATGGTTATTTCACGATGGCTGAAATAAGTGCTGGGTTGTGCAGGAGTTAATACTGACAATTTTAAATCTCACTCCACCAGGGCGGCAACAACGTCAGCAGCGAGGGCAATGGACGTCCCTCTAGACCATATCCTTATGGCCGCAGGATGGTCAAATGAATTGACTTTTCAGAGGTTTTCTAATAAACCAATTATTGAACCCGTGGTGTTCACCCATTCTGTTTTAAGTTCTGTTTCATAGCTTCTCCCTGGAAGAGAGGAGTCGGTATTGTGTTATTTTGTTTATTTTGTGAATTAAAGCATTATCATGTTAATCAGTACCATGTTTCAATGTATTGCTCATTATTCACTCATCCTGAGTCAACTGATGCAGTGTGAGACGGCTAGATTTGGATCGGCGTGAAATCACAGACCTTTGAAATCTTCACGAAATCACTCACGTGACTCCGAAGTAAAATAGTAAGATTAAACGAGAATTTACCAGTTTGAAGTTTGATCTTTATTTTATGAGGAGTTACGATGAGCGATTACGTGCCCACCGCTCCCGGCCCTCAAATGATAAAGGTCAACTGGAATGTCTCGTTTATAATCTTACTATGTTACTTCAGTTACTGTTATTCTGTGATTTCACACCGCTGCTTTGAAGATTGACGCGCATGCGGAATGGCAGGGTTCTTCACTTAATCGTTCATCGTAACTCCTCATAAAATAAAGATCAAACTTCAAACTGGTAAGTTCTCATTTAATCTTACTATTTTTTTCCTGCTGACCAGGAATCCAATCAGTATATAACTTTGATATTTAATTAATGTCCAAAATAATTTGACTACCCCATCTCTCTTTCAAGGCCTAAATGGGATTTTGGAATCACTGAGATTACCTTAGATAAAAAAATCAGAAATATTGTGTTTATGGATAAGAAAGGAATCTGATGGAAACATAACAGATTACATTATAACCATATAACATATAACAATTACAGCATGGAAACAGGGCCTCTCGGCCCTTCCAGTCTATGCCGAACAGTTATTTTCCCCTAGTCCCATCTACCTGCACACAGACCATACCCCTCCATTCCCTTCCCGTCCATATACCTATCCACTTTACTTTTAAATGGTAAAATCGATCCTGCCTCCACCACTTCTGCTAGAAGCTCATTCCACACAGCCACCACTCTCTGAGTAAAGAAGTGCCCCCTCATGATACCCCTAAACTTCTGTCCCTTAATTCTCATGTCATGCCCTCTTGTTTGAATCTTCCCTACCCTCAATGGGAAAAGCTTATCCACGTCAACTCTGTCTATCCCTTTCATCATTTTAAAGACCTCAATCAAGTCCCCCCTTAACCTTCTGCACTAAAAAGAATAAAGACCTAACTTGTTCAACCTTTCTCTGTAACTTAGTTGCTGGAACCAAGGCAACATTCTAGTAAATCTCCTCTGTACTCTCTCTATTTTGTTGACATCCTTCCTATAATTAGGCGACCAAAATTGTACACCATACTCCAGAATTGGTCTCACCAATGCCTTGTACAATTTTAACATTACTTCACTACTCCTATATTCAATGCTGTGATTTATAAAGGCCAGCACCAAAAGCTTTCTTTACCATCCTATCTACATAGTTCCCTGAAGATTCCACCTTCAGGGAACTATGCACAGTTATTCCTAGATCCCTCTGTTCCACAGCATTCCTCAATTCCCTACCATTTACCACGTACGTCCTATTTTGATTTGTCCTGCCAAGATTTAGCACCTCACACTTATCAGCATTAAACTCCATCTGCCATCTTTCAGCCCACTTTTCCAAATGGCACAAATCTCTCTGTAGACTTTGAAAATCTACTTCATTATCCACAACACCACCTATCTTCGTATCATCTGCATACTTACTTATCCAATTTTCCACCCCATCATCCAGATCATTGATGTACATGACAAACAACAGTGGACCCAACACAGATCCCTGAGGCACCCCACTGGTCACTGGCTTCCAACCTGAGAAACAGCCATCCACCATTACTCTCTGACATCTCCCATTCAGCCACTGTTGAATCCATCTTGCTACTCCGCCATTAACACCCAAAGATTGAACCTTCTTAACCAACCTTCCATGGGGAACCTTGTCAAAGGCCTTACAGAAATCCATATAGACAACATCCACTGCTTTACCCTCATCAATATCCCTAGTAACCTCTTCAAAAAATTCAAGAAGGTTTGTCAAACATGACCTTCCAGGCACAAGTCCATGTTGACTGTTCCTGATCAGACCCTGTTTATCCAGATGCTTATATATATTATCTCTAAGTATCCTTTCCATTAATTTGCCCACCACTGACGTCAAACTAACAGGTCTATAATTGCTAGGTTTATTCTTTGAACCCTTTTTAAACAATGGAACAATATGCGCAGTACGCCAATCCTCTGGCACTATTCCCGTTTTTAATGACATTTGAAATATTTCTGTCATAGCCCCTGCTATTTCTACACTAACTTCCCTCAATGTCCTAGGGAATATCCTGTCAGGACCTGGAGACTTATCCACTTTTATATTTTTCAAAAGTGTCAGTACTTCCTCCTCTTTGAATCTCATAGTTTCCATAGCTACTCTACTTTTTCCCCTTAACTCACACAGTTCAATATCCTTCTCCTTGGTGAATACTGAAGAAAATAAATTGTTCAATATCTCCCCCATCTCTTTTGGCTCTGCAGATAGCTATCCATTCTGGCTCTCTAATGGTCCAATTTTATCCCTCGTTATCCTTTTGCTATTAATATAGCTGTAGAAACCGTTTGGATTTACTTTCACCTTTCTTGCCAAAGCAACCTCAAAACCTCTTTTAGCTTTTCTAATTTCTTTCTTAAGATTCTTTTTACACTCTTTATACTCATCTAGCATCTCATTTACTCCATGCCTCATATAAAATATTGTAGATATCTCTCTTTTTTCGAACCAAGTGTCCAATTTCCCTTGAAAACCATGGCTCTTTCCAATTTTTATTAACCAACATTCCCTACTTATATTGAACACCAACTCATTGACATATACTTGAATAAGTATGAATACATTACACTGCTCTCCTTTTTTTAAGCATTAAATCTAAATACTCAGTTACAGTTTTGTTGTGATACTTGATTTAAACCAGTGTTTATGAAATCTTAAATGATAAACATAATATATTTATTTTACATATCTACACAATTTTGTTTTACTTGTGCAGTGAGTTATTTAACTTACAAACCTAACCTGGCTACTGGATACTGCCTGATCATCTAACAGTATCAGGTTTAGGTGTTGACTCATCTAGGGTTTGTTTGGCTCTGTTTTACTACCCTGACTTTGACCAGAGGAATCGGTTTCTTTGTCTGTACTAACTGAACTTTGTGTTTCAATCACAGTGGTCTTTTCCAACTCGCTTTCAGATAAAAACTCAGGGATTCAGACTACATGCTCAGATTAAGGTTCATCTTTGGCTGGAATCATTTGATCAACAGGAACTTTTGATCCTATCTCGAACTTCAACTAAGTATCTTTTTGTTCCACACACTTCCACTATTTTCCCAACATCCCATTTGTCTCAAATGGACTTGTTGGGAAGAGAGAGAACACAAGCCTGCTCATCTGGCTTGAAGTACCTCTCCTTTTTTGTGGGAGTCAAAATGGCATTTTTGACTTAATTGTTTTTGCTCAATTCTCAAGGACAAATTGGGTTGAACTAGACTTAGGCGTATTCTTAGCCATCTCTTCATCAACAGTTCTGCAGGTGAGTAACCCGTTGTTGTGTGTTGTGTGGTTCTGTACTTCAGCAAGAAACTAGCCAAATGATGATTCATGCTGAGCTTTGAACTGCCCCGCAAAACCTGTTTCTTGAGAGCATCTTTGACAATTCTGACAGACCTTTCCGCCGCCCCATTGCAGGCTGGATGGTATGGGGGATCAAGTGTGTGTTTTACACCATTCCACTGCATGACCTCTTTGAACCGTTCTGAATGAAACTGAGGCCCATTGTCAGAAACAAGTTCTTCCGGTAAACCATGGCATACAAAAATCGATCTCAACTCATCTATGGTATACTCAGTAATAGTGCTTGACCCCATATGCTTAACCATGATTCAATTGGAATGACTATCTACTAGTCGACCACTGAATCAGTGATCATCCATACTGATCCCCTTTCACTCACAAAAACCTACAGAGATCCAGAGACCACTCTCTGTGTGTCTTTCTCATCTCGGTCTTAAAGGATTTCCCCCCTTATCCTTAAGCTGTGACCCCTTGGACTTCCCAACATCGGGAACAATGTCCAACCCCCTTAAGAATTTTGTAAGTTTCTATAAGCAGAGAGTATAAATGATTTTTTTGGTGGTTTACTCCGGCAATTTTGGCAGACATTTGCTCACCAGTGACTCGATGTCACTGTCAACACCAGGCCTATACACAAACCTCTGGCAATTGACTTCATGCTTTCGATGCTAGGATGTTCGGCATGAAGTTCATTCATAGTTTTATTTCTCAAAGACTCTGGTACAACCACTCTGTAACCCCACTTAATGCATTCTTGTTCACATGATTATGGAAAGGCTTCAGCTCTGAGTTCAGAACTGAGTTCAATCCATTATCGATTTCAGTCCAACTGTTCAATGTCTGTTCATTGACCCACTTCAGCACAGTGTCTTCCTCTGTTTCTGCTGCAATTTCTGTTGCAGTCACTGGTAAGTCTTAATCTACAACTTGCAGTGTGTAGATTGAGTTCTTACTTCCCGCGTCAGAGTTCTCATGGGGCAACCGGGACAATGCATCTGCAACTACATTGCACTTGGAGCTTCTGTACTCAACCTTATAGACATACTGGGACAGCAAAATTACCCAGCGCTGCATCTTTGATGCCGCCATCGAAGGTATAGCTGACTTGGGACCAAGTATCACTAGTGGTGGCTTGTGATCAGTCACTAGGGTGAATGGTCTGCCGAGAATAAACTGATGGAATTTCTTGCTTCCGAACACGATGCTGAGTGCATACTTTTCTATCTGTGCATAATTGTGTTCACTCAGTCATAGGGTATGGGATGCAAAAGCAATAGGCTTTTCCTGTCCGTCATTCATTACGTGGGAGATCACTGCACCTACACCATAACTTGAAGCATCACAAGCAAGTTTCATCTCTCGTGTCGTATCGTAGTGAACAAGGAGTTTGTCACTTGTCAAGTTTTCCTTGCAGATGTCTTATGCACATTGCTGTTCCTTTCCCCACATCCATTTCACATATTTTTGGAGCAGATGATGTAGTGGCTTTAGCATAGTTGTTAAATCTGGAAGGAATCGTGCATAGAACTGCACTATCCCAAGGAATGATCGTAGCTCTGTCACAATGTTGGGTTTTGGAGCATTCACTATTGCTTCAACTTTCACCTTCACAGGGCGAAGTCCGTTGGCATCTACTTTGAGTCCAAGGTAGACCACCTCTGACTGCGCAAATGCACATTCATTTTGTCGCAGTTTGACGTTGTGGCAGTTCAGTCATGTGAGAACTTGCTCAAGGATTTCCAGATGTTCTACCATGCTGTGAACATCTGTGAATACTGACATTCACTCTGTGAATATCAGTAGGTCATCCTGGTTGCACACACAGTGCAGAATGGCTTGTAACATGTTGTCCATGACAGACTTGAAAATATTCGGGGAGGATTTCACACCATAGGGCAGATTTGTATATTAATACAAGCCTTTATGTGTGTTGATAGTCAAGTACTGCTGACTTTCCTTGTCGACATTGAGTTGGGCGTAAGCGTGAGACAAATCCAGTTTAGTGAAGACTCTTGCTCCGCTAAGTTCTGCGTACAGATCTTGCGAGGTTGGTAACAGATATTGTTCATCATCAACGGCTTGGTTGATTGTGACTTTGTAGTCACCACATACTTGAACAGTTTTGTCTACCTTGGGTACGGCCACAATTGGCGTTGCCCAGTTACACTGGTCTGTCTTCGCGAGTACTCCATTCCGCTCTAACCTGTCGAGTTCTTCCTCCACATGCTGCTTTAGTGCATATGGTACAGGTCTTGGTCGACAATACACAGGTCTCATATCTTGCTTAAGTCAAATGTGTGCAGAGTATCCTGTTATTCCCATGTAATTGTCAGCAAAAATGTTTGCATGTTTGCTTATGACGTTTTCAAGACATGATTTGGACAAATCGATGCTGAAAATGTTCTTCCAGTCTAACTGTATTCTACTCAGCCAATCCTTTCCAAGGAGGGTTGGTTTAGTTCTGTAGCTGGCTGCTATGATGGGCAGTGTTACTGACTGACCATTATGCTGAACTTTACAGTTCATTTGTCCACATGTCTCCAAAACATCGTCCAAGTAGGTTCTCAGCTTGACCTTCCTCTCAAACAATGGTATCTGTGGGAACTTTGTTTCGTACAGGTCTTTGCTTATGACCGAACAATTGGATGCCGTGTCAATACACATATCGATTAACTATTTATTTATCAATAGTTTTGTTCGACAGTCCTTGCCTTGGTTGGTTGTAGGCTTATAGATGTTGGTTGCATAAATCATGTACAACCAAAGTTCATTTTCATCTGGGTTCATCTCCAAGTTATGAACTCTCTGGTGATGTCGCTTGATTCCCGCAGATTGTTGGATTCCTGTTTTAAGCTTGGCCCGACATGTAGACGATATGGCCTTTCTTCTGGCATTTATAGCACTTGGCAATTTTGAACTGACAAAGTTGGGATGAGTGATTACCGTTGCAACGATAACAACAGGCTGAACTCGGCTCCCGCTATACTTTTGTTATGGTTTAGCGCCTCTTGGTTTGGCCATAGGCACTGCCTTGTGACTGTAAACGGCCATTGCAGTCTGTGGTAGACGAAACCCGCGAGCATTCTTTGATGCCATTTCCATTGTGGTAGCAATCTTGCAGGTTTTCTCAAATGTAAGATCTGGAGTGTTTGTGAGTTTGGACTGAATTTGTTCATCCACAAGACCACAAGCAAATCTGTCGTGTAGTGTGCGTCCGAGAAAGATTCCAAAGTTACAGTGCAAATTTTATATTTTCAAGGCAACAATGTATTCATTGATTGTCTCATTCTGCTTCTGGATTCTAGTGCCTAATTTATAGCTTTCTGCAATTTCCAGAGGCGTTGGGTCGAAGTGCTCATCCAACTTCTTCATAATGTCATTGAATGGCACGTCTTTTGCCTTTATGGGCACAAGGAGATTCACTAGTGTGCCGTACATTTCAGGACCGATCTCCGTGAGCAGAATCGCTTTCATGCATTCGCAAAAGGCCTTATTTGTTTCAGTTACTACCTCTCCTTCACCATTAATCCCCATGATGTTGTATGCCGTGAAAAACATGTTCACTCTCTCCATATAGGAGCTGAACGGCTCTCTACTCTTGTCAAAGTGCCAAGGTTTCCGATGTATCCCCATGGACGCTGCCATTGTGTTGTTCTCTCTTTTTTTTAAAATCCATTCAAAAACCCCGATTTCCCTGTCTGTTCTAGTGTAACAATTCATCTAAAATTTAGCTGTACAAAGGCTATTCAGCTTGAGGAACTCGCTTAAAAAAAAAATCTTATACAATCCCAAGGATGGCATCTTGCCACATAGACACAACATAGAGATAGCCTGACAAACTCTCGACGATTTGTCCAGCAGCTGTTTTAAACTACAGTCCCCTGCATAGAAGGATCTGCGGCCTATCGTGTTGAGCTCACAAACAACTGCGACACAAATCAGTATTTATTGTTTAAAATGTTTTAACAATACTGCATGGTGCACTGCACTGTATTTAAAGGATAAGTTCACAAACTCTATCCCATCCTCGTCACCAATTTTGTTATATTCCGGAAGGCAGAATGAATAACAACTTACACGCTGGTTGCCTGGATCATGAAGGAGAGATTTATTACCCAACATTCCCTGCTTATATTGAACACCAACTCATTAACATATACATGAATATGTATGAATACATTACACTCACGGCTGCGACAAAATAATAAGGGGTGATCTCGGAAACCTACGCGGTCAGTCCCGAAGACTGGAGAGCCGACGATAAGGGAGCCATTGGCTACGTTGAGTGTGAGAAGTGGGCCGGTAACAGAGTATTCAGGATATTGCCTTCAAGGTTGGCTGCAGGAGGCACCTCTGGCACAAAAAGGCAGTCGGGCGAGGGGAGGGAAGTTGGTTTGTGGGCCGAGCTAGTCAAGGACAACTGCAGCAACATGGGGCTTACCTGGATCGGGAGCTGCTCCAGAACATCGAATGTGTGAACCTGAATTTGGACATTTTGTAAATAGTGTCAAAAGGTGGCAACTCGTGCCAAAATGTGGCCAAAATATGATCACATGTGTGATCTATGCAAAAAGAATTTCACTGTGCACAGCACACGTGCCAATAAAAGCACTATTAAACCATTAATGGTTGGCATGGACATGGTAAGTCAAGGGGACCGTTTCTCTGCTGTATGACTTCATGGCGGTAAGATTCCGGGATATTGCAATGTTTTGCTTTAATATCGTTAATGTACTTATTGAAATGTTTACTCTCTTTAATTTGGATGAGCTTTCTGCTTTGCAGTTTAGAAAGAAGGCACTTAGTACTCAGCAGCCTTAAGTGGTATTTTAGGAAATAACAAAAATTGTCAAAGAGGCAAATCTTAGTGAATGGCTTAGTTCAAATTTCAGTTTGTACTGTTCAATAGCCTGATGGTTGACGATAGCCTGCAAAGAAGCTGTTGCTGAAGGTGGCAGGTTTCAGACTCTTATCAGCTTTCAACCTGGTAGGAATGAAATGAACGCAAGGCCTTGAAAAGGCTGTCTTTTTGAGACATTGCCAGTCATGATATCTCATATATGTTTGTCAACTCCCCTCTCCTTACCTCCAAGCTTGGGGTGGAAGATTGCAACCTTCATGTGGTCCGCCCTGTTTCGACTAATGCAATCAACTCGACGTGCACAAATGGAAGATCAAACAGAACAAGTTGTCCAACAGCTTTAGGCTGTGCACGCCACACAAAAGAAGAAGAAGAACCCCCAGCTTCTTCAGTTTAACGCTGCATCTGAGCTCCCTCATTCCAGAAATACATAACAAACTCTTTTTAATCTCTGCAATATTTTCCCAGAAGAAGCCAGAGACCAGATTCTGAATCAATTATCATCATCAATCTAATCCATCCTTTTTCCAAGCTCTGGATAATCTTGTGTAAAAGATATTATAAATGATCAATTCTCTCCATATCTTATGTTGTTGCCAAAACCTACAAATGTATTACATTTCGAATGTTTTTTGTGTTAAGTATGCTTTAAAATAAGTACATAAAGTGTATGAGGACATACGTGTATACACACACACACACACGCACACCCAAGCACAAATAAGCATAAAAATAGATACACAAACATACACAGAATAAGTACACACACAATAAAGTAATGCACGTGAATAGTAAGATTAAATGAGAACTTATCAGTTTGAAGTTTGATCTTTATTTTATGAGGAGTTACGATGAGGGATTACGTGAAGACTCCGCCAGAACGCATGCGCGGTATTCTTCAAAGCAATGGTGTGAAATCACAGATATCAAAGTTGACTAACATAGTAAGATAAGAGAGAACTTTATATACCAGTTGACCTTTATAATAGAGGGCTTGGGAGCGGAGGGCATGTATCCCTCATTATAACTCCTCATAAAATAAAGATCAAACTTCAAACTGGTAAGTTCTCATTTAATCTTACTATTTTACTTCGGAATCACGTGAGTGACTACGTGAAGATTTCAAAGCTCTGTGATTTCATGCCCTGGAACGAGTCCATGCTCACACACTGCCATGCTAGGAAATGGGGGATGTAACGTTTTTCAGACATGAACTGTGCTGAAAAACAAAAAGGTATTTATTTCATACCTAAAATAATAATGCTCCAACATTGGGGTAAATCATGAAACAGAAGTAAAATTTTTCCGGCAAATGTCTCGGGAGTGGCCACGGGTTTATTATAGAAGCGCTGAAAAGTCCGTTCATTACTCCAACCCGCTGTTGCAAGGATGTGATCCATTGGAACTTCCATCATCCTTGCCGACGATGTGGATGCAGCACTGGTGGAGTGAGATTTAAAAATATTAGTGTCCACCCCCGCTGCACTCAATACTATCCTTAACCTTCTGGAAATGGTTTGTACTGTGATCTTATGGTGAGGGCGTTTGTGGCTAATGAGTAAAGCCCTCTCCGTGCCCCTGAGACTCTTGGTGACCTCTATATATCGCAATATATATGTCACGATGCAGAGCCGACAATCTGCAGGATAGGCCAGAAATTATAATTTTTGGCCAGTGGATCCGGGTCTATCCTGTTTAAGTAACCCCTGTATAAGGAAGGTTATCTTGCCATTAGTGATATACATGGCGTCCATACTTAAGGACTGGACCCGTTGTGCTGTTACAAGTGCCATTGACATAACCATTTTATAGGTTAATTTATCCAGTGTGAGTCCCGACATAGGTGTCCATCCTCGAAGCATAGTCAACACTATGCCTATGTCCCATGTATGGGTGTATCTGGGCCTGGGGGGGATTAGAATTAAATATACCCCTCATCAGTTTAGATACCAGTGGGTGTGATCCCACAGCCAGGTGATCACACCCTCGGCCAAGATAATTGGATAGGGCACTGCGGGCACAATTAATGGCACTGTAGCTCAATCCCTCATCAAAATGAAGGGTAGCCAGGAAATCCAGCACTTCAGTGATGGTGGCTGTGTCGTATGAAGTGTTCGTTCTGGTGCAGAACACTTCCCATTTCTTCACATATGTTAGATATTGTCTTCTGGTGGACTCCCTGTATGACGCTGTGATGACATTTATCGTCCTGTCAGAGAGTCCGTAGTCCAGAAATGGCCTGTTCAGAATCTGCAAACCAACAGGTTTATTCGGACATGGCACGGATGACTTTCCCCTGTCACAGGGTGTACCAAAAGGCTTGGACGTTTGTTGATCCGAATGCAGGGTTCTGCGGCCATATTTTGTACCACTGGGGACCATGGTTGGGTAGGCCAGTCAGGAACAACCAAAATACCCGTTGCGGAGTCTTGTTTGATTTTTTGTAAGACCCGACTGATGAGGCAGAAGGGGGGAAATGCATAGAAAAACAAATCCCCCCAATGCAACGAGAAAGCATCCATTGCTGCTGCCCCAGAGTCTGGTTCCCAAGCAACATATGTTGGTAGTTGGTGATTTAATCTGGATGTCCCATACCGTTCTATAATATCGGCAAACACTTTCCGATCCAACATCCATTCGGTGTTGTCGTTGAATTTGCGTGACCTGGTGTCCGCCACTGTATTTAGCTTACCTGGAAGGTAAGTGGCTGAGATCCAAATATTCCTTTCCAGACACCAGTGCCAGATATTATTAACCAATTCATCATATGATATCGACTTTATTCCACCCATATGATTTATATAGGCCACCACAGTGGTATTATCAATCTGTAATCGTACATGCAAATGGCGCATGTCTGAGCACTAGGCCCGGAGTCCATGAATTGCTCCCAGCATTTCTAGATAATTAATCCCTTGTGCTCCAAACAGGGTTAATTCTTGTGCACTCCATCTGCCACCACAACTAGAGGTGGTATTAGTTGCTCCCCAACCTTTTGCACTGGCATCAGTCTGTAATGTAACCAAGGGATTCATGATCGTGATGGGGTTAGAACCATGCTGAATATTGTCTATCCACCAATTTAATTCTAATTTTGCTTTCCCTAGTAGTTCCATAGGCCTATGAAAATGGCCTGCATGAGTTTTAAGAGCTAATATTTTTGCTCTTTGTAGATTTTGGTAATGGAGTGGTCCAAATTGTGCTGCTGGAAATGCAGCCACTAGTTCCCATGCTAAAGCTGACTTTAACAATTTGGTAAACTGCCTGGGTGCCGATGATAACCCATTGGGTAAGGCCTTATACAGCCAAAGCTGTCCCATCCAGACAAATTTCAGATATTTATGATGATCCTTGTGTATTGGTACTGAATAGTATGCATCCTTTAGGTCGATGCAAGCCATGTAGTACCTGTCAGAGATTAGCTGTTTGGCTGTGACAAATGTGTCCATTTTGAAATGGGCATACTGAACGAAAGTATTCAGTTCAGTCAAATCTATATTGATGTGGCATCCGACGTCTTTTTTGTTTTTGATAAAAATGATACGAACTCTTGAGATTCTCTGTTTGTCTTCTCAATTACCCCTTTTGCATTTAATCTTACAAGTTCAGCATGGCCTTCTGTTCTCTCTTTTTGTGAAAGTATAAACTTTTGGCTAGATGTATATTGAACTGGGAAGGGGAGTTCGTAAACAAATTCAATTTTGTATCCCTGAATACTTTCGAGTATGTAAGGATCAGAGGTAAAAGTGCTCCACACATGACGAAACAAGTGCAACCGTCCCCCAATCCGTGATGAGTCTAGACATGCAATGTTTTCGAGGCAACCAGACCCACCTATCCCCATGGTTACCGGTGGTGCTGTGTTGGTTGTCTCTGTCCTTGCTTCTTGTTCTGTTGTGTTGCTGCGGTGTGGGGATGGTGCATTTTCCAAGAAGGCCGGGCTGGGCCATGGTCTAAAAAAGGTGAGCCGGCCTTCGAGCTTTCACCACCAGATGGTCTCTCGTTGTAACGGTGCCTGGTGGATGTGTAGGGCTGCTGCCGCCGCTGATATGGGGTTTAGGAGGTGTTCGGCACCTTAATCATGCCAATTGCCTTGGCCTCCTCATAGAGGTCTTTTACCTGCTTTGGGAGGTTGTCCCCAAACAGCAATGTAGGCGGCTGTGCACTGCTGGGCCTGCGTAATCCCGCAATTTGGGATTGAGTGCAGGCTTTATGATGCTCTTCCTATATCTGTTAATTTCAAATTGTGTATTGCACAGGAGTGCTAGAGCGTCTTGCAGCTCTTCAGGCATCTCAACCCCATCAACTGTTCTGGCTACTGCCTTAATCCTAGCAGCCAGCAGCTTGAGGATTCTTTGGAGTTTCACCTCCTGGCTCCTTATGGTCGGGCTCATGTTGCCCCAATGGGGGTTGTTGACAGCAGGCACATTAAGAGAAATACAATTCTCTGGCGCAAGGTATTTTCCTGCCGTATCGTTTATTGCTTGTTCCTGCAGCTGGTTTGTTGCCATGTAATTTATACTGGCTGCCAGCTTAGGATGCAATGGCAGCCCTTTTTGGGTAGGCTTAGCAAATTTGTTGACCATACCCAGTAATTCTTCTTGCGACACCCCTGACACAGGTGAGTCTTCAGCCATGTCCCCTTCTTCAGGATCAGCCCAGCTCTGACCCCCAATGCTCCCCTGCGAAGAGGGTGAGACTCTTGGCAGTCCTCGATAGGATGCTGCGAAGAGACCCACTGTGACTCTGCCTCTGCAAAAGCAGTTCACGCTGGAGCAATTGCTCCACCATCCGCTCCATGCGGGTAAGACGACCGCCGTCCCTATCAGCGAACGGGGTGTCCTCAGGTCCGGACCCAGCCGAGTCAACGGACCTGTCCGACTTCCGGGTGGCTTTGCCGCCGGACCGCGGCGCACCTGCGGTCTGTTGCGGCGAGAAGTCGGGGGCTGCTGGATTTAACTTACGCTGGAGGAGCGATGCTCATCCCGACTGTCGTTTCCGCAATGCGTTCGACGATATGTCGTGCATGCGTGCTAGCGGGGTGACTCCGAAGTCAAATTTCAGGAGTCTGGCGTTTAGAAATATTTTTGCATTAAATGCATAAAACTCTACAAAATCAACTTGTCATTCTGGGATAACAAATAATTTGGATATATAGAAGAGAGTTATAGTGGCAGAGCTAAGTGAACCAAGAGTCAATACAAACTGCTAAAACACAAGGACTGGTTTCATAACCCCATCTGTTGATTTCCTTGAACAATTGTTACTGAAATGATGACTTATCGATTCACATAATCCACTGCTCTTTGTTTAAAAGCCAAGATCATAATCACATTGCTTTAGCCAATTTGTTAAAAATGTTCACTATGTTCTGAACCCAATTATTCATAAAAATATGGTTTTATGTTGTTTTTGTTCTGTTATGCAGATACACTGTGGGAGAATCATCCAGTTAGCAAAACTAATCATTTATGGCAGATTATTTCAGAAAAAAAATGGTTGAAACATTTTTTTTCTGAAATAATCTGCCATAAATGATTAGTACAGCCAGTCACAGTAATCTTCAAGTTCAAATCAAAGCACAAATTTATAGCTTTATTGTATCAAATGTCCCATGCACCAAGATATATGTAAATAGATTCCCATGGTAGTAAGTGATGGAACACATTAGAGACAATTAAGTGAGTAATCTAAATGAAAAAAAATTGGCAGCTGCTGGAAACCTGAAATACAACCAGACAATGCTGGAAATACTCAGCCTGAGTCCTGGGTTCAATCCTGACCACGGGTGATGTCTGCGTGGAGTTTGGTTGTTCTTTCTGTTACTGCCTGGGATTCCTCTGGATGCTTTAATTTCCTTCCCCATCGCAAAGACGTGGGATTGTAGGTTAATTGGTCTCTGTAAATTGCCCCTAATGTGTAGGAAGTGGATAAGTAAGGGGGATAATATAGATCAAGTGTGAATGAGTATTTGATGGACAATGTGGTCTTGGTGGGTTAAAGGGCCTGTTGCCATGCTGTATCTTTCGATCATTAGACAATAGGCAATAGGCAATAGGTGCAGGAGTAGGCCATTTGGCCCTTCGAGCCAGCACCGCCATTCAATGTGATCATGACTGATCATTCACAATCAGTGTCCCACTCCTGCCTTCTCTCCATATCCCCTGACTCTGCTATCCTTAAGAACCCTAACTAGCTCTCTCTTTAAATATCCAGAGAACTGTCCTCCACTGCACTCTGAGGCAAAACATTCCACAGACTCACAACTCTCTGTGTGAAAAAGTGTTTCCTCAACTCCATTCTAAATAGCTAACCCCTTATTCTTAAATTGTGGCCACTGATTCTGGTCCCAGTCAAAATACGGAGCGACATCCGGACGGACCGCGGGGAACATTCTGACCACATGGAACCGGCTACGGACCGCGGAGGTGCGGGTAGCCGTCGGCTGTCGGGTTCGCTACCCGAGTCGCTGACATTGCGGTCAGCATCTCCACTTCCACAGTCCCAAAGAGGTTGGGCAGCTAAACCGGGTCGGAGAGGCCTGAGCTGGGAGAGCCAGGCCAGGAGGGCTCCCCTCCGACATACATGGGTACGTCCTAGGACGTTTAACCCATCCTGATATGGTCTATGAAACAAGGCCATATCAGCGCAGGTCCTCGAGGGCCTACGGCAGTGCCTGTTTCAGGGCTGCTTATTAATCTCCTTCTCTGTGGAGAGGAGTACGAAGGGTCAGTGTGTGACCCTGAAAGTATGTCCGTGGCACATACTGGTATTCATGAGTAAGGTCTAGAATACCTGGGGGGCGGGGGCAAAGTTCCCCTCACGTTACAAGCCTTGTAAATACCACACACCTATAAATTAACACTATGGAGTCCAGCCGCTGAATCTTCTCTTCAGGGGAAACCTATCCAACAGGTAAGGACCAGTAAGAGGAGGCATAGGCTCCAACGACAAGGAAAGCTTCACCGTTTCGGCAATACACCCCTTCGCCTCCATAGGCAGTAGCGGTTCATTAAGGCAGGTCACAGCTAGAAGCTAATTCTCTGGGCAGAGGTCTCAGGCCCAGGCCCAAGCCGGCCTTCAGGGAAAAAGTGCATCTATGAACCCCAGCAGACCTACCCTCCAAATCAAGGACGGGAATAGAACGCACATTAGGGGCCTTTGGGCCTACCATAAGAACACCGGTAACCATGCAGGTACGTGGGTCTGGTTCTTCCGAAACATGGGTTGTGTGGACCGGTTATAGTGTATTATTTTTGTATGGCCATAATGAAGTGGGCATTATTATAGTTGCCACAGGGTCACGTTTGTGACTATCATAGCCAATACATCTTATGAGCTGCTAAATCCATACGGATATATCTATGGTCAAGATTTAGCCCAGGTCCCTGGCATCAGCTCTACCAGCTGCATTATCATGCCAATATAGAGAGAAATTACAAGGAATATTATTATCATTTACACCAATAAAAGGTGTAGTGGAATCGGACCGGCCATGGCAGTCTAGAGCCCCTGGCTTGAGAAGCCTTATTTGAGCTGTGCCTATCAGTTACCTGTGCGAGCTACACATGGTGGTGTCATGGTTTCCGCTCATTAGAGGGGACTGTGGAAGTTTCTTCCCAAATATGTCATCTTTATACATGTCAATAAAGTGATCAAATCTCTGATTTAATTGTGATGGGGATTTTCATTTCATGTAAACGTCATTGCCCATGACTAATACTTGGCAGTTCTTTCCACTCTGTCTAGCATATGGTGGCCAGAGGCGCTCCAGTTCTTCCCTGTATACTGCATTGGACGGAAAGGAGCAGGACTTGGAGTCGCTAGCACGTGCAGCCTGTTTTGTAAATAAGGATGCCAACAGAGCATGGATTTGCACAGCTAGTCCTGGCGGCTGCTGAAGGGAGCAACCGGACGACCCCAACTCAGGGCAAAGTGCCAACTCTTGGGACACCTATGTGAGACAAGATTTGTTTCAGTTACGAACGCAAAGAATGCTCCGTCTTGAGGCATGTCAGGCAGCAGTTCCTGGTTCAGGGTTGCAAATTCCTTCCCACTCAAATAAGCGGAGTGGTGAAGATGGTGCTAAAGAAGTATGCACATATGCCTGAAGCAACGCCTGTTTCAGGGTTGCAATTCCTCCCACTCGTTTGACCGTAGTGATAGAGATGGTGCCTTGCAAAAGCATTCATACCCCTTGAACTTTTCCACATTTTGTCACGTTACAACCACAAATGTAAATGTATTTTATTAGGATTTTATGTGATAGACCAACACAAAGTGGTGCATAATTGTGAAGTGGAAGGAAAATGATACATGGTTTTCAAACCTTTTTACAAATAAAAAACTGAAAAGTGTGGCGTGCTAAAGTATTCAGCCCCTTTTACTCTGATACCCCTAAATAAAATCCAGTGCAACCAATTGCCTTCAGAAGTCACCTAGTTAGTAAATAGAGTCCACTTGTGTGTAATCTAATCTCAGTATAAATACAGCTGTTCTGTGAAGGCCTCAGAGGTTTGTTAGAGAACATTAGTGAACAAACAATGTTCCTTGGGCATCATGAAGCCCAAGGGACACACCAGACAGGTCAGGGATAAAGTTGTGGAGAAGTTTAAAGCAGGGTTAGGTTATAAAAAAATATCCCAAGCTTTGAACATCTCACGGAGCACTGTTCAATCCATCATCCGAAAATGAAAAGAGTATGGCACAACTGCAAACCTACCAAGACATGGCCGTCCACCTAAACTGGCAGGCCGGGCAAGGAGAGCATTGATCAGAGAAGCAGCCAAGAGGCCCATGGTAACTCTGGAGGAGCTGCAGAGATCCACAGCTCAGTTGGGAGATTCTGTCCACAGGACAACTATTAGTCGTACACTCCACAAATCGGGTCTTTATGGAAGAGTGGCAAGAAGCAAGCCATTGTTGAAACAAAGCCATAAGAAGTCCCGTTTGCAGTTTGCCACAAGCCATGTGGGGGGGACAGCAAACATGTGGAGGAAGGTGCTCTGGTCTGATGAGACCAAAATTGAAGTTTTTGGCATAAATGCAAAATGCTATGTGTGGTGGAAAAGTAACACTGCACATCACCCTGAACACACCATCCCCACTGTGAAACATGGTGGTGGCAGCATCATGCTGTGGGGATGCTTTTCTTCAGCAGGGACAGGGAGGCTGGTCAGAGTTGATGGGAAGATGGATGGAGCCAAATACAGGGCAATCTTGGAAGAAAACCTGTTAGAGTCTGCAAAAGACTTGAGACTGGGGCGGAGGTTCACCTTCCAGCAGGACAACAACCCTAAACATACAGCCAGAGCTACAATGGAATGGTTTAGATCAAAGCGTATTCATGTGTTAGAATGGCCCAGTCAAAGTCCAGACCTAAATCTAATTGAGAATCTCTGGCAAGACTTGATAATTGCTGTTCACAGATGCTCTCCATCCAATCCGACTGAGCTTGAGCTATTTTGCAAAGAAGAATGGGCAAAAATTTCAGTCTCTAGATGTGCAAAGCTGGTAGAGACATACCCCAAAAGATTTGCAGCTGTAATTGCAGCGAAAGGTGGTTCTACGAAATATTGACTCAGGGGGGCTGAATACTTTTGCACGCCACACTTTTCAGTTTTTTATTCGTAATAAAATTTGGAAACCATGTATCATTTTCCTTTTCACAATTATGCACCACTTTGTGTTGGTCTATCACATAAAATCCCAATAGAATACATTTACGTTTGTGGTTGTAACATGACAAAATGTGGAAAAGTTCAAGGGGTATGAATATTTTTGCAAGCCACTGTATATGCATGCATGCCTGAGCCCTCCCATTCGGATGTATGAAGGATGAAGATGGAGCCATATATATTATGCCCCGTATCCCGGAAGCATACACAGGCGGTTCAAGTCATATGCCTGCAGCTGCCATGGTTCAAGGTTCACTTTGCCTCCCCCAAAAATTGTGGGAGATGATGTTGCAAGACATGCCTGGTACAGATGCATGCACAGTCAATTCGAGGAATACGGAGGATAACACCTGGTTCAGGTGTAATTTACTCCCATTCTAAAAGAATGTCAAAGGTTAGTATGAATTAACTCAAAACAGGAACCCGAATATGACTGTTTGCCGGGATCCCATGCTTTGATGCATAATGTACGACAATCGCACGTGGGAAAGCAGTGTGCTTTGTCCCAAAAATTGCTGCTCCGTCGGAGACGGATTAGCCACTACAAGAGAAGTTGGCCAGCAGCATCAGCTGTCCATAGTAATGATAAACATGATGGACAGAGCCTGCGAATGAAACTTCGCTGAAGCTCCAGCTAGGGTAAGCAACCTTGAGTTAGAGACGCTGGTAAGTAGGTCTCATTATTTACCTCCATCCATTTCGAAAAGGTATGGAACACCGGATATCGATTTGTTCGCATCTCGACTTAATCACCAGTTACGAAAGTATTTGGCATGAGAATCAGATCCAGGGGCAATAGCGGTAGATGCATTCTCGCATCACTAGCGAGGAATGCTCTTTGTATATTCCCTCCATTTTGCCTCATCAGGCGGTGCTTGCTAAAGATCCAGCAAGACTCCGCTTCAGGCATTTTGGTAGTGCCAGACTGGCCTACACATCCATGATTCCCACTCATATTGGGAATAATAACAGAGCCTTTTAGGGCTGTTCCCTGTAACCATCCACTGCATGACCGAATTAAATAATTGATTGCAGAGTCTGAGAAAACCTTATCTTGGGCTCAGACTGTCTGGTCGTATGTTAGACATGATCACTGCGGCCTGCAGAGATAGTATCAAGAATTAGTACATCTCTTATATCAATAAGTGGGAAGTGTTCTGTCTACAGTCCCACATACATATGACACGGCACGTATATAGATGTTTGGAATCCTATCTAACTAATGTTGACGAGGGATACAAATATAGTGCCTTGTCGTCATACTTGTTGCTGGGATCGGGACATCACTTTGTCGGATCTCACCCACTGATAGCCAGATTTGTGAAGGGTATCTTCGGCTCAAAGCCTCCCAGGGCCAGGTACTCAGAAATATGGGATGTTGACATTGTGCTGATGCTGCTCCGCCGGTGGGCTCCAGCTACATCACTGTCCTTGGTCGAACTCACTTACAAGTGGTTAGGCTCGTGGCGCTGATTCAGCGTTAAAGAATCCAGTCTTTGCATAAACAGCAATTGGACAGGATGGTTACATCTGCAGGCAAAATAACATCTATGTTTATGACTTAGTCAAGCAGATCAGATCAAGGGCATCAGGTCTCAAACTAGATTTTGGCATACCCCATGGATCTTCGGTTGTGTATGGTCACACATCTACAACAGTATGTTAAGGTCACCTAGAGCCTTAAAGGCTCTGAACTAGCCATGTTGTTAGTTACATGAAACCTCATAAAAAGGTATCAGTACAGACCATCTTCAGGTGGTTAAATTGGATTCTGGCTTGTGCAGGAGTGAACACTGACAGTGTTAAATCTCACTCCACCAGAGCTGCAACGACAACAGCAGCAAGGGTTTTGGATGTTCCACTGGACCACATCCTAGCGGCGGCAGGATGGTCATACGAACGATCTTTCCAAACATTTTATAACAAACCCATTGCCAGACCGGGGGTATTTTGCCAGCTCTATTTAAGGTTCTGTTTATAGTATCCTCCCCGAGAGAGGTTACTATTATTATTATTATTATTATTATTATGTGTTCATTTAAAAGCATCAGCATGATTAAATCCATGTCATGTCTGAATGCATTATTAATGTTCACTCATCTGTGGTCAACTGATGCAGTTGTGATTGTGTGGACTTGTGTTCATGACATGAAATCACAGCTTTAAAATCTTCATGCAGTCACTCTCATGACTCCGAATTAAAATAGTAAGATTAAATGAGAACTTACCAGTTTGAAGTTTGATCTTTATTTTATGAGGAGCTACAATGAGGGATTACGTGCCCTCCGCTCCCAACCCTCTCTCATAAAGATCAGCTGGTATTCTAGTCTCTCAAATCTTACTATATTCAGTTCAACATCTGTATCTATGATTTCACACCGCTGCTTTCAACGTTGACGCGCATGCGGGCTGGCGGGCTTCTTCACGTAACCCCTCATCGTAATTCCTCATAAAATAAAGATCAATCTTCAAACTGGTAAGTTCTCATTTAATCTTACCATTATATGGCATTAATAGTCTTGTTAGCAGACTTCACTTCACTTCATCAGTTATTCATCTTGACATAGTTCTGGAAGACTGTCTGTCACACCATTGAGAAGACCCTGGAAATTTTACTGGGGAAACAATTCCAGTAGCACTAATGACAAGAGTCATTAGTGCTACAGAGGATGATTTTTTTGCAATAGCTGCAAAGCACATTCTCATCTCTGACGTGGCCGGCAATTGTTCCCGTACAAGCAGCACAGATGCGCTGACATAAGGCAGAGGTTCAAGAGCAGAGAGAAAGGTGCTCATCCATCACTGAAAGATTCAGGGCCATTCCTACTGCCCACGTTTCCCTCATTGTAGAGTTTGGATGAATTAATTATTGGACTTTACTGGACTTTATCTTGCAGTAAACAGTATTCCCTTTATCCTGAATCTGTACACTGTGGATGGCTTGATTGTAATCATGTGTATTCTTTTCACTGCCTGGAAAGAACGTAACAAAACACTTCTCACCATTACCTCCGTGCACATGACAATAATAAACTAAACCAAACTAAAATAAAAGTCTTTGCAATGTTAAAGAAGGAACTGCAGATGCTGGAGAATCGAGGGTACACAAAAGGCTGGAGAAAATCAGCGGGTGCAGCAGCATTTAAGGAGCGAAGGAGATAGGCAACGTTTCGGGTCGAGACCCTTCTTCAGACTGGTCAGGGATCAGGGAAACGAGAGATATAGACGGTGATGTGGAGAGATAAAGAACAATGAATGAAAGATATGCAAAAAAGTATCAATGATAAAGGGAACAAGCCATTGTAAGCTGTTTGTGGTGTGAAAATGAGAAGCTGGTGCGACTAGGGTGGGGGAGGGAGATAGAGACAGAGGGAGTGCCAGGACCCGAGGGCTGAGGGAGAGGTGGGAAAGGGGAGGAGGCAGCAAGGGTTAACAGAATTGAGAAAATTCAATGTTCAAGCCCAAAGGATGCAGACTCCCCAAGCAGAATATGAGGTGCTGTTCCTCCAACTTGCGGTGTTGCTCACTCTGGCCGTGGAGGAGGCCCAGGACCGAGAGGTCGGATACGGAATGGGAGGGGGAGTTGAAGTGCTGAGCTGGGAGGTCGGGTTGGTTAATGCGGTCGAGCGGAGGTTTTCGGCAAAACGATCGCCAAGCCTCCGCTTGGTCTCACCGATATAGATCATCTGGCATCTGAAGCAGCGGATGCAGTAGATGAGGTTGGAGGAGGTGCAGGTGAACCTCTGTCGGACCTGGAAGGACTGCTTGGGTCCCTGAAAGGAGTGGAGGGGGGAGGTGAAGGGACAAGTGTAGCATTTCTTGCGGTTGCAAGGGAAAGTGCCCGGGGAAGGGGTAGAGCGGGAGGGACGGGAAGAATTGACAAGGGAGTTGCGGAGGGAGCGGTCTTTGCGGAAGGCAGACAGGGGGGGAGATGGGACGATGTGGCGAGTGGAGGGGTCACATTGGAGGTGGCGAAACTGGCGGAGGACTATGTGTTGTATTTGCCGGCTGGTGGGGTGAAAGGTGAGGACCAGGGGAACTCTGCCCTGTTTGCGAATGGGGGAATGGGGAGAGAGGGCAGTCTTTGGAACTCCTCTTTGAAAAGAACAAAGTAAAAATACTTAGCATAACTTGCCTATTTATAGGCCCAGAAAATACAGACTATCGAACAGACTATAGACAATAGGTGCAGGAGTAGGCCATTCGGCCCTTCGAACCAGCACCACCATTCAATGTGATCATAGCTGATCATCCCCAATCAGTACCCCGTTCCTGCCTTCTCCTCATATCCCCTGAGTCCGCTATCTTTAAGAGCCCTATTGACCTCTCTCTTCAAAGTATCCAGAGAACCAGCCTCCACCCCCCTCTGAGGCAGAGAATTCCACAGACTCATAACTCTCTGTGTGAAAAAGTGTTTCCTCATCTCCGTTCCAAATGGCTTACCCCTTATTCTTAAACAGTGGCCCCTGGTTCTGGGCTCCCGCAACATCGGGAACATGTTTTCTGCCTCTAGCGTGTCCAAACCCTTAATAATCTTATATGTTTCAATGTGATCCCCTCTCATGCATCTATGTGGAAACACATATAAATGCAGATGCTGAAATCTTGAGTGAAACACAAAGTGCTGGTACTCAGCAGGTGAGACAGCATCTCTGCAGGGGATGAACCGGTGACATTTCGGCTCGGGACTGTTTTTCAGACTCCTTCTTTACAATAAGTTTTTTGCTTGAGAAAAAAGAGCATTTAAAACATTCGGCCCTTCATGCGTTCTGCCATTCAGTAAGTTCCTGGCTGAACATTTGTCTCAGTACTACTTCCCTATACTACGCCCCTATCCAAAAATATTTCAGTTCTTGTCCTGAATGTACTCAGCGACTGAGCCTCCGCAGTCCTATTGTATAGAGAATTGCAATTATTATTACTCCTTCAGCTGAATAATGTTCTTCTCAACTCTGTCTTGAATAGCCAGTCCTTCATTTTTAGACTTTCACCCCTGATTCCAGGCATCCCAGCCAGTGGAAACGTCAACATATCTGCCATCCAAGTATTTGCTTATGCCGCTTTAGCACCTTGAACTCACTGTGACTTGCTTAATCAATATAAGATATCCGGTACGAGCTGACATTGTTATCACCTATCATTCCTGAATACACACAATAACAGTGACAGCAAGATCACACTGTGACATAGTACTCCGTACTTGTCTGTTGGGCCCAAATTGCCCTCGGGCATTGCCTTTCAATTACTGCTGGGCAATGCACAAACAGCATGTCAATCCTGTCTGCAAGGAGTTGCCCACGCAGTCACGAAATACAGAGATTTAATCAGTAAGTAAGTTTTAAAGAAATCTATTGTACTCTGAGATTATTAAAACTTGAGCTGAAGAAGACTTCTGTTTCATTTCGCCAACTACAGTTGAAGTTTGCATCTGGATTATGTCAGTTTTATCTTCTGAAATCTCATTACTTCAGTTAATGATTCACACCTTCACTGCTTATTGCAAATTGACACTTAATAGTTTCTGAGAATTTCTTACACTTGGTTAAGTGATGATGTTATTTAAAACTACCACAAATGCCAAAAGCAGTAATCATGATAAATGTCCAGTAATTAAGATTGTGCTTTAGATGTGCATCATCTATATTAACGTGGTATCTATTGTTAGGTTCTTTCACAAAAGCAAATCTATGGCAATATTTTTAAAGACACCTTTAGATTAATTTTGAAAATCATAATAGTAATTGCTTCAGCTTTTGTTTGCAGTCTTCCTCCCAAAGTCACCAATGCAATTGTTAAATCGGGAGAATTAAAAGTGCCCAGTCTGGGATGGGTTGATAAGCAGATTCCCCAGAGCTAAGAGTTAGCTCCTTTGTTTTTTGTGAGTGATCATAAAATGATTGAAATATATGGACTAGTAAAGATTGAAACGCTGACTGTGTCATAGCATTTTGGATTGTCCAGAACACACTATCTCAAAGGAGGATTTGGATAATACAGATGTTAGTATTTGCTTGTGGTGTCACATAACCCTCTTGATAATGCTGCAGTGTTTTTTTTAATGGCCTGGTACATTCCTGCTTCTCTTCAGATGGCAGCGAGAACAGAATTAGCTAACAGGATTGCACAGGTCAGTGTGATTGTGACTACTGTGCTTGCGCATTGCAGATTGAAAGTGGAGAATGTACTGGAGGTCAGATTTGTCCTTTTGTATATTTTGTGTATTTGTCCTTTTGCTGTCTTACTGGACTCACAGAAACAGAAACATCGAAAAAAGGTGCAGGAGTAGGCCATTCAGCCCTCTAAATACTAAAAGGATCAGGAACTGTCAGAATGCCACTAGGCTGTCCAGGAGGAATCCTCCGAATCCAACACCATGAGCCTTGCCATTAATTATAGATCTCTTTCTAGCGGCAACACCTCCAACAGGTACAATAGGTGACTGAAAGGCGATTGAAGCTTCATGCAGCTGCACGAAGAGGTGCAAGATTGGTGCATGACTCAGATCAATAATGATCAATGAAGATTTCTCTGCAAAATTGCAATAAAAATTCTAGGATTCCCATAAGTGTTTAAGTCAACCAAATCTGTTCATGTTCGCCTCCATCTGGTTCCACAACTTATCTTCCTTACTTATTGGAATCCAGCATATGTAGTCTCTTGGGTCTCCACTTATCAACCAGTTTCTGTCTCTGTCTCCATTGTGGGAATTGTGGGAAGAACTGTTTTGTTCTTCCATTTTGTCTTTCAACATAGGTAGCACTTCACTCTGTGTGAATCAAACTTTTCTTTAGTGAATGCATCCTCTGAGAGCTAGGCTAAACATGCCAGGTGCCGGTGGCACATAGAGTCAAGTAAACAAGTTTGCTCAACACAAAGAAGACTTTGTGGACACAAAGCAATACTGAGACACCCTAATCTTCCCACATAGATAAAGAAGCCTTGTTCTCAGTGGAAAGTTATTGAATGCAGGATCACTATAGCTAACCCTGTAAACAAGTATACATGACTAACCTTGCTTCCATGCTATTAAAAATGATATTAAACATCTGCATGCTTTGAATTGAGAGAACAGACTCTTGCTTGAATGTTCTCTTTGTCAGACAAGTTATTGCTAATAAAGTAGCTAGAGTTTGATAGTCACTCACGTCTCATGTTAATTATTCTGACACCACCCTCTCATCCCACCATATGGCTCCATTTACCCCCTTTTTCTTTCTCCTTATCTGTATCTGCCTTTCAGTCATCTTCTCTCAATTCTAGCCTTCCCTCTCCACCATCTGAGTCCATCTGCCCATTATCTCCTGCCTCACCACTTTATCTCTCCCTCTCACCTCTTTATATCGGCTATCTCCCTGCTACACTCTCAACCCTGATGCAGGGTCTCAACCGGAATGTCAAGATAGACACAAAATGCTGGAGTAACCCAGCAGGATGACAGCATCTCTGGATAGAAAAAAATGGGCGACGTTCTTCAGATACTGAATCTGAAGTCTGAAGAAGGGTCTCAACCGGAAACGTCACCCATTCCTTCGATCCAGAGATGCTGCCTGTCCCGCTGAATTACTCCAGCATTTTGTCTCTATCTTCAGTTTAAACCAGCATCTTCAGTGCTTTCCTACAAAATGTCAACTATCCCACTACCTCTTCCTCTTCTTGACCTGCTGAGTTCCTCCAGCAGTTTTTTTTTTTCACTTCACCATTCCAGATGTGTCTTCACATCTGGTCCTTTGGAGAATTCCCCATGAAGTATGCAGGAATGCAAAGGATGCCAATCATGTCATCTTATTGAATGGCAGAGGGAGAGTTAAGGGACAACAGCCTTCATTTCTCATAATCTTGTGATTGGAAGGAACTTCAAAAATATCATAATACACTGCGTATTGAAAGATAATCCCACAGCAAGCTAATATGTGGAAAACCTCCTGCAATTTTACAGCAAAGCAATGATTCTAAAAAGTCAATCTGGCTAGAAACTTTGAATCACTAATGTTTTTTACAGCCTTTGAGACAGGCAGAATGTGAGACCCCTGGAGTTTATTGCCTTGGATGTTGCTGGAGTTTTAGTGGCAGTTTCAAGGTTACAGCAGCTATTAGCATGGTAAATAATGATGATCAAATGCAGCCCGATGGGTGCTGAATAACATCTAAGCTAAAGCTTCCATCCTGCCCTATAATTCACTTGGACTATCTCTAACACCTCTCTCCCCTTTCCTGATCTCTATGCCTCCATCATATGGGACAGACTACCAACTGATGGTGACTATAAACCCACCGGCCCCCACTGTTAATGGGATTACACCTCCTCCCACCCTGCCTTTTGCAAAGACACCATCCCCTACACCCAATTCCTCCGTCTCCACCTCATCTGCTTTGAGGCATTCCACTCTAGGACATCCGAGATGTCCACTTTCTTTAGAAAATAGTTTCCCCCCTTGCCTCACCCATGTCTCCTCTGTGTCCCTTGGTTCAGCTCTCACTCCCCGGCCCCCCAAATAGAACAAGGATAGAATTGCCCGGATCCTCACAGACTCTGCATATCCATTACAGTTATTTTTTTCCCCCTTATTTTTCCCCATTTTTTCCCTTTTTATGAGGAAGGATGTACTCTCACTCGCTTGTTCCACTCACTCTGCCATACCTTGGTTCACTTCCTTTTGCACCCAAACCACCCCTTCCAGAGGTACTTTCCCTTGCAACTACATGAGATGTAACACCTTTCCTTATACCTGCTCCCTCACATCCATGGACCCCAGGTGAGATAGAGGTTCACATGTACCACATCTAATCTCATCTGCAGCATTCAATGCTCCTGATGCAGCAGAGACTAGGCAACCATTTTGCTGAATATTTGACCTTGACTCACTTTCTAAATGGAGAGAGAATCTAGAAATTGGAGGTGCAAAGGGACTTGGGAGTCTTCTTTTGTGTCCATTATCTATGTTTCAAATGTTTGGCTAGGCTCTTGCACAGTGGACAGCCTTCTCGTTTGACACAGCTAGATCTTCCAGGCAGCATTGTTCACCAAGAAGTGGGCATCTTCATAGGTGTAGCATGGATTGTACAGATGTTCCACATTTGCATTCTGTGTCTGCCTCATCTGCATATCCCTACCTGCTCATATTGGTCTTGCATCGGCAAATCCTTGTATGAAGCCTATTGAGGGAATTCCAGGTATTCCAATTACACCTGTGACCAGGTGGTAGCTGTTCCTTGGTTGGGATTGGCATCCTTATGTGGTGGTGGTTTTCACTGTGTTTCTTTTCCCACAAGGCCAGTCTGGTTGCTTGAGGAGATGGTGACAGTGGCTGGACTGTGTGAATATGGGAGCAAAGAGGTCCTTCTGCAGTTGTACAGAGTCCAAGTGAGACCACACCTGGAGTATTGTGTGCAGTTTTGGTCCCCTAATTTGAGGAAGGACATTCTTGCTATTGAGGGAGTGCAGCGTAGGTTTACAAGGTTAATTCCCGGGATGGCGGGACTGTCATATGCTGAGAGAATGGAGCAGCTGGGCTTGTACACTCTGGAGTTTAGAAAGATGAGTTAGGATCTCATTGAAACATATAAGATTGTTAAGGGCTTGGACACACTAGAGGCATGAAACATGTTCCCGATGTTGTGGGAGTCCAGAGCCAGGGACCACAGTTTAAGAATAAGGAGTAAGTCATTTAGAATGGAGACGAGGAAACACTTTTTTCTCACAGAGAGTGGTGAGTCTGTGGAATTCTCTGCTCAGAGGGCGGTGGAGGCATATTCTCTGGATGCTTTCACGGGAGAGCTAGATAGGGCTCTTAAAAATAGCGGAGTCAGGGGATATGGGGAGAAAGCAGAAACGGGGCACTGATTGGGGTTGATCAGCCGTTATCACATTGAATGGCGGTGCTGGCTTGAAGGGCCAAATGGCCTAGTCCTGCACTTATTGTCCATTGTTCATTTTACTTGTCACATCCTCAAAAAACTCCAGAAGATTGGTCAAGCATGATTTTCCTTTCATAAATCCATGCTGATCCTTTTACTGCTATTCAAATGCCCCATTATTACCTCTTTAATAATTGACTCCAGCATCTTTCCCACCACCAAAGTCAGGCTAACTGGTCTGTAATTCCCTGTTTTCTCTCTCTTGCTCCTTTCTTGAAAAGTGGGATAACATTAGCTATCCTCGAATCCATAGGAACTGATCCTGAATCTATTGAACATTGGAAAATGATCACCTTTCTGCCACTGCCACTGCCACTTTCCATCCACTATTTCTAGAGCCACCTCCTTGAGGACCCTGGGATGCAGTCCATCAGGCCCAGGGGATTTATCATCCTTCAGTCCCATTAGCCTACCCAATACTATTTCTCGTCTAATGAAAAATTCTTTCAGTTCCTTGACCCCCTTAGATCCTCTGTCCTCCAGTACATCTGGGAGATAGTTTGTGTCTTCCTTTGTGAAGACAGATCCAAAGTACCTGTTCAACTCTTCTGCCATTTCCTTGTTCCCCATAATAATTTCACCCTTCTGCATTCACGGGACCCACATTTGACTTTGCTATTCTTTTCCCTTAACATATCTAAAGAAGCTTTTACTGTCCTTCTTTACATTCCTGGCCAGCTTCCCCTCATACTTCATCTTTTAAGCCTGTATTGCCCGTTTTGTTTCCTTCTGTTGTCCCATGAAAGTTTCCCAATCTTCTGGTTTTCGGCTACTCTTTGCTGAGTTACACATCTTTTCTTTTAGTTTTATTCTATCCCTAACTTCTCTTGTCAGCCACTGTTGCCTCCTACACCTCTTAGAATCTTTGTTCATTTTTGGAATGAAATGATCCTGCGTCTTCCGGATTATGCCCAGAAATTCCTGCCATTGCTGTTCCACTGTCATTCCTGCTGGTATCCCTTTCCAGTCTACCTTGGCCAGCTCCCCTCTCATGCCTTCATAGTCCCCTTTGTTCAACTGCATCACTGACACTTCCGATTTAACCTTCTCCTTCTCAAATTGCAGATTAAAACTAATCATATTACGATCACTACCTCCAAGCGGTTCCTTTACCTCTAGTTCTCTTATCAAATTTGGTTCATTGGACAACACAAAATCCAGAATTGCCATTTATCTGGTCAGCTCCATTACAAGCTGCTCTAAGAATCCATCTCGGAGGCATTCTACAAACTCTCTTTCTTGGGGTCCTGAACCAACCTGATTTTCCCAGTCTACCTGCATATTGAAATCCCCCATCACCACAGTGGCATTACCTTTGTTACATGCCAGTTTTAACTCCTGCTGCAACTTACAACCTATATCCGTGCTACTATTTGGGGCTCGGTAGATAGCTACAATTAGTGTCTTCTCACCTTTGCAATCCTCAACTCAATCCACAGTGACTCTACCTCATCAGTCCCTATGTCTTCCCTCACAAGGGACTGAATTCCATTCCTCACCAGAAGAGCTACCCTCCCCCCCCCCCCCCCCCCCCCCCCCGCCCCTCTGCCCACCTGCCTGTCCTTTCTATAGGATGTATAACCCTAAATATTAAGTTCCCATGCCTGATCCTCCTGCAGCCACGTCTCGGTAATCCCCACAATGTCATATCTACACCCTCTATCTGAGCCTCAAGCTCATCTACTTTATTTCTTATAATTCGCGCATTCAAATACAGTACTTTTAATTCCTTATGCATCTCACCATTCACATCGACCCCTATTACACTCCTATCCCTTTGTAAACTTTCTTTCCCGTTAATTCTGTGGTCATTCACTATCCCTTTACTCCCTTTCCCTTTAACTCTGTCCTTGACTATCCCATTTGACACTCCACCCCCCCCCCCCTTTAGTTTAAAACCACCTGTGCGCAGTGACAAACCTGCCTGCCAAAATGCCGCATCCCCCACCTGTTAAGGTGCAATCCGTCCCTTTTGTACAGTCCCCCCTTACTCCAAAACAGATCCCAGTGGTCTTAGAATCTAAATCCCTGCCCCCTGCACCAGTTCCTCAGCCACACATTCAGGTCCTGTATCTCCCTGTTTCTGTTCTCGCCAGCATGAGGAATTGGAAGCAAACCAGAGATAACCACCCTGGAGGTCCTGCTTTTCATCACTTTTCCGAGCTTTCTAAAGTCACGCTTCAGAATATTCATCCCCTTCTTTCGGACATCGTTTATGCCAACATGCACTACAACGTCTGGCTGTTCACCTTTGCACTTGAGGATTTTCTGCACTCTGCCGTGACAGCTTGGATCCTGGCACCAGGGAGGCAGCACACCATCCTTAAATCCCGTCTGTTGCTGCAGAAATCCCTCTCCATAACTCTCAAATGGAGATTCCAACCACCTGACGTCTTTGGTTTTTTCTCAACAGCATTTTTTGCTTCGCAAGCCAGTCCGCCACTCAGTGCATCAACGTCTTCTGTCCCAACAGCTTCTAAGTGGGTGAACCTGTTCACGAGAGGTACAACACCCAGGGACCTGTGCATTCCATGTTTACTTCCCTTTCTCACCGTCACCCACCTTCTCTCTTCCAGTACCTTTGGTGTAACCATCTTACTGTAAGACTTGTCGAGGAACGACTCAGCCACTCGGATGAACCTGAGGTCATCCATTTGCTTCTCCAGTTCCCCAACATGGTCCTTCAGGAGCTGTACCTGGATGCACTTCTCACACTTGTAGCGGCCAGAGGCTTCAGCGGTGTCCTTGACCTCCTACATACTGCAAGGATCACACTGAATCACACTGAACACAATGTTTAGAAAAAGTGAAATCACAAACAGAATGGAATATATATATAAAATATACTCTGCAGCTGCCATTGCAAATAAAGTGAGAGCTCTCTGATCTTTACAAAACAGATCAAGTCGAATTGGAAAGATGTAGAGTCATGATCCCAATCCAAGTTTTTAGATCACATGACATCAGTTGATGAAGGTTTGTGTCTGCTTTGGAATATATGGTGTCTGTAGGTCTCTGTAACTGATGCTATTAACAATGTTTCATGAACTAAAGAATCAATATTGATGGGAAAGTTTAAACATTTCTGCTACATTCATTTCTGAGCTGCGGCATCAAAAACTGAACCAAAAGTGCCAATACCTGGATATTCCAAAACCTTGTTTGTTTCTTGGATACACTGTGTTTTTTTCCACTCCTCTCACTCATTCTATAAAATACTACACTCTGAACCTGCAACATCACTAAACAATCCTGAAATTGTCATCAAACCTACAGAGTAAGGTAGTACTGTAATTCTGCTCCTATTCTCACCCCACTTTAGTCTGGTTCAGTAAAAAACGGAGTCAAGCACTGAATCAACTAACTTTATTTTCCAATCACAAATACACTAGTCTATATGATATCGAACCAACACCGCTGGTCCGATACCTAACCAACACCTCTGGTCCGATCCACAAAATATTTTATATTTCATCGATGGGAAAAATCCTCTGCACCTGATGAGTGGAGGGGGGCTCTGAGTAAGATGGCCAAAAATCACAGCCGTAAATGGTAGCGTTTTTTTCTAAAATTAATATAGAGTGCAAACAGGAAGTGGTCAAGTTTAGACTTTTAATCATTTGCCTTTTCAAACCCACCACATTTGCCTTTTCAAACCAACCACCACCATTTGCTTTGCTTTTTCAAACCAACCACCACCATCTGCTTTGCTTTTTCAAACCAACCACCACCATTTGCGTTGCTTTTTCAAACCAACCATCATCATTTGCTTTGCTTTTTCAAACCAACAACCGCCATTTGCTTTGCTTTTTCAAACCAACCACATTTTCCTTTTTAAACCACATTAAGGGCACTCACAGGTCAGTAAAACCACACTCACAGTTTAGTAGACATGTGTTCAGTGCTCAGTTGATTCACAGCTCAGACAGGGAGACCCCCCCATCCTGAGGTGCGTCCACACTTCCGGGTTTAATAGTCCCTTCCCCTCCCACCGGAAGGGGCGTGGCCTTCATGGCGTGATTGACAGGAGAGAGAATCTCAACATTTTTTAAACATTAATGTCTTTTAATTTTCATCGATGCGAAAAATCCTCTTGTCCTACGCGGCGGAGGGGGACTGAATAAGATGTCCAAAAATCACAGCCGTAAGTGATAGTGTTTTTTCTAAAATATTTTTCTAAAAATATGCAGTGCAAACAGGAAGTGATCAATATTTGAGTTTTAATTATATAGATATCGGAACCGCGGTGCGAAATACATGGGGGGGGGGGGGGGGGATAACCCCTACAAACCAATCATAAATAAAGATCATACAATACAATAATTGACAGTTCTGTAACCCAATCACAAAATATCCCATTACATTGTTTCTACAGAAAGTTCCTAATGGAAGACAGTTCCCCTAAGTAAAGAAACATTTTACCAGGTAATATAAACAATATGTGCAAGGCCGCTCGCTTTGACCAATCACCAATAACAGTGCAAAGACCATGCAACATAGTTAACAATAGTATTATAACATACCATTCCCCAGCCAATCGTAATCATGCATTTTCAGCAGGATTCAACTCCTTCTGCAAAACCCTCATACATATTAACAGATAAAGAACATCTGGACAACACCCTGTACTTAACTTCCTCCCAGGACCCAGACATTCTGGAGCCATGATCCTCATGGTCTTTGCAGCCTTTGCAAAAAGATGCCAAGCAGTTATTGCTAAAGGCAGAAATCCTCCATTTAACAGACACTAAAATGGCTAATATTATCAGTACTGTTGTGGTTTGGTAAACTGACCTCTATGTCTCAGAAGTCAAACAGCAGATCTCTGGCACATCATTCTACATCCCTCTGTCTGTGCCCCACCATCGAAAATCGGGCCATTGTCTTTTATGTTTGTATGGACTTCATAGAGTTATTCAATATCCTTTTGCCTTCAGAAGTGGCCATTTTTGCCCTTAATCCATTTGGGATTGTTGGCTCCATTTTCTCCCTTACATTAGTGTAGCCTCGCTTGCTGGATATGTCAACTAGCCCTGCTTTAGTAACACTTTACACAAAGAAGCATAATCTGTATTTGTAAACTGATTTGGTCTCACCCTATCAGGGATATTCCTCTGGTCCTACCCCATCCTTTCCACATCTTCTCTGCTTTAGGAACACTAACTAGTTTTTATCTCTTTTCCAGTTCTGATTAAGGGTCCCTAACCTGAAACATCAATTCTCTGCCCACAGATGTTGCCTGACCTGCTGAGTGTTTACAGTATTTTCCATTTTTATTTCAAGTTTTCGACATCTGTAGATGTTTTTTACTTTCATTTCTTCTTCTAACTCTTTGAATTCTGAGGTCAGTTTCCTAGTTAATGGGAACATGATAAGATGTGGGATGCATGCACGCTTACATTAATTATTTAAGCTATAATCAATATATATGAATGACATAGTGTGGGAATAATATTTAATAACTAATATTATTAAAATTGAGAATGGAATAATAAATTGTCCTTTTGATGGGGTGATCTGATTATTAAAACTTTAAAGGGTATCATCCTTGGAGTATGCAAATAGGCATTCTGTTCGTGGAACTGATGCAAAGTCCCATAGAAAAATGGAGCAGGGTATTCTTGACCATATATTATTATTATTTTTTTTTAATTTAATATTTTTATTAGAAGCATTGCATATTGTCTAAGGTACAACAGCACTTCAAATACAAATCAGACTTATCACAAACGGTGTACAGATATTACGGGATAATTTATATATGATACTGTTTTTGATTTTTTTTTTGGGAAGGTAAGGGAGTGAAAAAAAAGGTAAAAGTATAAATCAATAATCAAGACATTGTGATTAAATAATAATGATTATATAATAAAAAATAAAAAATAAAAAAGAATAAAGATAAACAAGAAAAAATAAAAAATAAATAAAAACAATTATTATATAATTTAAAAAAAAATTTAAAAAGGAATACATCTTTACATTGAATGGAACAGTTTCATATAACAATATCTATTGAGACATGTATACAGATCCCAATACTTTTTTTCATCTAATCCTACACCAGGGTACTTATTGAGTTACGGTGCTGAGCTCAGCTACCCCTTTAAGTAATCAATGAATGGAGACCATATTTGTTCAAAAAGTTCATATTTGTCCATTAGGATTCTCTCCAAATGCAACGTCTCCGACATTTCCACAGTCCACATTTTGATAGTGGGGGATAATCTTCCAGAATTTTAATATAAATTTTTGTCCAATTATCAAACAGTAGTCAAGAAAATTTCTTTGACTTACTGTTAATATTAAGCTTGAGTCAGGGACTCCTAATATTATTAACTTTAGATCAGGGTCCAATTTAGTTTTAAGAACCTCAGAGATGATTCCAAAAATATCAGCCCAATAACTATTAAGTTTTATGCATGTTACAAAACTATGCGTTAAGTTGGCTTCTAAATTCTGACATTTATCGCAAATAGAAGAAATGTTAGGAAAAAATCTATTTCATTTCGTTTTTGAGTAGTGTAATCTATGTATTACTTTAGATTGTACCAAAATATGTCTGGCATTTAATGAGCATCGGTGTATACGTTGTAAACTTTCTTCCAAAGTGTCTTTCATTATAGATAGACCTATTTCATTTTCCCATATCTGTCGGTATGATTCTGTTGTTGGGACTTCCTTATCGAAAAGTGTATTATATATGCATGCTATTAATTTTTCTGTTTTTGGGTGCTTGTTAAGCCACTCATCCAATAATCCTGGCTCTCTATTCTTATAGTCTGCATGTTTGACTTGATATAGTCTCAAATTTGTAAATACCTAAACAAGTTATTTGGGTGTAATCCATAGATATCTTTTAATTCTTGAAATGATAGAAATTTTCCTTTCCTGTAAAGGTGTTCTATCCTTATAATTCCAAAATTTTTCCAGTGTCTAAACCCCTTATCCAATATAGAAGGTTTAAATAAAGGATTATTCATAATTGGTAAACAGAGGGACATATTATCCAGATGTAAAGTCTTAACTATTTGTTTCTAAATACGTATATTGCTATAAATTATAGGGTTATCCCCGTAAGTTTTTTTTTGTACTTGGAGCAAGAAGAATCGAACTTATATCAAATGGTAAACAGTCTTCCATTTCCATCTTTAGCCAAGCTGGTTCCTGGTCCATTTTTACCAGCCAAAAATTCATATTCTTAATCTGAACTGCCCAAAAATAATATTAAAAAATTAGGTAACGCTAATCACCCATTTATCTTGGATTTACATAAATGTTTTTTACTTATTCTGTGATTTTTATAATCCCAAATAAAGCTGTTAATAATAGAATCGATTTTTTTGAAAAACATTTTTGGGAGATATAAAGGGATAGCTTGAAATAAATATAATAATTGTGGTTAAAAAGACCATTTTTATAGCATTTATTCTGCCAATCATTGATATTAGTAGTGTTTTCCAGTATAAAATATTTTATTTTTTATTTTACCCAATAACTGAGGATAATTTAATTTGAATAATAGATTATAAGATTTAGATACATTAATTCCTAGATATTTAAATTTATCCATAACTATTTTAATCGGAAATTGTTGTAATATATTTACTTTTATTCCAGTTATAGGCATAATTTCACTTTTATTCCAATTCATTCTATATCCTGAAAATGTAACGAACTTATTTATAATGTTAAGTAAGTTAGGAATACTGATCTCCGGTTTTGTGATATATATTAAAACATCGTCTGCATATAAAGATATTTTATTCGTTGTGGTATTAGTATTGTATCCATATATTTCTGGATCTGATCTAATCATTTCGGCTAATGGCTCGATTGCGAGATCAAATAATCAAGGTGATAACAGGCATCCTTGTCTACAACCCCTAGAAAGATTAAATTTAGCTGATAACATTTGGTTTGATAGTATTTTTGCTGTAGGGTTGGAGTACAAAATTCTAACCCATTTACAAAATCTATTGCCCAGTTGAAATTTCTGCATTATCTTAAATAAGTAAGGCCATTCAACCTGGTCGAATGCTTTTTCCGGATCTAGTGAAATGACAGCTAATTCAATATCATTAACTCTTTTTGAATATATGATATTGAATAGTCATCTCAAGGTATAAGTGGAGTAACGTTTGGGAATAAAGCCTGTTTGATCATGATGTATTAGTTTATTAATCACTAAACTTAACGTTTGGGATAACATTTTAGTTAATTAGTTAATATTTAGTTAATTTGATCAATATTTAGAAGAGCAATTGCTCTATATGATCCAGGATCATCCAGATCCTTATCTACTTCAGGAATGAGTGTGATTGTGGACTCATTTAGAGTTTCTGGTAACTTTCCTTGTTCGTAAGCATATTTATATATCGCTTGTAAACGTGGGGAAATCAAGTCGTGAAACTTCTTATAAAATTCAGCACTTAGGCCGTCAGGGCCAGCGGCTTTTCCATTTTTCAACGATCTGATTGATTCCTCGATGTCTTTTACTGATATTTCAGCATCTAACAAGTATTTGCCTTCCTGATCTAAACCTTTGATATGACATTCATGTTAGAATGCTTCCATTCCATCCGATTGCCCCGTCAGTTTGGTTGAATAAAGTTTTTGATAGTAATGCAGAAATCTGTCATTAATATCTTTTGGCAAAGTTAATATTTCACCTTGTTTTGATCTGATTTTATATATCATTTTTTCCTCATCTGATTTTCTAAGCTGCCATGACAATAATTTTTGTGGTTTGTCACCAAATTCAAAATGTACTTGTTTAGTCTGTTGAAAAAGTTTAATAGAACATGATTTGAGTATATTTTATTTAGCTTATATTTTAATATTGCAATTTTATTATGTATCACCTTAGATGGAGATATTGCATTTTCAATATCTAATTGCTTTATTTCATTTTCTAAAGCTTGTTGCATCTTTCAGTTTTCCTTATTAAGGTATGCTTGCGCAGATATTATAGCACCACGCATAAAGGCTTTAAATGTGTCCCAAAGAAGTGACGCTGAAATTCCGGGTTTGTCATTAGTCTCAAAAAACAATTTAATCTGTTTTACCAGATAATCATAACAAGCCTTTTCCTTTACAATTTGAGGGTTGAGTCTCCATTGAGATTGTTTATTAGTTATACCGTTTAATTTTATCTTAAATGTTAATGGTGCGTGATCCGAAATAATAAATATTATTCTGTCAAAACAAGCATGAGAAGAGCAGCTTTTTAAATCACTGCTGATGACTTGCCAACAAATAAAAAATAAGCCAAGGAAAGTTGAGATTTGAACATCAGGGATAAATAGAAAGTATGCAGGAAAGAACTGCAAATGCTGGTTTAAAACGTAGACACAAAATGCTGGCGTAACTTGATTATATGGACTTGGTTGTATGTTTCTGGGTTTAACATCATCACTGAGTGCTTTACATCCAATAAAAATTTAAAAAAAGAATAAAAATGGATAAATACAACAGTCAATAAATGCACTGCAAGCATCCTCAAATGGTGAAAAGATAATCATCATTGCCTCATAATCATTCAGTATGGCACTCCAAAACTTCTTCAGAATGGGATCTTGAGATCTTATACATTCCATTGAGGGAGAAGCAAACCCTGGTTTATAATCTTATCTGAAGGATGGCATCTACAACTGTGCAACACTCCCCTCAGCACCACATGTTTTTGTAGTCAGGTCTCTGAGGTGAGGAATAACTCACATAGAAGTTTATCAAATTGCAGCATGATTCTGGAACAGAAATATGATACTGTACAAGTAATAACACATTTGTACATCTGAATCTGAACTAAAAACAGAACCCGGCAGGGCGCCTGGAACAAGTCAACCAGCCTCAATTCCTATAGCACTGATATTTATTTTGCATGAGACAATAGGCTTTGGTGATTCTCCCTCCTATAAATATTGGCAAAAAGAGAAGGAGAGCTAATACCATTGCTCGGGAAATGTTTATCCTTGAAGCATTTTCACTAAAGTACAAAGTAATTATGATTTGGTCAGTCACATGGTTTTTTTGTGGTCGGTGGAGACGCTGCAAGCCAGCAGCCCTGCCAGCAGCGCGTTAGTTTTTTCAAATGTTTTAATTTTTGTAATCTGTTTTACTCTATGTGTTTAATGTTTATTTGTGTGTCTTGTGTGGGGGATGGTGTGTGGGGTGGGGTAAGGGAGAAACCGTTTTGGTCGCCTCCTCAACAGAGAGGCGACTTTTTCCATGTCGCCTTCCCTGTGGCCTAACATCGAGGATCAGCGCGGCCTTTCCCCGGGGCTTCAGTGGCGGGTTGCAGCGCGGACTGTCGTCACGGAGCAGACGAGCCCCTGCCGGGGGTCGCCGGAGGGGAGCGCTCCGTTCGCTGGCCAGTGGCAGCCTGAAGCCGCGGTCTGCGGCCCTCCAGCTGGCGCGGCGTCCACAGACTGGGATCCCTCGTTGGGGACCCAAGAGGAGAAGAAGCTCCGACAGCCGGCCTTACGGTCTGCGGTGCTTCTGGCTGCGGCGCGGCGGGAAATTTAAATTTTCGACCGCTGGCCTGCGGCCTATACCAACGTAAAGCTGCAGTCTCCGGTGGGGAAGCAACGATTCTGGACTTACCTGGGCTTTATCTCGACTTTACCTTGTCGGTACATCTGGACACCCGCAGCGGCGGCTGTGGAGGGTTGAGGTCCCGTCTACGGGGGGAAAATGGAGGACTGGCCAAATATTGTGCCTTCCACCACAGTGATGAATGCTGTGGTGGATGTTTGGTGTTATATTTTTATTGTGTGTTCTTTCTTCACTCGCTGCTGGCAAATTAATTTCACTTGCACTTTATGTGCATGTGACAAATAAAACTGATATTGATATTGATATTGAAAAGTCAAGAGTGCATTGTCACATGAAACTGAGAATGGAACAATGAAATTCTGATTAGCTGCAGTTTTACATGCACGTTAAACACAGCAACACATCACATGCATATACAATAAATAATTTGTTATACAGATAACTAGTGCAAGCCAAAGTACATAGTGCAATCACAGTAATACAACACCCACGGTAGTTTGCTGGTATGGTAAAGATTGTGTTGTGTAGAATATAGCTGCTCCATATCTTAAATTATAGTTCAGAATGTACTTCAAAAATTCAAGTGGTTAGTGATATCTAGGGACAAGCTAGACATTGTTTTAAGGGAAATTCTCTTTCTTTATTTTACTTAATCTAGTCCCTTCATAATTTTATGCATTTTAATTAATTTCATACATTTTAATTGAGTCTCTTTTCAGCCACCGTTGTTCCAAATACAGCACTCTCTTTTATCCAATTTTTTCATGTTCTTAAAAAATTGTCTCTGCACTCTCTCCAATGTAATTGTGGTTTCCAGGCATGTACGCAGTACTCAAAACAAGTCTAACTAATGCTCTATACAGTTCCAACAAAACTGCCCTGTGCTTATATTCTGTTCTCTGGCAAATAAAGCTAACCTTGTCATTCTTTCACGGCTCAACATTAAATTATATTTACATTTTATGTAAATACCAGCAAAGGTTTGGTGGCATCGTCTCCTGATCTTTGTCCCAAACTTCCTATGAGATTTTTACTGGTGGATCTTTTAGAAAGCTCAACACTGCCATTGAAATAGATCCATACATTGCTGAATTTCCCTCAACAGGGGAATCTGCTCCGTCGAGCCACCTATTCGCTTGAATGAGGATCGGATGGTTCTCCAGAGGATAAGACATCTTATTAGTTGTATTTCAGTAATGTCTTATAATTATTTTTAATTTAGTCAGGTGACATTTTCTGGTCAATATAATTGACCTATTTCAATTGGTTAGTTTGTTTTAAATAGTTTATGAATGTTGAGTCTTAAAGATAGTGGAGTCAGGAGATATGGGGAGAAGGCGGGAATGGGGTACTGATTGCGGATGATCAGCCATGATCACATTGAATGGTGGTGCTGGCTGGAAGAGCTGAATGGCCTACTCCTGCACCTATTGTCTATTGCCTATTGTCATATTAAGAATCTCAGGAAAGGTAAAGTTCGAGTTGCGACATTGACACCTGCCAAAGATATTCTTGCAGTTTTGTGTGTGGAGCATGTTCTAGCCCATTCACATGATGCAATTAAAAGTTATAAACCTTGTTTTCAAGTGCTTATAAGTGTTAGTTGCCCATGTTTCTTATTAAAACACAAAAGGTGCTGGTTAAAAAGAAGACATTCTTTTTTAGAAACAAGGAACTTATAGTCAAAGAGTGATACAGTGTGGAAACAGGTCCTTCAGCCCAACTTGCCCACACTGGCCAACATGTCCGAGATACACTAGTCCCACCTGCCTGCGCTTGGTCTATATCCCTCCAAACTTGTCCTATCGATGTACCTGTCTAACTATTTCTTAAATGTTGGGATAGTCTCAGCCTCAACTACCTCCTCTGGCAGCTTGTTACATACACCTACCACCCTTTGTGTGAAAAAGTTACCCCTCAGATTCCTAATAAATCTTTTCCCCTTCACCTTGAACCTATGTCCTCTGGTCCTCGATTTCCCTACTCTGGGCAACGTCTGTAAACAAATATCCCAAGGTGGATGTGTGTTAATTATTAGGCTGCAATTTGGGTTGGGACCTTCTTCAGACAGAATCATTGCCTATCCATTCCCCACATCAAAGGAGACCTCTCACGACCATACGTCGTGAGAGGTCTCCAAAGAATTGTAGCATCTTTCTGGTCAACGCTGAATTTTCAACATTATGGCACCCTATCACGGGTGCCGTGCCGGCAGACACCTGTAAAGGTCGCGTAAGTGGGACAGGCCCTTTAGAAAGCACATTGATTAATGTAGTATGGAATGTGCAGAACATGTCAATAATCCATTGTTCCATTGTTCGTGTTTGTTTTGTGTTTGGCTCACTGCGAGTTGATTCCTGAGAAGTTTCAACACATCAGGACCACCATCCAGCAGCCCCTGGAAACTCACTCGGGGTCCAGTGATGTTCTTTTCCCTGAAACTATCTGGATCGGTTCTGCAAGCTCCCTTTAAACTTACCAGGACCTAATTTCCTGCACTCCCTTTAAGGTTTACTTTTTAAAAAAAAAGAATTTAAAGTGCAATGAAATATTAATTGAAATAACATCTCACAGTCCAACACCAATCCTAAAGTCCTGAGCCTGCCCAGATTAACAGAGTTTTATTCTATCTCAGAAACAGGTAGATTTCTTCCTTTGCTATCATGAAAACACCAGTGAATAGTTGTCCTACAAAGAAATATACATTGCACTGGAGCCTGTAATTATCTCTATAAGCCCAGAAAGCCTATGTAACTTCGACATTTTCATTGTAGCTTAACTCACTTAAGGAAAAGAGAGCAACTATCGAAAAATAACGCCTCTCTAAAGGAAAGATGACTGTTGAATTTGCAGAAGAGTTTATTTGGCTGGCTGATAGCAGTGGATATAAAGGTCACCGGATGCTTATTTTACAGCAGGGAATAAAGAAGTCACTGTCACATTATTAGCAAGCCAGGCAGTTGACATTTACCAGTGACCTTTAAATAGGCTGAATATTGAATATACAGTAAAATTATGAAATCGTAGCTTTATACTGGAAGAATAACAGGTCATTAAGTAACTATGTAAGGGAGGTCTGTGAAGGGAGGGGCTACACTCATTATTCAACTTTCTGCTCTCATTACCAGCTTATTTATCCGATACGGCTGTGGGTCATTAGTAAAATTATTTTAAAATTCAGATTAATCTCTTGCAGTTCACATTGACATGCATCTTGTACAGATTCATGCAGCATTGAAATGCAAATTAGGTTGCCCACTGTATTGGTATTATATGATGACAAAAAAAATCAGAATTGTGTTATGTGTCAGTAAAATAAACCCTAAACTCCCCACCTGTGACATAATAGATGGATCCAGCTTGTGATCCCCTCGTGCCACAATTACCTCAGCCGGATGCTAAAGGCCAATTGAATTGAACCTTCACCCCCGATGAAGCTTCTGAAAGTGAACTGTTGAGAGCCTTGTCCCTCAATGTCTGAGCTGCAAGCAATCGAGTCCATTAAAATTATTTTAAAAAATGTATTTTCTTTAATGAAAAATAATAAAATGAATTGAACATAAAGAAATAATTAAATAATTAAAAGCATGGTTACATGGTTACATGGTAACATGGTAACATGGGTACATAAGTAAGAAATCAATAATTGAAGTTATCATCTTTCTTTTTTCTATCTAAATTGCAGAACTGGGACTCTCTATTCAATTAAATGGAAACCTAGACTTTTGCAGCTCCAGACAGTTTAGGAATAAACAGATGCATTCACCTTTACAATAGTTCTATTGGTCAATACCTGTTAATGCTAGTTAATAACAAAGACTGTAATGACACCAGATTTGAAATTTGCAATTGACCTTGTGTCAATTATCATTTATGGAAGGCTTTTTGATTAGCCCTTATTTGTAGATTTTTTTTTTTAAATAGTAGAGGGAGTTGACATTTCTCCCCCTTGTATCTGCTCTACTGTTCAGTAAGATCATGGTTATTGTCTTACCTCCATGCCACTTTCCTATGCTAATCCTAGAATCTTTATTGTATCAATATCTGACTTCATCTATCGCAACATAGAAACAAGGAACTTCTTCTTCTTCCGTATGGCGTGCACAGCCTAAAGTTGCGAGTCAACTTGTTCTATTTGATCTATTTGTTAGTGCACGTCGGGTTGATTGCATTAGTCAAAACAGGGTGGACCACGTGAAGGTTACAATCTCCCACCCCAAACAAGGAACTGTAGATGCTGGTTAAAAAAAATAAGACATAAAGTGCTGGAGAAATGCAGCGGGCAAGACAGCATCTCTGGAGATCATGGATAGGTGGCATTTCAGGTTGGGATCCTTCTTCAGACAACTAGTGGTCTAATCTCCATCTCTTGTTCATCTCTTGCCTAACAATTAGAGATAAGTTTCTCTGGCTTTTATATTTATATTACTCCAGCATAAATCAAATCACACCTAATTTTACTAAATTCTAGGAAATATCATCCTGGCAGTGGATGGGGCTTATTAGGAATATAAAGCGAGTAGAAAATAACTCAAGCAAATAGAAGGACCAGAAGGAGCTCATCTTTGGTGAGTTGGATTAAGGAAAATGTCAAAACTTTTTATACATACTTTAAAAATAAGAGGGCTATCAAAGAGAAGGTAGGAGCACTCAAAGATAAAGGAGAGAATCTGTACTTGAAGGTGAGATACTAAATGAGTACTGCACATCTGTATTTACCAAGGAAAAGGAATTGGAAGACAGTGAGATCAGTGTGGAGAATACAAATATGCTCAGACAGTTTGAGATCAAGAAAGAGGTGGTGCTGAGGCTCTTGAAGCACAATAAGTATGATAAGTTCTTAGGGTCTGATGGGATCTATCCCAGTTTGTTACAGGAGGCAAGAGAGGAGATTGCGGGGACCTTGAGAAGAACCTTTATTTCTTCTCCAACCACAGGCGAGGTCCCGGAAGACTCGAGCTGGCCAATGTTGTTTCTTTGTTTAAGAAAGGAAGTAGAGAGAATCCAGGGAAGTTGATGGATCAATGTTTCAATATGTTCTCCCTATGCATGGCACCATAGGTTGATCATTGGAAAAGGGCTAAACAATAACATAACCTGTACAACTTTAGTTCCTGCCCTCTTTACTGTAAACTTCAGTAGTTCTTTGGAATATCTGATTATACACTGTACCCAATTATAAAGCTTATCTTCCATAATTTCAAGGTTTCATTGGAGTTGTGTAGCCTCTGTATGTGCACTGACCAGCATTCACCTTTTTACTAATTCTACGTTACTACCATTTCATTCTCCTCACATTCCCATTAATTCTCTCCCAGATTCCAACACTCACCTCCATATAGGGGCCAATTTACAGTGTCCAGTTACCGGTAACCTACCAACCTAAGTGTCTTTAGGATGAAGAAATGAGAGCACCAAGGGGAGGACATGAAAACTTCACACAGACAGCACCAGTACAGGATTGAACTTGGATCATTTGCTCAACTTGGGTCAGGCAGCATTTGCGGAGCGAAATGGACAGGTGACAATTCGAGTCAGTCCAAACAGGACTCCCAACCTGAAGCATTGTCTGTACATTTCCCTCCACAGATACTGTGTGATGTGTTGAGTTCCTTAAAGCTACTAAAACATGCTGGCACTCTCTCTGATATCGAGAATTTACTTTCCTCATGTTTCGAATTCCAGGACATATGCTTACTCATAATGCATTGTTTTTTTCTCTCTTGCACCCTGTTGTCACCTTTTCATCTTTGATCTTTCTCAACCCATCTGCCAATCAACCCACCCCACCTGTATCCACCTATCACTTACCAGGCTTTAACCCGCATCCAGCCCTTTTCCAGTTTTCTCCCTCCAAATACAATGTTGGAAAAAGGGTCCTGACCTGAAACATCGCCTACCCTATGTCTCCAGAAATGCTCCCTGACCCATTGAATTCTGACACTTTTATGTTTTCCTCAAGATTCCACCATCTGCAGTTCCTTGTGTCCCTGGCATAGACTTGATGGGCTGAATGAGTTATTACTGGCCTGAGAACATTGTACCTTGATTTAATTTATTTACTTCTCTCGGTTTTCCTTTTATGAAGCTTGAAACATCACTCTTCCTTCTTCTCTTGTGTGTCATTGGGAATCCACATTACCTTCCCCACTGAGCCTTCATCATCTTTGTTCAAACAATCACCCAATTCCTCTATTCCCCAGGCATTTTTCAACGTTAGTTAAGCTTTTTAGGTTCCAGCCTGGCATCTGATTCAGGTGCACTGCCAACATTAAAGGTTTCAAACTTCTTTCCAACACATGCTTTACAGACCTCAGCATATGTTATTAATTCCTGAGCCAACATGACTGAAATTGGAATGTATCCAAGGCTTAATGTGAAATATTAATTTAGCACCTCTGCCATTTTCTTATCTCACAAAATGTTGCTATCCTACACACACCATAAAAAGAGCCACATAGCTTAAATATTTCTTCAGAAGGAAAGGATGTGCAATTTTTGTTTGCATAATTGAAATGTGTTTTGTTGGATGTGAATTTTGTTGGATTGTTTGCCAAACTTTCACACTGCATTCACTGAAATTGAATTTGCTGCAATATTCTCTACTCATTCATTTAGTACTGTGCAGCAGAAGGCCATTCAATCCAATGCATGTATGCCAGCATCCCTGCAGAGCAATCCCATCAGTCCTATTCTCCTAACCACCGGAGCCAATTTTCACATGCTCCCATCATCTCCCCCTCCCCAACTCCATTTCTTTTTCCTAACCCTCCTATCCCACCTTCCTACCAGTCCACACACTCCACCCCCCCACTCAGTTCTCCTGATCCCCCCCCCCCACCCCCCCCCCCCTAGTTTCCATCAGCCCACCACACCTCACGTCTTTGGTTCCACTCTTCCATTTAATCAAACTCTATCATCTGCAGCCTTTTCTATCTCCACTTATCCTCTCCAATCCTCTGGTGCTGTCTCAACTCTTCCCTCCTCTTCTGACACCATCTTCTAATCAACTCCTCCTCACTTAAATCCACCTATCACTTGCCAGCTCTTGTCTCACCCCTTCTCTTCACCTAATTATACTGGCCCTTTACTTTTTCAGTCCAGATGAAGGGTCTTGACCCAAAACGTTGTCGTCCATTTCCCTCCACAAATGCTCTCACACCTGCTGTGTTCCTTCATCAGTTTGTTTCTGCACCAGTTTCCAGCATCTACATTATCTTGTCTCTCCAACATGTCCCCTTTGTTTAGTTTTGTTTTGTTTAGAGACATAGCACGGATACAGGCGCTTTGGCCGACCAATTCCTTGCCGACCGTCGATCATCTGTTCGCTAGTTCTATATTCTTCCAGTTTTGCATCCTACACACCAGGATAAATTTACTGAAGCCAATTAACCTGCAAAACTGCATGACTTTAGAATGTGGGGGAAATTGACAAACTCCACACAGAAGTACCTGTAGTTTGAATGGGTCTATGGCACTGTGGTCCACTCTTGCTCTCGCCTACTCCAAGGGCAATTTAGAGTGATTGGTTAGCTTAACAGCATGTATTTGAAGGTACACAAAAATGCTGGAGAAACTCAGCGGGTGCAGCAGCATCTAGAGAGCGAAGGAGATTGGCAATGTTTTGGGCCAAAACCCTTCTTCGGACACTGTTTTGGCCAGAAACGTTGCCAATCTCCTTCGCTCCATAGCTGCTGCTGCACCCGCTGAGTTTCTCCAGCATTTCTGTGTACCTTCGATTGTCCAGCATCTGCAGTTCCTTCTTAAACAGCATATATTTGAGATGTGGGAGGATATATTAAATAAGAAGGCATGGTGGGAATCCATACATTTAAAAAAACTTCCATTTATGTAGCACCTTTTATCATCGAATCATCAAAGGCATTCAGGCCAATGGTTCAGCTATTATGTTTATGTCAGCTGTTTGTTTTCTTCTTGCACTGATAATAAATATTTCTCCTTGTACCGCCCTATCCATCATCAATTATGTTTTACCACTCACACAGTCATTGAATTCCTGACCCTGACTTCTAAAAAGGATTTTAGAGTACTTGATTTATACCGTATGGAAACAAATTCTTCGGCCCATTGAGTCTGTGGCGACCATCAACTACGCATTTACAGTGATCCTATATTAATTCCATGTTATTCTTCCTGCATTCCCATCAATTCTTACAATATTCTACCACTCAACAATACAGTGGGACAATTTAGAATGGCCAATTAACCAACTAATTCACACGTCTTTAGGATCTGGGAAGAAGCCAAAGTACATGGAAGAAACCCACTTGGTCACAGGGAGAAAACGCAAACTGCATACAGACAGAGGCCAGCATCCAACCTGGGTCCCAGGCCCTTGAGCCAACAGCACTACTAGCTACCCCATGATGCTAACATCTCTCCTATAATTTTTCACTTCAGTTTAAATCTGAACTTCCCTCTGGAAACATGCCCTGTCCCTGTATATCTCTGTCAGCCATCTATTCTCTAAGAGAAACACTCTCAGTTTCTTCATTCTAACCTCATTACTGAGATTCCTCATCCCTGGAATCATTTGAGGAAATTGGTTTTGCACCCTTCCTCCGACCTTCATAACTCTTAAAAAATAGATGAAAAATGTAATCTTTACCAGTGAGAAGCTAGAATATGGGTATTATTAATGAATAGAGTAGTTGAGGAAAATAGCAGGGCACTCTATCAATGGAAGCTCTACATGTGAGAGAAAGGAATGGACGCTTTAATGAAAATAGAACAGTTGCACTGTGAGCTGTTTTGCTGCCTGCCATATTACCTCTGGAGATTGCATGTTCACTCTGTGACTGAGTTGGTTTTATTTCAGTGAAACTCCAACAAAATGCAGATTGGTAGGTTAATTGGTTATTGTAAATCGTATGGGTGAATGGTGGAATCTGGAGGCAAGAGGGTGGAATGTGGTGAGAATGTGAGGAGAATTAAAATGATTTGTGTAGGATTCTCAGAAATGGATGATAGATAGTCAATGTCAAAGCAATGGACTGAATGGGTCTACAAATCTAAGGGTTGGGAGGAGAGTTGCAATGATTTTAAACTTTGGGATGAATCAATTAACCTTGTCTTTTTTTCTGCACTGTGGTCGTGTCATCTGATGAGGGAAATTCAAGGAGTCATAGACATTTCTAGCACAGAAGGAGGATGTTTGATTCATCATATCAATTCTGGAAAATGTTGTTAGTAATGCATTCAACCAAATGATCGCTTGCCATTAAAAGAGTGTGTGTGCGTGTGTGGTGCGTGCTTGCGTAGGTACGTGCAAACCCATGTTTACTTTAGTTTAGTCTAGATACAGCATGAACTGGACCCTTCAGCCCACTGAGTCCACTTTGACCATCACTCTGACCATCAATCACCCACTCTAACTCATTCTATATCACACAGTTTTTGCATCCACTCCCTGTTCATTCGAGGCAATTTTACAGAGGCCAATTAACCTACAAACCCACACATCCTTGAGATGTGGGGGTAAACTGGAGCAGAGGAAACCTACATGGCTGCAGGGAGGATGTGCAAACTCCACATAAACAGCACCCAAGGTCAGGATCAAACACAGGTTTTTGGTGCTGTTAGGCTGCAGCTCTGTAGGCTGTGCCTCTGGACTGTGTGAGTTGATCCTGTACATAATTGTACATGCACATGTGTTTACAATATATATTAACGATTTAGACGAGGGAATTAAATGTAACAAAGCTGGGTGGCAGTGTGAGCTGCTAGGAGGATGCTATGAGCCTGCAGGGTGACGGATGGGCCGGGTGAGGGGGCAGATGCAGGGCAAATGCAGTATAATATGGATAAATGTGAGATTATCCATTTTGGTGCCAAGAACAAGAAGGCAGATTGTTATCTGAATGGTGTCAGATTAGGAAAAGGGGAGGTGGAATGCGACCTATGTGTCCTTGTACATCAGTCACTGAAAGTAAGCATGCAGGTACAGCAGGCAATGAAGAAATCAAAGGGCATGCTGGCCTTCATAGCGAGAGGCTTTGAGTATAGGAGCAAGGACGTCCTACTGCAGTTGTACAGGGCCCTGGTGAGACCACACTTGGACTATTGTGTGTAGTTTTGGTCTCCTAATGTGAGGAAGTACATTTGCTATTGAGGGAGTACAGCGTAGGTCCACCAGGTTAATACCCGGGATGGCAGGACTCACATGTGATGAAAGATGGGTTGATGGACTCATTCATTGGAATTTAGAAGGATGAGAGGATATATTAAAGAAACATATAAAATTCTGCAGCCATTTTCTATGTTTCTATGTTTCTGCATGTATATCCTTGGATATTCCCAACACTACAAAAGCAAACGGTTTGGGGCATTTAAATAACACATTTAATTCAGCATGTTTGATAAGCATGCAATTGTCTGTTTTGTTCAATAACCCACAAACTGACATCCTTAAGTATGTACTAAATTTACTGAGGTCTGAGAAATATTCCCACACCATCACATTGCAGACTACTTCATGAGAGATCTGGTTTTGCTGCAAAGCAATTTACTTCATCTACAGTAATTTCACCATTAATTACAATGACATTACATTGTTTATTTTGCAGCTGTAGTGTATTCTAATGATCCAAGGTAACCTTATCCTTTAGTCCTGTACCCTTCACTATTAATAATCCAATTAAGGACCCACAGTCTCAGAATATATTAATAGCTTATTCACAAAATGAGATTTTGTAAATTGTGTCACTTCATTGAAGTCTCCTAATTATCCCTAATGCGATTTACGTGAAACAAAATTGCTTTATTCTAAATTGACACTTTTGGTGTGCATATCCAGTGTTTAAGTGAGTTTAGTCACTACTTTCTTCCTTACCAATGCAAAAATTGCAAGATCCCACAGAGCATTAACAAAATAATATATTTAAGCTGTTAAGGCTTTCAAAATGTAATATGACCAGAGCCAAATTATGTTGTTAAGTCTATTATTATTTTTGTCACTTGTTTTGTCTTCCACCCAGTCAAATCTTACTATATGTAAGTATGTACTTACGTCAAGGTAATGGAAAAGTGGGAAAAAAAACGAATGCTGTATATAGTGTGATAGCTAGTTCAGTTTAGTTTATTGTCACGTGTACTGAGGTACAGTGAAAAGCTTTTGTTGCGTGCATTCCTGTCGGCAGAAAGACATGAATACAATTGAGCCATTACATTGTATAGACACATGATGAGGGAATAACATTTAGTGCACAGTTAAGCCAGCAAAATCTGATCAAGGATAGTCCGAGGGTCACCAACGAGGCAGATAGTATGTTGAAGAAGGAACTGCAGATGCTGGAGAATCGAGGGTTACACAAAAAGCTGGAGAAACTCAGCGGGTGCAGCAGCATCTAAGGAGCGAAGGAGATAGGCGACGTTTCGGGTCGAGACCCTTCTTCGGACGTCAAAGGTAGATGTAGATCAGCATTGCCCTCTGGTAGGATGATTCAGTTGCCTGATTACAGCTGTGAAGAAAAAATGCAGATAAAAATGTACAAGGGATGCAAATAAGTAGTTTGGGAGATCAATAATGTGAGAACACCGATAAGACTTCTGATAACACGGAGAATAAACTGTTCTTGTATCAAGTGGTACACGCTTTCAAACTCTTGCATCTTCTGCCAAATGAGAGAAGGGAGATGAGAATATGACTGGAGTGGGAATGGTCCTTGGTTATGTTAGCTGCTTTCCTGAGGCAGCAGGAATAGTAGACAAAGTCAATGGAGGTGAGGCTGGTCTGCAAGATGGACAGGGTTCTATTCTCAATTCTCTACAATTTTCGGTGGTCTTGGGCAGAATAGTTGGTGAACCAAGCTGTGATATATCTGGATTTGATGGATTGGACATGGTAGTGAGCAACACAAGGGACCAGCAGGGGATGGTCCTCTCTCCCTTCCAGTTCACCATCTACATCTCGGACGTCAGATATAACTCGGACTCCTGCCACCTGCAGATGTTTTCAGATGACTCTGCAATTGCGGGCTGCAACAGTGAGGGGAGGGAAGCTGAATACAGATGTGTGGCCAATGACTTTGTTGAGTGAAGGTACATAAAAGGCTGGAGAAACTCAGCGGGTGCAGCAGCATCTAAGGAGCGAAGGAGATAGGCGACGTTTCGGGTCGAAACCCTTCTTCAGAATCACCTTCTTCAGAAGGGTCTCGATCCGAAACGTCGCCTATCTCCTTCGCTCCTTAAATGCTGCTGCACCCGCTGAGTTTCTCCAGCTTTCTGTGTACCCTCGATTTTCCAGCATCTGCAGTTCCTTCTTTAACACTTTGTTGAGTGATGTGGGCTGAATCACCTACAGCTCAACACAGAGAAGACTTAGGAGTTAGTGGTGGACTCTCGGAGGAGAGGAACACCACTGTCCCCTGTTTCCATCAATGGTGTGGATATGCCATTTTCCTGATATGCCACTAACTCTCTTTGCCCTTTGTGTACCAAATTAAACATCTATCATTGTGCATGCCTCATCAATGTTCAATATCCAAAGATAAGGTTCAGACAGTGGTCGTACCCCCACAGCATTGTATGAAGGTATTAGGCTGGATTGTCCTGAAGCTAAAATGAATGGTTGAGAAGCTTTGCAGGGAAGTGCTGGGTCCTGGAGTATCCATTTTATTAAGTGTTAATTTCATAAAGGTCAAAAATTAGAATATGAGATGTGCACGCAATTATCCCGTGAGAAATGTGCTGAAAATCAAGTTTGAATTCTCTTTAATTCCATGATGATCACTATTGGATGCACAGTCCAACCCATCTCCTTTCTTTACCTATCATAATTACCTCTAATTTAATTAGGAAATTAGAAAGCCTCCTGCCAATGCTATTTATAGAAATCCCAGCTTACATAAAAGTTAGCCTCTTGGTTACTTCTCATGGCCATTCTACATGATATCAAAGTTTATTTACTTTTTTGGGGAGTGGTCTCCTGATATTTGTGGTTTGAGGATTGGGGTGAGAAGACCCAACATCGTGTGCCCAATAGCAGTCTGGTTTAGAGATCAGTTGGTTACTAGTAGAGGGGCAGGAGTAGGAGGATTTAATTCTACATACAGGCAGCAGGTTCAGGCACCATTGAGTCAACTAACTCAGCATCTGATCCTTAATCTATCCTGGCCACTAAAATGCATGAAGTCACACAAAGCAATGCTGAGCAGTATCTCTAGCAACAATGAGCCCCTCCCCAATGAACTCATTGCATTCTATTCCCACTTTGAACAGAAGAGCAGTTGGGAAATCCACCTTCCTCGCCAGTCTCAGGTGCTCATATACCAAGGGTTGCTGCGGCAGATGTAAAATTGGCCTTCCTGAGAAAGAACCCACAGAAAGCAACAAGTCCAGGTGGAGACCCTGGCCACTTCCTCAGTCCTATGTGGATCAGCTGACAAAGGTATTCACGGACATCTTTAATCTCTCACTACTCCATTCTAAGGTCCTCGGTCCCAAAGAGAAGTATGGTAGCATGACTTAATGACTACCATCCAGTGGCACTGACATCCACCATCATGATGTATTTCTAGATAAGTGTGATGGCACAAATTAACTCCAACCAGCCTTGATTCACTGCAGTTTACTTCCCATTGCAACAAGTCCTGGACCCCAAAATCATCTCTGGAACATCTAGGCATCAATAACTTCTGTTAGACTCCTATTTATTGACCTTAGCTCACCTTCATTGCCAGCTTGCTTTGGGAACAACCCTACGCAAGATCGCAAGAAATTGCAGAGACTTGTGGATATAGCCCAGTCCATCACCCAGACCATATTTCCCACCATTGATTCCATCTACCCATAGCAGCTTCAAACCGTGCACCTATAGACTCCCCCCCCCCCACTTACCAGGCTTTTGGATGGTCTTTCCATAAACTAGGGTACTGTCCAATTGAGCTTCACATAATTGAGAACATTGGACTTGATGTGCTTCAATGCTGATGTTCTATGGAACTGATGTGCTTCATTGCTGAGAGCTATATTCTGCACCCTTTACTCTATCTCTAGTAACCGAGTTGGAATATTGTATTAATGTATATTATATCTGTTCTTTTTGGATAGCTTGCAAAACAAAACTTTTCACTGTTCCACAGTACGTGACAATAATAAACCTAAACCTAAACCTAAACCTAAGCTGTGTCTTCCCCAACCCAAAGCAGTCCCAAAGTTTCTCACAGAGAAGAGAGTGAGAGATGAGTGATGTGAGGGAACCTCAATTAGTACTGCTGATGTTCCCATCAACAACCAGACACATTTCCTCCACTGCAGCAATGAATGCTTTTCACAAAGCGTTTCCAAAAAATGAAATTCCAAACGGTCTATCAAGCGCATAGCATTGCTGTTTTATGGGCACTAAAGCATATAGGGAGCTTGTCCTTCTCCAGGTTAATGCAGCCTCTTGCTATTATACATCACCTTTCCTTGCAGAAAGAAGGGGAGTATGCAAGTAAGTGTCTCTATTATGGTTGGGTAGTGTCGCTCTCATGATTGAATAGCTGCCCGAGCGAGCAAAGTGTGGGTTGCACTTCTGAGGTGAGCAACTCTGCCAAGGTTCCAAAGGTAAGATAAACAATTTGATTGATAGTGTTAGGTCTTAATTGATGGGGCTGTGGTGGGGTTTTTCCAACAAAACATTGATTCAGGCTCTTTTGGTTCAGTGCAGTAGGTCGGCGATATTAATTAAACATGAGATCACTCACCTTGACAACTCGTGTGAGGTTATTAAACTTCTTTGTGCACTTCATTCACATTCACTGGGCAACACATTTGTCAGTGGCACATTACTTCTCTCTGTCATGTCATCATGTATCTGAGTGGCCATTTGCCCTCTGCCGTTCTCTATTCCATCTCTCCCACAAGGCCTCCAGCCATCAAGAGAAAACCTTGGTTTTCATGTGCATCCACATTCAGCCATTGTCCAATTTTCCACAGCTTAGATTCAGTTCTATGGCTAGATGCAGGAAAAATGTTCCCCATGTCCAGAATCAGGGGTCACAATTTAAGAATAAGGGGTAAGCCATTTAGGACTGAGATGAGGAAAAACGTTTTCACCCAAACAGTTGTGAATCTGTGGAATTATCTGCCACAGAAGGCAGTGAAGGCCAATTCACTGGATGTTTTCAAGAGAGTTAGATTTAGCTCTATGGGGTCAAGGAATCAAGGGATATGGGGAAAAAGCCGGAACAGGGTACTGATTTTTGGATGATCAGCCATGATCATATTGAATGGCAGTGCTGGCACAAAGGGCCAAATGGCTTACTCCTGCACCTATTTTCTATGTTTCTATGTTCTCAAGGAATTGCCCTCAGTTACTGTAGCCACAATAAATGTCCCCTTTAAGAGGTTCAAGGTGCGGCAGATATTAGGCTCCTTATGAGTATGCATGCCCACTGAATCGTGCACGTAACACTTACTGTAGTGCTCATTCAAAACAGCATTAGCAAATAAAAAAAACATGCTATTCACAGTGCAATGAATGGATGCTGCTTAACAGTACATCATGATCTTTTGTGTTAATTTTCAGACCTTATCAAATCACTAATGTTTTGATCCCGATATTAAATAAAGAATGGAATTGTTGCAGCATTTTCTCTGTTTTTACATACTTTATGCTAACAAACCTGCGCACAAGAACACAAAAAAAATATATAAGCAGGGGTAGGCCACCAGGGCCCTCAGGTCTGCCCTATCATTCAGTATGATTGTGGCTGATCTACGCTGGCCTCACTCCTTCACTTTAAATTTTAGAGATACAACTTGGAAACAGGCCCTTCAGCCCACTGAGTCTGTGCCGACCAGTGGACCCCTCCCCCCCATACACCTGTACGATCCTACACACTAGGAACAATTTACAATTGACAGAGGCAATTAACCTACAAATCTGTACATCTTTGGAATGTGGGAGGAGACTGGAGCACCCGGGGAAAAGTGAGAATGTACAGACGGCACCCAAAGTCAGAATCAAACCAGGGTCTTTAGCTGTGTAAGGCAGCAATATGCTGCGCCACCATGCCACCCCATAACTAGTACTAGTTCCCAATTATCCTCAATTCCTCGACATTTCAAATATTTATTTATTTTCACTTTCTATAATTCCAGAGATTTGACATCCAATTCCCTGAGGATCAGCGCTTCACTGCCTTTGAGAAAATATATTTGTACTCATCTCAACTGAAAAAAGAATAGGCCCCTTAAGGGCCTGTCCCACCAGCACGCGATTGCATGCGGCTAACGAGACCTAACGCGGTCGCTTGAGCCGTACGGCCTCGCGGGGCCGGTCCCACTTCGATCGCCGGAGGCGTATAGAGTTGTGCGGGGCTGGTCCCGACATCGCACGGGGCTCCAAAAAACTGACACTGTCCAAACATTCCGTGCGGCAACAGCCTGTCGGCACGCAGCCGCATTGAGAACATACGCAGCATCTTGACGCCGTACGCAATGTCTTGACGTAATACGCAGCATCTTGACGGCGTACGCCTAGCGCATGGTGTTGCGCGATGACGTCACCGCCTGACGCCGTGCGACGTCCAAATTCAGTCGGCCCGCCTCCTGCCCAGCTGATTGGTGCGTATGATGCCGGGACCAGCCCCGCACAACTCCACACGCCTCCGCGGGACCTACCCTGCGAGGCCGTATGCCTCAAGCGACCATGTTTGGTCGCGCCAGACGCATACAAACGCATGCTAGTGGGACAGGCCCTTTATGTTACAGTGGTGTCCTCTTTGTTTAGAACTCTCACATGAGGTGAACACTTCAGCATCTACCCTTTCAAGCTTGCTTGGGGATACATGTTCTGAAATAAAGGTTACCCCTCATTTTTCTAAACTCCAAAGAGTACCGACTCCAAAATAGGTAGGATAGGGGGCGCTGTCCTGTATGGTATGGCTGCCCAGCCTGCAGCTGTTTGTTTTTCACTCTTTTTTTATTTTTAGTGAGTTTTAGTGTTTTGTTTTTGGAGTTCTAGTTTATTTTATGTGGGGGGGGGGGGGGAGGAGGGGGAGACTACTTTTCAGGGTCCCTCCCTGGACGGAGAGGCAGCTTTTCTCCGGGCTGCAGTTTCGACCCGTCCTCGCGGCCTACCGGCAGGCTTCGAGCAGCATTTCCTGAGGGGACCACCCAGAACCTTGGCTTTGGCAGCGGCACAGCGCTGGAGCACTATCGTGGCGCGGGCGATGCCTTCCCCCTGGTCGCCGCGCTGGAACTCCGGTATGCTGGGACCACCGAGAAAAACATCGCGGAGCTGCGGGTCTGTGGAGCAGCCAGCTGCGGGCGGCGGTGCTGACTTTAACATCGGGAGCCAGTGGAGCTCCATCCAGTGCGGCCTTGTTGGCTTCGGAAACTGCGGACTCCGGTAAGGAAGCGGCCGTTCCAGGTGTCCCAAGCCGCTGGGAGGATTCTCCCGACGCCGGAGCACCATCACCCGACGAGAACGGCCTGGAACATCGGGCCGCTGTGAAGGCGACTGCGGAGGCCTCCATAGGCCCAACTATGGGTGGACATGGGGATGGGGACTGGACATTGTGCCTTCCCTCATAATAGGAACCATTGTGGGGGGATGATTTTTATGTTTAAATCTCTTTACTATTGTTATGTCTGTATTCTTTTTATATGTGCTGCATTGGCAAGAAGCATTTCACTACACCTATGGTGTATGTGACCAATAAAATAACCATTGAACCTTTGGACCTAAACTGTTTAGCTTCTATTGATAAGACAACTCTCTCATCCCAGGAATTAGCTAAGTGAATCTCAATTGGACTGCTTCCATGTTAATTATAAATATTATTAGACTTTAGAGATGCAGCATAGACATGGGCCCTTTTCCCTAACGAGTCCAGGGTGACCAGTGATCACCCTTTCCATTAGCACTATCCCACACAGTAGGGATAAATTACAATTTACAAAACGCAATTAACCTATGAACCTGTACATCTGTAGAGCACCCAGAGAAAATTCACGTGGTCATAGGGAGAAGGTACAAACTCCATACAGACAGCACCCATAGGCAGGATTGAACCTGGGTCTCTGATGCTGGAAGACAGCAACTCTACCGCCGTGCCACCCTATAAAAAAACATGTTAAAATGTCCTGGTTGATAAAGTAAGATTTCACTCTGCTGCTGATCAAAGTCAATTTGTGGAAGACATCCTCACTCCATGCAGTGAACTTCAGGCTTTCCCTACCCCAAAGTATCTACAGTAGAGACTCTGAAATTGGCACGTGTTCAGCCATGGCCTTTTACTATTTGGTCCGATAGCAGTGGAGACTACAGCCATTTCTGATACTTAGTTTAATTAATGTTAATTGTTGGTGCACAGAGTTGTATGATTTGCAAGGCAACAAAAGAATGGTGCAGCTCAGGGGGTGAGTTGTTCTGAACAATAGTAGATTGTTCTGATTATGATTATCAAAGGAGGATGTAAGATGAAAAAAGAGAACCAATATTTTCTGTTGCAGGTGTCAATAACCAGGACCATTCCAGAGTGGTTACACAGAGACTGTATGTGCTGGAATCTTCAGCAGAAAAAACAAAACTGCTGTTGGAATTCAGTGGATTAATGAGCATCTGTGGAGAGAAATTGAATTTAAAGAAGAGTCCCAACCTCAAACATGGCTGTCCATTTCCACCCACAGATGCTGCCTAACCTGTTAACATCCTGCAGAATTGCCATTCTAGAGTGATGCTGGAACCATTTTTTCATCACGGCCGGAAATAGAGATTTGGAAACATAAACCTAATTTCAATTGAGACTCAGCAGATGAATTAAACATCTCCAAAATGAACTTGGCAGATTTTTGTTAAGCAAGTGGGTTAAGAGCTGTGGAACTCAGGCAAGTAGAGGTGAATCGGACAGTAACATGGCTTCTGGATGGGCTATCTAGAAGACTGATAACAGAGGGGAAGAAGCTGCTCCTGAGTTGTGCTTTCAAGCTTCTGTACTTTCTGCTGGATGAAAGCAGGGAGAAGAAAGAATAACCAGCATGAGGCATATCAGTTTTTTATTTGAAAACCATGTATCATTTTCCTTCCACTTCACAATTATGCGCCACTTTGTGTTGGTTTATCACATAAAATCCCAATAAAATACATTTACGTTTGTGGTTGTAACGTGACAAAATGTGGAAAAGTGGAAAGGTTCAAGGGGTGCAAGCCACTGTATGTTGACTGCTTTTCCAAGGCAATGTGAAGTGTAGATGGGGGTCAATGGTGGGAAGTCTGATCTGTGTGATGGTCTGAGCTACATCGTCATCCCTCTGTAATATTTTGCGGTCTTGGGCAGAGCTGTTTCCAAAGCATGCAGAATGTCCTCAGTCTTCTCGGGATGCAAAGGCGTTAATGTGTCGTCTTAGCTTCTGAATCAATGTGGTTGGTCCACAACAGATGGTTGGTAAAATTAAGGCCAAAAAACATGAAGCTCTCAACCATTTCCACTTCTGCACCATTGATGTTAATTGGGGCAAGTACTCCATTGTGCTTCCTGGAGTCAATAACTAGTTCCTTCATCTTGCTGACAGTGAGGGAAAGGTTATTATCCTACCCCATGTTACTAAACTCTCTATCTCAATCTTGGACTCCGTTGCATCATTGTTTGTGATTCGGCCCACCTATTGTGGAAGATAAGTTGTCACCTATCCTGCAGCTTCCACCTAATCTGCCATACAAGCCTTCAACACTCTTCTGATCCTCCAGTACTGGGAAATCAAGTGGGAAAGTCCCTCTGCTGAAGTACTGTTCCACTGGAAAAACAGCTTAAAATGGCAATGGCTCCTTCTGAATCCCAATGTTCCAATTCTGCTTAATTTGTGCCCCTCATTGCATGTTGTGTAGCAAGCGTACAGAGTATACACCATGAATGATGGAAGGGTCTCGACCCGAAACGTTGCCTATCTCCTTCGCTCCTTAGATGCTGCTGCACCCGCTGAGTTTCTCCAGCTTTTTGTGTAACCCTCGATTCTCCAGCATCTGCAGTTCCTTCTTTAACACCAATATATTTCTCCCAGCTTTGTATTGACAGGAAAGAAATTTGTTATTTTGTTGAATACGGTAAATGCACTATATTTTAACATGTGCACTTCGTATTTTTTTCCCCTGTAATTTGCTCCTATTTAGGTGAATGGTATTGAGAGCTGGTAGCAAAGTGCAAAATGCATGCTCTCAGTTATCGTGCATCTAGTGCATTCAATGGGGATTTAATTTCTACCATTTCAGTACTTTGAAAATAATGAATTCAAGGCTAATGTGCAGAGAACTTAGCAAACAAGCACTATAAAAAGCAATTCCAAGTCTGGCAGGGCAGGGTACCAATCATTGGATAAAACAGATAAAATCATGTATGATTCTAATTGCTAGCTAACAATGCCATTACTATCAACAATTATGCTGACAGCAGCTTTTTGACTTAGATTTCTCATTTGTTTGAACATTTACCACAACTTTAGAATACAATCATCAAGGGCTAACAGCCACTGTAGTTTATGATTTTCACACTTCACTTTTTGAGTGGTCTGAAGAGTCCAAAAGTCCAAAGCTAGAAAACAGACATAAAACATTATCATTATTCTGAATTTCAGTCCTCCTTATGGTTCATTTGACATTCAATTGTGAATTGGCTTAAAGATGAGAACATACATTTTTAATGTAATGAGTAGCATTCCTGTCTAAATTGATGGCACTCTTGCTTCTGAGACAGAAAAGGTTGCAGGGTCAAGACCATCTCCAGATATAAGTCTCGATTGGCAAACTGAAGCACTATTGACAAACCACTGTAAAATATGCAGTGCTGGAGTCTTCTTGCGTTTGAGGCAGCGGAAGTTATGTAACGGGGGTGGAGGACAGCGCAGTCGAAAATGACGTGCTGTGCTGTTTACAGGTCTGCTCCACACACGCAGGCTGCTGATGAACGCAGCCCCCTGTGATACATGTTGGCGTTGAACCGGCCGACCCCTGTACGGGGCCGGTTCAGGGCGACCCACTCTTTGCGGGGCAGGTCCGAGCAGGGTGGGGCTGTGATGTTTGGTGCAACAGTGAATTGTGGAGGTCATGAAGTCTGTCCCCAACTGGTTCTCTATGCTCCTAGTGTGTTGAACCTGGAGCCACAGAGGCTCGCTGCGTGACAGAATAGGGGCGACGAGATGACAGGCGTTGAGTAACTCAGCGGGTCTGGTATCGTCCCTGGAGATCATGCCAACTGACCCACTGAGTTATTCTAAAACTTTGTGTCTTTTTTTGACAAAGCATTACATTGTCAAAGGTAATCTCTTTTGCATGAAGTATTAATTTAAGGCTTCTCTGCTCCCTTATGCGTACAGTATGTAAAGATCCATTTTTTGTAAGCAAAGAGGAATTGAAACTAGGTTTCTGAACCTCAACCAATGTCACTGAAGCAGGTTATCTTTTTTTTAATACTAGTATATATATTTTTTAATTTATTGATCAATTTGTGTTTATAATATTAACTATGAATACTGTGTTTACAGATCTGTTATGCTGCTGTAAGTATTAACTTCATTGTTCTATTTTAGGTACATATGATAATTACTCTTGATTCATAACTCGCTTGACTCTTGCAAATGATCATTCCATTAAGTGGGGGAACTATATACACATTGATTGTTCTATATTACAACAGTGACTACACTTCAAAATACTACTGTTAAATATTTTGGGATGCATACAAGAATGGTACAAGAGCAGGGAGGTTCTACTGCAGTTGTACAGGGTCTTGGTGAGGCCACACCTGGAGTATTGCGTACAGTTTTGGTCTCCCAATCTGAGGAAAGACATTCTTGCCATAGCGGGAGTACAGAGAAGGTTCACCAGACTGATTCCTGGGATGGCACGACTTCCATATGAAGAAAGACTGGATAGACTTGGCTTGTACTCGCTGGAATTTAGAAGATTGAGGGGTGATCTCATAGAGACTTACAAAATTCTTAAGGGGTTGGACAGGCTAGATGCAGGAAGATTGTTCCCGATGTTGGGGAAGTCCAGGACAAGGGGTCACAGTTTAAGGATAAGGGGGAAGTCTTTTAGGACCGAGATGAGAAAATCGTTTTTCACAAAGAGAGTGGTGAATCTGTGGAATTCTCTGCCACAGAATGTAGTTGAGGCCAGTTCGTTGGCCATATTTAAGAGGGAGTTGGATGTGGCCCTTGTGGCTGAAGGGATCAGGGGGTATGGAGAGAAGGCAGGTACAGGATACTGAATTGGATGATCAGCCATGATCATATTGAATGGCGGTGCAGGCTCGAAGGACCGAATGGCCTGCTCCTGCACCTAATTTCTATGTTTCTGTGTTTAATGGTTTAAGATGAAACTTAATGATCAGATACGCAATTCCAGCAAGTTCTAATTCAGCACCTGAATTGGTTTGGGGACTTTGAAAATTGTACAAATCCCACTTCAGCTAAAATGTGAATGGATTAAAACTCTTGTGTTTTCCATGAAACCTCCGAATCTCATATCACTTACAAGTTACAAATTTCAAGTTACATTTATTGTCACATACACCAATTGGTGCAGTGAAATTTGAGTTACCATGCAGCTCACAAATAAAATAAAATGACTCAACGCTATAGAATTTAACATGAACACCCCCCATGGCCGAATCAATGTTTCCACTGTGAGGGAAGGCAATATAGTTCAGACATCTTCCTCTTGTTCATCCGTGATCGGGGCCTCTTTGAGCCCTCCATAGTCGCCTCAACATCGTCCCGATGTTTCAGGCCCTCTCGCCAGGATGATTAAACTCTGATGTTGAAACGGAAGAACACTCTCAGCGGCTTATAGTTCCGAATCGGCCACATCTTGCCAGAGACTGCGGTTTCCGAAGTCCACAGGCCGAGCTGGGCGGAGCTCCAACACTGACGATCCTCGGTGAAATATCCCAGGCCTCCGCGATGTTAAAGTCAGCGCTGGAAGCTCCGCAGACCATGATCCACTGTGTTAAAGTTGCAGGCCCTCTGGAGCTCCACAACAGTGACCCCCGGTAAGGCATCGCCCGCACTGCGATGGAATTCAGTGCTACGCCGCTGCTGAAGCTCTGGCCGGTCTCCGGCAGGAAAGGCAGCGCCAATCCAGATGCTAGGCCGCGAGGGGAGGGGGCGAAGATGCGACTCGGAGAAAAGACGCATCCTCGACCAGGTAGTAACTGGGAAACAGTTTCCCCCTTCCCCTCCCCCCAACCCCGCATAAAATAGACTAAATGACCTCCAAAGACATACTTTTAGACAGACTAAAAATAACAACAAGGGTGAAAGGACAGACAGCTGCTGGCGAGGCTGCCACACTCGATGGTGCCACCACTCGAACCACCGTAGAGTGGTTAATGAGAATACAATACATCTACTGAATTGAACCCATACACTATGGAACGCTATCTACACTTGCAAGACATCCTTCAGAATGCAATAAAGTACTGTATGTTTAAGGACTAATGCAATCAAAACGACAGAACATATTCACTATCTCTATGGCTGTGTCATTACTAATTCCGCAGACCAGTTTATCCAAAACACAGAGTACTTAATTGGCAACAAATGAAGATAAACCATAAATAGACACACTCACAAGATCTGTACATAATTCTTTGGAATAATGGAGGTGTTTTGCTGAGCTAAATGCTCCCAAAACTGGATAAAGTGGTCAACCACACAGTATTAAGGACTGACATCTAACTGAGAGAACAATGAAAATAAATAAATCAATAAGGTAACATTGTAAGAAAGGGATAAAATATGAATGCTAGAAATATGAATTAGAAAGAAAACGTGTCTGAATGTCATCAAATATAAAATATTAATAAATTCTGGAAAAATGCACCGACACCAACACTAAAAATGTGGATTTTTTTAAAGATACGAAGCAGGTATATCCCTTTTATTTTATTTTATTTTCTTTATATTTTCCCTTTTTTTTCTCTTCTCTTTCTTTCGCGGGCTTTACATCTTTATGGGCTCTCTCTTTTTCACGTACTATTAATACCACTATCTTGTCTAACCATATAACCATATAACCATATAACTTTCTCTATTTTTCTTTTTCTTGCTTCTGTTACTTTTCTATTATTACATTTTTAAACAAGAAGTAGACAATGAAATGTATTATGTTATTTTTGATTTATATTATTGTACATTACTTCTAATTAAAAAAATAAATTAATTAATTAAAAAATATATATATTAAGAGCCAAGATATTAACAGGCATATATGCAAGGTAGGCGAGAGGAAAATTACCTGAATTTCACCATCGTACTCACGCTCCATACAATGTACACATATTTTGGCAATAATGAGTACTTATCTGGAACCCCAGTGGGCCTCAGTTGTCATCAACCCAAGGGAGCACATTAATTGGAGGCTGACAAGATCGTCATCAACTGGAATAGGCAACAAGAGAAAATAGATCACTTCAAAGCCTTTCAGCCGAGAATGCAACCCAGCAGGCTGTGTGAGTGTAGTGGGGTTGAAGACGATGGGGTGATAAAAGCCCTCCTGCTTCTACTGACACTCAATTATTGTCAATATGAAAATAAATATTCTTGTCAATATGAAAAGAAATATTCAATATTCACTGGAATTTAGAAGGATGAGAGAGGATCTTATGGAAACATATCAAATTCTTAAGTCATCGGACGGGCTAGATGCAGGAAAAATGTTATCGATGTTCGGGAAGGCCAGAACAAAGATCACAGTTTAAGAATAAGGGTTAGACCATTTAGGACTGTAATGAGGAAAAGTTGTGAATCCAGAGAGTTGTGAATCTGTGGAATTCTCTGCCACTGAAGGCAGTGGAGGCCAATTCACTGGATGTTTTCAAGGGAGAGTTCGATATAGCTCTTAGGGCTAACTGAATCAAGGGATATGGGGAAAAAGCAAGAATGGGGTACTGATTTTAGATGATCAGCCATGATCATATTGAATGGTGGTGCTGGCGCAATGGGCCAAATGCCCTATTCCTCCACCAATTTTCTAAGTTTTTTTGTTTCTATGTCCCTACCCTACAGCCAAACCTTAACCATATAACCATATAACCATATAACAATTTTTTAACCTTTCCATTCAAATGCTCATATTTAATGGTTATTACGTCAGGAAGTAGATGGATCAGAATTGGGTAGAAATCAGGTTTGTTTGAACATTTAACTTGAAATGAACCATCTATCCATGCAAAAATAATCCCCAAAATTTAGCATGCATTTCCACAGTTGCTGTTGAACCTTAGCGTGATTTGAATATTTCTTGATTTCTGTCATTAAAGAAAGGGAATGTGAATCCAAGCAGCCAACCAGAGCAAAACATAAAGAAAATGAGTTAGCTAATAGGTGGGGGAGGGAATGTTGGAGAATGTAACCAAGGGTGGAGGTGATAATTGGAGAAGATAAAAGGATGCAGATTGTGCACTCTGTTAAGGAAGGAGTTTGGGGAATACAATATAGAACGAGTGGGGGGCATGGCTGGTAGAGAGAGGGTAGAGGGTAGGGACACAGAATATGGAGGGTGGAGATGAACGAATGGAGGACATGGAGGGGGCCAGAGAAATTTTGTTTTTGTTTCAGTTTTGAAGATACAGAGCGGAAACAGGCCTTTTGGCCCACCGAGTCTGTGCCGACCAGCGATCCCCACACATTAACACTACCCTACACACACTAGGGACAATTTACATTCATACCAAGCCAATAAACCTACAAACCTTTGGAGTGTACGTCTTTGGAGCGTGGGAGGAAACCGTAGATCGCAGAGAAAATCCATGCAGGTCACGAGGAATGCAGTTCCTTCCAACACACACTATCAGCATAAACACCAAGGAAAAAAGTTTTGCATTTGCAGTTTTGTTTGTGGTAAAAGAAGAGAAAACAATTCTCCATGACTGCCAAAGATTTTGCCATTTGCAGAATGCAGCATTTTGTAACAGGTGTTTCTTTGACGTAGAGGGTACTTTTGAACCCGGGAGTGTTCACCGCTGACTGTACTCTGAAACCGTCCTTGGAAAGGGACTGTTTTGGATGGATTAATCTGTCATTTTGCGGACCGGAGAATAAACCTGAATGCTGTGTGGCCACAAGTGGTGTGAAGGCACAGATGTGATGTGTGTCTGTTGCCACAGGACGGCCAACTGCAGACCTCGATTTCCGGAGGAGTCGAGCGCAAGCTGTTGGCCGAACAGTGGAATCTGTTCGGCTGCAGGAAGACTGCTTTACAAAATGTGTGACCTCGGTGTGGAACCGTAACAGAGAAAACATCGGATTTGGCAATGAGCAGGCAGAAAGAGCAGATGGATGTGATCGGCCTCCAACACTGAGGCTCAAACGCTTCACGAGGCTGTTGCTTCTTACATGGACTCAATCCAACAACAAAAAGTGCGGAGTGTGCCATCTGGACACTGACGCTGTTGAGACCTGTTGACATTTATTGCAATGGACTGCGACATTTTTGCCTGCGTTGGATTATCCATCAGCTTCCTTCTAGGTTGTGAGCGGTCCTTGATTATGTCGGTTGCTTTCCCGAAACAGTGTGAAGTGTAGATGAAGTCGGTGTGGGGGAGTGCTGTACAGAAAAAATAAGCTAATGGTCCACCAAACATTTATTCTAGGTGAGTTAGTTAGTCTTTAGTCAGAGGGTAGTGAATTTGTGAACATTTTTGCCGCAGAAGGCTGTGGAGGCAAAGTCAGTGGATATTTTTAAGGCAGAGATGGATAACGATATAACCATATAACCATATAACAATTACAGCACGGAAACAGGCCCTCTCGGCCCTTCCAGTCCGTGCCGACCATTTGTTTTCCCCTAGTCCCATCTACCTGCACTCAGACCATACCCCTCCATTCCCTTCACGTCCATATACCTATCCACTTTACTCTTAAATGTTAAAATCGATCCTGCCTCCACCACTTCTGCTGGAAGCTGATTCCACACAGCCACCACCCTCTGAGTAAAGAAGTTCCCCCTCACGTTACCCGGAAACCTCTGTCCCTTAATTCTCATGTCATGATAGATTCAGGATAGATTCTTGATTAGTGCGGGTGTCAGGGGTTATTAGAAGAAGGCAGGAGAATGGGGTTAGGAGGGAGAGATAGATCAGCCGTGATTGAATGGCAGAGTAGACTTGATGGCCCGAATGGCCTAATTCTGCTCCTATTAATTATGACCTATGACCTTATGGTTGTAGACAGCTGAGGGATGTATGGAACTGCAACATTTCATTTACGTGGGTTATTCCTTATTGCCATACACAGTATTAATGGAAGTACCCTTATTAATGGAAGGCTGTTCAGAAACCTAATAACAGAAGGGAAGAAACAGGTCCTGAGTGGTGGTGCATGTTTTCTAGCTTATGTACCTTCTGCGATGGGAATAGGGTGAGGAAGGAATGACCAAGGTGGGACATGTTTTCGGTTTTGTTGAATGCTTTCATGGCATTGTAGAGTTATACAGCATGAAAGCTCCATGCCGACCAAGCCTACTTGAGTTAGACCCACTTGTCTGTGCCTGGTCCATATCCCTTTCAAACCTTAGCTATCCATGCACCTTTCTGTCTGGGAGATGCCTGCAGGAAGCAGACAACAGGAGTTCAATATTTGTTCCTCTGGTCCTTTTTATAGCCTCCGCCCCTCACCTTCGACATGATCTCTAGTTTTAGACTTTCATGATTTTTAAACTTTCATGATTTTATAAACTTTTGAAAGATCACCACTTTGCTTCCTCTCTCCAGGGAAAAAAGGTCTGAGCCTATCCAGCCTCCCACGACAACTCAACTCCTCCAGAACCAGAAATGTATTTGCAAATCTTTTTTGCATTCTTTCCAGGTTAAACAATTTACAATTGAATATATATGTACTTAAATAGTAAGATTAAATGAGAACTTACCAGTTTGAAGTATGATCCTTATTTTATGAGGAGTTATGATGAGAGATTACGTGAAGATGCCCCGCCAGAGCGCATGCTTCAAAGCAGCGGCGTGAAAACACAGAAACCCAATTGCTGAAATAATATAGTAAGGCTTTTAGAAGACTAGAACTACCAGATGATCCTTTAGATTATGAGGGTGGGAGCAGAGGGCACGTAATCCCTTATCGTAACTCCTCATAAAATAAGGATCAAACTTCAAACTGGTAAGTTCTCATTTAATCTTACTATTTTACTTTGGAGTCACGTGAGTGACTACGTGAAGGTTTCAAACCTCTGTGCCTTCGACAGGCCCCAGCTTCAGGCGGGGCCTGTCGAAGGCAAGTGGGGAGTGGGGGGGGGGAGCGCTGCCGTGCTACCGCTGCCATGGCCTACCCTTGCTGCTGCCTACACCTGCCGCTGCCATTGCCTACCGCTGCCGCTGTCTATCCCTGCTGCTGCCATGGTGTAACCCAAAGTTTCATGCCGCAGATACAGTTCCATATGACACACTGCCTTAGTTGACATTAGTTACATTATACTTGGTTACATTAACCAAATAATGTATCAAACATTGTTTAATTTATACAATAAATGTCTTAAACAATAAAATTTTACACAATTGGAATAACCCCTCTTTCGCAGGGGAAATTACAAAGGAGAACTCAAACAGAACCCAAAACAGCTTGCCCAATCTTTTCATTGCGAGGACAGGTTTGTCAGAAACCCAAAAAGGTTCCTTAACTGTACTATCCTGCGGTGAGGATTTGGTCTAATGGCACGTCCTGCGCCTTTGCTGCGTACGTTGATGCAGCCCTGGTGGAGTGATTTAAACACATCAGTGTCTACTCCAGCAAAATGGAAACCTGTTTTGGTCATCTAGCAATAACTTGTACTGACACCTTTGTATGAGGTTTTATGTGGCTGATGACCATCGCTGTTTCAGAGCCTCTGAGACTCTTGATGACCTTGATATTATTAGCTCAGATGCGTAATTACATATAGTCTAAGATCAATGGGTATATTTTAAGCTTATTTTGGTTCCAGCCATCCCTGGCCTGCTCTGTTTGATTAGATCGAATGCATAAAACACAATATCATCTACAGAAGAATGCATTCCAGTCAAACCTTTTGCAATATTTGGACCCATAATGCTGCACTATGAACATGATCAATTTGAGCATTAACTTCCTGAAAGGCAGAGATGTAATTGGAGCCCATTGCCAAAGCAGCGTGAGAACTATGCTCACATCCCAGATTTCTGAATACGTATGTCTGGGAGGGTTTTGTTAAAATACCTCCTATGGATCGGCCACCAATAGATGAGATCCGACAGAGTGTTGTCCGGACCCTTGCCCTAAGTAGGAGGACAAAGTGCTTCTAGCACTATAAATTGCACTATAGCTTAACTGCTCGTCAAAATGCAATGTAGCCAGGAACTCCAATACATCCGGTATGCCTGCAACTTATGATAAGATATATTTACTGTAAACAGGACATCTCCCATTTCTTAATATGAGATACATATTGGTTTTTAGTATTATCTCTCCAGACCATCGTAATCGCATCGACGGTTCTACTCAATAGTCTGTCCCTGGAGCAGTCTGATCAGAAGATACAAATCAATAAATTAATATGCTCATGTAAAGGGGAACTTTCCTGCTGTCCCAGTGTGAACCAACAAGTAATTGGGATGATCACGAATGCTGTGTCATCCGTCTCAAACCAATGGGACCATGCTGTGTGGACCAGTTTAGAACCCACTAAACACCTAAGTGTGGTCATACTCCATTTTGGTGAGACATTGATTGAATGAGGAAGAAATGGGGAAGCGTAAGAACATACATCCGCAATGTAGCGAGAATGTATCCTCCGCTACTGCCCCTAGATTTGGTTCCCATGCCGAATACAGGTACTGATAATTTAACCCAGGTACAACAGATCTATGTCTGGCAATTCATACCAGCTAACAATGATTTTGAACTTTTGGATTCTTAATTCATTTTATGTTTGTCATGGAATTTACATGACCTGGTGTCTGCAACTTCCGCATTATCTCTACCTGATAGGTAAATATCTGAGACCCAGATGTTCCTTGTAATGCACCAGTGCCAGATAAGGTTAGGCAGACTGTTACAGAATAATGACCTCATTCTACCCATGTGATTGATATGGGTACCAGCTGTGGTATTGTGAATCTGAAACTGCAAATGCATCATGCTTTGTTGAGCAGAATTCTTTAGGCCATAGAATGCACCCAGCAATTCTACGCAGTTTACCCCAGCCTCTGCAGGGTTAATGCTTCTTTCACATTTTTCCTGCCGTCCCAGCCAGACTTGATATCAGTGGCTCCTCATCCTGAAGCTCCCTTCAGTTTGTAGACTAAGATTATGAAGTCCGAATGTCGCTAGTACATCTCGAGGCATTAGTTACAATTTTGGCCCTAGTCAAAGTACTGTCATCTTAATTAACCAATGATGACCTCAAATAGCCAATCATTCTAAATGGTACTAATCTAAGTTTAATTAGATGGGTGAGGACCTAACCTCTCAACAGGTATGTGGTAGCTGAATATTTATCTTTCAGATCTATGGCTGCCAATATAACACCCTTTTTTATCCCAGTGACAATACTGACAGTTTTATTTAAACCTTTTATACTGGACCTTAAGGGTTAAGTATGTTCCTGCCCAGAATGACTCGTCACCCACCATCGTCCTCTTGGGTGGGGAATTGGACACAATTGTTAAGGCTGATATGCATGATCCACCTATAGAATTAGTGGTATTGAACCCCAATACCAAACTGTGTCTATTTTGTACGAGTGGATGTAATTCCGAAATACATTTTCGAGATCCCCGGATACAGTCCAATATTCACTTACTGTTGCATAATCTGAAAGGATACGGTTTTTGAGGTGGCATCCTGGCCTCAGTTTTAGTCTCATCGTCCAGGTATTCCGCTGGGTACTAGAGGATCTGCGCAAGGCTGTGAACCGTTGGTTGAGCGTAGGCTGGATATTTATTTTTTTATTTTTTTAGGTCTTTTGCAGCCTTAATTCATGCGCCCTCGCGATGCGCTCCTTTAGAGCGATGCACAGTAAACAGGTGTTTCATATGTGAATTTTTCCCCATTATGAAGTGAGGACCATTAATTTGCTGGCCAAATTGTTATTCCCGACTTCACCGGTATGGTAACTTGCTAACCACATCCGGGACACCTGGAGCGTGGCTCTTCTTGTTTGGTGTATGCACATAAGCAGTGACACCAACTTCAGGGTGAGCATTCTATTGCCCTGGCTCTCCCGGCTGATGCGCACGGGAGGTCACACACAGCCCTAAACGAGGTGCTGGTGTGATGCGTCCCTTAACTCCAGGGTCAGCATCCTACTGCCCTGGCTCTCCCGGCTGATGCTCACGGGAGGTCATACACACAGCCCTGTCAACAGGTGCTTGTGGCGCGGCTCTCCCATAGGCCTGCGCTGTGAAAAAGTTCGGTGTCAGCAACCCATTGACCCGAACTGGTCTGCCCTTTCCCACAGGGAGACCCTGAGCAGCCCTCTACTAGGCGCTGCTGGCACGGCTCTCCCGTAGGCCGGCATTTTCACACATGAAGCAGCCCTATCGCAGGCACTGCTAGCGCGGCTTTCCGTAGCCCAGCTCTGTGACAGATACGGCGTCAGTAGAACACTGACCCGTCCTGTTCTCCCCTCCAGCAGGGAGACCTTGAGCAACCCTGCCCCAGGCGTTGCCAGAGTCGCCTCTCGTAGAGACCGGTGCTTTTTTACATGAAGCAGCCCTGTTCCAGGTGCTGCTGGCATGGCTCTCCCGTAGGCAGGGAGACCTTGAGCAACCCTCTCCTTAGGCGTTGCAGGCGCCGCCTCTCCTAGAGGCCGGCGCTTCTTCCCGTGAAGCAGCCCTGTTCCATGCGCTGCTGGCGCGGCCTGTCCCATAGTCCCGCGCTATTATAGTGGAGTTTCACTAATTTGGTAGTGTGAATTTGTAAAGGATGAAATACCCTTATTATCGAAGAGGAACTCTTGCAGCCCGACTCACCTGAGTTCCAATAGGGCTGCACAAGTTCTCTCTCCCTCCAATTTAACTCCATGCCTGGGGCACCGTGTCTGTGAGTCGCTGACCGACTGTCTGCGACTCTGGCATTATTTAAACGGCAACCCCGCAGGCTGGAAGCCACTGACTGCTTTGTCAGCGGCTGTTATCAGAAAACCCGATCTTTTTCCCGGTTATCCGCTTCTGTGGTCGGACCGGGGTCCCTCCCCCCCATAGCCGGCTTAGGCATCAGACCTCCGATAATTCAGCAGGAAACCTCTGTAAAGAGAGGCTCCACTTAAACAAAGAACGCTGGTAAGTAAAAAACACTTACCTTCTAGGTTGAAACTTACCGCCGGCAGGAGCGTTGCCCCACCAGTCCAGTGCTTGCCAATGCGTCTGACGTAATGACAAGCATGCGCTCTGGCGGGGCTTCTTCACGTAGTCACTCACGTGACTTTGAAGTAAAATCATTTTCTTCTTCCCACACACAATGTAGAAGAATTGTTAACATGGGCGTGTCTTTGTATAATAGACAATATACAATAGACAATAGACAATAGGTGGAGGAGTAGGCCATTCGGCTCTTCGAGCCAGCAACGTCATTCAACAGCTTTAACGGCCGCGGGACCTGCCATCGCCCGCCGGGGGCTCCGACAGTAAGACCCGGAGCAGGGCCTTACATCGCTGGCACAGCCTTAACAGCCGCGGAACTTACCATTGCCCGCTGGGGGCTTTAACATCGGGAGAGGATGGAGAGCAGAGGAGTGACAAGACTTTGCCTTCCATCACAGTGAGGAGGAGATTCACTGTGATGGATGTCTGTGTGAATTCAGTTGGTTGTGTTTCTTGTAAAATTGTTTATTTTTGTTGTATGGCTGCAGAAACCAAAGTTCCTAACGGAAAAATAAAGTTTATTGAATTAAATTGAATTGAATGTGATCATAGCTGATCATCCGCAATCAGTACCCGTTCCTGTCTTCTCCCATATTCCTTGACTCCGCTATAAGAGCCCTCTCTTGCTCTCTCTTTAAAGTATCCAGAGAACTCGCCAGCTGTGGATGGTTTGACTCCCCCAACCGTGGGAGGAAAGTAAGAAAGAAGATGAGACTTTATTGCCTTCCGTCACAGTGGGGCATGTGGAGGAGCCGCTGTGGTGGATGTTTATGTAGTTGTGTGTCTTGTTGCTTTTTTGGTATGACTGTATAGCAAACCAAATTCCTCGTATGTTGCAAAACATACTTGGCTAATACATTATGATTATGATTCTTATGGCTGCAATGGAAGAGTTAAAAGATCCAGGGGAAAGGGAGAGGGAGCTCCCTCCCACAATTTTTGTGACGGAAACTGGTCTTCACAGCAGTGAGATAAATGCCAAAGGAATGGGCCAGTGTGCCAGGAAGGTCAGGAGACTCACTGGGGTCAACAGAGAAGAATGGTGGCAGGAGATGACTACAGTCATCCCCTCCAGATGTGAGAAACAACATTCAGTCCAGCAAAGAGAAACACATTTCACTTCTTCACAAGGAATCCTCAAGGAGACCGACCACCATTGTACACTGTCTTCAGTAATTGGAGCAGGCACTCACTGTTGGCATCAGCAAAGGACGATATGATGGATTACTGGACATTACCAGGGCTCTCTCAGCTGATTACTGGTGCAGGTTGTTGGTGATTAGGTTTGTAGCACTGAAGGAGTCCATTTGGCTGGATTAGGCACTATGGTTTTTCAGATTCCTTTATGAACACTGTCTTTTTGCGGTGTGTTCCTTATATCCCTTGCATCTAATAGGCCTGTCCCACTTAGGCGATATTTCAGGCAACTGCTGGTGACTGTCAAGTGGAACACACAAACACATCGCTTCCTTCACCAGCCCATGATGCAGGCGGGTGACAGGGTAAGCGGGGGAGCGCTGTCTGAGTGAAATTCACACTGTGCAAAGCCAATGTGATACAGACACACACCGCGATGCACAGGAAGGTTGGCACTGTAATTAAGAATCTAAAAGGCACAGTGTACAGTAAGTCCTTTAAAAGTGGGTAGGCGAGGGGGAAGATCGGGGAGAGAAGGAGGAGAATGGGGGAGAAGCAGTGGAGACAACTTTTAAGAAGCTAGAGATACATGGCAGACAGTTAACATTGGTGGTGGTCGGTTATCCTTGGTTCTGAAACCACTGCTTACTTTTTTTCCCCAATGAGCCAATGAAATTCACCAGTCTGCACCGGCTACAACCTACGAGAACTTAAGAGAACCTTCGACCTCCTGGCGACCCACTAGGATCTCCTGGCGACCCACCTACGGCACGGGTATTCTCGCTACTCTCCATGGCGGCTTCATTCTAGTCGCCGCAAATTTTTCCATGTTCAAAAATTCACGGCGACCATTGGGATGCTGCGACTAGTTCGCAGAATGCGGGAACTCCTCACGACCATGATGGCGACTCCCCGGCAACCACCCGCGAACATGTGACAGCCATATGGCGACTGCATAGTCTGCTGCAGTCGTCTAAAAAGTTGCCTCTGTGGGACAGGCCCATAAGGCTCTCCTTTACCCTGATAGCTGAGGGTGGAGCTGTTCTACTGGTACTTTGCCTGCTCAAAACTGGGCAACTTGAATGCCCAGGAACAAAAGAGATTAGAGAAAGTGGTAAACTTTCCCCCTCCCCACTATCGAAGGAATCTATGAGGCGCTGCCTCAGAAAAGTAGCCTATATCTTAAGTTCATAGTTTACTAGACTAAGTGGGACCCGTTGGGTCCCATTCTCACACGGGAGGCCTGATCCCCCAATGCAATATTCCACTACTCACGCATAGCCCCCAACTGCGCAGGCGCGGCTGACGGGTTCCCGTTGTGATGCTCCTGTTCCCCCATCCTCCCCTCACCCCCCCCCGCTCTGCCCCACGTCATTCCCTCCCCTCCCCCCCCATGCATTCACTCCATCCCCCCATTGGGTTCCCATTGTGACATAGTACACTCGGGCAATACCGTGCAGGCACAGCTGACGGGCACGACTAGTGGAAAAGGTATTTATGAAAGCTTAAAATGTGAATAACTCTTTTATATAACAACAATTTAAATGTTAAAGATGAGATTTATTCAGTTCAGTTCTTTATTTTTGTGTCTCTTGCATTCTGCAGCCGGGGGAGGGACATCAGGCGGGGGCTGTCAAGGGCTAGTGGGGGGAGCGTCCTGCAGCTTGGGGAGGGGCATGGCTTCAGGCGGGGGCTGTTGGGTGTTGGTACAGGAAGGGGGAGTGCCCTGCAGCCATGGGAGGGGGACAGCTTCAGTCGGGGCCTGTCGAAGGCAAGTGGGGAGTGGGGGGGGGGTGCGCTGCCGTGGCTACCGCTGCCGTGGCCTACCCCTGCCGCTGCCATTGCCTACCGCTGCCGCTGTCTATCCCTGCTGCTGCCATGGCCTAACGCTGCTGCTGTCTTCCCCTGTCCTGGCCTATCGCAGCCGCTCCTCACCAGACTCAGGCGGGGACTGGTGTGGAGCAATCTGCAGCAGGGGATGGGGATGGCTTCAGGTTGGGATTGTCAGGAGCTGGTGGGGGTGGGAGGTAGCATCCTGCGCTCACTCCACCCCCTCCCCCCCCCCCCCCCCCCCCCCCCATCCACTCTTAGCGGCACTTTGGCAGCACAGCCATTTCTGCCCATTGAGTTCCCATTGGGACATTGAACACGCATGTATTACTGCACAGGCACAGCTGACGGGCACGGCAAGTGGAAAAGGGATATATTAAAGTATTTTAAATGTGAATGACTGTTGAAATATAACAAAATTTTAAACGTTAAAGATGAGATTTATTCAGTCCATTCTTTCTTGTTGCATTCTCTAGTTCTGTTCTGGGGGATGGGGACGGCTTAAGCCGTGGGCTGTCGTGCGCCATTGGGGGGAGCATCCTGCGACCGAGGAAAGGGGACGGCTTCAGTCGGGATCTGTCAGGGGCCGGTGGGGGTGGAGCGTCCTACAGCCGTCGGAGGGGGACGGTTTCAGACGGGTACTGTCAAGGGCCAGTTGTTGGGGGGGAGTGTCCTACTCCTGGGGTAGGGGGGCAGCTTCAGGCAGGGGTTGTCGAGGGCCGGTGCGGGGTGTGTCCTGCAGCCGGAGGGGGAGGGGGAGGGCTTCTGGTGGTGGCCGGTTGGGGGGCTTTCTGCACGGCTAATATGTGTGCTGTGGGCCGAAGGAGCTGGTTTCCAGAGGGCTAATATGGATACTATGGGGCGAAGGGACTTTTCTTGGGCTTGTATGTGCATTGTGGCCTAGAGGTACTGCAGGGCTAGTAGGACATTTTGGGCTGCAGCGCTTGTAGGACATTGTGGGCCGAATTGTCTTTTCTTGGGCTCGTGTGGGTTTTGTGGGCCGAATGGACTGCAGCTGGGGGCGCGGGCAGCAGCAGCATCCTGTAGCTGGGGACGACTTCAGGTGGGAACCCATCTGTATCCAGGGGAGAGGGACACTTCAGGCAGGGATTGTGGGGGGTGAGGGAGGAGTGTACTGCAGCCGACGGAGGGGGACGGCTTCAGGCAGGGGCTGTCGAGGGCCGGTGTGGGGGGGAAAGCATCCTGCAGCCGGGGAGGGGGATGGGTTCAGGCAGGGGCTGGTTCAAGTGGTGGCTGTCGGGGGCCGGTGGGGGGGAACGTCCTGCAGCCGGGGGAGGGGGTTGTGGGGGAGGGGGTTGTGGGGGAGGGGGTTGTGGGGGAGGGGTGTATTGGGGAGGGGTGTGGGGAAGGGGGTGTGTGGCCGCACTCACTCCACGGCTCCCAGCCACATTCACTCAGGATTCCCGGCTGCACTCATGATTCCCAGCCGCACTCACTCACCTTCTCCCGGCCTCACCCACTCACTGGCTCGTGGCTGCACCTATTTTCACTCACCGGTTCCCGGCTTGTCGTGATGGCCGATGCCGGCCCACTCGCTCTCCTCACTCCACTCCTTCAGCTTTATTCTCCTCGCCACTGGTGAGTGACAGAGGGTGCCGGAAGGGGCGGTTTTTACGATATTTAAACCTTTGATTACATTTAACCATATAACCATATAACCATATAACAATTACAGCACGGAAACAGGCCCTCTCGGCCCTTCCAGTCCATGCCGACCATTTATTTTCCCCTAGTCCCATCTACCTGCACTCAGACCATACCCCTCCATTCCCTTCACGTCCATATACCTATCCACTTTACTTTTAAATGTTAAAATCGATTCTGCCTCCACCACTTCTACTGGAAGCTCATCCCACACAGCCACCACCCTCTGAGTAAAGAAGTTCCCCCTCACGTTACCCCGAAACTTCTGTCCCTTAATTCTCATGTCATGCCCTCTTGTTTGAATCTTCCCTACCCTCAATGGGAAAAGCTTATCCATATTTGTAATATTCCACCGATCAGAACAAAACTTGGGGTACTTGCAGCACAGAAGAATGGTGAATAAGGTGGGGAAAAATCGTAGCGCTATCATGTACCGTGTTTGTGCAGATTTAAAAACAACGCATACCGGAAGAGGACAAGATGAGAGTTTTGGTTAAGCATAGATAGATGGATGGATAGTCTTTTGGCCCATCAAATCAACTCCACCATTAATACACGCTGATCTATCTTTCCCATCAACCATATTCTCCAGCCTTCTACCTCAAATCTGCGACACTCACTCAAGAATCTGTTAATCTGCGTCTTAAAAATACCCAGTGCCTTTGCCTCCACAACATTCTTTGGTATTGAATTCCACACATTCACCACCATCGTACTAAAGAAATTCCTCATCTCCTTTCTAAAGGTACGTCCTTTTATTCTGCCCAGTGCCGTCAAATGCTCATCGTACAGTATGTTAAGCCAATCTTTCCTGGGATCATTCTCATAAACCTCTTCTCTCATGCCAACACATCCAACCTCAGATATGGGGACCCAAACTGCTCACAATACTCCAAATGCAGTCTCACCAATATCTTATAAAGTCTCAGCATTACATCTCGTTTTTCTATTATAGTCCTCTCAAAATAAATGCTAGCATTGCGTTTATCTTCCTCACTACCAATTCAACTTGCAAATTAATGTTTTGCGTGCACGTCGGACTACAAAATTCTCTTGCTATTTAAAAAATAGTCTATGCCTTTATTCCTACTACCATGATAGTTTCAATATAATTATGGAGAGAGTCAGAACTGGACCTAAGGTGGAGATTTTTGATTGGAGAAAGGCTAACTTTGAGGGAATGCATAAGGATTTAAAAGGAGTGAATTCGGACACTCTGTTTTATGGGAAGGATGTAGAAGAGAAATGGAGGACATTTAAAGGGGAAATTGTAAAAGTACAGAATCTTTATGTCCCTGTTAGGGTGAAAGGAAATAGTAAAAATTGGAAAGAGCCATGGTTTTCAAGGGAAATTGGACACGTGTTTCGAAAAAAGAGAGATATCTACAAGAATTATAGGAGGCATGGAGTAAATGAGGTGCTAGAGGAGTATAAAGAATGTAAAAAGAATCTTAAGAAAGAAATTAGGAAGGCTAAAAAGGTTATGAGGTTGCTTTGGTAAGAAAAGTGAAAGTAAATCCAAAGGGTTTCTACAGCTACATTAATAGCAAAAGGATAACGAGGGATAAAATTGGACCTTAGAGAGACAGAATGGACAGCTATCTGCAGAGCCAAAAGAGATGGGGGAGATATTGAACAATTTATTTTCTTCGGTATTCACCAAGGGGAAGCATATTGAACTCTGTGAGGTAAGGGAAAAAAGTAGAGTAGCTATGGAAACTATGAGATTCAAAGAGGAGGAAGTACTGACACTTTTGAAAAATATAAAAGTGGATAAGTCTCCAGGTCCTGACAGGATATTCCCTAGGACATTGAGGGAAGTTAGTGTAGAAATAGCAGGAGCTATGACAGAAATATTTCAAATGCAATTAGAAACGGGAATAGTGCCGAAGGATTGGCGTACTGCGCATGTTGTTCCATTGCTTAAAAAGGGTTCAAAGAATAAACCTAGCAATTATAGACCTGTTAGTTTAACGTCAGTGGTGGGTAAATTAATGGAAAGGATACTTAGAGATAATATATATAAGCATCTGGATAAACAGGGTCTGATCAGGAACAGTCAATATGGATTTGTGCCTGGAAGGTCATGTTTGACAAAACTTCTTGAATGTTTTGAAGCGGTTACTAGGGAAATTGATGAGGGTAAAGCAGTGGATGTTGTCTATATGGATTTCAGTAAGGCCTTTGACAAGGTTCCCCATGGAAGGTTGGTTTAGAAGGTTCAATCTTTGGGTGTTAATGGCGGAGTAGCAAGATGGATTCAACAGTGGCTGAATGGGAGATGTCAGATAGTAATGATGGATGGCTGTTTGTCAGGTTGGAAGCCGGTGATCAGTGGGGTGCCTCAGGGATCTGTGTTGGGTCCACTCTTGTTTGTCATGTACATCAATGATCTGGATGATGGGATGGAAAATTGGATAAGTAAGTATGCAGATGATACTAAGATAGGTGGTGTTGTGGATAATGAAGTAGATTTTCAAAGTCTACTAGAGATTTGGGCCATATGGAAAAGTGGGCTGAAAGATGGCAGATGGAGTTTAATACTGATAAGTGTGAAGTGCTACATCTTGGCAGGACAAATCAAAATAGGACGTACATGGTAAATGGTAGGGAATTGAGGAATGCTGTGGAACAGAGAGATCGAGGAATAACTGCGCATAGTTCCCTGAAGGTGGAATGACATGTAGATGGGGTGCTAAAGAAAGCCTTTGGAGTGCTGGCCTTTATAAATCAGAGCATTGAAGATAGGAGTAGGGAAGTAATGTTAAAATTGTACAAGGCATTGGTAAGACCAATTCTGGAGTATGGTGTACAATTTTGGTCGCCTAATTATAGGAAGGATGTCAACAAAATAGAGAGAGTACAGAGGAGATTTACTAGAATGTTGCCTGGGTTCCAGCAACTATGTTACAGAGAAAGGTTGAACAAGTTAGGTCTTTATTCTTTGGAGCGCAGAAGGTTAAGGGGGGACTTGATTGAGGTCTTTAAAATGATGAACGAGATAGACATTGCGGGTAGGGAAGTAGAAACATGATGTGGATAAGCTTTTCCCATTGAGGCATACCCCCTGTAGCCACAAGGGAAGATTCAAACAAGAGGGCATGACATGCGAATTAAGGGACGGAAGTTTAGGGGTAACGTGAGGGGGAACTTCTTTACTTAGAGGGTGGTGGCTGTGTGGAATGAGCTTCCAGCAGAAGTGGTGGAGGCAGGATCGGTTTTAACATTTTAAAAGTAAAGTGGATAGGTATATGGATGGGAAGGGAATGGAGGGGTGTGGTCTGAGTGCAGGTAGATGGGACTAGGGGAAAACAAATGATCGGCACGGACTGGAAGGGCCGAGAGGGCCTGCTTCCGTGCTGTAATTGGTATATGGTTATATGGTTATATGATGGATGACTCCACACTTTGCTGAGCTGTATTCCATCCGTATCATCCACTGTACCACCATGTGTGCACAATACCTTGGCAACACTCATTTCACTCCTTACATCAGGACAAAGTTATAGGAGTATGAAAACTGTTACGTCCAGTTTCAGGAACCGCATTTTCCCCAATAACCACCAGGCTATTGAACACTACGAACTCCAACTAAACTGAATAATAAACTGCCTGGGTTGCTCTTAGGACTTTGGGCTTTGTTTTGTTTTCATGCAAAATAATGTTTTTATTTATTTTATTGAACTTTGATTTTTTTTGTTGGTTGTTTATTATATTATTTATGTTGTGCTGTGCCACCAAGTAAGAATTTCATAGTTCAGTTTCGGGACATATGACATTAAAACACTTGTGACTCTCTCGACTCTTGTTCATCTTGCTGTTCAAGCCTGCTCAGCTGTACCTTGGGCTCTGGGTCTCCCTGCTGTTCTTCGACAGCACCTGCAGGCAGTGAACCTTAATTAAGTCTCTGTTGTGTGTTTGCTGCAGGCATCTCCCGGACAGATGCAGGCACTGGAAACCCACTTTCAGAAAATATAGAAACATAGAAAATATTGCAGGAGGAGGCCATTTGGCCCCTCGAGCCTGCACCATCATTCATTGTGATCATGGCTGATCATACACAATAAGTAACCAGTTCCTGCTTTCTCCTCATATCCCTTGATTCCGCTAGCCACTAGAGCTCTACCTAACCCTCTTTTAAATTCATCCAGTGAATTAGCCTCTACTACCTTCTGTGGCAGAAAATTCCACAAATTCACAACTCTCTGGGTGAAAAAGTTTTTTCTCGTCTCAGTTTTAAATGGCCTCCCCTTTGTTCTTAGACTGTGGGCCCTGGTACTTGACTCACCCAACATTGAAAACATTTTCCTGCATTTAGTTTGTCCAGTCCTTTTATGATTTTATACATTTCTATGATCCAGGTACAGGAACAGAGGCCCAGGAGCCGTTGGTGAGGGAGGATCGACGTCCGAGCGGGGAGTGTAGAAACCCAGCTTTGGGCTTTGTTTTTTCAGAGGCCCAGGAGTTGGTGAGGGAGGAACCAGAATCTGTAACGTTCTAAATTAGTAACGTTCCATTCAATTAAGTGGGCTTGAGGAAGCCGCTGATTGGTGGAAGTGGACTATCGTAAGCAGCTGATTGGGAGTCAGATCCCTGCTGATTTCTTCCAGCACTTTGTATTGTATCCAGGATAAGGGGGAGTATGAGGCCCAGGGCAGTTTACTGTTCTAGATGTCAGATGTGGGAGGTCATGGAGTCTGATAGTCCTCCAGACATCCATATCTGCGCCAGGTGTGCCGAGATGGGGCTCCTAAGGGACCGTATTAGGAACCTGGAGCAGCAGCTCGATGACCTCCGTCTGGTCAGGGAGAGTGAGGAAGTCATAGAGAGGAGTTACAGAAAGATGGCCACTCCAGGACCACAAGAGGCAGACAAGTGGGTCACGGTTAGGAGAGGCAAGGGGCAGAGGCAGGGACTAGAGAGTACCCTGGTGGCTGTACACCTTGACAATAAGTGTACTCAATTACTGCTTGAGTACCGTAGGGGGGGAACAGCCTACCTGGCGGTAGCAACAGCGACCTGGCCACCAGTACAGAGACCGCCCCTGTTACTCAGAAGGGTAAGGAAAAGAAGAGGAGGGCAATAGTAAAAGGGGACTCTATATTTAGATGGTCAGATGGGCGATTCTGTGGACGCAGTCCGGAGACCCGATGGTAGTTTGACTCCCTGGTGCCAGGGTCTGGGATGTGTCTGAACGTGTCCAAGATATCCTTAAAAGGGAGGGAGAGGAGCCTGAGGTCGTGGTGCATATTGGTACCAATGACATAGGTAGAAAAAGAGAAGAGGTCATAGAAACATAGAAACATAGAAAATAGGTGCAGCAGTAGGCCGTTCGGCCCTTCGAGCCTGCACCGCCATTCAATATGATCATGGCCGATCATCCAACTCAGTATCCCGTACCTGCCTTCTCTCCATGCCCCCTGATCCCCTTAGCCACAAGGGCAACATCTAACTCCATCTTAAATATAGCCAATGAACTGGCTTCAACTACCCTCTGTGGCAGAGAGTTCCAGAGACTCACCACTCTCTGTGTGAAAAAAGTATTTCTCATCTCGATTTCCCCCTTATCCTTAAGCTGTGACCCCTTTTCCTGGACTTCCCCAACATCGGGAACAATCTTCCTGCATCTAGCCTGTTCAACCCCTTAAGAATTTTGTAAGTTTCTATAAGATCCCCTCCCAATCTCCTATATTCTAGAGAGTATAAACCGAGTCTATGCAGTCTTTCTTCATAAGACAGTCCAGACATCCCAGGAATCAGTCTGGTGAACCTTCTCTGCACACCTTCTATGGCAATAATGTCCTTCCTCAGATTTGGAGACCAGAACTGTACGCAATACTCAAGGTGTGGTCTCACCAAGACCCTATACAACTGAAGTAGAACCTTCCTGCTCCTATACTCAAATCCTTTTGCTATGAAAGCTAACATACCATTCGCTTTCTTCACTGCCTGCTGCACCTGCATGCCTACTTTCAACGACTGGTGTACCATGACACCCAGGTCTCGCTGCATCTCCCCTTTTCCTAATCGGCCACCATTTAGATAATAGTCTGCTTTCCGGTTTTTGCCACCAAAGTGGATGACCTCACTTTTATCCACATTATACTGCATCTGCCAAACATTTGCCCACTCACCCAACCTATCCAAATCACCTTGCAGTCTCCTAGTATCCTCCTCACAGCTAACACGGCCCCACAGCTTAGTGTCATCCACAAACTTGGAGATATTGCCTTCAATTCCCTCATTCAGATCATTAATATATATTGTCAATAGCTAGGGTCCCAGCACTGAGCCTTGCGGTACCCCACTGGTCACTGCCTGCCATTATGAAAAGGACCCGTTTACTCCTACTCTTTGCTTCCTGTTTGCCAGCCAGTTCTCTATCCACATCAATACTGAACCCCCAATGCCGTATGCTTTAAGTTTGTATACTAATCTCTTATGTGGGACCTTGTCGAAAGCCTTCTGGAAGTCCAGATACACCTCATCCATTGGTTCTCCCCTATCCACGCTACTAGTTACATCCTCAAAAAATTCCACAAGATTCGTCAGACATGATTTACCTTTCGTAAATCCATGCTGACTTTGTCCAATGATTCCACCACTTTCCAAATATGCTGCTATCCCATCTTTAATAACTGACTCTAGCAGTTTCCTCACTACCGATGTTAGACTAACTGGTCTGTAATTCCCCGTTTTCTCTCTCCCTCCCTTCTTAAAAAGAGGGGTTATGTTTGCTACCCGCCAATCCTCAGGAACTACTCCAGAATCTAAAGAGTTTTGAAAGATTATCACTAATAACATATAACCATATAACAATTACAGCACGCAAACAGGCCCTCTCGGCCCTTCCAGTCCGTGCCGACCATTATGCATCCACTAATTCCGGAGCTACTTCCGTAAGTACTCTGGAATGCAGCCTATCTGGCCCTGGGGATTTATCGGCCTTTAATCTATTCAATTTAGCCAACACCACTCCCCGACTAACCTGGATTTCACTCAATTCCTCCTTTGACCCGCGGTCCCCTGCTATTTCCTGCAGATTATATATGTCTTCCTTAGTGAAGACGGAACCAAAGTAGTTATTCAATTGGTCCGCCATATCCTTGTTCCCCATGATCAACTCACCTGTTTCTGACTGCAAGGGACCTACATTTGTTTTAACTAATCTCTTTCTCTTCACATATCTATAAAAACTTTTGCAATGTTTTTATGTTCCCTGCCAGTTTTCTTTCATAATCTATTTTTCCTTTCCTAATTAAGCCCTTTGTCCTCCTCTGGCTACTTTGTACGCATCATCCTTTGCTTTGATACAATCCCTGATTTCCCTTGTTATCCACGGATGCACTACCTTGCCTGATTTATTCTTTTGGCAAACTGGGATGAACAATTTTTGTAGTTCATCCATGCAGTCTTTAAATGTCTTCCATTGCATATCCACCGTCAACCCTTTCAGAATTAATTGCCAGTCAATCTTGGCCAATTCGCATCTCATACCCTCAAAGTTACCTTTCTTTAAGTTCAGAACCATTGTTTCTGAATTAACAATGTCACTATCCATCCTAATGAAGAACTCGACCATATTATGGTCACTCTTGCTCAAGGGGGCACGTACAACAAGACTGCTAACTAACCCTTCCTCATTACTCAATACCCAGTCTAAAATGGCCTGCTCTCTCGTTGGTTCCTCTACATGTTGATTTTAGATAACTATCCCACATACATTCCAAAAAATCCTCTTCCTCAGCACCCCTGCCAATTTGATTCACCCAATCTATATGTAGATTGAAGTCACCCATTATAACTGTTTTGCCTTTGTCGCACGCATTTCTAATTTCCTGTTTGATACCATCCCCAACTTCACTACTACTATTAGGTGGCCTGTACACAACACCCACCAGAGCTTTCTGCCCCTTAGTGTTTCGCAGCTCTATCCATACCGATTCCACATCTTCCAAGCTAATGTCCTTCCTTTCCATTGCATTAATCTCTTCTCTAACCAGTAACGCTACCCCACCTCCATTTCCTTTCTCTCTATCCCTCCTGAATATTGAATATCCTTGCATGTTCAGCTCCCAGCCTTGGTCACCCTGGAGCCATGTCTCTGTGATCCCAACTATATCATAATCATTAATAGCTATCTGCACATTCAACTCATCCACCTTATTACGAATACTCCTTGCATTGAGACCCAAAGCCTTCAGGCTTGTTTTTACAACGCTCTTACCCCTTATACAATTAGGTCCTGAAAGAAGAATTTAGCGAGTTAGGAAGAGAGTTAAGGAAAAGGACCGCAAAGGTAACAATCTCAGGATTACTTCCTGTGCCACGCGACAGTGAGAGTAGGAATGGAGCGAGGTGGAGGATAAATGCGTGGCTGAAGGACTGGTGCAGAGGGCAGGGTTTCAAGTTTCTGGATCATTGGAACCTCTTTTGGGGAAGGAGTGAGCTGTATAAAAAGGAAGGGTTGCACTTGAACCCGAGGGGGACCAGTATCCTAGCGGGAAAATTTGCAAAGGTTACTGGGGAGACTTTAAACTTGAATGGTTGGGGGGAGGGACTCAAATAGAGAAAGCTAGTGTCTGAGGAAGGAGGCAGAGAAGGGAAGCACTCAGACCCAACATGTAGGGGGGAAAGAAGAAAAAATAAAATAAACCAAAAAGAGGTGGTGGGTTTCTTAAATGTGTGAGCAGAGAGATAGAGGGCCATAAAATTAGGGTAGAAGCAATTGGTAGCAAGGTGAAAAGTAAAAGTGGCAGGCAGACAAATACAGGGCAAAAATCAAAAAGGGCCATTTTTCAACATAATTGTATAAGGAGTAAGAGTGTTGTAAATACAAGCCTGAAGACTTTGTGTCTCAATGGGAGGAACATTCGTAATAAGGTGGATGAGTTGAAGGTGCAGATAGCTATTAATGACTATGATACCGTTGGGATCACGGAGACATAGCTCCAGGGTGACCAAGGCTGGGAGCTGAACATCCAGGGATATTTAATATTCATGCGGGATAGACAGAAAGGTAAAGGAGGTGGGGTAGCGTTGCTGGTTAGAGAGGAGATTAATGCCATAGAAAGGAAGGACATTAGCTTGGAGGGTGTGGAATCAATATGGGTAGAGCTGTGAAACACTAAGGGGCAGAAAATGCTAGTGCGAGTTGTGTATAGGCCACCTAACAGTAGTAGTGGAGTTGGGGATGGCATCAAACAGGAAATTAGAAATGCGTGCAACAAAGGTAAAACAGTTATAATGGGTGACTTCAATCTACATATAGATTGGGTAAATCAAATTGGCAGGTGTGCTGAGGAAGAGGATTTCTTGGAATGTATGCGGGATAGTTTTCTAAACCAACATGCAGAGGAACCAACAAGAAAGCAGGCTATTCTAGACTGGGTATTGTGTAATGATGAAGGATTAGATAGCAGTCTTGTTGTGCGTTGCCCCTTTGGCAAGAGTGACCATAATATGGTTGAGTTCTTCATTAGGATGGAGAGTGACATAATTAATTCAGAAACAAGGTTTCTGAACTTAAAGAAAGGTAACTTTGAAGGTATGAGACGTGAATTGGGCAAGATAGACTGGCAATGGATTCTTAAAGGGTTGACAATGGATGTGCAATGTAAGGCATTTAAAGCATGGATGAACTACAACAATTGTTCATCCCAGTTTGGCAAAAGAATAAATCAGGGAAGGTAGTGCAGCCATGGATAACAAGGGAAATCAGGAATAGTATCAAAACAAAAGATGAAGCATACAAATTAGCCAGAAAAAGCAACCTACCAGAGGACTGGGAGAAATTCAGTCCAGCAGAGGAGGACAAAGGGCTTAATTAGGAAAGGGAAAATAGATTATGAAAGAAAACTGGCAGGGAACATACAAACTGACTGCAAAAGTTTTTATAGATATGTTAAGAGAAAAAGCTTAGTTAAAACAAATGTAGGTCCCTTGCAGGCAGAAACAGGTGAATTGATCATGGGGAACAAGGACATGGCAGACCAATTGAATAACTAATTTGGTTCTGCCTTCACTTAGGTAGACATAAATAATCTGCCGGAAATAGCAGGGGACCGGGGGTCAAATAAGATGGAGGAACTGAGTGAAATCCAGGTTAGCCGGGAAGTGGCCAGGTGGCCAGATGGACTGCATCCCAGAGTACTCAAGGAAGTAGCCACAGAAATAGTGGATGCATTAGTGATAATTTTTCAAAACTCTTTAGATTTTGGATAGTGCCTGAGGATTGGAGGGTAGCTAATGTAACCCCACTTTTTAAAAAAGGAGGGAGCGAGAAAATGTGGATTACAGACCAGTTAGTCTAACATCGGTAGTGGGGAAACTGCTAGAGTCAGTTATTAAAGATGGGATAGCAGCACATTTGGAAAGTGGTGAAATCATTGGACAAAGTCAGCATGGATTTATGAAAGATAAATCATGTCTGACGAATCTTATAGAATTTTTCGAGGATGTAACTAGTAGAGTGGATAAGGGAGAACCAGTGGAGGTGTTATATCTGGACTTTCAGAAGGCTTTCGACAAGGTCCCACATAAGACATTAGTATACAAACTTAAAGCACATGGTATGGGGGGTTCAGTATTGATGTGGATAGAGAACTGGCTGGCAGATAGGGAGCAAAGGGTAGGGGTAAACGGGTCTTTTTCACAATGGCAGGCTGTGACTAGTGGGGTACCACAAGGCTCAGTGCTGGGACCCCAGCTATTTACAATATACATTACTGATTTGGACAAGGCAATTGAATGCAACATCTCCAAGTTTGCAGATGACACGAAGCTGGGGGGCAGTGCTAGGTGTGATGAGGATGCTAGGATGCTGCAAGGTGACTTGGATAGGTTGGATGAGTGGGCAAATGCATGGCAGATGCAGTATAATGTGGATAAATGTGAGGTTATCCACTTTGGTGGCAAAAACAGGAAAGTAGACTATTATCTGAATGGTGACCGATTAGGAAAAGGGAGATGCAACGAGACGTGGGTGTCATGGTACACCAGTCATTGAAAGTAGGCATGCAGGTGCAGCAGGCAGTAAAGAAAGCAAATGGTATGTTAGCATTCATAGCAAAAGGATTTGAGTGTAGGAGCAGTGAGGTTCTACTGCAGTTGTACAGGGTTTTGGTGAGACCACACCTGGAGTATTGCGTACAGTTTTGTTCTCCAAATCTGATGAAAGACATTCTTGCCATAGAGGGGGTACAGAGAAGGTTCACTAGACTGATTCCTGGGATGTCAGGACTTTCATATGAGGAAAGACTGGATAGACTCGGCTTGTACTCGGGATTAACCTCGTGAACCTACACTGCACTGCCTCAATAGCAAGGATGTCCTTCCTCAAATTAGGAGACCAAAACTGCACACAATACTCCAGACATGGTCTCACCAGGGTCCAGTACAACTGCAGAAGGACCTCTTTACTCCTATACTCAAATCTCGATAAGGCCAACATGCAATTAGCTTTGTTCACTGATGGCTGTACCTGCATGTTTTACTTTAGTGGCTGGTGTACAAGGACACCCAGGTCTCATTGCCCTTCCCTTTTTCCTAATCTGACACCATTGAGATAATAAACTGCCTCCTTCACCGCCAAAGTGGATAACCTCACATTTACCTACATTAGACTGCATCTGCCATGCATCTGCCCACTCACTCAACCTGTCCAAGTCACCCTGCAACCTCTTAGCCTTCTCTTTGCAGTTCACACTGCCCCCCAGCTTTGTGTCATCTGCAAATATGAACATTGGAAAATGATCACCAATGTGTCCACGATTTCTAGAGCCACCTCTTTGAGTACCCTTGGCTGCAGACCATCAGGCCCTGGGGATTTATCAGCCTTCAGTCCCATCTGTCTACCCAATACTATTTCTCTCCTGTTGCAAATTTATTTCAGTTCCTCTGTCTCCCTAGATCCTCTGTCCTCTAGTACATCTCGGAGATTGTTTGTGTCTTTCTTGGTGAAGACAGAACCAAAGTACCTGTTCAACTCTTCTGCCATTTCCTTGTTCCCCATAACAATTTCACCTGTTTCTGCCTTCAAGGGACCCACATTTGTATTCACTAATATTTTTCTCTTGACATACCTAAATAAGCTGTTACTATCCTTCTTTACATTCTTGGCCAGCGTACGTACCCTCGTACTTCATCTTTTCACCCCTTATTGCCCTTTTTGTTACCTTCTGTTGTCCTTTGAAAGATTCCCAATCCTTTGGCTTCCCGCTACTCTTTGCTAAGATACACCTTTTCTTTTAGTTCTATTCCATCCCTAACTTCCCTTGTCAGTCACGGTTGTCTCTTACTCCCCTTAGAATCTTTCTTCCTCTTTGGAATGAAATGATCCTGCATCTTCTGGATTACGTCCAGAAATTCCTGCCATTACTGTTCCACCATCATTCCTGCTGGGATCCTTTTCCAGTCGACCTGGACACGCTCCCACCTTGGCCAGCTCCTCTCTCATGCCGTTGTTCAACTGCAACACTGACACTTCTGAGTTAACCTCCTCTCTCTCAAATTGCAGATTAAAACTTAACATATCAACTTAAAATGAATAACTTCTCCACGTTGCCATCTCACTGAAGAGATGTTCAGGAAGTTTGGCACTTACCCACTCGCCAAGTCCATGAAACAGATAAGCAAAAGTAATAGGGGGTTACACAAAAAGCTGGAGAAACTCAGCGGGTGCAGCAGCATCTAAGGAGCGAAGGAGATAGGCGACGTTTCGGGTCGAGACCCTTCTTCAGACTGGTCAGGGATCAGGGAAACGAGAGATATAGATGGTGGTGGAGAGATAAAGAACAATGAATGAAAGATATGCAAAAAAGTATCGATGATAAAGGGAACAAGCCATTGTAAGCTGTTTGTGGTGTGAAAATGAGAAGCTAGTGCGACTAGGGTGGGGGAAGGAGATAGAGATAGAGGGAATGCCAGGGCCCGAGGGCTGAGGGAGAGGTGGGAAGGGGAGGAGACAGCAGGGGTTAACAGCATTGAGAAAATTCAATGTTCAAGCCCAAAGGATGCAGACTCCCCAAGTGGAATATGAGGTGCTGTTCCTCCAACTTGCGGTGTTGCTCACTCTGGCCATGGAGGAGGCCCAGGACCGAGAGGTCGGATACGGAATGGGAGGGGGAGTTGAAGTGCTGAGCCACCGGGAGGTCGGATTGGTTTTTGCGGACCAAGCGGCGGTGTTCGGCGAAACGATCGCCAAGCCTCCGCTTGGTCTCACCAATATAGATGATCTGGCATCTGGAGCAGCGGAAGCAAAAGTAATACTTAGCTGTGTGAAGCACAAACAAGGTAATAATGTCCCTGACACAGAATTATCGGAATTTGTATGGAAGAGATAAGAATCTAAGTGTTGTTCCAAATTCTCTGCAGTATTGCGACTGCCATCTGCTGGATTGCTCTTCCAGTTTCACCACCAAACACAGCACCATGGCAACCAATAGCAGGAGGTTTTATCAGGGAGATGATTTGTTAGGGCTTTTTTTTTCTGACATGGCTACTGACTAGACATTGCAATCAATGTCAAACCAGTCAGATTTGCTTCATTCCAAATCTTTGAGCCATAAAGATCCCCAAGCCTTTCTAAGATTCTTCCTCATGATGCTCCCCAGACTCCTGCTGCTCAGAACGAATGGATCATCTTGGTTAATGGCTCATTATTGCACATTAAACTAACTTGCATCTTGCAGAGCGACAGTTCAATTTGAAATTCTCTCAAAGAAATAATGGCAGCATTTATTTTAGACATTACTTTGAAGTTACAGCACGAAAACTGGCCTTTCAACCCACTAAGTCCATGCCGACCTACGATCCTCTATAGGGCCCGTCCCAGTTGGTGATTTTTCCGGCGAATGCCGGCGTCATATCAGTGTCGCCAAAAGATTTGAACATTTCAAAATCCATCGGTGACAAAAAATGTTCCGACACCATGTGTAAAACGTCGTCATGCCGCGATACGCTGCAAATTATTTGGTGACCTGATTCGGCAGGTGATGCAGGCAGTTCGCTGACAAAATCACCAAGTGGAACATGCCCTTTACACTATTCTACACGCTCGGGACAATTTTACCAAGGCCAATTAACCTACAAACCAGTACGTCTTTAGAATGTGGGAGGAAACCGGAGCATCTGGAGTAAGCCCACGCAGTCACAGGGAGAATGTACGAACTCCGTACAGACAGACACGGTAGTCAAGATCTCTGGCACTGTAAGGCAGCAACTCTTACCACCACGCCACTGTGCTGCCCTAGCTTTTCTTACTGTTTGGGATAGTCAGAGGCTGTGGGGATGTGAGGGGTAGGGTCAGAGAAACAGAGCCTGAAAAGTCTTGGTGGAAAAGATGGATATGCGGCAGGTGGTGGGGGGTGGGGGAGTGGAGGGGGAGTTTTGGGGTTGCCGGTGTGTGCAAGGTGTAGGGGAATGTAGAGGGTTTGGAGGGCTGGGGGTTGGATGATATAGGGTCGGGGTGCAGGAGATGGAAGGTGTGGAAAGTGGGGAGGTTGTACAGTGCATGGAGTTCACCAAAGGGAAGAAATGTCTAGAAGGCAAGGAGAGTGCAATGATGGATGCGTGGATGGAGATGTAGGGAACGGAAGTGCAGAGGATGGGGAAGTTCAGATGTTGGGTTACAGCATATGATGAGGGAGCATTGAGCAGGGATGCATGGAGCTGACGGAGTGTGTGAGTTGGGTTTTTGGAGTTGGAGAGGTTGCGGTGTGTGGGGAATGGGAAGTACCGAGGATTGCAGTGTCCAGAGGATGAGAAGAGTGCAGGGGGTACATGAGTAGGGGTGAGAAGGTTGCAATAGATAGGAAGTGGTTAGAAGTGGTGTCAGAGGGGATGGAGTTTGCGTTGGGAAGAGCAGAGTTTGGACATTGTTTTGGTGTGGGTATGCACTCCTTAGGTCTGTTGTCAAGCAGAATTATGATGACAGCTTCTTATCGTGAATAGATGTTAAGCCACTGCGAAGCAGCAGTAGAGTTGCTGCCTTACAGCGCTTGCAGCGCTGGAGACCCAGGTTCGATCCCGACTATGGGTACTGTCTTTACGGAGTTAATTTTTACCGAGATCAGTTTCCTCCAACACTCCAAAGACGTACAGGGATGTAGGGAAATTGGCTTGGTGTATGTGTAAATTGTCTCTAGCGTGTGTAGGATGGTGTTAATGTGCGGGGATCGCTGGTCGGTGCGGACTCAGTGGGCAGAAGGGCCTATTTCCACGCTATTTCTCTAAACTAAACCAAATTAAACATACCTGTGCAGTATTTATCCAGTGTACAGATGAACATGATCTAAATAATGTCTAGCTTTGAGCTTTACCCGAAAGGTGCCCATTTGACATCCAACATTTCAATATGTAGGTATTTATCCTTAAAATGTGTAACTGGAGCCTGCACTCAAAGTGGTTGCATTGTAGTTAGCAATAGTCAGTGTTCTAAACCATCAAGAGACTTGGGTAATAATTCAATTCCTACTGTTCACATTCATATTCAAACCATCAATAATAAGGTGGACTCAGCAATGGTAACCATTAAATTACATGACAGTTGCAAGATCACATCTGATCCACTAATGTCCTTCAGGAAAGGAATTCTGTTTTCCAATCTACCCGGGCTAATAAGTGACTCAGGTCTAATTCAAGTGGCTGTCTGTTGATTTTGAAAGATCATGGCAATGTAACATAGAAAACATAGAAACATAGAAATTAGGTGCAGGAGCAGGCCATTCGGCCCTTCGAGCCTGCACCGCCAAACAATATGATCATGGCTGATCATCCAACTCAGTATCCTGTACCTGCCTTCTCTCCATACCCCCTGATCCCTTCAGCCACAAGGGCCACATCCAACTCCCTCTTAAATATGGCCAACAAACTGGCCTCAACTACCTTCTGTGGCAGGGAATTCCACAGATTCACCACTCTCTGTGTGAAAAACAATTTTCTCATCTCGGTCCTAAAAGACTTCCCCCTTATCCTTAAACTGTGACCCCTTGTCATTAATAAGGTCACAGGACCAAGTCATAGGTGCTGAATATCAGGCTTCAGGACACAAACTTGAAGACATCCAGATTCTCTCGCAGAGGAGTTGTACTGTGGTTGTAATTAACCTGCGTGTGCACAGTCATTTCCAGACTTGCAGACTGGAACGTTATGTCATTATTGACCAGCCTTTCTTCTTTAATGGGTGCTAGATAAGTATATGAGAAAATATTATATTAACAGTTAATTAAGCAAAGGTGTGAGGTGTCTCAAGCACAGCATACATGACAGCATAGACTAGTAGGACTATTTCATTCTTCCAGCTTCTATCTCAAGCATTGTAGCATATTGAGTAAAGGAAACGAGACAAAGATTTTGTCATTATTTATAAACGCTGTCGGCATCATTTGTAATTCATCAGAAACATGTAGGCAACAGATTGTATTACCAAGTCGTGCTATACATGAAAATGGCAGCTGGTAAAGGCCAGTCAATCTATTTGTAAAAATGTTGTACTCATTAAAGGTGAAATGTGTTTACCTTCCCTCTGTTGCAAAAGTACCTTGCAAGAACATCACAATTGAATAAATGACTTGTTTGTTTGGGTACTTAGCAAGATAAACCATATATTTTCTGATATTGAACAGAGGTGCCACCACAAGGGAATAGTTTGTGTCTGGATCACTCTCTAAGTTACTGAGGGATGGTCAATTATATAGGAAATTATGCTATAGTAGGGGTGCCTGCTGGCGTATGCAGAGATCGAACCCGGCATTCGGAGGCTGCGATCACGTGACTCGGGAGGGGCTGCTTGTTTCCCGCGGTTTTTGCTTTCACGCATTAGTTCAGCGCTGGCCGCCATTGTGACCAAACGTGTCTAAAGAACCTGTATACTCAAAACCAAACTTCTGAACAAAGATCTGTTGAAAACCCCAGTTGTCATTCTTCAGACCGCCAAACTATTAACAAAATACAATGGTAGCAATTTCATCAATTGAAGAGACATGTGAAATGCGTTTTGCATATTTTGACACAGTATAATTGTGTACGCAGAAAGAGATACAGTATTCAGTACAGCAAATAATAGCACAGTAGATTGAAGATGGATGACAAAGACGGAATGACGTTGCAGAGAAAATAAAAAAAAATGTAGGATTCACTGTACAGAGAGAATGAGACAGCTGGGTGAGAGGGAAGGGGCAGAGGGAGGCAGAAATATACAGTGAGACTCCATGTTTATGCTTTGGGTATACCAGTGGAGGAATGATCCATTGACCACTTCAGGATAAGCATTGGGCTGAGGTAAGTAGGTTATTTTATATTTTACTCCCTAAACGTAAAGAATGTTGAAGCATTTTGAATAATTAATGGATGAACCAGAATTGTATCAGAAATATTTCTGCCTGCTGAAACAAAAATAGGGGACATTTTTATAATTAAAACCAGGTAAAACACACCCTTCATTAGATTCTTGACTTCTGATCACCCTACATTGTCTAATTATATCAGGATGGGTTGAAATATAATTTGATACATATAAATACAAAATATTTTACAAATGTTATTTTTAAAATGCACAATTAAAATAATTAAGACAATTTAAATTAAAACCAACATCTTATCTCCAACCTGGCAAGTTCAAATAACTAAATAGAACTAAACTCTAATGTGTTAAGATCCTTCTTAGTGTTTTAAATCATTATTATTTTCAATTTATAAAAAACAATTTTGCTTAACATTCTTGATGGGTATAGTTCTCCATCAATTCTATTACCAACAGTGATCTTTTATGTCTGATCAACATATCTGCTAATACTTAATGATACCAGCAGAGGGGACTGTTCACAAATCAATGAATTTGGAATCAGGTATCAGGCACAAGTGTATGAAATTTGGTTGCATAGCATTGCCTTTGCAGCATTGCATGTTTGAAATCTGCTGCTTGATGAAGTGAGATCGAATTACCAGTTGAAATGCACAGCTTAGTTTTTACCCATAGGATGCCCTCAGTGGTCATTCAACAGTGAGAACTGTTTTCCACAGATGCTGCACAACCTGCGTGTCATTATTTGTACTACACCTGCCCAGGGCATTGCCAGGAATTATGCAGCACTGAGATCCTCTGGTTGATCCACAGTTCCACTCCCCCTCCCCCCCCTCCCCCCACCCACCCCTCCCCCCCTCCCCTCCCCCACCCTCCCCTCCACCCCTCCCCCATCCCCCCTCCCCCATCCCCCCTCCCCCTCCCCCCCTCCTCCCCCCCCTCTTTGGGTGCCACTGGGATCAAATGACTTGGGAGGACTCAGCACTGAGCTGAGGTGGGAGCAGCCGTCACCGTTGCCGCTGCAACCTCGGGGGTGAGGTTGCGAGTTGGGCAGTTTCTCCGCCGCCCACTGGGAGCCAGCGACAGTTGTTCTTTATAAAACTATCTTTGCCCTGAATGCCCGTCTCTGTGTCCACTGATCAATGTCCAGTAACAACACACACGGGGAGTCTTAAACTAAAGCAGGGTTCCTCCATCCCGGTCTGTGGAGAGCAAACATTGCCGACACTCTGCCCCGGACACTGCGCTCGGTCCACTCAGCACCAGGAGTCCCCTGGGAGGCCTCTGGGGCGAGTTGGTCCTACTGGGGCGCGTCCCGGTCGGCGCCGCCGTTGTTCGGCAAATGGATCGTGTACGCGCAGCCCCCTGTGACACACCCGCCATGTGCGCATGGCTCCCCGGGACAGTACTGACTTAGATCAGTAAACCTTTGGACACCAAAAGAGTCAAAGGATGTGGGAGTTAGACTGGGGGTGCATGGAAAATTAAGGATCGAATAAGATTTTTTTGAATAATGGGGAAACATCTATTGGGGATAAGACAAACTCCTAATTTGCTTTCTCTTCTTTTAATAAAAACTGATCTGTTGTCTTTTTTTTTTCAGGACTTGTGAACTAGTTTGCATATGCTGTGTGTTCCAGGAATAAGCCTTTTGGCCCAAAAACTATGCAATCCAGCTTTCTTCTGCTTTATGTCATATACGTTTATTAGTGTGACCCTCCATTCCCTTCTCTCGCATGTACTTCAATCAATAAAACAAAATGGGATTAGTGTAGGATTACAGTAAATGTTCAGGGTGGATTTGGTGGGCTGAAGGGCTTGTTTGTGCAAATTAGTTAGCTGTTCATAGAATCACACAGCATAGAAACAACCTATTAAGCTCGCTGAGTATACGGTGTGATACTATGACCCTCTCATTGTTATTAAGGAAATGTAATTTAACAAATAAGGGAGAAATGTACATAGGACATAATGACAGATTGAGACAATGCAGAAGTTTGCTTAAAAGAAGCACAAAATGATGGGCCAAATGCCCTCTTTCTGTGCAGTTAATTCTGTGTGAGAGTGTCCTGCAAGCAAAAAATGAAATCTGAATTACTAGCAAACATTGCTTCGTGGAGTCCATTATCAAGTACAGCGGTTTTGCTGTCAGGCAACACCAGAAGCTCTATATAATCCATGAAATAGGATTCCATGCCTGAATAAAGATATTCTGCTATTGCGCTATTCAGCCACAAGATGACAGCAGTGCTCTTGCCATGAGTGGCTCCCACCAACTGAAGCTGCACTGGGAGTGCTTTAACCTGGTGCAGCGGTAAGTTTGTTGCACTGGAGGTTATGATTCACCCATAATGTACCAATTGAATTAAAGTTTCTGTAAGCTATCTCAAGCAGCAATGAGAAGTCAAACTTTAATCACCTCGCAAATTTCCATTATTCCACAGCACATTTCACTGAATCACTAAAACGAGTATTAAAGCTCCACTTAATCACACTCGATCTCAAAACTGAATGTGGGGTTATTATTTTGCCAATTAAGTTCAGAAACTTGGAAAACCAAATTATTTAATCTTCTACCCAGTCCAAAGGAAAGTAGCCCTTCTCATATATCTTATATCTTGATGGCTTAGGATTTCAGATCTCTGTTGTTTGGGGGGGGGGGGGGGAAGGGGGTGGGGGGGAGTGGGGGCTGAGGAGGGGGGGGGGGAGGGGGCGGGGGGAGTGGGGGCTGAGGAGGGGGGGGAGGGGGAAGTTGGGAGTACCTATTCAGCTCAGCTTCCCCAAATGAAAGACCTGCGTGAGGCCAGGAATGATGGAAATTCATAACACAGAATGAGGCCATTTGGCCCATCAAATGCATATCAGCGGGAAATTACCTTTTCCAACCTAACCTCCGTCACTAACTCTCATCAATAGACTTATTCATTGAAATGCTCAGTAAATAATTTATAAATACAATGAGGGCTTCAAATTTATGAACAGTGGTTGGTAGGTTCTACCGTCCTCTAGGAGAAACTATTTATCCGGTTATTCTAATTTATTTCTATTTTCTTAAATTGCATTTCCCCACTCCATATTGTTAAGACCATACTGTCAGGAGAAATAGACTTTCCGAGCTATTCCATCTTTTTCCTGAATAATTTCAGGCATTTCAATAAGGTTTGTCCTGTATTTTCTCTCATCAAAACAGTTCAACCAAACTTTTTGGCGGTGCGATGGGGACTCACAGTGGGCACCGGTCGTTGTTCGTTCTCCTCGGCCGGGATCAGAATCTCCGCTTTCCATTTGACGACATCAGCGACGTCTCCGACTCTGGGCTGCTTGGAGAGGGGCTGCTGCTTTGGGCAGGGGCTGCTTGGGGCGGGGCTGCTTCGGGTCCCTCAGAAAGTCCGGTTGGAAACCTCCGCCAGCCATCCTCAGCTCCAGTAAAGACGCGATGGCGCAGGAAGGGTGGGCGGTCCCGGGGAGTGACAGGGGAAGAGACTAATCCACGCGGCACTGACTGGCAAGAGAAGAGATCAATCTGCACACACGCAGTTTTAACAATTTTTAAACATCGTTAATTTTTATGACATTCAACCAATCGGAACAAAACTTGGTGCGCTCTCAGCACATGAGAATGAGTGAATTGGTGAAAAATCGAAGCACTATCGCAAACCGTTTTTGTGCAAATCAAAGGACCGCCAAACCGGAAGATAACAAGATCAGAGTTTTAGTTATGTACTAGACTAAGTGGGACCCGTTGGGTCCCAGTACTTGGGAGGCCTGGTTCCCCAAGGCAACCCATTCCCCAATGCAATATTCCACCACTAACCCATTCCGCCAATGCAACCCGTTCCCCCAATGCAATATTCCACCACTCACCAATAGCCCCAAACTGTGCAGGTATGACTCATTTCCCCTCATCCCCCTAGCATTCCCTCCCCCTCCTCTTCATGTGCGGGAGGGGAGGAGGGGAGGGGGGAGGGAAGGGGAGTGTGGGATGGGAGGGGAGGAGGGGAGGGTGTGTGTGTGTGTGGGCAGGGCAGTAAAGGAGGGGGAGTGGGTGGTGTGGGGGGAGGGGGGGTGAGGGTGTGTGGGGGGTTGAGGGGGGTAAGGGCTTGTGGGGAAGTGGGATTTTGTGTGGGAAGGGAGGTGTGGGCGGGGGGGTTTGCGGGGGAAGGGTTTACGGTTGGAGGGGTGTGCGGGTGGGGGGGGGAGGTTGTAGTGTCTGTGGGGAATGTGCAGGGGAGGCAGGAGTGTGGGAGGAGAGGGGTGTGTGGGCTGGAGGGGTTGTAGTGGGTGGGGTGTGTGAGTGGGGGGGTTTGTGGGGGCAAGGGGGGTGTGGCTGGGGTTGTGGGGGGAGGGCTGTGTGGGCGGGGAGGGTTGTGGGGGGAGGGGTTTGTGGGGGGAGGGCTGTGTGGGCGGGGGCAGGGGTGCATGGGGTTGTGAGGGGAGGGGGTGTGGGCAAGGGTGGGTCGTTGTGGGGTGGAGGTGGGGGTAAGGAGAGTAGTGGGGGAGGGGGTGTGTTGGTGCAGAGGTGTTTTGGGGGCAAGTGGGATTGTGAGGGGTGTGGAGGCTGGGGGTAGGGGGTGTGTGGGAGGGTTGTGGGAGGGTTGTTGGGGAGGGCTGTGTGGGCGGGGGGGGGTGGGGTGTGTGGGCAGGGGTTTGTGGGGGGTGTGGAGGCGGGGGAGGGGGTGTGGAGGTGGGGGGCAGGGGGGTGTGAATGTAGGGGGGTTGCAAAGGCACGGGGGAAGGGTGTGTGGAGATGGGGGTGGGGTTTGTGGAGGCAGGGAGGGCTGGAGTGTGGATGTGAGGGGTAATGGGCGTGGGGGGTATGAGGAGAGAGCTCGGAGTAAAGACGGGTTGTGGGGAGAGGGGGATTTCACGGGGGAGGGGGGCAGGAGCCAGCGAGGGGGACCAGAGGGGAAGGGGCTAGACGACTCACAACGGGCAATGTGGACTCACAGCGGGCGCTGGTCACTGGACGTTCTCCTCCACTGGGATCAGAGTCTCCGTTTTCCCTTTGGCGACATCAACAAAACTTGGTGCAATCGCAGCAGGGGAGAACGGTGAGTAAGCTGGTGAAAAACCATGGCCCTATTGGGGGAGAGAGAGAGAGAGAGATAGAGAGATTCGAAAAACAGCAATAGCAATACAAAGTGCACTTCGAATTGCAAAATTGGTGGAAAATTGGATAAGTAAGTATGCAGATGATACTAAGATAGGTGGTGTTGTGGATAATTAAGTAGATTTTCAAAGTCTACAGAGAGATTTGGGCCATTTGGAAAAGTGGGCTGAAAGATGGCAGATGGAGTTTAATGCTGTTAAGTGTTAAGTGTGCATTAGGCTCCTGAACGGTCTTCCATAAATTAAAGTACCATCCAATTTCACTTCTACCCCATTTTGGACATTGAATTTTGTCTCTGGAACAGATGTGTTACAATGGAGAGAACCATATTCTGCGTATATTCCCCTTTGCTCCATCTATTGTACTTGAGTTTGATTTGATTAATTTATGTATAGTATTATCTGATTTGTTTGGATAGCATGCAAATCAAAACTTTTCACTGTACATCAGTACATGTGACAATAATACACCTAAACCTATTGTAGTCTGAATATTTTCTTTGTGTTCACATTATTAGCCATGATTAGAATGACTGCTTATGGTCTTGATGCATCACAGCCTTCTTTACTCAATATTAGACAAGGTTGAACATACATGCACACACAGAGTTCTTTGCAAAACTTCCTATGTGCAAAAGAATTTCTTGGCTAAATTTTTGTGCAATTCATTTATTCTCAATTGAGCAGAGTAGAACATCTAAGGGGGTGTTTTTTTTTTAAATGGAGGATTTAATTTGGGATTGTATTAAAAAAAAAACAACATTATTTCCAAGGACATCACTTGATCCATTCAAGGGTACATTTTGTACTTCTGTCTTTGAAATTAATTCAGAATAAACAATCCTAAATTCTTGAGCAATGAATCACAAAATAAAGTATTACTTTAGGCACTCTGATCAATTACTCACTGTTAAGATTAAAATTCCAATTAAAAGCTCATCAGCATATCTGTCCATCTTATCATTGCAACTCATTTTATCACTTTGAAATTCTTTACAAACGTTGTTAATTAACATGGCAGCATGTTTCAGACAATTATTGATAAACAGCCTCTGAAGTAATTTATAATTCCATGCTCTTGGTGAACTGTCTGATCTATCAGGATCACAGATTGGAATTTCATACATTGACCTAATGTGATTTTCCAATCACCTAAACTAAAGAACATGAGTCTGGAGGTTATCTCTTATGACATTGAGAGCAGAACAGCAGTGCTGGATAAGTGAGTAGAAAAGTGTTTCAAAGACACTTAAAAAATGCAGGTCAAAAATAAAAATAGAAAATGCCGGAAATACTCAGCAACTCATGGTAGCCATTCTCCACCGGTTTTCAATCCATTACCAGGCTTGCAGTGGTAATTACAGCTCTGCATGTTATTTTCATGGCACGTAAACTGCTTCCCAATTCGAGGGCGGTGATGTCCAGTTTAGTCTAACGTCTGATGGATCTTTGTTGCACTCCGTGTTCCTGTGTCAGGATTGCTATCATGTATCCCCCTTTCTTGTGGACGAAAGGGGGGATACACCTTCTCTTGTGGACAAAAAGAGTAAATAGTTTTCTGTTGTCAGGGATTCCCAGGGCTATTGCCATTACCAAACTTCCTGTGGGGAATTGATAGCATTTTGCTGCTCTCAGGTGAGAGTGAGTTTCCCCTTCGAATCTCTCCTTTCAGAAGGTCATTTAGCGGTTTTGCCAATTGTGTGTAAGTGTCAATCTACTGACATTAAATTCCATAAGCCCAAGAAGGATCTAGGCTCTTTGATAGCAGTGTGTTGTTTGCAGTCCACTTAGCTGTAATCCTGACTTGGAAGAGCTTCCTCTTTCATAGGTAACATCTTCTGTCCCAAGTACACAATCTCTTATTGGGTAATTTGCACTTTGTCAATGCTGGCCTTTGGCCCTTCTCATGGAGGTGGTTCAGCAGGTAATGAAGATCCTGTCATATTGCTCTGTTTCCAAGACCAGTAGGATATCGTCCATATAGTGGATGACTGCTGAATGTATGTATATGAAATAGTTTGAGCAAATGGCTTTGTAAGGCCGTGTAGAAAACCTATTGGGAAAACCTTGTGGGAGCCGGGCCCAGGTATATTGTTGTTGGTGAATGGTGAAGCCATTGTCGGACCTCACGTGTGCCTGGCACCTTAGACATGTCAATAATGGAGAACCATTGCTGTACTGGTGTTAAGGCAGTAAATATCATTGTGCGGTCCATCATCAATGGGTCCTTCTGTCAATGTACTGATTAACCTGTCGATACTTGAAGGTTAGCTGCCAGACCCCATTGAGTTCTCGTACTGGGCACATTGGGCTGGTGGAGGGTCTATGCGTCTTTACCAGCATGTCCCCTCTTCCAGTTGCCAAATCACTACATGCAATGGTGACAGGACTAATGGGATAAAGTATGGTAAATGGTGGGGTGGTTCCAGTAAATGTTATCAGTTCCATTTGCGGAAGTCCGCAATCATTCTTTTCTTAGGCCCATATAGGATGGTCCTGTAATTCTTCCTTTTACAATCATAGAATCATAGAATCATAGAATCATAGAAAATAGGTGCAGGAGTAGGCCATTCGGCCCTTCGAGCCTGCACCGCCATTCAATATGATCATGGCTGATCATCCAACTCAGTATCCTGTTCTTGGTTCTTGGTTCATGGTTCTTGGCCTGTACCTGCCTTCTCTCCATACCCCTTGATCCCTTTAGCCACAAGGGCCAGATCTAACTCCCTCTTAAATATAGCCAATGAACTGGCCTCAACTACCTTCTGTGGCAGAGAATTCCACAGACTCACCACTCTCAGTGCGAAAAAAGATCTTCTCATCTCGGTCCTGAAGGATTTCCCCCTTATCTTTAAACTGTGACCCCTTGTTCTGGTGTTCCACAACATCGGGAACAATCTTCCTGCATCTAGCCTGTCCAACCCCTTAAGAATTTTGTAAGTCTCTATAAGATCCCCCCTCCTAAATCTCCTAAATTCCAGCGAGTACAAGCCGAGTCTCGTACTCTTTCTTCATATGGAAGTCCTGTCATCCCAGGAATCAGTCTGGTGAACCTTCTCTGTACTCCCTCTATGGCAAGCATGTCTTTCCTCAGATTAGGAGAGCAAAACTGTACGCAATACTCCAGGTGTGGCCTCAACAAGACCCTGTACAACTGCAGTAGGACCTCCCTGCTCTTGTACTCAAATCCTTTTGCTATGATTGCCAACATACCAGCCTGCTGCACCTGCATGCCTACTTTCAATGACTGGTGTACCATGACACCCAGGTCTCGCTGCATCTCCCCTTTTCCTAATCGGCCACCATTCAGATAATAGTCTGCCCTCCTGTTTTTGCCACCAAAGTGGATAACCTCACATTTATCCACATTATACTGCATTTGCCATGCATTTGCCCACTCACCCAACGTATCCAAGTCACTTTGCTGCCTCCTAGCATCCTCCAAGAAACATAGAAACATAGAAATTAGGTGCAGGAGCAGGCCATTCGGCCCTTCGAGCCTGCACCGCCATTCAATATGAACATGGCTGATCATCCAACTCAATATTCTGTACCTGCCTTCTCTCCATACCCCCTGATCCCTTCAGCCACAAAGGCCACATCCTCTTAAATATGGCCAATGAACTGGCCTCAACTACCTTCTGTGGCAGAGAATTCCACAGATTCACCACTCTCTGTGTGAAAAACGATTTTCTCATCTCAGTCCTAAAAGACTTCCCCTTTATCCTTAAACTGTGACCCCTTGTCCTGGACTTCCCCAACATCGGGAACAATCTTCCTGCATCTAGCCTGTCCAACCCCTTAAGAATTTTGTAAGTCTCTATGAGATCACCCCTCAATCTTCTAAATTCCAGCGAGTACAAGCTGAGTCTATCCAGTCTTTCTTCATATGGAAGTAGCACAGCTCCTCACAGCTAACACTGCCCCCCAGCTTCGTGTCATCCGCAAACCTGGAGATGTTGCATTCAATTCTCTCATCCAGATCATTAATATATTTTGTAAATAGCTGGGGTCCCAGCACTGAGCCTTGTGGTACCCCACTAGTCACTGCCTTCCATACAGAAAATGATCCGTTTACTCCTACCCTTTGCTCTCTATCTGCCAGCCAGTTCTCTATCCACATCAATACTGAACCCCCAATACCGTGTGCTTTAAGTTTGTGTGCTAATCTCTTATGTGGGACCTTGTCGAATGCCTTCTGAAAGTCCAGATATAACACATCCACAGGTTCTCCCTTATCCGCTCTACTAGTTACATCCTTAAAAAATTCTATAAGATTCGTCAGACATGATTTACCTTTCATAAATCCATGCTGACTTTGTCCAATGATTTCACCGCTTTCCAAATGTGCTGCTATCCCATCTTTAATAACTGACTCTAGCATTTTCCCGACTACCGATGTTAGACTAACTGGTCTGTAATTCCCCATTTTCTCTCTCCCTCCCTTTTTAAAAAGTGGAGTTACATTCTTTGAATGGACCAACGTGACAAACTTTAAAGTACAGTTGAGTGAGGAAGTCCATTCCCAGAAGGACTTAGTCCATGGAGCTTATCCAGACTGGTGCTATTAATTCATGGGTTCCAAAAAGGTATCAGCTTTGTTTTCCTTATCAAGCGACCAAGTCCACTTACACCGGAGCAGTCATCGCCTCTCCGTCCAAGAAAGAGATTCTCCAAACTCTAGAGATAGGCACATTAGTTCAGCTCCTGTATCAAGAGAAGGCCTACACTCGCCATTACATATACTTCGTCCCCGAGTAGTTTAAAGAACACCAGGAGGGGAACTGGAAATATAAAGGGCCTGTCCCACTTGGGAAACCTCCACCACGAGTTCTGGCGATTCTTAAGTGACTAAAAAAAACTTACGGTCACGGTGACCTACGACGTTCCTCGACTATGTGTACAACCTCCTATGACTATGTTGGCGGCCTCCTTCGACTATGATGAAGACTTCCTTCAACCTCCTTCGACTATGTTGAAAACTGGCTTCGTCCATGTATGTTTTACTCGAGGATGGTCTCTGGTAAATTGGTCCATGAATGAGCACGACCCCCTTCCACTTCAGAGGACCACACCGAAAACCAACAACGACCAGTGACGAGTGTCTACAGCTCAAACGATCACCTGATAAAATTATGTCATGTCTGCATTTTTTTCTCACTAAGAATTGCATCTCAGGTATTTTTTAAAATCATTCTGAACCATGCAAGCAAGGAAGGAACTAGTTTGGAGGATGTTAGTAAAAATACAACTACTGCTGTTTGCAGTAGCCCTTTTGCTTCAGCAGCCTTTTAAGAAAGGCAGAAGGGGAAGTGCAAGGGTGAAGGGGAAGTACAAGAAGAGGCCTCAATGGGTGAATGGAGATGATGTGATGGACTGTCCCAGTACACCAGATGACTGGAAGAGAGTGGCGCTGGGCTTTGACAAAAGATGGAACTTTAAGCACACATGTGGGGCAGTGGATGGCAAGCATGCCATTCTTGTCCTTGTCCCTGTACCCCTCATTGTCCTTATTGTACATGATGGCATTCTGCTGGAACCATTCCTCAAAGTCCCCCTCCTGCTGCCTGGTGAAAGTGTAGGACATAATAGTAAGATTAAATGAGAACTTACCAGTTTGAAATTTGATCTTGATTTTATGAGGAGTTACGTTGGCGATTACGTGAAGAACCCCGTCTAGGCCGCATATGCGTCAATCTTCAAAGCATCGGGTATGAAATCACAAACAACAATCACCGAAGTGACATAGTAAGATGCGTGACTCGAGAACTACCAGATGATCTTTATGAGAGAGGGTTGGGCATGGCGGGCACGTAATCACCAATGTAACTCCTCATAAAATCAAGATCAAACTTCAAACTGGTAAGGTCTCGTTAATCTTACTATTTTACTTCGGAGTCACGTGAGTGATTCTGTGAAGACTTTAAAGTTTGTGATTTCATGCCGCAGATCAAAATCTCGGCGTCTCACTGCATCGATTGACTCAGGATGAGTGAATAATCAAAATGCATTAGCATGATATTGATTCACATGTATTAATGGTTTACGTTAATAAAGAAATCAATAGCAACCCCTGTAACTCAGGGGAGGCTAAAGTGGACGCAAACAGAATGGGCAAAACCCAGGGTCAGTTACCGGCCTATGGAAAAAATGTTTTAAACAATTTAGTTCACGAGGATATGGTCGATGGGCATGTCCATTGCCCTGGCCACTGACGTTGATGCTGGTCTGGTGGAATGAGATATACAATCGTCAGTGTTAATACCTGTACAACCCATAACCTGCTGCAGCCACCTTGAAAAAGTCTGAACCGACCTTTCTTTATGTAGTTGTTTGTTGATTAATAAACAATGCTGATTCCACACTTCTTAGGATTCTGGTGCCTTGATAACATTGACGTGAGACAGTGGGCTATCCGAAAAATGATCTTAAATCATGCCACCCCTGGTCTGCTCTGCTTGAACAGACAGAATGTAAACTGTAATGGCACCTGCAGCCAATTCCATTCTATCCACCCACAGCGTTTGCAGTGTTTGCCGTCATTGTGCTGATATTAGTGTCATAACTAAGGATGTAGCTGGAACCCCTTGGTGAAGTAATGTTCACACAGTTTCAATAACCAAATGCATACTCTTGTAGTGGGAGAACTTGTGTCAAGATGTTATTAACAACTCGATATCCGGGTTGAACCCGACAGCATAGTTCCCTTTTGATGCAGCTGTAGTGTCTCTATAACTGAATTATTGTCCAAAACCATTTAAGAATGAACTGGAAAATGTCAGTAATCTGTACCATATTTAATGTAACATTAACATTCAAACAAATCACTTCTGATCCCATCAATAGAAATGTACTGCTTTTTTGGGTGCTATCCCTGCAATCTGCAGTGAGAACATTCATGGCTTGATGTGACAACCTGAGGCATAAGTCAATCCATTCAAAATGTGTAGGTCAATAATTGTTTTATTGTGCAAAGGCCAGTCTCCTGAACCACAGTTTGAACCAGCAAATTCTTGTTTTTTGGAATAACTGTATACCGTTGTGCCATAATGCCTGATGAAGCAGGCAACATGGCTGCTTAGCCAGTCCGACAGTAAGAACCCAAGCGAGGTCTTGCTGACTGTTTTAAAACCCGGCTAATGAGGAAAAAATAAAGGAAAACATAAAAGAACATTCCTCCTTTTGTAGCGAGAATGTATTTCTCCGCACTGTTGTGCCACATGTTTATCCACAATCAGTGAATAAACATGCACCAACATGTCGATATTCGATGTAGTATTGAACCACATTTTCGTAATATTTTGAGATCCAATACCTATTCTGTGTCATTGATCTGAACTGGATGATACACCAGTGGCAAAGGAGATTAGGTAATTATTACAGGATACTTACTTGATTGCCATGTGACTAACATATGTCACCATCATAGAGCAACAACTTGAATATTGAGCATGTAGAATATGTATATTTGCTCAATAGCCCCTTACCCATGGGGTGCATCTCATGTATATATTTAGTTGATACCAACAATTGAAGAATTGGTAACATGCAAATCTCCAATACCTCCAAGTAGAGATGGTATTCGGAACTTCTCATCTTAGAGTCCTTAGCATCAGTTTGTAATAACTGAATTCAACCGACCACACTACTGTAGCAAGTTTCAAGTTCAAGTTCAAGTTCAAATGAGTTTATTGTCATGTTCAGCAACGCTGAATACTTTTTCATCATTGTGACTGAGGTAGCTTCAGCTAACAATAGCATAAGGTTGTTAACAATGGTCTAATTGTCCTTTGAGAGGTTGCTACTTACACAATATCAGTTCCTTGATATTCTCAGCTGAAACATTGCTGCTATATTGCCAATTAATCTTCATGAAAATAAAACTCAGTTTTATAACAGATTGCTATTATCTCTAGCCACAGGCCGGAGTCAAGGCTAATAGTAAGATTAAACGGGAACTTACCAGTTTGAAGTTTGATCTTTATTTTATGAGGAGTCGAGTTGAGGGACTACGTGAATAGAAGCCCGTACAGCCGTTGGTGTGTCAATCTTCAAAGCAGCGGAATGAATTCACAGCTAACAATGACTGAAGTATAATGGTAAGATGATAAAACTAGAACTACCAGATGAGATCTATGAGGGTGGGAGCGGAGGGCACGTAGTCCCTCAACTCGACTCCTCATAAAATCAAGATCAAACTTCAAACTGGTAAGTTCTCGTTTTAATCTTACTATTTTACTTCGGGAGTCACGTGAGTGACTACGTGAAGACTTCAAAGCACTGTGAATTCACGCCGCAGACCCAAATCCGACGTTCACACTGCCTGGATTGACTCAAAAGTCGTTAACAATCAAACATACATCAGTAATATATTTGTTAAATGAAATAACAGTTTATTTACAAACAAATCATAACAAACCCCTCTAACTCAGGGGAAAAGTGTAACAGTACTGAAACCAGAATCAGCAAACACCCCGAGCCTTGAAATCGGCTTGTGATAAAACCTCTGAAAAGTTAGCTCAATGGACCATCCTGCGGCCGCGAGGATATGGTCTATTGGCAAGTCCATCGCCCTTGCCGCGGAAGTTGATGCCGCCCTGGTGGAATGAGATTTGAATTTATCAGTATCAATTCCAGCACTTGCCAGGACCTGCTTTAGCCACCTTGAAATCGTTTTGCACCGACACCTTACTGTGTGGTTTTTTTTGTGACTAATAAACAAAGCCAACTCTGTTCCTCTCAGAGGTTTAGTAATCTCAATGTAACGAGATAAATGTAAGACTACACACAAGCGATCATCTGCTGGGTATGCTGAAAACACAATCTTACATCCTGTCATGCCTCTTCTATTATGTTTAAGCAAATCATAGACATAAAATTATAATGGCATCAGCCGACACATGCATTCTATCTAGCCGTAGCTTTTGCAACATTTGTACACGTTGAGCTGAAACCAACGCCATAAGCATGACCACCTTCATAGATAATTTGGCTACTGATAGGCTTGTAACCGGAGCCCACTGGCGAAGAACCATAACAACCTCACTCACATTCCAAATACCGGCATTACCTGGTTTAGGAGGATTAGAATTGAAAAACTCCCTTCATGAATCGTGAAACTAACGGATGTGTCCCTACTGTATGCAATTCTGCATTCATAGGTAAATAAGATGACAGAGCACTTCTGGCTGAATTAATCGCACTGTAACTTAATTTTTTTTTTGGTCAAAATAAAGAGTTGACAAACTCCAATACGTCCGTGATCCCTGCAGTGTGATATACAATATTCTGCTGTAGGCAGAATTGCTCCACTTCCTTATATAGGTGATATATTGCTGCTGTGTACTATCCCTGCAGGCCGACGTGAGAACATCCACAGTCCGATGAGACAGTCCTCTCCCCAGGTATGGCCTCCTTAAAATCTGCAAATTAACAGATCAATACGATCATATAAAGGATGTTGATCCCCAGTGACTGGATTTACCAATAGATTTTTATTCTTGGGCATAAGCATGTAAGGCTCCCTAGCCATTTGTAATACAACGGGAAACCATGCTTGTGTAGGCCAATCTGGCACTACCAATACCCCTGAAGCGGAGTCCTCCTTGATCTTTTGCAAACATTGCTGATGAGACAGAATGGAGGAAATACATACACAAACATTCCTTCCCAATGCAGCGAAAATGCATCCACTGCTACTGCCCCAATCTGGTTACCATGAAACATATCTAGGTAACTGATGATTTAATCGAGATGCAAACAAGTCAATATCTGGCAATGCATACTGATCAATCATTTGGTTAAATACATCCTGATTTAACATCCATTCAATGTTGTCATTAAACTGACGTGACTTCTTCCTGGCAAATAAAGTGCTGAAAGCCAGATATTTTGGTCAATACACCAGCTCCAAATCTGGTTAGCCAGTCTATCACAAGACTGTGACTTAACTCCACCCATGTGGTTTACATATGCCACTGCTGTGGTGTTGTCAATCTGACCTGCACATGCAGATCCCTCCTTGTAGAACAATAAGCTTTGAGCCCATACCAGATGCCCAACAACTCTACCTTTTTTGCCTTGCTTGCCAGCTGGCTTAATGAAGGCCATGGTTTTAACAACCTCATGACAGTCTTTGACCCTTTTTGCAAGGTTACCACCAAACAACAGATTTCGTGGTGGTACACTGGTCGGTTTGCACAAACTCGCCAAATTCGGATTAGCACTGGCCGAATAGCGGCCCTCCCGATATTATTAATTTCAAAATGCATTACAAAGGAATCCCAGTTCATCCTGTTGTGCTTCAACCATATCGTTTGTATCAATAGCTTTCACCACAGCTGTAATACCTGCTGGCAACAGTTTAAGCACTTTTTTAAACTTCATCTCCTGGGCCCTAGCAGGCATACCCATCTATGACCAAATTTGGTGATTATCCACCGGTACCTTCAGGAGATCACAATTAACAGGAGCTTTATAGTTTTTTGCTACTTCATCCATAGCTAGCTCCTGTAACTGGTGGGAGAGCATATACTGAATTGCTTCGGCCAATTCTACATCAATCGCCTTTCCTGCCTCTCTACGCTCAGCAAACTTCCCAGCAATGTTCGGAATTACCTCCAACCAAACTCCTTTACTGCTCTCCCCCAGCATAGAATCAGTGTCAGCAAACTGCACTGATAGAACATCCTCCTCATAGGCAGGATAGTTCTGCAGCCCTGAAACAGGTGCTGCTCGCACAAGCTCTCCATCAGCCTGGCTTGGGCACCACTCCTCCTCACGGAGCTGGTCCCTGTCGAGCATTCTTTTGTAATAGAATCTCGACGTGGGAGAGCCGTGAGCAAACGGACTCTCCTATGGAGGGTATAACCTCCAGGCCCGACTCATTTACGGGCCACAGAGACTTGCCAGTGGCCTTCCGCCCTACTGACAAGCCTCCACTGCCCCCTGGCAGTGGGTCCGCAACCACTGGCTGTGTAGCCAGCACCGGACCAGGTGTACCAGACGGGCCTCCATCCTCAACACTCTCCTGGCCACTTTTCCTTTCTACCCCGGAGCGCCTCGCCGACACCTTCTTCACTTTCTGCAACATATCTACCAGAACTCCAAACCGTCGCAGAAAATGACCTGTGGTTAAATTTTTAAAAACCTTACCTCCGTTTAAACTTGTTAACGAAGAACTGCAGATGCTGGAGAATCGAGGGTGAAGTCTGAAGAAGGGTCTCGACCCGAAACGTCGCCCATCTCCTTCGCTCCTTAGATGCTGCTGCACCCGCTGAATTCTCCAGCTTTTCGTGTAACCCTCCGTTTAAACTTACCGCTCGGAGGAGCGCTGCTGCTCCAACCGGCCGACTGCACCAGCGTCTGACGTCATGACGCACCAACGGCTGTACGGGCTTCTATTCACGTAGTCACTCACGTGACTCCGAAGTAAAATAATAATTAAAGGCAAATCCTAATGACCAATGAACAGTTTATCCCATATCGCAAAGTTTTACTCTTATTAGTACAGTTTTATTGTCTTTGATAACCTCTGTAATGGGATTTGCATAGCATGGATCTTTGACACTTATGAATCTGTTGTTAGTCAGGAAAAATAAGTTTTCATATTTGGAAAGTTCACATGCCCGATACTCTCCATTCTTCATAATAACATGCCACACCTGCCTATTCCATGGGTGGTTTGCATGAGAACTTTTGCCCAATTTCTGAACCTTTACTTTTAAAAAATAAGCCTGGCCATAATCCAAACTTGCTTGGAATGCTATGACTGGGCCCCAAACAGATATTTTTTACCCTTTGTGTGTTGTACAAAACAAATGTAAATATTACAACATGCGAACGGTGCACTTACCCATATTTTGGAAGTGCTAGACCCATTTTGTTGAGTACGGTTGGTAAGGTGCATGGAATTTCTGAGCTATCATGCTGCCCCCAGCTCCAGTGAACCGCTTACTGCCGATGAGTGCCTGGGGTGCGTTCTGAAATGATGACTTTTGCCCGCCTTAGACCTAATTGATTTGTCTGCCATGTTTTCTTCCCCTCTTGAATAGGCCTACCTGAATAACAGATTCAGCGGCTGGCTCTCACATGCCCCTTGTTGGCGCTGTTCACTGCCGGCGCATATGCACTTTAGTATGTTCTATTGACTTTTTTAGAGCCTGGCGTCAGTTATATCTTGACCTTTTGCCCTTCCCTCCTTAGAGAGGGTGATTCATAGGCAGCCCTAAACAGGCACTGCCGCAGGCCGCAGGATACCAATATTGATACCCATTGGACCTAACCCAAATAGAATATTCTGCTGGGATGGCAACTTTGATGTCAGGAAAAAGGTACCTCTGACACGTGCCCTTCATCCCTTGGGGTATGTCCCACGGCCATACCCTGAGACTCAGTGTCAGCAGGATACTGGCCCGTCTTGGTCTCTGCCTCCAAGAGGGAGACCTGTAGCAGTTCTGTAACTGGAGCTGCTGGTGCGGCCTGCGGAGGTGGAACTACTGTCTCACCCTAGCATCAGAGTGGCGGCGCTGCCCTGGCAGCAGCGGCTCGCCTGCAGTCTGTCTGTTTTTCTTATTATTTGTTGTTTTCTTGTCTTGTTTTTAGCGTTAGTTTGAGTTATTATGTAGTGTATGTGTGTGGGAGGGGTGGGATAAACGTTCTTAGTCTCTTCCTTTTGGGGGGACGCGACTTTTCTTGTCGTATCCCCCGTCTCTGTCTCCGTCTGTGCTGAGGCCTATCGCGGAGCTGGCGGCCTTCAACTTTAACTGCGACCAACCCGAGGCTCCGGAGGTAGAGCCAGCCAGGACTTACCAGCACAGGGCTGGCCGACTTAGGGGCTGTGGCGGCGTTGTGGCGGCCCGACTCGGAGCTGTGGCAGCTTTCCGGTGGCGGTGGTGGCAGCAGCGACTTCGGAGGCCCAGCCGCGGGCCCAGTGGACGATATCGTCGGGAGTTTGCAGGTCACAGGTTGGTGACCTGTTTTTCCAGAGCTCCCGCGGCAACAGTTGCGTCCACTGGACTGGAGGGCGGCAGCTTCGACCGCCCCGGGCCGCGGAGTTGAACCGGCCCGCTCGCGGAGCGCGGTTCACCTGCGGAACTTATTTACATCACCCGGTGCGGTCACAACATTGGAGGCCCGGGTCGCCTCAGCGAAGAGGAAGAGGAAGAAGGGAAGAGACAAAGACATGATTTTTGCATTCCACCACAGTGAGGAGGTGTCTGGTGAACTCACTGTGGTGGATGTTAAATATGTGTTTATTGTGTGTTTCTGTTATTTACTATATGTATGACTGCAGGCAATGAAATTTTGTTCAGACCGCAAGGTCTGAATGACGATATAGTTTTCCAAGTTCCGAGTCGGTGTCCGAGCTAATCCTCATCTATGAAGGTACTATCAAACAGTTCTCTACCAGATACTGCTGCCGCCTTTTTTGTGCATGATGGCGCTGACACTCCTCCTGTTGGCGTGTGCCCTGCTGTGGCACTGTATGGAACAGTTGCCGTGTTTCAAACGCACTATCCAGCCCCGGTGAGGAATTCATCCCCAGACTCCATGGGCCTTGCTATCCAGCCCCGATGGAGAATCATCTCCCGACTCCGTGGGCATAGCAGATTATGTGTGAACTTGAGCAACCCTGTCCCAGGCGTTGCTGGCGCCGCCTTTCGTAAAGGCCGGCACTTTTTGACATGAAATAGCCCTGTACCAGGTGCTGCTAGCACAGCTCTCTCGTAGGCTGGTAATGTCACAAATGAAACAGCCCTGTATCAGGTGCTGCTGGCACAGCTCTCCCGTAGGCCTCACTTTCATACATGAAGCAGCCCTGTCAGGCGCTGCTGGCACGGCCTGTCCCATAGGCCCGCACTATTACAGTGCAAGCTCACTAAATCAACATTTTTAGTGTACAGCTTTACCTGTAAAACAATTCACAGCAACTTGTGCTAAACAACAAGGATTACATTGTCCGAAACATAATAATAACTTTTTATGACTTTAACTTTGCCTTTAGCTTTTAACTTTAAGAAAAACACTATAACATACATTATTATTAAGAGAAACCCTTTGTAGCCCGACTCACCCAAATAGGACTGAATGAGTACCATTTTATTCCTTGCCTGGGGACCAACATCTGTGAGCCACTGACCCCACTCTCAGTGACTCTAGGGTTACTTCCTTGCTGTTCCAACAGCAGCCCCACAGGCTGGGAGCCACTGACAGCCTTGTTAGTGACTCCTTATCTCGCAACCCGATCTATTTGCAGGTTATTCGCTTCCGCGGTCGGACTGGTTTTCCCCACAGTCTATAACCGGCACACTCGTCGGGCTGCGAAACTGTCAGGAAAACCTCTGTGAAGAGAGGCTCCTGCCTGAAAAAACCTGGTAAGTAAAAACGACTTACCTCTAGGTGTAACTTACCGCTGGCAGGAGCTCTGTCCTGCCAGTCTGGTGTTTGTGCCAGTGCGGCTGACGTACTGACGTGCATGCGGCCTAGACGGGGTTCTTCCTTCGCGCCCATGGGGAAGAGTTTCTATGTTTCCATGTAATAGAGATGTGGTCTGCATGGGGTGTGGTTAGCTCGGAAACGTGACACAAGTGTTCAGCTTGGTTCAAAGTAAGTTCAGTGTTACGGAGAAGCTCAGCTCTCAGTTTGATATCAATCATCCCACCGATGATCTTATCTCTAACGAGCTGATCAGTTAACTCACCAAAGCGACAGCGCGCGGCCATGTGTTTCATTAGAAACATAGAAACATAGAAAATAGATGCAGAAGTAGGCCATTCGGCCCTCGTGCCTGCACCGCCATTCAATATGATCATGGCTGCTCATTCAATTCAGTATCCTGTACCTGCCTTCTCTCCATACCCCCTGATCCCTTTAGCCACAAGGGCCACATCTAACTCCCTCTAAAATATAGCCAATGAACTGGCCTCAACTACCTTCTGTGGCAGAGAATTCCAGAGACTCACCACTCTCTGTGTGAAAAATGTTTTCCTCATCTCGGTCCTAAAGGAATTCCCCCTTATCCTTAAACTGTGACCCCTTGTTCTGGACCTCACCAACATCGGGAACAATCTTCCTGCATCTAGCCTCTCCAACCCCTTAAGAATTTTGTAAGTTTCTATAAGATACCCCCTCAATCTTCTAAATTCTAGCGAGTACAAGCCGAGTCTATCCAGTCTTTCCTCATATGAAAGTCCTGACATCCCAGGAATCAGTCTGGTGAACCTTCTCTGTACTACTAATCTCTTATGTGTGACCTTGTCAAAAGCCTTCTGGAAGTCCAGATATAACACATCCACTGGTTCTCCCTTATCCACTCTACCAGTTACATCCTCGAAAAATTCTATAAGATTCGTCAGACATGATTTACCTTTTGTAAATCCATGCTGACTTTGTCCAATGATTTCACCACATTCCAAATGTGCTGCTTTCCCATCTTTAATAACTGACTCTAGCAGTTTCCCCACTACCGATGTTAGACTAACTGGTCTGTTATTCCCCGTTTTCTCTCTCCCTCCTTTTTAAAAAAGTGGGGTGACAATAGCTATCCTCCAATCCTCAGGAACTACTCCAGAATCTAAAGTGTTTTGAAAAATGATCACTAATGCTAGAGTACTCTAGGATGCAGCCTACCTGGCCCTGGGGATTTATTGGCCTTTAATCCATTCAACAACACTTCCCGTCTAACCTGGATTTCACTCAGTTCCTCCATCTTATTTGACCCCCGGTCCCCTGCTATTTCCGCAGATTATTTATGTCTTCCTTAGTGAAGACAGAACCATAGTAGTTATTCAATTAGTCTGCCATGATCAATTCACCCGTTTCTGACTGCAATGGACCTACATTTGTTTTAACTAATCTTTTTATCTTCACATATATATAAAAACCTTTGCAGTCAGTTTTTATGTACCCTGCCAGTTTTCCTTCATAATCTATTTTCCCTTTACTAATTAAGCCCTTTGTCCTCCTCTGCTGGACTCTGCATTTCTCCCAGTCCTCTGGTAGGTTGCTTTTTTCTGGCTAATTTGTATGCTTCATCTTTTGTTTTGATACTATCCCTGATTTCCCTTGTTATCCACAGATTCACTACCTTCCCTGATTTATTCTTTTTCCAAACTGGGATGAACAATTGTTGTAGTTCATCCACGCAGTGTTTAAATGACTTACATTGCACATCCACTGTCAACCCTTTAAGAATCAATTGCCAGTCCATCTTGGCCAAGTCACTAATAAATCATTCAACTGGTTCATCGGGCTGCTGCATGCAAGCATAAAACTTGGTCCTTTCAATAATATGATTAGACGGCAGATCACACAGTTCTCTACATTTTCTGAGCAACACCTCGGGGTCATCTATAGTTTCAACAGGAACCTGGACCTGCCCATGTGTGTCCAGAACACCAGGAGCAAAAATAAAGTTGTAAGCATGATTCATTGCCTCAAGACCAGCTAGGTTAAGCAGAAGTGATGTTTTCACGTCAGCTGGGACATTGCGTAGAACAATACAGGTATAATGAATGTAGTCACGTTCGAATAGACGCCAGCGCTCGGCAATCTCAGATTCAAAGATCAAGGTGCCCAGTCTGCGGCAAGATTTAGCCATGATAACAAACTACTAAAAGAAAATAAAAGCCGATAAACTTAGTGGAGTGTTTCTGAGCCATTGTCTGACACCATGTATCTGGTATAACTCAAACACATGTAAAGATACAACATATTTTTATTAAGCACTTACAGCACAGGATCTGCAGTACGTTACATTTCCAGCTGTTACATCTACTGCCTGATGTAGGCGAGTTCTGATATTATCATTCATGTATAAGGCGGGGCTTCTACTAACAAGCACTATGATTGGTTAGCATGCAATTGCCGATCTACAACCTCCTTTGGCATCACCTTTTGCCACTCCTCCTCCTGGGTGGGCATAAAATCCCCCCCACCCCCCTGGGTGGGCAACACCTGCATGGCAGATTATTTTTGAGGGTTGTGCCCTCCACCTGCTGCCTTTTTGGTGCCATCTCTAAAACACAAGTCTCCTCTCCAAAAAACTCTCCAGCTATGAATGAACATGCCCTGGAGTGACAGAGGTCACGTACTGCTTTTAAATTACCTTTTTTTTCTACTGACCTTTTTTTTCACCCCGGAGCTATTACCTTCGACTACCTTCGAGCACCGTCGAGTACGACTAGCATCACGACTAGACTACGACCGACTTCGACTAGACTACGATCGACTTCGACTAGACCTACGACTACAAAAATATCTATTTTTCCCACGGCTACCTATGTTTAGTCGTGGTCAATTTTTACATCTTAGCTGAAGCCTCGACTACGCGGAGACCACTCTCAACCATAAAGGAGAGTGACGAAGATCTCCTATGACTTCTTGGCAGATGATTCAAAATAATTATTTTCCCCTTAACTTTGATTTTTATTCCATTGAACTACACTCATTTCGGAAACCACACATGGGTTGATATCTAAAGGACAGATTAGTTTGTTCATATTTTTACTTTTTCTTTATTTTCAGCTTCTTACTTCAATAAACTTGACCCCTGCCAGTGGTGATGAAATATTTTGTAACCTTGACTACTGGATGCTCTTTCATGCATATCTGACCCATAATTTAAATACTTATCCATGTTACAACCTGGTTAATCTCATTGATGCTCCTTTGTGAACTAGCTAGCTCATCATTGCTGCCTTTGATAATTTAAATACGTATTGAATAGTATTATCAGCCAGACAAGCTTGTGACATTGTAATCTAATATGCTCTATCTTCATAATGGAATAATTATAGATTGAATCAAATATCTTCTTCAAGACAGATCACAGAATATGCGCAGCACTTTGATGCATGAAAATGTCATGCCTTTTTTTATAGGTTTGTGTTGTGATGGTTCACCCACATACATTAGTCATAGAGTAATACAGTGCAAGCCATCAAGAACACAGTTCATATTTAAGGGCAGCACAGTGGTTCAAGGGCAGCACAGAGGCACAGCTGGTAGAGCTGCTGTGTCACAGCACCATAGTCCCAGGTTCGATCATGACAGTCTGTGGGGTTTGCATGTTCTCCCTGTGACATGAGGATTTCCTCTGAGTGCTCCAGTTTCCTTTCATATCCCAAAGATGTGCAGTGTTTTCATTTAATTGTCTCTGTAAATTGGACCTAGTGCATAGGGTGTGGATGCAAAAGTGGGATAACATAGAACTAGTGTGAACGGGTGATCAATGGTCAATGTGGAGTCGGTAGGCTGAAGAGTCTGTTTCCATGCTGTATCTCTAAACAAAATTGAACTGAACTAAACCTACATTTATGCCATTTTATTCTCCACAAATGCCCATTAATTCCACCCAGATTCTACCACACAAGGGGCAATTTTACTGGAGACAATTGCAGTAATCATCCTACAATTCTTTGGGTGTGAGAAGCATCCTAAGCAAACCCATATCAATCACATGGGGTCATGACAACCCCTCACAAACAGCAACTGAGTCAGGGCTGAACCTAGCTTGCTGGTGCTGTGTGGCAGCAGCTCTACTGGTGAAACTCTCCGGCACCATTGCGGAACCTCTCTGTTTCCCCATTTCACTGCTCCCATTCATCTGCTATATATCTAAACTGGCATCATCTTCATACATTGCAGATTACAGAGACAAATTTTGTTGTTTTCCCTCTGATGGAAAAAAGAAAACCAAACAGTCTGATGGAAGAATGGCGAAGATATCTCCATAACATTATCTTCTTTTCTGACTATTGTTTTTTTGCAGTCAAGTTTTAAGCTGCAACCGTTACTCTCTACATGGTTAAAATTCTCATGGCAACAACCATAATTGATACGTTGCACTTTCTTCACCGTCTACAATTTACAGCTGGAATATATTGTGTAGCCTGGCACATTGATCGCACTGGCTTATTGGCAGCCAGTATACATCTTGCTTGATTATACCCGTCAACCATGTTTGAGTTTCAGGGACTTCTATTCAATATATAAAGCCAATCCACTGGGGTTATCTATGGCACTCAGTTTTTTTTTTACACTTCCCATTCTTAATTTGTGATGTTAGACTTTTCTCAAAGTTTTCCACTTCACGATTTGCCTGCATTTCTTCAGCTTTAATTCTTGTATATGTCAGTCAGCTCTCTGGCTTATTTTAGAACATTTTTCATTAGTTCCATTAAGCAAGAAATGGTCATTGCCTACAGTCAAAAGGCAGTAATTGCTTCTTGTACCCTTGCTGCACCAGTTCTGGTTTTACTAAACACAGTTCCTATTGTTTCAGGAGGAAGAATGTGTGGTGATGAATTGTAAGATTATACATCAGATTGATGATTCAATTAATAATAATGTGTGTACCAACTGTAATCCTTCTGTATATTATGAATAAAGTATATTTTTGAATTTAAACATGAATTTAGCAACATGAGATTGAACCCACTAAGGGAGCTGATGAATTTAAATTCAAATTATTAGATACATTTGATTTTCTTTTCAAAAATGTAGGTTGTCAAATGATTGCAAAAAGGCTATCTAGTTCACTAATTTCTTCAGGATAGGAAAAATACTGTCTTTATCTAATATGTCCAAGATATGACTCCAATTCTATTGTGTGTCATGGAGAGATACTACATGGAATTAGACCTTTGGCCCATTGAATCTATATCAACATCACCCACCAATTTACAATCACCATTTTCATTCTTCCATCATTCCTATCATCTATTCCCAGATTCTACCACTCATATAGACACCGAGGGGATTTTTCAGCTGCCAATTAAACTATAAACCGGCGCATCTTTGGGATGTGGGAGGAAACTAGTACTAATAGGAATCTGAAGGGTAACCTTTTCATGCAAAGGGAAATAGGTGTATAGAACAAGCTGCCATGGAAGGTAGTTGAGGCAAGTACTATCACAACATTTAAGGACCATTTAGACTGGTACACGGATAGAACAGATTTAGAGGGATATGGCCCAAACGCAGGTAGGTAAGAATTATATAGTTGGGTTATGTTGGCTGGCATGGGCAGGTTGGGCCGAAAGGACTGTTTCCACGCTATAAAACTCTATGATTCTATGACTCTCTAATTGAGAGAAGCTCACGCAGCCGCAGAGGGGTCATGCAAACTCCACAGTGATCTGGACTGAACGTGGATCTCAGGAACTATGAGGCAATGGCTCTATTAGGTGGACCATTATGCCATGGGTGGCTCCGTTCAGAACAATTAGCGATGGACAACAAATAGCAGCAATGCTGTTGATGTTCCTATGTTATGAATAAACTAAATAACCACCAGCATTCTTTACCTGGAATGGCTTCATTGTCTTTGGATACAAGATTTGCCAGTTAGGTTGGTATCAGTTTTAGTTTGGAAGAGTTAGATGGAATTTGATTCAAACAAATAGGATTTTTGATAAGGTGGGTGTGGAGAAGATAATTCCTTTTGTGAGAAAATCTAGAAGTTGGGAATTGCTATTCAAATTGAAAGGTTGCCCATCTAAGACAGAGATGAGGAAAAATATTTCCTGATGGATCTTTGGAACCCTTTCTCTCAAAGGGTGATGAATGCAGAGTCTGAATATTTTTAAGCCAGTCGTAGATTGATATTTAAAAGTGATTGAAAAATGCCTGGGATCAGATGAAAATAGGAGTCCGTGGGCCATTAGGACCCTTAAGCTTGACCTTCCCCAGAAGTAGGGAAAATTGCATGGTTGGAGATTACAATCAGATCAGTCATGATCTTATTGAATGGCAAGGCAGGCTTAAAGGGGCAATTGGCCTATTCCTGATCTTGATACACATGTTCATATTTTTGTTGCAACACCCTTTATTTTATTCACTTTACATGCAAGATTGATTGGTTTGTTTTTTAACAGATACATCAATGTCTTTAATGTTTCCCAAGGCTGACAACAAGTTGTTTCTAACTCTTTCCTGTTTTCTGAAAGTACTTACTTTTACTTAGCAGAAAGAAGCACCTGGTTATTTAACTTACTGTGAAACGTAGCTGCATGCAAATTGGCTTCATGTAGACACAGTAAATACATTTCTGAGTTCTTCCACCAGGTGCACATTAATTAAACTTTTCTACCAAATCCCATTTGCTCCATTCGAATTAGTGCTGGTGTTTCAAGTCTGCCATCACAGCTGTAATCCATATTTTTGAGCAGCCTGGGGAAACTATATTTATATTTTGATTTCAATGGGCTTTCCAGAATGGGGCGCTGAACCATTGTATCTCCAAAGTTTAATTTAGTTTAGTTTAGAGATACAGTGCACTTCGGCCCACCAAGTCCGCGCCAACCAGCGATCCCATACACTAATACTATCCTACACACACAAGGGTCAATTTACAATTTAACTAAAGCCAATTAGCCTACCAACCAGTCCGTCTTTGGAGTCTTGTGGGAGGAAACCGGAGCTCCCGGAGGAAACCCACGCAGGTCACAAGGTGAACGTACAAATTCCACACAGATAGAAGCCACAGTCAGAATCAAACCTGGGTCTCTAGCCCTGTAAGGCAGCAACTCTACCACTGAGCCATTGTATTTTTGGTCTGAAGCATGAACTTTGTTTCTCTTTTCACTGTGCTCCAACTAATCATTTGCCTAATTTTTTCAATGTATAAAGTCATTGGAATCTTTTTTCTTGCAATTTAATTGAATTGGGCAGAAGGTACAGAAATATGAAGTCACACACCACCAGGATCAGGAAAAATGTATTTCCTACAGCCATCAGGCTCTTGATCTGATCAGCACAACTCTAAACCAACTTTGGCACCGGAACACAATGCGTTACCTCTTGTACAACCATGGACTTTTTTTCTTGTTGTGTTTGCACTAATGTCTTTTTTTTTGCACAACCCTTTACTGTCTTGGAGAATTTATGTGTAATTTATATATAATTTTATATGTTATGTTTTGGAGTTTTCTGCATCCATGTACCTGTAATGCTGCAGCAAGCAAAATATTCATTATACCTGTACCTCTATTTTAATATGAATATGACAATAAATTCAACTTGAGTTGACTTGAGCACTATCTTCAAAATCCCAAAATGTTTGTGGCCTTTTCTATAATTTTATTAAACTGCACTCACACTTATATTTCACAATAAAGAAGGTTTAATGCCTTTTAAATTGTCAACCTTTGAGGGTTGTGCATGCTTAAGTATTGAAGTAAGGCTGACATTGCTGGTTTAATGGACACCAAGGGAATGGGATGTTCGACAAAAATATGGACAATGGATAGATCTTAATAAATCACAAAGGATTTCTTCCAGCTTTTATCCTAGTCTTTCGCTGTGGTGTGTGGATGAGTGCTGCTGCCTCGCAGCTCTAGATTTGAAGGAGACATAGGGTGTTTGATGTGTGGAGCTTACACCTCTGCCCTCTGACTTGCTATAGATCTCCTATGGTTGTTCTGGTTTCCTCCCACAACCCAATAATTTGCTATTTGATTGTGTATTTGTATATTGTAAATTATCCCATGTTTGTGTGGGGTCAGGAGCACAGTGGTGGTGGGAACAGTGGGACAGAGAGAAGTTGAGGAGCATATGAGAGAGAATGGGTTGCAAAAAAATGTTGGGGTATGGGATTTCACTATGAGCCTGATGGCCAAATAGCTTAATTCTGTGCCTTAAGAAAATGTGAGTAATCTCCTACATTCCAATACTGCAAAATCAGGAAGGCAAATGGCTTTTAGATAGGCACATGAATATGCATGGAATGGAGGGACAGGATCCACATGCAGACAGAAGGGATTAGTTAAATTTGGAATTATGTTAGGCACAGATATATACTGCGCTGATGGGCCTGTTCCTGTGCTGTACTGTTTTTTGTTCTATGTAAGATTAGAAATGGCAGCTTCAGGGCATAAGACAGATTTATACTGACTTTTGTCATAGATTCTGATTGGAATTGTTAGCATTTTGAGATTGAAACTGAAGTCAGTCCTGAAAATCCATGCACACGCAATAGAACTTGACCTATTTGAAGCATACCGAATTATGAGGAACATGGATAAAGTGACTGCTCACAGTCTTTTAACCAGGGTAGAGGATTCTAAAATGAATGGGCAACGGCTTAAGGTGGGAAGTGAAAGAGATTTGAGAGGGACATCGGGGGTAACCTTTTCACTCGGAGGATGGCCTGTATCTGGAACGAGCCACCAGAGAAGGCGTAGAAATAGATACAATTCTGACTTTCAAAGGACATTTGAACAGATCTAAGGATAGGAAGATTTTAGAGGGATATGGATCATATGCAGGCAAATGGAAGTAGCCCAGACTGCCAATATGGCTGACATGGTCAAGGTGAGCTGAAGGGCCCTGTTTCAATACTATATAATTCTATGGGTTTTTTTACCCAAATATTGCAGCTTTGGATTAGTAATAAAACTAGGCCCATAATTGCTGTATTCCTTAGCACTGACACTCTGCATGTCCAATGGCCAGTTTTATTGGAAACTGCTATAATTTATTGGGGAATTCCCAATTTGATCCAGATCTAGGTCACACGATCTAAGATCAATTTCAATGAGATCTTTAGGACAAAGATTTAGGAAGGAAAAAATATTTGTAAATACCTTTTTTAATATATAAATGTTTGGCTTACTTATTTCTTGCTTTCAAATGTAGATTATTTTTAAATGTCACATTCAGTTAAAGACATTTAAAATAGTAAGATTAAATGAGAACTTACCAGTTTGAAGTTTGATCTTTATTTTATGAGGAGTTACGGTGATCGACTACGCATGCGCGTCAATCTTCAAAGCAGCGGCGTGAAATCACAGTAACTACAGTCAAAGTAATATAGTAAGACTCAGAAGACTAGAACTACCAGATGATCTGTGCGATTATGAGGGCCGGGAGCGGAGGGCACATAATCGTTCACCCTCATAAAATAAAGATCAAACTTCAAACTGGTAAGTTCTCATTTAATCTTACTATTTTACTTTGGAGTCACGTGAGTGATTCCATGAAGATTTCAAAGCTCTGTGATTTCATGCCGTAGATCCAATTCCATACGAACACACTGCTTCGGTTGACACAGGATAAACAAATAATGTATTGAACATTGTTTAAGTTATACAATGAATGTTTTTAATAATAAAAGAACAGTAATAACCCCTCACTCCCAGGGGGAAATTACAAAGGAGAACTCAAAACAGAACCTAAAACAGCATGCCCAAAACCTTCCACTGCCAGGACAGGTTTGTCATAGAATCTTGAAAAGGTTCCTTCACTGGACCATCCTGCGGCCCTGAGGATTTGTCCTAAAGGCACGTCCATCGCCTTCGCTGTGGATGTTGGCCCCGCCCTGGTGGAGTTAGATTTAAACACATCAGTGTCTACTCCAACACAATCCAAAACCTGTTTCAGCCATCTAGAAATAGTTTGTTATGACACCTTTCTATGAGGTTTTTTGTGGCTGATGAGCATTGCTGTTTCAGAGCCTCTGAGACTCTTGGTGACCTCGATATATTGACTCAGGTGCGTAACTACACAGAGTCTTAGGTCAATTGGGTATTTCAAGCTTATTTTGGTTCCAGCCGTCCCTGGCCTGCATTGTTTGATTAGATTATATACATAAAACGTAACATTATCTACAGAAGAATGCATGCTGTCCAGCCATAGCTTTTGCAATGTCTGGACCCGTTGCACTGAAACTAGCACCATGAGCAGGACCACTTTGAGCGTTAGCTTCTGGAAAGACAGAGATGTAATTGGAGGCCTGTAGCAGTCTGGTAGATGAACAGCAACCCTCCATCTGACAAGTAGCCAGTGTTATTGGTAAATTAGTGGCGGCTTTCCCTGGAGTGCAGTTCGGGCCTCTGCACTATCAGAATGTGCAACGAGCTAAAGAACAAACACTCAAAGAACATGCAGGTCATTTCGATAGACCGATACAGTTGCCAGTCAAAGCTATTTACCCCAAATAGCCAGATTGACTATTTGGGGTAATTAATGATGAACCCCAAATAGTCAATCATTCTAGATGGTACTCATTTGGATTTAGTTGGATGGATGAGGAAACCTAACCTCTCAAACAGGTGTTTGGTAACTGAATCCGACACTTCAGCTGCTTCCTGAGTTTTGCCTATGATCAGAACATCATCCAAGTATGCCATCACTATGTGATTCTGAGCCCGGAGTAGTCCTAATACTGGTTTCAACAATTTTGTAAATAACCTAGGGGCTGAGGTTAACCCATTGGGTAACGTTTTAAATTGCCACAGCTGTCTCATCCAACTAAATTTTTAGTATCTACGGTATTGGTAATGAATTGGTACTGAATAATATGCATCTTTCAGATCTATGCTTGCGATATAACACCCTTTGGATACCAGTTGTTAGCAGTGCTGAAAGTTTCCATTTTAAATGTTTATACTGGACATAAGAGTTAAGTCTGGTTAGGTCCTGAATGACTCGACACCCACCATCCTTCTTTTGACTGGGGAATATATTGGACACAAATTGTTGAGGCTGATAGGCCATCCTTTTAATTACCCTTATTTTGGAATAATATTTCAATTTCATCATTCACCTGTGGAGTCTCTTGTTTTGAAAAAAACTAGGTGTATTTTGTACAGGTGGATGTACTTTCAAGATAAACTCAATTCGAGACCCTCGGATACTGTTCAGTATGAATAGATCTGATGTTATGCAGCACCATTCATCATAGAACAATCGCAACCTACCCCCGACCGGTGACTGATCTCTAGAAGATATATCCTGGACAAGTCCACTTACTCATACCTCCATAGCTGCTGGATTCCTCTGTTTCCTGGTCCTGTTTGGGGTATGCATTGGTGCGTACCAATGGTGTGTAGATGGAATCGCCCGGCTTGGTCCTTGACCTCCACCAGCATCTGTAGCCCATCTGAAACGGTATGGTTTGCTAGGTGGCATCCTGCCCCCGGGATGAGTTTTGATGAGGCCAATTGTTTTTGCCTCATCATCCAGGTCTTTAACTTGTTTCACAAGATCCTCCCTGAATAGTAAGTTTGGTGGCTGGATATTGGAGGATCTGCACAAGGCTGCGAATTGTGGGTTGAGTGTATGCTTGATGGCTATTTTCTGTAAAAAATTGATTTCAAAATTGGCATTACACAGCAGGGCCAGCATATCCTGCTGTGTGTTTGATAGTGGTGCCCCTTGTACCATTCGCCCAAATGCCGTTATTCCTGCTCCAACCAGTTTCAGGAATATCTGCAGCCTCAACTCCTGCGCCCGCATGGATGCATCCATTTGCCCCCAGATGGCCTGGTTCACTGTGGTCACTTTGAGCGATGCACAACAGGTGTCTCGTATCTTCTTGAGGTTTCCTCCATTATGGAGTCCTGGACCTGGTGAGAGGCCATATGTTTGATATTGCTAGCCAGGTTTTCGTCCATCTCCTTACCGGTTCCAGCCGGTATGGCAAATTTGCTTGCCACATCCGGCACACTTGGAGCGAAGCTCGTGTGCTTTGGTGTATGCTCTTCCGTAATATCACCAACTTCAGGGTCAGAGTCATACTGCCCTGGCTCTCCCGGCTCATGCCCAAGGGAGGTATCATGCAGCCCTTGACATGGCACTGCTGGTATGGGTCCCCATGCAGACTCGTAGGCATTCTTCCTGCTGGTATAGCTCTTCGCTATATGGGCCTCTGCTAGAGGGTGCTGCTGAGAGCTGCTGGGGAACCCTGGGGGTACAAAAACCCTGGCTGGAACACCTCATGGTTGAGCATTTTCTCTAGGAGGTGTTCCATCTTATCCAGATGTTCCTAACGTTTCAAAGTGAAATGCTGGAGTTTGACGAAGATTAAAGTGTACGAGTCAAAGAAGAAGGTTGAGTGAATATCTTACTTTTTTCTTCAACAATGAAGAAACTATTAATCAAAAGACTGTGTTAAGAAGATTTATCTTTCGAGAAGATTTGAAAGTCTCGTGGAGAGGTCACATGCATAAAACGACATTCTCCTTTCCCCATGCTTTCTCCTAAATGGCTAGAGGGAGCAATCTCTTGAACGATATAATAATCTGCCACTATATCGAGTCGAAAGATACCTCACAGACAGGAGGTGGTAGCCACATCCTAAAGAAGAGGGATAGAAGATATGACCTGGATCTCTGGAGAGGTTCGGCCAGAAGAACTTGTTCCAGAAACTAAACTGAAAATAATAGATCTCAGCCAGAGACTGGCTTAGAGATTTATCGACAGTCACACAACGTATCTAAAGAATGAAGACTTTAACTTGGAATCATGAGTAGGTCAACTATTATAATATACTAAATTCAGAAGCAGGAACATTTTAATTCGGACGGCTTCCGAAAATTGATTTAAAAGCTAGTTCTGCTAAGTTTGGGATATAGCCAAGAACCAAGTTTTTCGGGTCAGCCTGGATAGAGATCCAGGCGCCTGTCCTTCAGTTGTTTTGAAGTCGAGATAAGACACATTCATTCAGAACAGAAGTCATCAATAACTACAAACATATTTTGGATGTTGTCTGAAAGTCCAGTTTGTTATAATTTCTTACATATCACATCAATGAAGGAGGAAAGTCTATCCTTGCCTGGATCTCTGGAGCGCTAGTATGGGTCCTGTGGGCTGAAGGGTTGGGTTTCCAGAGGGCTAGTATGGACATTGTGGACTGAATGGATTATTGGACTTGCAGTTCAGTGAGTCATGGCTGGTGGGCTGGCAGTTCACTAAGTCATGGCTGGTGGGCTGGCACTTCAGTCGCTTACAGCTGGTGTCATGGCAGTTCACTCAGATACCCATCCTCCCTTCACCCCCCAACTCTGCTCCTTGCCATTCCCCTCACCCCCATGCATTCAGTCCATCTCCTCTCAACTTCCCCCCCATGCACTCTTAGTGGCTCTCCGTAGCGCAGCCATTGCTGCCTATTAGGTACACATTGTGATGAAGAACACACAGACATGGCAAGTGGAATAGTAAGATTAAACGAGAACTTACCAGTTTGAAGTTTGATCTTTATTTTATGAGGAGTCGAGTTGAGGGACTACGTGAATAGAAGCCCGTACAGCCGTCGGTGCGTCAATCTTCAAAGCAGCGGAATGAATTCACAGCTAACAATGACTGAAGTATAATGGTAAGATGATAAAACTAGAACTACCAGATGAGATCTATGAGGGTGGGAGCGGAGGGCACGTAGTCCCTCAACTCGACTCCTCATAAAATAAAGATCAAACTTCAAACTGGTAAGTTCTCGTTTTAATCTTACTATTTTACTTCGGAGTCACGTGAGTGACTACGTGAAGACTTCAAAGCACTGTGAATTCACGCCGCAGACCCAAATCCGACGTTCACACTGCCTGGATTGACTCAAAAGTCGTTAACAATCAATCATGCATCAGTAATACATTTGTTAAATGAAATAACAGTTTATTTACAAACAAATCATAACAAACCCCTCTAACTCAGGGGAAAAGTGTAACAGTACTGAAACCAGAATCAGCAAACACCCCGAGCCTGGAAATCGGCTTGTGATAAAACCTCTGAAAAGTTAGCTCACTGGACCATCCTGCGGCCGTGAGGATATGGTCTATTGGCAAGTCCATCGCCCTTGCCGCAGAGGTTGATGCCGCCCTGGTGGAATGAGATTTGAATTTATCAGTATCAATTCCTGCACTTGCCAGGACCTGCTTTAGCCACCTTGAAATCGTTTGCACCGACACCTTACTGTGTGGTTTTTTGTGACTAATAAACAAAGCCAACTCTGTTCCTCTCAGAGGTTTAGTAATCTCAATGTAACGAGATAAATGTGAGACTACACACAAGCGATCATCTGCGGGGTATGCTGAAAACACAATCTTACATCCTGTCATGCCTCTTCTATTATGTTTAAGTAAATCATAGACATAAAATATAATGGCATCAGCCGACACATGCATTCTATCTAGCCGTAGCTTTTGCAACATTTGTACACGTTGAGCTGAAACCAACGCCATAAGCATGACCACCTTCATAGATAATTTGGCTATTGATAGGCTTGTAACCGGAGCCCACTGGCGAAGAACCATAAGAACCTCACTCACATTCCAAATACCGGCATACCTGGGTTTAGGAGGATTAGAATTGAAAAACTCCCTTCATGAATCGTGAAACTAACAGATGTGTCTCTACTGTATGCAATTCTGCATTCATAGGTAAATAAGAAGACAGAGCACTTCTGGCTGAATTAATCGCACTGTAACTTAATTTTTGGTCAAAATAAAGAGTTGACAAAACTCCAATACGTCCGTGATCCCTGCAGTGTGATATACAATATTCTGCTGTAGGCAGAATTGCTCCCACTTCTTTATATAGGTGATATATTGCTGCTGTGTACTATCCCTGCAGGCCGACGTGAGAACATCCACAGTCCGATGAGACAGTCCTCTCCCCAGGTATGGCCTCCTTAAAATCTGCAAATTAACAGATCAATACAATCATATAAAGGATGTTGATCCCCAGTGACTGGATTTACCAGTAGATTTTTATTCTTGGGCATAAGCATGTAAGGCTCCCTAGCCATTTGTAATACTATGGGAAACCATGCTTGTGTAGGCCAATCTGGCACTACCAATATCCCTGAAGCGGAGTCCTCCTTGATCTTTTGCAAACATCTGCTGATGAGACAGAATGGAGAAAATACATACACAAACATTCCTCCCCAATGCAACAAAAATGCATCCACTGCTACTGCCCCAGGATCTGGTTCCCATGAAACATATCTAGGTAATTGATGATTTAATCGAGATGCCAACAAGTCAATATCTGGCAATCCATACTGATCAATCATTTGGTTAAATACATCCTTATTTAACATTCATTCAATGTTGTCATTAAACTGACGTGACCTAGTGTCAGCTACCGTGTTGAACCTTCCTGGCAAATAAAGTGCTGAAAGCCAGATATTTTGGTCAATACACCAGCTCCAAATCTGGTTAGCCAGTCTATCACAAGACTGTGACTTAACTCCACCCATGTGGTTTACATATGCCACTGCTGTGGTGTTGTCAATCTGAACCTGCACATGCAGATCCCTCCTTGTAGAACAATAAGCTTTGAGCCCATACCAGGTGCCCAACAACTCTAAATAATTAATCCCTCTTAATTGAAGAAGCGATGTCTCATCCACATTCCATCTGCCTCCACAACTAGAAGACATATCTGTTGCACCCCAACCCAGTGCACTTACATCAGTCCGTAATATCAGTGACGGTGATTCCACCAAAACCTTCCTAAACTTTTTGAAACATGTACTATCCACCATTGTATGTCAGCAATCGCCCCAGCTGACAACTGCATAGGCCTATCAAAATGGCCCCTTTGTATTCTCAGTGCCTGTTCCTTTGATCGTTGTAATTGTTGATAATGCAGAGGACCATACTGCACAGCTGGAAATGCTGCAACAACTTCCCAATTAAACTGGCTATTTGTCTAATCGAAGGCCGTTGTTCTCCAACGAGATTAACACAGCCCTCAATTAACTGATTCAATTTATCCCTGGGCAAAGTTACCAACATGTGATTGGAATTAATGGTAAATCCCAGATAATCAATAATTTGGACTGGTGATAATTTAGATTTATCTGGGTGAATAACAAATCCCATTTGTTCAAAAATGATTTTAACAACTGAAACTGATGATTGAGTTTCAGCATGAGTCTTTCCAACAATCAGAATATCATCTAAATAGGCCATTACTACATGCCCCTGAGCTCTAAATAATGCTAACACAGGTTTTACCAATTTAGTAAATAATCTAGGAGCTGAAGTTAATCCATTCAGCAATGTCCTGAATTGCCACAGCTCAGTCATCCAAATAAATTTCAAATATCTTCTATCATCACCATGAATAGACACTGAGTAATACGCATTCTTTAAATCAATGGTTGCCATATAATACCCTTTGGACACTAGATGTTTGCCCGTGGTAAAGGTCTCCATTTTGAAATGCCTATAACAAACAAATTTGTTCAAATTCGATAAATCTAGAATAATTCTACATCCCCCAGTCTTTTTAGATCTGGGAAATATACTTGACAGAAATTGTTGACTTTGATAGACAGAAGGCTCAATTACCCCTTTCTTATGTAACGACTGAATCTCTGCTTGAATAAGCACATTTTCCTCATCTGAAAACATAAGTTTACGACTAGGAAAATGTTGATTAGGTAGACTGTCCTTAGAGTAAAATTCAATTTTTCACCCCTTCAATACTACTAAGTATGAACAAATCTGATGTTAACTGCTGCCATTGTTTGAGAAACAATTTTAACCTTCCCCAATTTGAACAGGAACATCAGTTAATTCATTGTCTGTCAATGTTATATTCCTTACCTGCATCTTTCCTTGCGGACCTTGGTGTCCTCGACTTCGTGTAGAGAACCCTTTTTGCCTTGCTTGCCAGCTGGCTTAATGAGGGCCATGGTTTTAACAACCTCATGACAGTCTTTGGCCCTTTTTGCAAGGTTACCACCAAACAACACATTTCGTGGTGGTACACTGGTCGGTTTGCACAAACTCGCCAAATTCGGATTAGCACTGGCCTAATAGCGGCCCTCCCGATATTATTAATTTCAAAATGCATTACAAAGGAATCCCAGTTCATCCTGGTGTGCTTCAACCATATCGCTTGTATCAATAACTTTCACCACAGCTGTAATACCTGCTGACAACAGTTTAAGCACTTTTTTTTTTTTTTTAAACTTCATCTCCTGTGCCCTAGCAGGCATACCCATCTATGACCAAATTTGGTGATTAACCACCGGTACCTTCAGGAGATCACAATTAACAGGAGCTTTATAGTTTTTTGCTACTTCATCCATAGCTAGCTCCTGTAACTGGTGGGAGAGCATATACTGAATTGCTTCGGCCAATTCTACATCAATCGCCTTTCCTGCCTCTCTACGCTCAGCAAACTTCCCAGCAATGTTCGGAATTACCTCCAACCGAACTCCTTTACTGCTCTCCCCCAGCATAGAATCAGTGTCAGCAAACTGCACTGATAGAACATGCTCCTCACAGGCAGGATAGTTCTGCAGCCCTGAAACAGGTGCTGCTAGCACAAGCTCTCCATCAGCCTGGCTTGGGCACCACTCCTCCTCATGAAGCTGGTCCCTGTCGAGCATTCTTTTGTAATAGAATCTCGACGTGGGAAAGCCGTGAGCAAACGGACTCTCCTATGGAGGGTATAAACTCCAGGCCCGACTCATCTACGGGCCACAGAGACTTGCCAGTGGCCTTCCGCCCTACTGGCAAGCCTCCACTGCCCCCCGGCAGTGGGTCCGCAACCACTGGCTGTGTAGCCAGCACCGGACCAGGTGCACCAGACGGGCCTCCATCCTCAACACTCTCCTGGCCACTTTTCCTTTCTACCCCCGAAGCGCCTCGCCGACACCTTCTTCACTTTCTGCAACATATCTACCAGAACTCCAAACCGTCACAGAAAATGATCTGTGGTAAAAAAATTAAAAAAACCTTACCTCCGTTTAAACTTGTTAATGAAGAACTGCAGATGCTGCTCCAATCGGTCGACTGCACCAGAGTCTGACGTCATGACGCACCAACGGCTGTACGGGCTTCTATTCACGTAGTCACTCACGGGACTCCGAAGTAAAATTAAAACACAAGTCACAATTAAAACACAAACCACATTTAAAAAGCAAAACACATTTTAAAATAAAGGCACAGTTTAAAGGCACAGTCATTAGCCACACTTTTCAATTAGCCACACTTTTCAATTAGCCACACGTGAAAAGGCGCAGTTAAAAGGCGCAGTTAAAAGGCGCAGTTAAAAGGCACAGTTAAAAGGCACATAAAAACATTTATTCCTTCCAAAACTGTTCCAAATAAACCACATAAAAGCATATAATACAACACTCACAGTTTAGTAGACGTGTGTTCAGTGTTCAGTTGATTCACAGCACAGACTGAGAGTCGTGACCTCCCCCTCCCCATCTTGCAGCAACTGAGGCACGTTCACACTTCCGGGATTTATAGTCCCTCCCCCTCCCACTGGAAGGGGCGTGGCCTTCGTGGCGTGATTGACAGGAGAGATAATCTCAACACTTTTAAAACATTAATGTTTTTTATTTTTCGTTGATGGAAAAATTCTCTGGTCCTGACTGCTGGAGGGGGACTCTGAGTAAGATGGCTAAAAATCACAGAGCGCAAACAGGAAGTGGCCAAGGTTTGACTTTTAATTATAGAGATTTTCTAACCACAGTTTCTTCTCAATTCAAACCAAGCACGTTTTCATTTTCAAACCACATTAAGGGCACTCACAGGTCAGTAAAACCACATTCACAGTTTAGTAGTTATGTGTTCAGTGTTCAGTTGATTCACAGCTCAGACTGAGAATCGTGACTTCTCACTCACTGATCTTGCAGTGACTGAGGCACGTCCACATTTACAGGTTTTATAGTCCCTCCCCTCTCCCACCAGAAGGGGCGTGACCTTCATGGAGTGATTGACAGGAGAGAGAATCTCAACATTTTTTAAACATTAATAAGTCTTTTATTTTTAATCGATGGGAAAAATCCCTGACAGCTGGAGGTGGACTCTGAGTAAGATGGCCAAAAAGTCACAGCCGTATGCAATAACATTTTTTCTAAAACTTTTAATTATATAGATAAAGACATTTTATTTCATAAAGGAATAAAATAAAAGGCAGTAGATCTTTTGGTCTCCTGACCATGTTCCAGTGTCCAAGTAGATGATGGCTGATCCTTCATCTCGTCCATATTTCTGCTCCAAGCAGCCTTTGCTCTCATTTGAGGACTTTCTTGGCCTTGAATGCATTCAGCAACTGAGAATCTAGAACTCTTTGTGATAGAGAATCCAAAGATTTAGCACCATCTGAGTGACAAAGTTTTACATCTCAGTCCTAAATGGTCATTTTTTTAAATTAAGACTCTTCCCCCTTCTTCCTTGTACTTGACCCTCCAGCTCAAGGAGGCAACTTCTTGGCAACTATTCTTCAAGCAATCATTGAATCCTATAGTTTTCAATGAAATCTTCTCATTCTTCTAAACTAGAAGAAGCTAACTTTAATTATTTTTCAGGAGGCACCCTCTCATACCATATAACAATTACAGCACGGAGACAGGCCCTCTCGGCCCTTCCAGTCCGTGCCGACCATTTGTTTTCCCCTAGTCCCATCTACCTGCACTCAGACCATACCCCTCCATTCCCTTCACGTCCATATACCTATCCACTTTACTTTTAAATGTTAAAATCGATCCTGCCTCCACCACCTCTGCTGGAAGCTCATTCCACACAGCCACCACCCTCTGAGTAAAGAAGTTCCCCCTCACGTTACCCCTAAACTTCTGTCCCTTAATTCTCATGTCATGTCCTCTTGTTTGAATTTTCCTTACCCTCAATGGGAAAAGCTTATACCTGGAATCAATTTGTTGAATCTACTCCACAATAAGTTTATAGGTACAGATTCTCCACATATGTTAGCAATAACCGTTGGACAATTACAAGACCTTCTTCATGACTACTTGAAATAAACATTAAACTATTTTTTAAGCATAGGCTCTTGACGTCTTCTTGCGTTTGAGGCAGCAGAAGTTATGAACGCACTCCAGGCACTGTAGCCGGTTCAATATGCTGTTGTCGAGGGCCGTGAGGTCTGCCCCTCCACCAGTCATGCTATGCTGTTTGCGGGTCTGCTCCATACATGCAGGCTGCTGATGAACGCAGCCCCCTGCGATGCATGTTGCCGTTGAACCGGCCGATCCCTGTACGGAGCCTGTTCGGAACGACCCACTCTTTGCGGGGCAGGTCGGAGCCGGATGGGGCTGTGGTGTTTGGTGCAACAATGAATTGTGGTGGTCACGGAGTCTGTTCCCAGATGGTTCTCCATATTCCTAGTGTGTCCTAACCGGAGCCACAGAGGGTCGCTGTGGGAGAAGGGGCGACGAGATGACAGGCGTTGAGGTCCCAGTTGCTGTGAGTCCTGGCGAGGTGGTGCAAAGGATGTTTGGCATCCTATGGGGCCTTGCACAGCAGCCTATGAGTGAAGTATTCTCTGCGTGGCTTGGTGGGTGCGATACCTGTGAGCACCGGCAGAAGATCCGTCGGAGTAGGGGGTAGACAGCCGGTGATGATCCGCATCGTGTCGTTAAGGATGCCGTTTAGCTTGTTAGTATGAGCGCTGTGGCACAATGCAGGGGCGGCATACTCTGCGGCGTTGTACACGAGTGCAAGAGCACTGGTTCGGAGAGTAGATGTCCTGACGCCCCATGACGATCCTGCGAAGCAATGCAGGACGTTGTTCCACGCCATGACTGTAGCATGGAGAGATTCAAGGTGTTGCTTGTTGGTCAGTTGTCGATCTAGTTTCACCCCGAGGTATGTAGGAAATGGTTTGACCAACTCGTGTCCGAATGCGATAGGGGTGACCCATTGAGGGAGACGGTTGGCTGGCGTTGAGCTTCCTTTTTGTTCAAGTGAAAGGCCATTGTGGTGGTTTTTGCCACACTCAGTTTTAGTCTCTAGGTCTTAAGGTAGCCCGCGTCAAGTTCCATATCCGCCGAGAGCACATCCTCCATGTTTGACCAACTCGTGTCCGAATGCGATAGGGCCAGGTCACCTGCGTGTCCATACTGGTGTGAGGCCGTGCGTGGCAGATCGCTGATATAGAAATTGAAGAGCATGGGGGCCAGTAATGAGCATTGGGGACTCCGTTTCTTGGGCGTCGCAGTCGGCAAGATTGTCCTGTACAAAACTGCGGTTGGCAAGGATGTTGGCAAGGAACCATACTAAATGATGCTCTGGAATGGATGGGAGGAACTTCAAGGTCTGGCCCTGGTGCCACACTCTATCATTGGCAGCGGTAAGGTCCACCAGTGTGACGCCCGCCTTGAGACCCTTTTCTAAACTGTCTTCGATGTGATTGGTTAACTTGACTATTTGGTGGGTGGTGCAGCATCCAAGATGAAATCCAGCATGTTCAGTGAGTAGTTGGATAACGAGGGATAAAATTGGACCATTAGAAAACCAGAATGGACAGCTATCTGCAGAGCCAAAAGAGATGGGGGAGATATTGAACAATTTCTTTTCTTCGGTATTCACCAAGGAGAAGGATATTGAACTCTGTGAGGTAAGGGAAAAAAGTAGAGTAGCTATGGAAACTATGAGATTCAAAGAGGAGGAAGTACTGACACTTTTGAAAAATATAAAGGTGGATAAGTCTCCAGGTCCTGACAGGATATTCCCTAGGACATTGAGGGAAGTTAGTGTAGAAATAGCAGGAGCTATGACAGAAATATTTCAAATGTCATTAGAAACGGGAATAGTGCCGGAGGATTGGCATACTGCGCATGTTGTTCCATTGTTTAAAAAGGGTTCAAAGAATAAACCTAGCAATTATAGACCTATTAGTTTGACGTCAGTGGTGGGCAAATTAATGGAAAGGATACTTAGAGATAATATATATAAGCATCTGGATAAACAGGGTCTGATCAGGAACAGTCAACATGGATTTGTGCCTGGAAGGTCATGTTTGACAAACCTTCTTGAATTTTTTGAAGCGGTAACTAGGGAAATTGATGAGGGTAAAGCAGTGGATGTTGTCTATATGGATTTCAGTAAGGCCTTTGACAAGGTTCCCCATGGAAGGTTGGTTCAGGTTCAATCTTTGGGTGTTAATGGCGGAGTAGCAAGATGGATTCAACAGTGGCTGAATGGGAGATGTCAGAGAGTAATGGTGGATGGCTGTTTGTCAGGTTGGAAGCCGGTGACCAGTGGGGTGCCTCAGGGATCTGTGTTGGGTCCACTGTTGTTTGTCATGTACATCAATGATCTGGATGATGGGGTGGAAAATTGGATAAGTAAGTATGCAGATGATACTAAGATAGGTGGTATTGTGGATAATGAAGTAGATTCTCAAAGTCCACAGAGAGATTTGGGCCATTTGGAAAAGTGGGCTGAAAGATGGCAGATGGAGTTTAATGCTGATAAGTGTGAAGTGCTACATCTTGGCAGGACAAATCAAAATAGGACGTACATGGTAAATGGTAGGGAATTGAGGAATGCTGTGGAACAGAGGGATCTAGGAATAACTGTGCATAGTTCCCTGAAGGTGGAATCGCATGTAGATAGGGTGGTAAAGAAAGCCTTTGGTGTGCTGGCCTTTATAAATCAGAGCATTGAATATAGTAGGGAAGTAATGTTAAAATTGTACAAGGCATTGGTAAGACCAATTCTGGAGTATGGTTTACAATTTTGGTCGCCTAGTTATAGGAAGGATGTCAACAAAATAGAGAGAGTACAGAGGAGATTTACTAGAATGTTGCCAGGGTTCCAGCAACTATGTTACAGAGAAAGGTTGAACAAGTTAGGTCCTTATTCTTTGGAGCGCAGGAGGTTAAGGGGGGACTGGATTGAGGTCTTTAAAATGATGAAAGGGATAGACAGAGTTGACGTGGATAAGCTTTTCCCATTGAGGGTAGGGAAGATTCAAACAAGAGGGCATGACATGAGAATTAAGGGACAGAAGTTTAGGGGTAACGTGAGGGGGAACTTCTTTACTCAGAGGGTGGTGGCTGTGTGGAATGAGCTTCCAGCAGAGGTGGTGGAGGCAGGATCGATTTTAACATTTAAGAGTAGAGTGGATGGGTGTATGGACGTGAAGGGAATGGAGGGGTATGATCTGAGTGCAGGTAGATGGGACTAGGGGAAAACAAATGGTCGGCACGGACTGGAAGGGCCGAGAGGGCCTGTCTCCGTGCTGTAATTGTTATATGGTTATATTATATGGTTATATGGTTATATTGTTGGGGGTCGATGATTGGATCGAGCCGGGCCAGGAGAAGCTGTTCAAGGAGCTTGTACATGACACAGAGGAGCAAGTTTTTTTTAAAGAAGGAACTGCAGATGCTGGAGAATCGAGGGTACACAAAAAGCTGGAGAAACTCAGCGGGTGCAGCAGCATCTAGGGAAACGAGAGATATAGACGGTGATGTGGAGAGATAAGGAACAATGAGTGAAAGATATGCAAAAAAGTATCGGTGATAAAGGGAACAAGCCATTGTAAGCTGTTTGTGGTGTGAAAATGAGAAGCTGGTGCGACTCGGGTGGGGGAGGGAGATAGAGATAGAGGGAATGCCAGGGCCCGAGGGCTGAGGGAGAGGTGGGAAGGGGAGGAGACAGCAAGGGTTAACAGAATTGAGAAAATTCAATATTCAAGCCCAAAGGATGCAGACTCCCCAAGGGTATCTTTCACTCATTGTTCCTTATCTCTCCACATCACCGTCTATATCTCTCGTTTCCCTGATCCCTGACCAGTCTGAAGAAGGGTCTCGACCCGAAACTTCGTCTATCTCCTTCGCTCCTTAGATGCTGCTGCACCCGCTGAGTTTCTCCAGCTTTTTGTGTACACACAGAGGAGCAACATGGGCCGATAGTTCCTTGGGTCGGCCGCAGGTCATCAGAGACAGTCCAACAAATTGACTTTGAGGTCCAGTAGGGTGGCTTGGAAGACGTTCAATCACCTCAATTGTTGAATTACCCGCCCAAAGCATTGCCCTGTCACGGCCAACTCCATTGCCCATCAGCTCCTGGCCAATAGCCACTCCTAAGATGCGGACAAGAACCATACTCGTTCTGTCAAACAGGAAACCACTAATCTTTGGAAAGCTCCAGATGCTGATGGGCTCCTGTCAGCACCCTTTTCCTCTGCAGAACTCTCTTCTGTCATCTCTCAATTGAAGTGCGGAAAAGCCCAGGGTCATGATAACATCCCCCCAGAATTCCTGAAATGCTGCGGTCCTAAATGCATGGTCTGGCTCTGTGAGTTTTACTCCTCTTGCCTCTTTGGTCACTCCGTAGGCTCTTGATAAGCTACAGAACTAATGCACAATCCCTGGGTAGTTCGGAAGACAAATTAATTGATAAAAAAATGACAATAGCTGCAACATTAATTGAACATGCAACTTGAAATGCAACAGCACTGCATGCCAAATTTGCAGACGTGCATACTCATGCAAAGAAAAACAGGTTACTAAAATAGTGCCAGTGTATGATGAGATCCTTTTTCATGTAAAGTATTGCATTTGCACTCAAGTACAAAGACCATTATGTCAACCATAGCTCATTACAAATAGAAAATCGCGGCTTTAAAGTTTGTATTAAGTGAACGTATTATTTGTAAATAAAGCAGGATGCATAATGAAGTCAGCTATAATTTCGGAAAAATTTATTAGGATGATTTTGTCTTCTTCCTTTATGAATACAAATGATGAAGCTCATAATTGGAGAACTGATTAGAATTTTAAAGAACCCATCCTTTACTTTAAAGGTGGCTAGGCAGAACTGCTTTAACAAAAAGTATAATTTATATATAGTAATTCAAGCCACAATTCAGCTTAAATAAACTTGTGTTCTGCTATGTCAAATCCATTCCTCAATAAGCTATATGAAAATGCTAAATCGTTCAAATCTGAGGTCAAATAAATTACATTGTGATATAAAAGTCGCAGGGCCATACGAAACGAGCTGAGAGCATGAATCATTCAATAAGCCAATGTGAATAACTATGAATTATAGAATATTGAAAACATCGTTCAGGGAACATTACCACAGCAAAAGCTCAGCTTTAACTTCTAAATCAAAAGATTGCTTAATTGGATTCTGAAGGCAAAACATAGTCTAGAGGGTGTATTTTGCATTGAAACTGTCCTCATTCATAACTACTAAATACTACTTTCTTCCATGCTGTTCTTATGGTTCCCTCACCCACCTCTGGAGGAGCTCAAAGGTCTTGCAAAGTCACAGTCCCTCATCTTTGAAGAGGGGGTGAAGAGCTGGAGGCGAGAAAAGACCAGGACCAAACAGGGCCAGCCACAAATAACATCAGGTAGGGTAGTGCCTTGGTGGGCCCATTGTTGCCTCGGGAAGTATAAACTCATAAGGGATGCAATGTGGAAAGCTCACAAACTGGTTAAATAACTAGGGGGCAAGGGAGGGGAGTATTGGTAGAAGTTATTTAGAATTAGAGAATTCAACATTCATACTGCTGGGCTGATACAGCTTGCAACCCAGTGGTATGAACGTTGAATTTAACTTACAACCCAGCAGTGTGAACATTGAAGTCAGCTTACAACCCAGCGGTATCAACTTCGGATTGTTTAATTATAAGTAACTTTAACCTATACTCCCCTCCCCTCACTTCTCCCTCCTCATCCCTCCACACTTGTCCACTTCCTTCCTCCTAGTCATTTAACCAATTCCTCAGCTCACATTGTTACGCTCTTCAGTTCATACCTCCCCAGCCAACAATGGACCAAACAGGGCACCAACCTATCTGAGTTCATTCATGGCTGGCCTCATTGGTCTTGGGCTTTTCTAGCCACCAGCACTTGTCCCTCCCCCCTGCACCCCCCCCCCCCCCATCCCCACCACATATTTTTAGTCTGAAGAAGGGTCACAACCCAAAATGTCACCAATTATTTTTGTCCAGAGATGCTGCCTGACCTGCTGAGTTACTCCAGCACTTTTGTCGATCTTTGGCATAAACCAGCATCTGCAGTTCTTTATTTCATTTTTTTCATTCAAATTTTGACTGGAAAGCTCAGTTTAGAGTCAAGAGATTATAGTGTGGAAACAGGTCCTTTGGCCCACGAAGTCCACGCCAATCACACTGACCTGTACACTAGTTCTATGTTTTCCCTCTTTCACATCGTACACACTATAGTGGCGGATTATTATATCGTTCAAGGAATTGCCACCTCTAGCCACTAGGAGAAGACAAAGGGGCAAGGAGATAGCTTCGGTTACGCATGGGAGCTCTCCACGAGACATTCAAAGCCGTCGGAAGACAAATCCTCAAAACACAGTCTCTTGATTAATAGTTTCTTTATTGTCAAAGATATTCATCCAAACTGCTTCTTGATAAGTACATTTTAATCTTAGGCAAACTCTAGCATGTTGCTCTGAAACGTTAGAAAACTGCTTTGATGTTGGAAATCTCTGACCAATGGTTGAAAGCTATGCCGTCCCACCATGCTTCCTCCAAACTAACTAAAAAACTACAAGCTTCTGCGCAAGAATCCCAGTGGCAAACACGTCTCCGACTACATAATAAATCTACCCACATGATTACAAGCAGACAAAATTTAAAGGCAAATGCCATAATTTATGACACATTTAGTTGAGCCAAATGGCCCCTAATTGTTCTGAGTACATAACGAGGCAATTACTAATAGACATCAAAAAAGTACCTATGAAGGCTTAACATATATATATTTTAAAGCATGCATTATACATCCGCATTCAAACTTCTTCAGCGATTCTTCCATTTCACCTTTGTTTTCTAGAAGCAAGCATAACTTGGTTATTGGTTTATTAAAACATTGTTTTTAGTTTGAAGTTGTATCATGCGCACCAAACCCTTAACATGATACCCAGTATATTGTCCAAAACACAAAACCCCTAAGTCTTGATAGCATGAAACTTCTTCCTCCATGTCCGATCAATTAATAGATTTGCTGTAACAATAATGTTGAAGTGTGAAAATCCTTCAAGAGAATAATAGAATTTTTAGCAATAACTGTGATGCTTTGTTTAATTTCCGGATCATTAGCAGAGATTTCAAATCCAACCTCAAGTTTTGCTAAATCTTTGTCTCACTTACAGAGAAACTCTGGTTGATTGATCCATCTTATTGCTTAAGAAGTAGTCTGCAGTCCTCTACAAGCTTCATCCACAGGATTGTCTTTTGAGTTAACATATTTCCTTTGTGAAACATTAGTAGCTCCCAATACAAAAGAGATTCTGGTTGCTACAAATGGCAAGAAACATTTGTTCTCATTGTTGAAGTATTTAAGCACTGTAGTACTATCGGTCCAGAAGATAGATTCTTCCAGTTGAAGCTGTAGTTTCTTTTGCAGCAATATGTCAACTTTAACAGCTAAGACTGCTACAGTAAGTTCCATTCTGGGAAATGTAATTCGTTTCAATGGTGCCACTCTGGCCCTTCCCATTAAGAATGCAACATGTAATTCTTTGTTATCATTTTCCAGTCATAGATATGAAACAGTACTGTAGACACTTTCACTGGCATCTGAGAAATGATGCAGCTGTGCACCTCTGACCCTACCAAAGCTTGTGGGCTTCATGCACCGGTCCACTTTGAATTCTGAGATCTTGTTGAGATCTGCTAACCATTCTGTCCATCGGTGAGAGGAAGTTTGTGTTATACTCTCATCCCATCCATGTTTTTTTCTTACAAAGATCCTGCAAAATCAACTTGGCTGGCAGTGTAAATGGTGCAAGAAATCCCAAAGGGTTGTAAACGGAACCAATCATGGATAGGATACCACTTGCAGTACATGGTCGCTCTTGAATCGAGATTCTGAACTTGAACACATCTGTTTCAACACAGCAGTGCAGTCTCAATGTTCCCTCTGTAAATATGCTCCTAAATCTTACCCCCCTAATGAGGCTGTCCCACTGTATGAGCTAATTCAAGAGTTCTCTCGAGTTTCCCCTGATTCGAACACGGAGTACTTCGTAGGTACTCAGGGTTCTCGTGGACATTTTTCAACATGTACCCGCAACGTACGTACCACGAGTTTGATTTTTTTTTAAACTTGGGAGAGCTCTTGAATTAGCTCGTACAGTGGGACAGCCCCATTAGTCTAATTCAGTAAAAACACTGAGTCAAGCACTGGACCAACTAAACTTTTTTTTTGAACGAACAACAAATCACCATATAGGATACCTAAACCACCGCAGGTTCGATCCTTGCCTCTGCCTAGCCAAGCCCTTCAGCCTCTTGCAAGCAGACAATACAAAAATGTCACACAGTCCCAAACACCTTTCCAGAAGATCGACACCGATCCAAATGGGAGCTTTTATAGGTCAATGAACCATGAGGGGCCAAAGTACATAGGGGTGGCTCCCCTTACAAGCCAATTATACATAACGATTACATTAAAGTATTATTGACAGTTCCCCAATCCAATTATTAAGTCCCAAACAATGTTTCTACAGAAGCTTCTGGAAGGAAGTCAATTAATCAAATAATACAACATTTACCTCGGCAGTACAAACAATTCAGCTAGGTCTTCACACTTTGGCCAATCATCAAACAGCATGGAAACTGTCTTGCAACATTATTAACATTATTTACAATCCATTTGCAGTAATGCAGTCAAACCCATCCATCTACAACACCTTAGAGTTTCTCTTCAAAGTTCTCATACATGTTATCAATTGCAAGGACAGCTGGATCTTTCCCCATCCAGCATATCAATCTAGGACTGGCTGGCACCATTCACAACCTGTAATTTTCCACAGACAAAGGTTAAGCAAATCATTGGATTTACATTTAGTAGTGTCTTCAACTTGGTCAATATTAACACCTCCATTGGCAAATTGGCTTCGTCCAAATCGACCTCTCTGGTCTCTTTGGCTCCATCTTCTGGTGGAATGCCCTCCAATACAACACAACTATTGCTTATCCACTTGGAAAGTGTGAATCCTCCCTTAATGCAGAGGGATGTAAGATGTTCTACCACTTGAATTGGTTCCTGCTTAGTTGACATGGATTTTAAGCAAACATCCACATAGAAATTATTCTTCAAATTGGTTGTCACTTCTTCTGGAAAGTGAACTTTATTGTCCTCTGCGGTCTTCTTTAATGCAAAGTTTGCACAACTTCGTGATGACACTGCTCCAAAGAGATGTACCTTCTTCCAGTATTCAACAAGATCTTGTTGTACATCCCCTTCAGGCCACCATAAGAATTGCAAGTAATCAATGTGTTTTTCTGATATTTGACTTGATGAAACATTGCTCTGCTATCAGCCTGCAAAGCAATTGGTTCTTGTCTGAATTTAATGAGAACTCCAATGAATGAGTTGGTAAGGTCTGGACCTTGCAGTAGTTGACAGTTAAGTGATGTTCCTTTACAGACTGCAGCACAGTCAAAGACCACCCTCAAGGTCCCTTTCTTCGAGAGATACACCCCATGGTGCGGAATGTACCATAGCTCTCCATCACTTCGATTCAGTTGGTTTGTTGGTACCATTTCAACATAATCATTGTCAATCATATCCTTCAGGAAAGACATATATTCTTCATTAAATGTTGTATTCTTGCCAAACTTGCGTTGCTCTGCCATACGACGATTATTCGGCAGACTAACACTTTCATGTTTGAAACGTAAGTCCAGGCAATAGTGTCCGTTTATCATCTTTACTGAGTAGTTCATAATATCCAAGAACTTTAACTCTTCCATGGACATTTCTTCAGATTCCTTACTGGTATTTTCATTGAAGTCATGATTGTATTGCTCGATCAATAGGTTTCCTAATTTACCAGTAGATAATTGATTAACAACAGCGGCAGGGTAGTTCTTCTGGTTCCCGCTTTTATTGTTCCTTCTCAAGAAGCCATATATAACCCATCCTAGTAGGGTTTTCACATCAAACGGTGCATCACCTTGGCTCCTCACAATCTGTATAGGTTCCAATGCCTTCAAAGCATTCGTTCTGATAAGTAGGTCTATACTATAATTTGTTTTAGATATTTTGACATCCTTCAAGTAAGGTCATTTTCTCAAGTCCTCATGTTTGGGTATATTTGGTGACCAACAGGCATGGTCTCATGTGTAAACAATTCAGATATTGGTATAAAGTTATCTTCATCCAGACTAGATATCTCCATACTAGTAATATTAAATGTATTTATTTATTTATTTATTTATTATTTATTTATTTGAAGCAGTGTACAAAAATAATATCAGCGGCATATGACATAATACAGTTATTGTACAGCTTCAATTTTATTTTTTAGCTAAAGTTAAGAGAAAAGAAGAGACAAAAAGCAAGAAAGAGAAAAAGTAGATGTGCAAGAATAGAACCCCTAGACTACCAAATTGGTAGAGCCAAACAGTGAGTAAGTAAAATAAATAAGAGAAATAAAAATACAAAAACAGAAAGAAAAACAAAAGGTAATGATATACCTGCCTCTTATCCCTCCCCACCCATCACCCAACCTGTAATTAGATTGAACTCCAAAATTGTATTGCACCATACTATCCTTGTAATGTATCAATGAATGGTGTCCATGTGATACTTGTAATGTAATGACTAAAGCACTCCTTCTCATTATTCATGGTATGCAATCGAATCTTAATCTCTTTTCCTGTGATGTCCAGCCTTCTCAACAGGCTTTCTGTGCAAAAGGTAGCCAAACTTCAATGATCCCAAAATGCATATGTTTGCAACATTGTATTCGTCTTGCTATTTCTTACCTGTACTGGTAAGATAGAGAAGATACAGTGTGATGTGCTTCAGGATGATTTTGTTTGAACTTATCACAAGTTATAGGACTCTCACAGTCTTTAACCATGTGTCCTTTTTTTCAAATATCCTAAACAGATTCTCTTCTCTTTTAAGAAATCCACCTTTTCTTTATATTCCTCGTTCTTGAATCTTCGACACCACCTTATGGTGTGACCAACTTCATCACATAACAAACAAAATCCTTTTTGCTTGATGGTAGAAACATCTCCTTTCATTCCACCTGTCTTTTCCACAGGAATTATAGCACTCCTTCACCTTTATTGTGACAGAGGAGCCGGCCAATCAGTACGGCAATGCTGCGCCGGAAGGGTGTCACCATCCCGGTTGACTGACAGGAGAAGAGACCAATCTCCTGACAGGAAAGATGACCAATCTTCGCACACGCGTTTTTAAGATACAAAGAAGTCTGCCTACTTTGAAGACTTTCTCCAGCTCCTTCCGAAGACAGTTTCACAACCTCCTCTCTCCTCCACACCCGTTGAGTTTCTCTAGTACTTTTGTCTACCTTTAAGATTTTTTTAACCTGGTTAACTTTTACAATATTTCACCGATCGGAACAAACTTGTTGCACTCGCAGCAAAGGAGAGCGGTGAGTGAGCTGGCGAAAAATCGCAGAGCTATCTCGTACCGTTTTTGCGCAAATAGAAAAAACGCACAAACCAAAAGAGCACAAGATCAGAGTTTGTTATGTATAGATAGATGTTATCGGAGTTTCTAAGTGCCTGTACAGTAGTGCCAGTATGAACTCTAAACAAGATTTTCACATTTTTGACTTTTAATATTACAAAAGAATTGTAATCATAATCATAATCATAATAATACTTTATTAGCCAAGTATATTTTACAACATACCAGAAATTTGATTTGCCATACAGTCATACCAATAAAGAGCAACAAGACACGCAAATAAATTCTTAACATGAATATCCACAACAGCGTCTCCCCCACATTCCTCACAGTGATGGAAGGCAAAAAAAAAGTCCAATCTTCTTCCTTCTTTGTTCTCCCATGGCAGCACTGGAACGTTCCGTTGTCAGGGTGATCTTGGCTCCCGCAACTGGCGGTAACAGTTAAGCAGATGATAGATAGAAACATAGAAACATAGAAATTAGGTGCAGGAGCAGGCCATTCGGCCCTTCGAGCCTGCACCGCCATTCAATATGATCATGGCTGATCATCCAACTCAGTATCCTGTACCTGCCTTCTCTCCATACCCCCTGATCCCCTCAGCCACAAGGGCCACATCCAACTCCCTCTTAAATATGGCCAACGAACATGCCTCAACTACCTTCTGTGGCAGAGAATTCCACAGATTCACCACTCTCTGTGTGAAAAACGATTTTCTCATCTCGGTCCTAAAAGACTTTCCCCTTATCCTTAAACTGTGACCCCTTGTCCTGGACTTCCCCAACATCGGGAACAATCTTCCTGCATCTAGCCTGTCCAACCCCTTAAGAATTTTGTAAGTCTCTATGAGATCACCCCTCAATCTTCTAAATTTCAGCGAGTACAAGCCAATTCCAGCGAGTACAAGCCGAACTCTGGAGAGAAGGAATGGGTGATGTTTTGGGTAAAGAGCCTTCTTGTCTCGAACCGAAACTTCGACCATTCCTTCTCTCCAGAGATTCTGCCTATCCCGCTGAGATACTCCAGCTTTTTGTGTCTATCTTTGGTTTAAACCAGCATCTGTAGTTGTAGTACACAACAAGTATACTCCGTTGGATACTGCTGAGGGGAATGACCAGTCAGGGGAAAGCAACATCAGCGATCAGGTGTGTGGCAACAGTGGGGACGAAGAAAATCAGGCAGTCATAATGATAGGAGACTCATTGGGGGGACAGACAGGAGATTTTGTGGCAGTATCCAAGACTCCAGGATGGTGTGTTGACTCCCTGGTGCCAGGGTACAGGATATCTCTGAGCAACAAAATAATATTCTCAAGCGGAAGGGTGAGCTATCCGAAGTCATTGTGCATGTTGGCACAAATGACAAAGGTAGGAACATGTATAAGGTCTGCAGAGTGTACATAGAGGCAAAAGATTAAAAAGCAGCACTGCGAGGGTAGTGATTTCAAGATTACTTCTGTTGTTGTGTACTTTGTAAGCTTTTTGTTGCATAGGGAAAGGACGATAACACAGATGAAGGCATGGTTCAAGACCTGCTACAGGGGTCATGGTTTCAGATATTTAGACCATTGGGATCTCTTCTGGGGCAGAGGTGACCTGCACAAGTAGTGTGGGTTCCATCAGAACTGGAAAGGGAATGAATATCCTTGCAGTGTAATTCGCTAGTGCTACATGGGAGGGTTTAAACTGGAGAGGCAGAGGCGTGTGAACCAGAGTAGCAGGTTCAGAATTTGGAAGGAGTGATGGGATGGTAGAGGAAAAGAGGAGATGGTGGGAGCCTTGACGAAGGTATTTAGCCACAGGCAAGGTCCTAGAATACTGGAGAGTAGCAAATTGTTTTTTTGTTCAGGATGGGAAGCTGATAAATTCCTGGGAATTATAGGCTGGTGAGCCTGACAACAGTGGTAGGGAAGCTAATGGAGAGGATGCTTCAGGATAGGACTTGGAAGAGAAGGGGTTAATTAGGAATAGTCAGTATGGCTTTGTACAGGGCAGGTCGTGACCAAATATTTTGAAGAGTTGACAAAAGCGATCATGGGAGGTAGGGCAGTGGATATTGTCAACATGGATTTTAGTGAGGTATTTAATAAATTCCCCCATGATAGGTTTATCCGGAAGATTAAGATGCACAGGATTAACCATGACTTGATCGTATGGATTCATATTTGGCTTACTGATAGAAGACAGAGAGTTCAGGTGAAGGCAGATAGAATAATGGTATTTAAGATGCTTTTAGATAGCCACATAGCAGCGAATGGAGGGCTATAGAACACTTGCAGGCAAAGAAGACTAGTTTAACTTGGCATCATGTTCGGATGGACATTGTGGACTGAAGATCCTGTTCCCGTGCTATATTGTTCTGTGTTATATTTTCCAATAAAATTGATTTTGTAAATAGCTTGTTCTAAGCTTCCCCCCAGTCTAGCTTCAGTCAATAACATACCGTCAAGCACTTGCGCATCTAAACTTTATTTTGGAAAAACATAATAACAGTTCCTCACTACTATACCTATCCACCGCATGTTCACTCCTTGTATCTGCTTGGCCAAACCCTTCTAGCCTCGTGCAAGCAGAGGCACTCCAAAAGATCATGCAGTCCTAAGCGTTCTCCTAGAAGATCAACATCGGGCCTCGTGGGAGCTAAGCTTTATAGGTCCCCAAATCTTGAGGGGTCGAACCATATGGGGTGGTCTCTTTACAGTCCAATAACAGATATTGATTAACACAGTATATTATAGATATTTCCCTGACCCAATATTACAGTAACCAATACAATGTATTTGAAAGAAAGTTCGAGAAGGAGGCAAACAAGAATAAACATTGAAACATGTGCCCTGAGATTCGAACAGTTTCTCCAAGGCTCAACTGCTCGACCAATCATCAACCAACAGGATGACCGTCTCGCAACATTATTTATACTATTTACAATGCCCTTGCAGCGATCCAATAAAAACGGATGCATTTATGATTTGTTTGCAAAACTGCTATACATTTTATCAATTTAGGGGAAACAAGGAGAACACCTGGACCCCTCACCAACCTGCATACCAGTCTGAGCCTAGACTGGCTGGCGCCATCCAAAGTCTGTAAATTTCAGCTGACAAGGGTTAAGCAATTCTGACAAGTGCAGGGATCCTCCATTTTATGGTGTCTTTAATTTGACCAGTATTAACAATTTCAGGATGCCTCTGCAGCAAACATTTAACCCATTGGATGTAGGTTACATTTTTGTTACATAGACAACTCATTACGTACCATCAGGATCTTAAATTGTGCTGCTGTGAAGTGTCCCATGAATATTCTTGCCTGGCAGAGTAAATGCTTCCTTTGTACTGGAAATTATCTTGACTCGTGCCTGGAACCTGATAATGGTTTTTGCTAAAGAACTGATAAAGGTTTAGAGATATATTTTTGGAATGCACATAAACTCTTCCCAGACTTCAGGAATCTCCAGGTTAAAAGCTTAAGCGCTGCTGCCTTAAATTTATGTTGTTACTTTTGACATATTTAAAAGATAATTTGATTCATTACCATGTAAATACAAACTTCTCCTTAGAACTGGGCGAAATGTTAAAACATTAATGCTCAGTTGGTTCACAAAACATTGGGAATATTCTCATCAATCAAACCATCGATAGATGAGTTGCTCCAATTTATTTTTGGTTACTTCAATCAATTCACTTCACTGTATTTTATTTCATTATTGCATTTAAGTCAGACTGTTACCAATTCAAATCATATTCTAGAACTGTTGGAGTAATAGGGTATTTCAACTCAGTTGGAGGCTTTTGGAACAATTTTTAGCTGAGACTTCATTGAATCCGAATTGCTTTAACATGTTTAAAACAGATTGACTCCAGTAACTATAAATCTATCTCTGCCAAAAATGGAATTATCGCTCCATTATTCATCTCTCTGCAAGGAAATGTCATATGATTCTGCTGGAATTGCAAAATTCACTTCTGAAATGGAATATTGATAACACACTGGATTACTTTGCTAGGAATAAGAGAAGAGTTAAATTTTTAGGGCAATATTTTAACAAAATTAATTTCTATTTAAAGTTCCTGTGCAATTTACCTTGTTTTAAAGTTGTATTCTAGCATTTCAGCTGAACACAACCTGACCTTTTAAAACTGGAAGAGGCTAAAGTGAATGGCATTTTCAGCCACCATCATTGTAATGACCAAACTATTGGTCATGCAATTTTAAAACTCTCACACTTGTTTTCAAATGTGTTGCATTTCTCACTCCTCCCTTTCTCCCTCCAGTCATATCCCCAATCTCTGCATATTTCTAGTTTGTGTGTGCAATGCATTGTTTATATGTTTTGCTCCACAATTGGAGGCCATGCCCCCAAGTCCCATGACTCTTAGATCTGGAACATTTGTGAGTATGTAAGAAAGTAAAATCAAAGAACTAAAAGCAGGACAAGATCATTCATCCCTTCTACCTCATTGGCAATTTAATGTCTAATCTTTTATTTCTCCTAAATTTCCTGCACTATGTCCATATTTCTCTATTGCACAGTTCTTGTTTGGTGAATTCTAAAGATTCAGCACCTTGGGTCAAATAAACTTATTCTCACATCCAACCTAGGTATTTCTCGCTAATGTGAGATGGCAACTCTTAGTTAAAGACACCCCAGCCAGAGCAACCATCAATTTTGCAACTATTCTGTCAACTATTGTGCAACTATTCTGAGGCCTCTGAACTCTGTCATCAATGGATTCGAACAGGTTTCATATCTCCCTCAATTTTAACCTTTCATTTTCACACCACTATTGGCATTAATCTCACATCTCGGCACAGAGGTATAGTTGCTACTTTGCAGCGTTTTCAGCGGCAGAGACTCGGGTCAATCCCGACTAAAGGTGCCATCTGTGCAGAGTTTGTACGTTCTCCCCATGACCGCGTGGGTTTTCCCGAGATCTTCCGTTTCCCCCCACACTCCATAGAACTACAGGTTTGTAAGTTCATTAACTTTCTATAAATATAAATTGTCCCTAGTGTATGTTGGATAGTGTTAATGTGTGGGGATCGCTGGTTGGTACAGACTCGGTGGGCCGAAGGGCCTGTTTCCACGCTATACCTCTAAACTAAAATAAAATCTCACTCTGAGTCCCACTCTAGCTTTGATTTTCACCCCAATGCACTCTGATTTCAAGCATCAATCTTACTTCTGCCCACATTAACTAGCAAACTCCAACATTTCTAGCTCGATTCTATGTAAATTCAAATTCTGGATTTGAACCCTTCTATATCCAATACCATACCCCTGATTCATTGACTCCAACCTCCAACCTTTGGATTCAGTGTCTATTTTCATTCCAACACTTCCAAGTGTTTTCTTCCAATGTTTCTTATCAGCTATTCTCTAGCTTTCCACTCTCCTCTATCCCTGAATTTCCAAACCTTCTCCCTTTCTTTTCTGTTCTTGTCTTGTGGTTCAGCTATATGCCAGCCACTTCCATTAGGTCACCACTGCAGGGAAATGGAAGCAAATATAGGCATCGGATCCTTTAAATATATTCACCGGGGTTTGGGAAAATGTCATAATTTATGAAGTTGTCCCTCTTTTCTCTTGGGAAACATTTAACCTGTTGCTCTCAAAATGAAAATGAAGGCCAATCTTTTTAATTGACATGATTACATAGTGAGGACAGGGAGAATTGTGTGGAATTGTAATCCATGAAGTATAGAGTAATCAAAGAAACAAGCTCAAATTTCCAGATGGGCGGCAAGATCACCACAATGCTGAACCAAAGTGGAAGACATGGTGCTAAATTTCATCCTCTGTTTTGTAAATATAAAATATTTGTGTTGAAGTCAGTTTTGGAAGAGTTCTATTGCATTGAAATCAATGGAACATAATTTGAACACAATGTACACATTGAAATGCCAAATATTTAGTTCTTACTCCAACTGTTCACCCTTTAGCCTGCAAAATATATTCAACCTATGCCTGTTAACTGTATACACATTTTAATCTACTTTATCTTTGTTAGCATTACTCAATATTCGCCTGACTAGGAAATCAGTTTTAATAGGTAGTTATCTATGGTTATGTTACAGTTTGATTCTAATTTATAATTAGAATCAATCACAATCACAATAATATTTTATTAGCCAAGTATGTTTTGCAACATACGAGGATCTAGAGTAACGGAGGAACTGAAGGAAATTCACATTAGGCAGGAAATGGTGTTGGGTAGACTGAGAGGACTGAAGGCTGATAAATCCCCAGGGCCTGATGGTCTGCATCCCAGGCTACTTAAGGAAGTGGCTCTATAAATTGTGGATGCATTGGTGTTCATTTTCCAATGTTCTATATATTCAGGATCAGTTCCTGTGGGTTGGAGGGTAGCTAATGTTACCCCACTTTTTAAGAAAGGCAGGAGAGAGAAAACTGGGAATTATAGACCAGTTAGCCCCCATGTCAGACGATCAACCCCGCATCGGGGCTGCTTGAACCTTCCGCGACTTTGGAGCTCCTGACATCCACGACCTCTCCTGAGACTGCGAGCTCCCGACGTAAAGTCCGCAGGCCGTGGTTGGAGCGATCCCAGGCAAGGAATCGACTCCGATGTAAGTCCACGCGCCGCGGTGGGTCCCAAGGTCAGTCCGAGGAGGCCTCCAGCTTCATCGATGGTAGGCCGCAGAGTGACCTGAGAATGCGATCCGAAATCTAATCGCATCTCCGGCAAGGTAAGAAGCTGAAAAAAAAAATCCCCTGACCACTCCCCCTACGCCCACATAAATTAAACCTGAGAACATTTACACAAACTTATATCACACACTAAAAATAAAAAAAATATGAAAAAACAGACTGTTGGCGGGGCTGCCAATCGTGCGGCACCCCTGGTGGTAATGTGAACTGTAACACAGCCACAGATATCCACCTAGTAATTGTTTAGTAGCAAGATTTACTGATTTTTTTTTAAACTTCAATGCATTAATGAGGAAGTGTTCATTCTTAATGTCCATTGTCAGAACGAAAATGACTCAATTAAATTCAAATATCCACCTTAACAAAAGGACTATGCAATTTATCTGTTAAAATGTTTCCACCCTCCTTTCCAAAAGTCTTGTATTCTTCCCTTCACATTCCTCGGCTCTGCCAACTTGATAAGACTTCGAGTTTTAATTCCTTTAATTCCAGTCTCTTGGGTATTTCTGAATTTAAGCAATAAGGGTTCAAGGTTACAAACCATAAACTATGCTCCCACAAATTTAAACAAACCAAAATGTACGAGAAGGACTACACTTCTTCCCACCCTGCGTCCTATAAGGACTCCATCCTCTACTCCCAATTTCTCCGTCTACGCCGCATCTGCATCCAAGATGAGGTGTTCCAAAACAGGGCATCGGAGATATCCTCATTCTTTAGGGAACGGGGGTTCCCCTCTTCGACTATAGATGAGGCTCTCACCAGGATCTCCTCTATCTCCCGTAGCTCCTCTCTCACTCCCCATCCTCCCAGTTGTAACAAGGACAGAGTCCCCCTTGTCCTCACCTTCCACCCCACCAGCCATCACATACAACAGATAATCCTCCGACATTTTCGAAACCACCAACGGGATCCCACCACTGACCACATCTTCACGTCTCTTCCCCTTTCGGCTTTCCACAGAGACCACTCCCTCCATAACTCCCTGGTCAATTTGGCCCTTTCCACACAAACCACCCCCTCCCCTGTTACTTTCCCATGCAACCGCAGGAAGTGCCAAACTTGTCGCTTTACCTCCCCCCTTGACATCATCCAACAACCCAAACATTCTTTACAGATTAGGCAGAGGTTCACCTGCATCTCCTCCAACCTCATCTAATGCATCCGCTGCTCTAGGTGTCAGCTGTTCTATAGGGTTAGCGATCGCTTTGCCCAACACCTCCGCTCGGTTCGCACTAACCAACCTGATCTCCCGGTGTCCCAGCACTTCATCCTCCCTTCCCATTCCGAATCCGACCTTTCTATACTGGGCCTCCTCCATGGCCAGAATGAGTCCCACTGCAAACTGGAGGAGCAGCACCTCATATTTCGCTTGGGCAGTTTACATCCCAGCAGTATGAATGTTGAATTCTCCAATTTCAGGTAGTCCTTGCTTTCTCCTTCCTTCCCCTCCCCTTCCCAGCTCTCCCACAGCCTTCTGTCTCCGCCTCTTCCTTTCTTCTTCCCGCCTCCCGCACCTCCATATCAATATGAAGAAGGGTCTCGACCCGAAACATCACCTATTCCTTCGCTCCATAGATACTGCCTCACCTGCTGAGTTTCTCCAGCATTTTTGTCAACCAGAATGTAAAGCCCCTGTCCCACTAGGGTGACCTAATTGGCGAGTTCTGGCGAGTTTGCCCTCGACTCATACTCGCAGCATGGTCGCCACGAGGTCGTAGGAGGTGGTCTCGAGAGTGGTCTCCGCGTACTCAAGGCCTCAAGTAGGTCGCGCCGTTTTTTCCAACCTGATAAAAAATGTCCGCGAGGAAAAAAAGGTTGCCATGGAAAAAAAATCAATACTTTTTTACTCATAGGTAGGTTGCAGGTAGGTCCTAGTAGGCCATGATGCTAGTCGTAGGTAGTCGTAGGTACTCGAAGGTAGTCGAAGGTAACTGGCCCTTGAGAATAAAAGGTGAGTAAAAAAAAGGTAATGTAAACATCAGCACGTGACCTCTGTCACTCCAGGGCATGTTCATTCATACCTGGAGAGTTTTTGGGAGCAAACACTTGTGTAGAGATGGCACCTAAAACACAGCAGCGTTGGTGCATGGCACAACCCTCCAAAAAACATGCCAATTCAGGGGTTGCCCACCCAGGAGGAGGAGTGGCAGGAGGAGATGCCAGAGGAGGAGGAAGACCTGCATGAGAGCTCACTGGAGCAGGAGATCAGGGAGGTAGGCAATGTCCCCACCACCACCCCTTCTGCTGTGTCTGACACAGCATCAGAAGCAGATGCCCCATTGGTGAGAGAGGGCTAGAGGAAGGTTATGGTTACAGGCAGAAAGAGGGAGACCTTGTTGAAAGGTACCAGCAGAATACCATCCCGTATGATAAAGATACAGAGGAGTACGGGAACAAGGAAAAGAAGCACTTGATTCCAGTGCCTTTCTCATATAGTGTCCTTTTTTTTCAGCAGGGGAGCTGCTCATTATCTTCTGCTCATTAAACAGCTCAGGTGGTATTCTTCTGAAGTTTCTAAAAGCAGAGAAATCCTCCTGATGCAGCACATTTATCAGGTTCTCATACTGTCCAAGCCTGAATCTTCTTTGAAAGAGGGGCTTCACCCACCGAGACCTCTTCTTTTACTTCCTCTTCACCCTTGTCCTTTCCCTACTGCCTTTATGCTGCAGATGCAAAGGGGCTGCTGCATACAGCACTAGTACTATTTTCACTGCCCTCCTCCTCACTAGTTCCTTCCTTGCACGCATGGTTCAGAATGATTTTTTTAAAACCTGGGAGGCTTTTTATAGTGAAAACAAAAAATGCAAACATGACATCATTTTATCATGTGATCATTTTCCACTCGTAGCTAGACGTGGTTGGTCTTCGGTGTGGTTGACTGAGGTCGAGAGGGGTCGTCCTCACTCTCCACTATTCGTGGTCCAATTTGCCAGAGACCATCCTTGAGTAAAACGTACATAGTCGAAGCCTGTCTTCAACATAGTCGAAGAGGGTCGCAGGAGGTCATAGCCATATTCGTAGGAGGTTGTAGACATAATCAGAGGAGGCCGTATGAGATCTTCTACTTTGGCGAGTCAACACGACCTTGACATTTTTTTAACTCGCTTAAGGTCTTCTAAACTCTCGGATTAGGTCTTCTTCCTCTTGCGTATGGCGTGCACAGCCTAAAGTTGGAAGACAACTTGTTCTGTTTGATCTTCTGCTTGTGCACGCCAGGTTGATTGCATTCGTAGAAACATGGTGGACCACGTGAAGGTTGCAATCTCCCACCCCTCGGATTAGGTCACCCAAGTGGGACAGGCCCTTTAGGGTAAGTGAAAATCCAGAAAAGAATTGCAGGTACTTGAAACCTGAAACAAAACCTTTTGTCATCAACCTGAAATATTGTTGTTTCTCTTTGCCAGAGTGGCTCAGTCTTTTCACCATTTTATACCTTTGCTTCACATTGCAAAATTGCTCAGCAAAAGACAAGACAAGAAGATATTGTTTCTTTATCGAGAGACAAAGAACGAGATACACTCTGGTCCATAAATTAACTTAATGCATTACTCGATAATTTAGCACTGTCCAAAGGCCACAGTTCCCTTAAACCTGGCCTCCTAAATGACCTGAGATATTGGCAGGCTCAGGATATTAGTCATTCCTCATCTTTGCATAACTAGAGTGCCCACTCAGAGTCCATGATTTGACCGACATGTTAATGAACCATTAGCTCAAACTCTTGATTATGCGGCACACAGAGGCATGATCTATCATGCAGAGTGGTAGATTTATTTAATATTTATATTTTCATATTTTCTTATGGTATAAAAGGAGGCCATTCACCCCATCCGGTACATACCTGATCTCAGAAAAAGCCCATCTGTCCGATGTCCCATTTTTTCCCCGTACTTATTATCTCTCATATGCTGAGCACTTCCCCAATCCATTGGGCAACTGTTTAGTTTAGAAATGCAGTGCAGAAACTGGCCTTCGGCTCCCCGAGTCTGTGCCGATCGGCAATCCCTGCACACTAACACTATCCTACACACATTAAGGACAATTTACAATTTTACCAAGCCAATTAACCTACACCTCTTTGGAGTGTGGGAGGAAACCGGAACACCCGGAGAAAACCCACGCAGGTCATGGGGAGAACATACAAGCTCCATGTAGACAGCACCTGTAGTCAGGATCGAACCTGGGTCTCTGACGCTGTAATGCAGCATCTCTACTGCTGCACCACAGTGCCGCCCATTACACAACAGTAACTCCCCAGAAGAGAATTAAACCCCAGTCATCCACGAGACAGGCGGGGATGCTAACCACTATATTACCGAGGACTAGTCATTATTTTAGTGATTTACTACCTGTGCATGTCCAATTGAATCTCTCTTTCAGTATTATCCATCCTACACTAATGAGCATGAAAAAGGACAAATGATTAATATAAATCCTGCCATCTTCTCAGAATCTATTAATTCTCAAGTTCAAATGAATGATACTGATGACTCCAGGGAACTTATATACCCTTATCACGAATAGATTTTGTATTCCATGGTAGTTAATGTCCATTAAACTGTGAGAAATGTGCCACTGATCTTTAGGGGAACTTCAATCAATTTCAGGACCATGTCCGTGATGAATCAGATTGAAAGAGAGCAGAGGAGGAGGGAACGTAACAAATTAAAGATTTATTTATGGAAGGTATATTTAGCTTTCCCAATAGTGATCTCCTCTGCATGGACATTTGATACTTTACTCAGTTGTTGATCGGAATACAAATATAGGTTCCTGAGGGCCACTTTTACACTCTTGAATGCTAGAAACACAGTGGTCGAGATAACAAAGATCTGGTGCCGTGCCAAGATGATCGCTCTGCCGAAGCCAAACAAGCCTAGCGATGACCCCAAAGGATACCGACCCATCTCACTGCTAGTTCCATACAAGCTCCTGGAACGTCTCCTCCACACACGTCTCAATCCAGTGATCGACCCCCAGCTGCCTAAAGAACAGGCTGGCTTCCGAAGCGGTAGGTCAACGGCGGACCAGGTGACCCTCCAGTGCCAAGACATAGAGGACAGCTTCCAGGCAGGGGAGAAGGCTGGCGCTGTCTTCCTGGACCTCACAGCTGCATATGATACTGTCTGGCTGCGTGGACTACACATGAAGCTTCTGGAAACCATCCCAGACAAGCACAGGGTGAGCTTCATCATGGAGATGCTGAGCAACCGCAGCTTCAGGCTACACACCAGCAACGGGCAATGCAGCAGGGTGAGGAAACATAAGAGCGGCGTCCCACAGGGCTCAGTGCTGGCACCAATGCTGTTCAACATCTACATCCATGACCTGCCTGCAACCCAGTCAAAGAAGTATGGCTATGCTGATGACCTGGCCATCCTACTCAGTAAGCCATCTTGGGAAGCAGCAGAAGAAGGCCTCTCAGAAGACATGAACATCCTGTCTTCATCCCTGAGAAACTGGCGCCTCAAGCTCAGTAAGGGTAAGACAACATCTTCAATGTTCCACCTCAACAACAGGGAAGTGACCCGCGAGAGGAACGTCATGGTGGATAACGCCCGATTACGGTCCCAGCCTGTCCCCATGTACCTCGGTGTGAAGCTCGACAGAACGTTGTCATTCAAACAACACCTGGAAGGTGCCAAGGCAAAGACAAGCGCCCATGCTGCACTGATACACCACCTAGCCGGCACCACGTGGGGAGCCACGACAGAGACACTATGCATGTCCACAGTGGTCCTGGTGTTCTCAGCCGCCGAGTACTGCGCCCCGGTCTGGTGCCGTAGGTCTCACGCCAAGAAGCTGGATGCTGCCCTCAACAGCGCCCTGTGGACTGTCTCCGGATGCCTACGAGCCACCCGAGTAAACCAACTGCCCGTCCTCGCTTGCATCGCCCCAGCCAACATCAGACGAGAAGCGGCCACACAAGCCCTCTCTCGAAGGGCACAGACCAGTGAATCCCACCTCCTCCATCAGATCATCACAGAGACACCACGACGAGTGCACCTCAAGTCACGGCACCCCTTTGCCACGCAAGCCCAAGAGCTGCTCTGCACAACACCAGCTGACGCTTCTAAGGCTGCCTGGGTCAAGACGAGATGGAGAGACCAGTGGAAGTCAGCAGAACTATCTAGGCTACACCAGTACATCAATGACCCCATGGACGTAACTGGCCGGGACCTGCCCCGAAAGCAGTGGACAACCCTCAACCGCTTGCGGACAGACATCGGACTCTATGGAGTAGCAATGAAGAGGTGGGGCCTCGTGGACAGAGCCTCCTGCGAGTGTGGGGACCCAACACAGAGAGTAGAGCACATAGTCACCAGTTGCCCCAAACACTGAATGGTGAACGAGGTCTGATTGACCTGGACGATGACACGTTGGCCTGGCTCGCCTCAACGGAGCTGCAGGTCTAAAAGACACACGAGAGAAGAAGAAGAGGTTGAGATGCAACAAAATTGCATAAGATTCATAATTATGTTAGAATCTTGAAAAATTACTAAAAGGATAAGCTTCAGCTGGGTTGTGATTGGGTATAAAGACAAAATTAGGAAAGGGATTGATAAAAGGACAAGATTTGTGATAGGGAAGAGGATGGAGATGGAGAGGACTTGAGGTGATCTGAGAGATTCTTTATCAGCCAGTGAGGGGTGAGTACTTGGATGTACTGCTGGAGAGAGCGGTTGCAGAAGACTCGTTGACAACTTTTAAGGAATGTTTTCAGGGGAACATAAATTGTCTTGATCTACAAGATGACGGGCTGGAAGATGGGATCAATATGGATGGGTGCCTGCTGGTCAGTGCGGACATGATGGGGGTCAAATGGTCAGTCTCCATGCTGTATACCTCTATGATTTATAAATCTAAAATGGAAGTGGCAGGGAAAGAAATAAGTCTCCTCTCAGAAGATATGCTCTTTCCCTGCCCGACACCCCACCTCTTGCCCACCCCAATCGCAAAATACCTTGTGTTTGCTATTCTGCACAAACATCCATCTATCCGTTTGATCAAAGGTCATGGGCCTTACGTACGATAAATTTGACATTTATCCTTTGTTCAATATTCCAAATGTCATGTAAGAGCTTATACGTATTGCTCTGAGCTTCTTAAATATGATTATATTGAAATTAATTTCCAAAGATTATAAGAATACATGCATAAGGTGCTAAATTGTGCATTTAGCACATGTAGTCATAAATAGATTACTGAGCCTTGTGTGTCTTTCTCTCCTCCCATGCTACCTGAGCACCCTTCAACATTCCCTGGTTTTAATTTATATCCACTTTCCTCAAATAATCTTACAGTTAAGACTCCAGTCCCATCCCACCCTCACAAGTCACGGTGCAGTATGCTGTCTCTTCCTCTATTCTTTCTGTCTGTTTTCATGGGGTTGTTTCCTATTAAAGTGATTGCACAAAAATCGTATTCAATTATGACAGACAATCATAATTGGGCATATTTTGACTTTGTGCAGGAAGGAACTGCAAATGCTAGTTTACACCGAAGATAGACGCAAAATGCTTGAGTAACTCAGCGGGACAAGCAGCATCTCTGGAGAGAAGAAAAGGGTGACGTTTATGGTCAAGAACTACCTCAGATTTGGCTTTGGTTTATTTTTGTCGTCTGCACCAAGATACAATGAAAAACTTCGTTTGTGTGTTATCCAGTCAAATCATACTGTACATGAGTACAAACAAGCCTTATATAAGTACAATATGTAGAGATATAAAATAGTACGATGATTGTATCATAGAATCATCTAGCATGTAAAAGGCCATTTAGTCCCACACATGCATGCTGACCATTTGATCCATATCCCTCTAAACATTTCCTATCCATGTACTTCACCTACTACCTCTGGCAGCTTATTCCATGTACCCACAAACCTCTAAGTGAAAAAGTTGCCTCACAGGTTCCGATTAAATTTTCCCCTCTTACCTTATACCTATAGATTCAAGATTCAAGAGAGTTTATTGTCATGTGTCCCAGATAGGACAATGGAATTCTTGCTTTGCCTCAGCACAACAGAATATAGAAGGCATGAATACAGAACAGATCAGTGTTTCCATATCTATCTCTCTCTCTATCTATCTATCTATCTATCTATCTATCTATCTATCTATCTATCTATCTATCTATCTATCTATCTATCTATCTATCTATCTATCTATCTATCTATCTATCTATCTATCTATCTATCTATCTATCTATCTATCTATCTATCTCTCTATCTCTCTCTCTCTCTATCTCTCTCTCTATCTCTCTCTCTCTCTCTCTCTCTCTATCTCTCTCTCTCTATCTCTCTCTCTATCTCTCTCTCTCTCTCTCTCTCTCTCTATCTCTCTCTCTATCTATCTCTCTATCTATCTCTCTATCTATCTCTCTATCTATCTCTCTATCTCTCTATCTATCTATCTATCTATCTATCTATCTATCTATCTATCTATCTATCTATCTATCTATCTATCTATCTATCTATCTATCTATGCTGTGATTTCCGAGAGAACGCCGCCACCTACGGCCATCATGTTTGGCCAGCTCGCACAGAGCCCCCTCCGCCTTCCTGGACCAGAGGATTTTTCCCATCGATTAAAAATCAGAGAGAGATTAATGTTTTTAACAAATTCACCATTCTCTCTGTGCTCCTGCTAGAGGGAGGGGGAGTGACTATAAAACCAGGAAGTGGTGTGCCTCACTCAGTCTCTGCATGATGGAGGAACCAGAGGATCACGTCTTTCTGAGCTCTGAATAGCACTGGACACATGTCTACACAACTGTGAGTGCCCTTAATGTGGTTTGAAAATGAAAATATGGTTGGTTTGAAGTAAAAAGGCACAGCCTGCAAATGTTTGTTTGGGTGCTTTGGCTTGAAGTGAAAAGGCACTACTGCAATTGGTGGCTTGGGGGCTTTGAGGTGAAAAGGCACTACTACAAATGGTGGCTTGGGGGCTTTGGCTTGAAGTGAAAAGGCACTACTGCAATTGGTGGCTGGGGGCTTTGAGGTGAAAAGGCACGACTGCAAATGGTGACTTGGAGGCTTTGGCCTGAAGTGAAAAGGCACTACTGCAATTGGTGGCTTGGGGGCTTTGAGGTGAAAAGTCACTACTACAAATGGTGGCTCGGGTGCTTTGGCTTGAAGTGAAAAGGGACTGCAGCAAATAGTGGCTTGGGTGCTTTGGCTTGAAGTGAAAAGGCTCTACTACAAATGGTGGCTCAGCTGCTTTGGCCTGAAGTGAAAAGGCTCTACTGCAAATGGTGGCTTGGGTGCACATGATAACTTCCTGTTTGTACTGTATATTGATTTTAGATAAAACGCTACCACTTACGGCTGTGATTTGTGGCCATCTTACTAAGTCCCCCTCCGCTCAGCAGGTGCAGAGGATTCTTCCCATCAATGAAAAATAAAAGTGTTATTAATTTTTAAGAAAATGTCGAGAATCTCTCTCCTGTCATGAAGGCCACACCTTTTCTGGTGGGAGGGGGAGGGGTGATAAAACCCAGAATTGTGGGTGTGGCTCACTCTGCATGATGGGGGAGGGAGAGGTCACGACTCTGTCTGAGCTGTGAATAAACTGAACACAATTAATATCTACTGAAATGTGTGTTTGGTGTGTTGTGTGGTTTTATGGTGGTTTCACCCTGCTTGAAATGGTATGAAACTGCACTTGAATGTGGTGGCCTTGCACCCTGCATGAAATGGTATGAAACTGCTTTGAACGTGGTGGTGTTTGCACCCTGCATGAAATGGTATGAAGCTGCATTTGAATTTGGTGGCCTTGCACCCAGCTTGAAGTGGTATAGAACGGCTCTTGAATTCTTTGGCCTTGCATCCTGCTTGAAGTGGTAGGAAACTGCACTTGAATTCGGTGGCCTTGTACCCTGCTTGAAGTGGTAGGAAACTGCACTTGAATTTGGTGTCCTTGCACCCTGCTCAAAGTGGCAAGAAACTGCACTTGAATTGGTGACCTTGCACCCTGCTTGAAATGGTAGGAAAATGGATTTGAATTTGGTGGCCTTGCACCCTGCTTAAAATGGAATTTCAAGGAATAGCCATGAGTCAACTGCCAGCCCACCAGCCGTGAGTGGGCTGCCAGCTCATCAGGCTTGAGGGACTGAGCTGCCACCCCAAGAACGCATACCAGCGCTCCAGAAAGCCCCCCCCCCCCACAGGCCACTAATATTGGACGTGGTGGAGAGGTGGAATATTGCATTGGGGGACCAGCCCTCCCATGTGAACATGGGACCCAATGGGTCCCACTTAGTCTAGTATATTACTAAAAGTCTGGTCTTGACCGCTTTTGGCCTGCTGTGCTGCGATTTCGGAGAGAACGCCGCCACCTACCACCTTCATTTTTGGCCACCTTGCTCAGAGACCCCTCCGCCTTCCTGTACCAGAGGATTTTTCCCATCGATGAAAAATGAGACAGATATTATTGTTTATTTTAAAATCCCCTTTCTCACTGTTCTCCCTGTTGCCCCGCTGGTGGCAGGGGGGAGGTGGGAGGGACTATAAAACCCAGATGTGTCATGCCTCACTTGGTCTCTGCCAGACCCAGGAAGCAGAAAGCTCACGGCTCTCTGAGCTGCGAATAACACTGAACGCACATCTACTCCACGGTGAGTCCCCTCAATGTGGCTGCTGCCAAATTGTTTGCCGCGCCTTTTTTAAAAACGTTTGTGTTCACAAAATGAATTTTGGTTGTCAGCTGGCTGCAGCCCAATTGTTTGCCTCGCCTTTTTAAAGAGTTTATGTTCACAAAATGAATTTTGGTTGTCAAGTGGCTGCAGGCCAATTGTTTGCCTCGCCTTTTTACAGGTTTGTGTTCACAAAATGAATTTTGGTTTTCAGGTGGCTGCAGCCCAATTGTTTGCCTCGCCTTTTTGAACAGTTTGTGTTCACAAAATGAATTTTGGTTGTCAGGTGGCTGCAGCCCAATTGTTTGCCTCCCCTTTTAAAGAGTTTGTGTTCACAAAGTGGATTTTGGGGTCAGGTGGCTGCAGCCAAATTGTTTGCCTCGCCTTTTTTTAAAGATTTTTTGTTCACAAAATGGATTTTGGTTGTCAGGTGGCTGCAGCAAATAGTTTGCCTCGCCTTTTTAAAGAGTTTGTGTTCACAAAGTGGATTTTGGGTGTCAGGTGGCTGCAGCCAAATTGTTTGCCTCACCTTTTTAAAAAGTTTGCGTTCACAAAATGGATTTTGGTTGTCAGGTGGCTGCAGCCCAATTGTTTGCCTCGCCTTTTTAAAAAGTTTGTGTTCACAAAATGGATTTTGGTTGTCAGGTGGCTGCAGCCCAATTGTTTGCCTTGCCTTTTTAAAACGTTTGTGTTCACAAAATGGATTTTGACTGTCAGGTGGCTGCAGCCCAATTGTTTGCCTCGCCTTTTTAAAACGTTTCTGTTCACAAAATGGATTTTGGTTATCAGGTGGCTGTAGCCCAATTGTTTGTCTCACCTTTTTAAAGAGTTTCTGTTCACAAAATGGATTTTGGTTGTCAGGTGGCTGCAGCCCAATTGTTCGCCTCGCCTTTTTTTTAAAAGTTTGTGTTCACAAAATGAATTTTGGTTGTCAGATGGCTGCAGCCAAATTGTGTGCCTTGGCTTTCAAAATCATTGCAACAATTGGCTGCCAGCCCAAGAATCCATTCGGCACACAATGTCTATACTAGCCCTCTGGAAACCAGTACCTTCGGCCCACAACACCCATACTAGCTCAACAGATAGCCCCCCCCCCACTCCCCCCCCCCACTGCCCCCCCCCGCGTGAAATATTGGAATTGGTGGAGAGGCGGATTATTGCGTTGGTTACCAGCTCTCCCGTGTGATGTTGGGACCCAACGGGTCTCACTTAGTCTAGTACCATTCTATGAATATTTACACACATGAATAAATAAAACAGATAAAGTGCTAATAAACAGATAATGGGCTATTAATGTTCAGAGTTTTGTTTGAGTTGAGTTCAATAGCCTGATGGCTGTGGGGAAGACGCTGTTTCTGAACCCGGACGTTGCAGTCTTAAGGCACCTGTACCTTCTACCTGAACGTAGCAGGGAGATGAGTGTGTGGCCAGGATGGTGTGGGTCCTTGATGATGCTGCCAGCCTTTTTGAGGCAGCGACTGCGATAGATCCCCTCGATGGTAGGGAGGTGAAGCCAATGATGGACTGGGCAGTGTTTACTACTTTTTGTAGTCTTTTCCGGTCCTGGGTGCTCAGGTTGCCGAACGAAGCCATGATGCAACTAGTCAGCAAGCCAGTCCTCCTTGACATACCAACTCGCCGTAATCTTCTCAGGATGTAGAGGCGCTGATGTACTTTCTTTACGATTGCATCAGTGTTCTCGGACCAGGAGAGATCTTCAGAGATGTGCACGCCTAGGAATTTGAAGCTCTTGACCCTTTCCACCATTGACCCATTGATATAAACAGGACTGTGGGTCCTCATCCTACCTCTTCCAAAGTTCACAATCAGTTCCTTGGTTTCCCTGGTGTTGAGGGCCAGGTTATTGTGCTGGCACCATTTGGTCAGTCAGTCGATCTCTCTTCTATACTCTGACTCGTCCCCATCAGTGATACGTCCCACAACAGTGGTGTCGTCAGCGAACTTGACGATGGAGTTCGCGCTATGACCAGCTATGCAGTCATGAATATAGAGTGAGTACAGCAGGGGGTTGAGCATGCAGCCTTGAGATGCTCCCGTGCTGATTGTTATCAGGACTGACACATTTCCACCAATTCAAACAGTCTGTGGTCTGTGAATGAGGAAGTCGAGGATCCATTTGCAGAGAGATGCGCAGAGACCCAGTTCTGCGAGTTTGGTAACCAGCTTGGAGGGGATGATGGAATTAAATGCCGAGCTATAATCAACGTATAACAGCCTGACATATGAGTTTTTGTTGTCCAAGTGGTCCATAGCGGAGTAGTGAGCCAGCGAGATCGCATCCACCGTTGATCTGTTGTGGCGGTAAGCGAACTGCAGTGGGTCCAGGTTTTGTCGAGGTAGGAGTTGATTTGCGCCATGATCAACTTCTCAAAGCACTTCATCACCACCAACGTTAGTGCCACTGGTTGATAGTCATTGAGGCATGTCACCTTGCTCTTTTTGGGCACCGGTAATATTGATGCCCTTTTAAAGCAGATGGGAACCTCAGACCTCAGAAGTGAGAGGTTGAAAATATCCGTAAAAACTCCTGCCAGTTGGCCCGCAAAGGTTTTTAGAACATGCCCGGGTATACCATCAGGTCCAGGTGCTTTTCGAGGGTTCACCCTTCTGAAGGATTTTCTAACGCCTCTGTGGCTGTGACTGAAATACTATCACAGCGAATGGCGGCTCTCAGGTTCTTGATTTCTAACCCTTACCCTAACGTTACTCAGGGTGAAAGACTGTGCATTCACCCTATTAATTCTCCTCCTGATTTTATGCAGCTCGCTAGATTGCCCCTGCACTCCAAGGAACAAAGTCCTAGTTTGCCCAATCTTTCCCTATAACTCAGGCTCTCACATCCTGGCAACATCCTCGTAAATCTTTTTTGCACTCTTTCCAATTTTGTCCAGGACCTGATGGTATCCCAGATTATTGAGAGAGTTAAGAGGGGAGATTGCAAAAGCCTTGACAAAGATCTTAGCATATTCTCTAGCCACAGGTGTTATACCGTAGGGCTGGAGAGGACCTAATATTGGTCCTTTATTTAAGAAGGAGGAAGAACAAATCCAGGGAATCATAGGCTGGTGAGCCTCAATCGACAATAGACAATAGGTGCAGGAGTAGGCCATTTGGCCCTTCGAGCCTGCACCGCCATTCAATGTGATCATGGCTGATCCTCCCCAATCAGTACCCCGTTCCTGCCTTCTCCCCATATCCCCTGACTCTGCTATTTTTAAGAGCCCTATCTAGATCTCACTTGAAAGCATCCAGAGAACCTGCCTCCACCGCCCCCTGAGGCAGAGAATTCCGCAGACTCACCACTCACTGTGAGAAAAAGTGTCTCCTCGTCTCCGTTCTAAATGGCTTACTCCTTATTCTTAAACTGTGGCCTCTGGTTCTGGACTCCCCAAACATCGGGAACACGTTTCCTGCCTCTAGTCTGTCCAAGCTCTTAACAATCTTATATGTTTCAATGAGATCCTCTCTGATCCTTCCAAACTCCAGAGTGTACAAGCCCAGCTGCTCCATTCTCTCAGCATATGACAGTCCCGCCATCCCAGGAATTAACCTTGTAAACCTACGCTGTACTCCCTCAATAGCAAGAATGCCCTTCCTCAAATTAGGTGACCAAAATTGCACACAACTGCCTCGTGTCAGTGATAGTGAAACTATTGGAGAGGATACCTTTGGATTGGATTTACTCCCATTTGGAAGATAATGCATTACTTAGGGACAGTTTGCATAGCTTTGTACATGGCAAGTTTCAAAGTCAGTTTATTGTCACATGTACTAATTAAGGTACAGTGAAATTCAGATTCTCATACAGTCATGCCAATAAAGAGTAACAAGACTCCCAAATAATTTTTTTTACATTAACATTTACCACAGCGACTCCCCCACATTCCTCACTGTGATGGAAGGCAAAAAATGTCAATCTTCTTCCCTTCCTTGTTCTCCCGCGATCAGGGCACTCGAAACCTCCGTTGTCAGGGCAATCTTGGTTACCGCAGCCGGCGGTCGTGCTCATCGCATCGGGGTGATCAAGCTCCAGCATTGGGAGGATCGTAGGCTCCAATGGTAGGTCCATAGCCCCGCGGTGGGGCTCAAAGTAATTATCAAGCAAGGTCACCAGCTCCATGATGTTAGGCCACAGAGCGACCAGAGATATGATCCAGAAATAAAATCACAAGTCCGGCAAGGTAAGAGATTGAAAAAAAGTTTCCCCCGACCTTCCCCCCCACCCGCCACATAAAACAAACCAGAGAACATTCCCACACACGTTTTAAAACACACAATAAATAACAAAAAAGACGAAAAGACAGACGGACTGTAGGCGAGGCTGCCATCGCTGACGGCGCCACCCACTGATTCATGTCTTACTAACAGGTTTGAGTTTTTTGAAGAGGTGACAAAAGTGATCGATGAGGGTAGGGCAATGAATGATATCTGGATTGTTGGCATATGATAAAGTCCTTCATGTTAGGCTGATTCAGAAGATTGTGACTTGGTTGTAAGGATGAGGAACTGATAGAAGACAGAATGTTTTGGTGGAAAACATATGCAATGCTTGATTTCTTAGGTTGTGGCATTGTGTAGAAATGCCAGAATTTATGATGCAGCCTCATAAGACTTTGGTTAGGTAGCATATTGTGTCCAGTTATTGTCGCCCACCACACCCCTCCTGCCCCCTTCCCCATTACTTAAAGGATGTGGAGGTTTTGGAAAGGATTTTAAGCGGGGTTACCAGAATTACACCTTAATTAGGGGATATTAGCTATAGGGAGAGGTTGGACAGACTAGGATTGTTTTCTCTGGAACGCTGGTGGTTACAGGGAGACCTGATAGAAGTAAATACATTTATGAGAGGCATAGATGGGGTAGACAGTCAGAATCTTTTTCCCAGTCGGGTATAGTCTTTAGTTGAGATGGGCAAAGTTTAAAGCAGATGTGTGGGGCACGTTTTTTACAAAGAGGGTGGTGAATGCCTGGAATGTGCTGCCAGGGAGAGTGGTTGAAGTAGATATGTTAGTGGCGTTTAATAGTAAGATTAAATGAGAACTTACCAGGTTTGAAGTTTGATCGTTATTTTATGAGGAGTTACGATGAGGGATTATGTAAAGAAGTCCCGCCTGGCGCATGATCGGCATACGTCAAAGCAGCGGCATGAAAAACATAGAACCAATAGCCAGAATAAGATAGTAAGGCTCAACATAGAACTACCAGATGATCATTTATTTTATGAGTGTTGGAAGTGGAGGGCATGTAATCCCTCATCGTAACTCCTCATAAAATAACGATCAAACGTCAAATGTGGTAAGTTCTCGTTTGATCTTATTATTTTACTTCTGAGTCACGTGAGTGAGTACGTGAAGATTTTGTAGCTCTGTGTTTTTGATGTCGTAGATTCATTCCATACGACACTCTGGCTCAATCAACACAGTAGCGAGTAAATAATACATCTTTTAAACATTTCTTTAGTTTATGTAATAAGTCTTTTCATTATAAAATAATGAAAGTAATAACCCTTCTATTGTAGGGTAAGATTTATAACCAAAGATATAAATCGATAATATAAACAAAGCACAATCAAAGAGAACCCAACACTGCGTGTCCAACCCTGACATCGTGAGAACTGGTTTCTTGTAAACTTTGAAAGTTTCTTTTACATCATCCTACGGCCTCCAATTTTTTGATCAAGTGGCCCATCCTGTGCATTTGCCATAGATGTACCTACCTCCCTGGTGGAGTGATTTTTAACATCTCAACGTCTACTCCTGCTGAGTCCCAAACCCTGTTTTAACCATCTAGAATGTAACTATCTAGAACCATCAGTTTGCACTGATACTTTTATGTGGTTTTTGTGTGTAATAAATAGCGCTGTCTCACCACCACGGAGACTCTTGCCTACTTCAACATATTGAGTCAATGCTTAACCACACACAATTTCTTGTCGACAGGATATGCTTTAAAATTTACCTTGGTTCCAGCTCCTCCTGGTCTGCTTTGTTTGTTAAGTCATAAACATATAAGACAATGTTATCTGTAGCCACATGCATACAGTCTAACGTAACATTTGCAACGTTTGCACTCTTTGTGCTGATACTAAAGCCATGAGCTTTATTACTTCAAATGTTAACTTCTGAAACAGTGATAGAATTGGAGCCCATTGCCTAAGCAAAGTAAGAACTATGCTGACCTCCCAAACGTCTGTATTTCTACTTTGGGCAGATTTTAATATATATTCCTTTCCCATTTTGAGATATTAACGGATGAGACCCGATAGATTCATGGTCAGCAATTTGTCCTAAATAGGATGATAAAGCACTATGAGCCCTATTAATGGCCCTATCGCTTAGGCGCTGATCAAAAATGCAATCCAGCAAGGAACTCCAATATATCTGATATGTTAGCAGTATGAAAATATCTTTGACTGTCTACCAAAGACTTCCAATTTCTTTATATAAACAAAATATTGTTTTTAATGTCGTTTTTCCAAGCTGCAGTTATAACATTCATGGTCCTGTCCGACAGTCCAAGCTCTTGTAATGGTCTGGTCAGAACCTGCAGATTAACAAATTCATATGATCATTCCATGGATGAATTTCTGCAACAAATTACTGCAGCTAGAATCGTCATAAATGGTTCAATTATTATTTGAATATCTCATTGATTTAAACATCAATGAGAACCATGACTGTGTCCGATTTGGGCCACCAAACCGCCCGTGGCAAAGTCTTGCTATATTTTCATCAGACATTGCCTAATCAGACAGAATGGGGAACATAAAATAATATATTTCCCCCCCAATGTAGTGAGAACGCATCCATATCTACTGCTCCTGGGTTGGGTTCCCATGAGATGTATTTGGGCAATTAGTGTTTTAATCTAGACGCAAACAGATCAATGAAGGGTGAAGAAGGCTCTTGACCCGAAACGTCGCCTATCTCCTTCGCTCCTTAGATGCTGCTGCACCCGCTGAGTTTCTCCAGCTTTTTGTGTACCCGCAAACAGATCAATGTCAGGTAATCCATACCACTGACAATGTTTTCCAACTTGTGGATTTAATATCCATTCTGTATTGTCTTTAAATTTTCGTGATCTGTTATCTGCCACAATATTGTCTCTTACTGAGATAGATAGCTGAAAGCCAAATATTCTTAAAGATACACCAATGCCACATCTGGTTCACCAGATAATCACATGATAATGATCTTACTCGACCCGTGTGATTGATATATGCCACAGCTGTGGTATTGTCTACTTGTAATTGGACATGCAAATCTTTCATAGTAGAACAATAAGCTTTTAATCCATAAAAGCTCCTAACAACTCCAAATAATTAATACCAAATGTTTGGAGAAATAAGTTTCTTGGACAATCCATCTGCCACCCCCTGGTGTTATTGTCTGTGGCCCCCTAGATAAGGGACGTATCAGATATTAACCTGATAAGAACAGATATTACACTCTTTGCCCCAAAAAAAACCGAGAACCTATACGTGTGAATACTTGCTTCAGTTTGCAATGACTGCTGGCTGCTGAGCTAATATGTTTTTAAGCAGCTTGTGGAACATTCTCAATCCACCACTGTAATTCTGATAAAGCTTCCTTTGGCAATTGCATAGGCCTGTCAAAATGGCCTGCACACTCTTCTAGTGCTGGTGTTTTTGCCCTTTGGAGCTTTTTTGGTAATGCAGTTGACCAACTCTACTGCAGAAATAGTGTTACTAATTTACCTAAGCTTCTTCTCGGATGGAGGGATAAGGCTTGTCAACAAGGCAACGACACACATTTGCAATATTGACACTTTGTCTCTTGGTAAATTTACCGAACATGGTACTGAATCACTCACAAACCCCAAATAGTAAATTGTTGTGGATGGCTGAAGCTTAGATTTTGTTGGATGGATCAGGACCCTAGCTTTTCAACAGGCTTGTAGTTGCTGCACTAATTTTTCAGCTGACTCCTGATCAGCATTGCCAATTAAAAATGTCATCAAGATAAACCATGACCTTATCAGTGCAAGTGCTGGTTTCAACCATTGTGTGAACAGCCTAGAAGCTGAGCTTAATCCATTAGATAATGCCTTAATTTGCCATAGCTGACCCATTTAATAGTAAGATTAAACGAGAACTTACCAGTTCGAAGTTTGATCCTTATTTTATGACTTTGAGGGATTACGTGAAGAAGCCCCGCCAGGCGCATGATACTTCAAAGTAGCGGCGTGAAAACACAGAAAACAAATAGCCGAAGTAACATAGTAAGGCTTTAAGAAGACTAGAACTACCAGATGATCTCTTAGATTATGAGGGTGGGAGCGGAGGGCACGTAATCCCTCAACGTCACTCCTCATAAAATAAGGATCAAACTTCGAACTGGTAAGTTCTTATTTAATCTTACTATTTTACTTCGGAGTCACGTGAGTGACTACGTGAAGATTTCAAAGCTCTGTGTTTCCATGCCGTAGATGCAATCTGATTCGGTTGACACAGTAGTAAATAAATAATATATTGAACATTGCATGAATTATTCAATAACTATTTAAATAATGATTAAAAAAAACAGTAATAACCCCTCTGTCCCAGGGGGAAATTACAAACAATAATTGATATAAACAAAGCAACAGAATTAAATGGAACACAAAACAGCAGGCCCAAACCGTGGCACTGTCTGAACAGGTTTGTCATAAAAACGAGAAAAAGCTGACTTTCTAGACCCTCCTGCGTCCGCGAGGATTTGGTCTAGCGGCACGTCCTGAGCCTTCGCCGCGGATGTAGACGCCGCCCTGGTGGAGTGAGATTTAAACACATCAGTGTCGACTCCAGCATAATTGAGAACCTGTTTCAACCATCTAGAAATAGTTTGTACTGACACACGTTTATATGGCTTTTTGTGACTAATGAGCAGTCCTCTCTCAGAACCTCTGAGACTGCTTGTTAACGCAATATATTGGGTTAAATGTTTAACTACACACAACATTTGGTCAACAGGATATGCTTTAAACGTCACCTTGGTTCCTGACATTCCTGGTCTGCTTTGTTTGATTAAATCACAGACATAAAATGTAATGTCATCGAGAGAGAAATGCATACAATCTATTCTTAACAAGTGTAATGTTTGTACAATGTTGTGCTGAAACCAGCGCCATTAGCATAACCAATTTAATAGTTAATTTTTGCAAAGATAATGACGTAATTGGAGCCCATTGCCGAAGCAGTGTGAGAACTATACTGATATCCCAGATTGCTGTGTATCTGGGCTGAGGAGGGTTTTTGTTAAAAATTCCTCTCATAAACTGGGATACTAACGGATGAGACCCGATAGGTTGTTGTCCTGAAGACTGCCCTAAATAAGAGGACAAAGCACTGCGAGCAGTGTTAATCGCACTGTAACTGAGGTGCTCATCAAAATGCAAATTAGCAAGGACCTCGAACACATCACATATGCTAGCAGTATCATAAGATATATTGGATTGTACACAGAACTCCCATTTCTTTATGTGCACCATGTATTGGTTTTGAGTGCTATTTCTCCAGCCTGCAGTGATAACCTCCATGGTCCTGTTCGATAATCCAAGGCCTAGGAATGGTCTGGTCAGAACCTGCAGACCAACAAATTGATACGGTCATGAAATGGGTGACTTTCTCCTGTAACCGGATGCACCAACAATCATCATAAATGGCTGTGCGATCATTCTCAGTACCATGGTTGTGTTGGCCAATCTGGGACCACCAAAACGCCGGTGGCGGAGTCATGCTCTATTTTGGTGAAACATTTCGCGATCAGGCAGAATGGAGGAAATGCATAAAAGAACAAGTGTCCCCAATGTAACGAGAACGCATCCACAGCTACTGCACCTGGATCTGGCTCCCAGGAGACATATTTAGGCAACTGGTGATTCAGTCGGGATGCGAAGAGATCAATATCTGGCAAATCGATCCAATATTCAACATCCATTCCTATATTGTCATTAAACTTTCTCGACCTAAGGTCTGCTACCACATTGTCTATACCTGGTAGATAGATGGCTGAAACCCAGATGTTCCTTGAAATACACCAATGCCAGATAACATTAGCCAAGTTATCACACAACACTGATCTTGCTCCTCCCATATGATTAATATATGCCACAGCTGTGGTGTTATCAATCTGGAGTTGAACGTGTAAATCAGACATTGTGGAGCAATATGCTTTTAACCCATAAAATGCCCCCAATAATTCCAGATAATTAATCCCATGTGTGTGGAGAAGCAAGTCTTCTTGTTCAGTCCATCTACCCCCACAGCTAGTCTGTAGCCCCCCCCCCCATCCGAGAGCGCTAATATCAGTCTGAAAGATCACTGAAGGTTCGTCCACCAAAATGTGATTGGTGGCTTGGCTAACATTAACAATCCACCACTGCAATTCTGCTAGAGCCGTGGTTGGTAACTGCATAACCCGATCAAAATGGCCTGCAGTTCGTTTCAATGCTTGTTCCCTCTTGCTATTTGCAATATGCTTAATGCAATGAGGTCCGAATTGAAAGGCTGCAATATCTCCAAGTTTGCGGATGACACTAAGCTGGGGAGGCAGATGTTTGTGTAGGAGGATGCTAGGAGACTGCAGGGTGACTTGGATAGGCTGGTAATGTGACTGTCAATATGAACTGAATGCAATAAGATACTCAATTTGTTGGGTTGGTGTACACTTTGGTGGCAAAAACAAGGAAACGGACTATTTTTGGTTGCTGCAACCGATTCCTCATGACTCTTTAGTGTTGCTGACAATTAAGATATCATCTAAATAAGCCATGACAATGCGAGTGGGTGTCATAGTACAGCCAGTCATTTAGTAAATAGCATGCTAGGTGCAGCAGGCAGTGAAAAAAGGCAATGCGTTATGTTAGCTTTCCCATAGCAAAAGGATTTGAGTACAGCGAGCAGGAAGGTTCTACGAATAATCAGTTTACATCAATGGTGAGCCATATAACAACCCTGTGAGTATTGCGTGCAGTTTTGGTCTCCAAATCTATAGAGGAAGGACATTATTGCCATGAGGGAGTGCAGAGAATTACGTCTACCAACACACCAGGCTCTTCACTGCATTTGCACCATGGTCTGGGAAACTCATATTACACAAATGACATGTTGGGATGATGAATGGCTTTTGCAATCGCTCCTTTGAGGTTAATTGGATTCTGAAAATTGCCATCAGGCAGAAAACACCTGAATCAAACTAGGCTTGCTGCGCTCTATCCCTTAAACCAATGTCCAAACCGGACCTATTTGGTATAAAATGATCTCGTTAAACAAATTCGGGATATTGTAACGAGGAGGCAAAAACCATTCTTAACCTGAAGCCGACCGTGTCTCGACCGTCTATTCGGAAGCCAGGGGGCTTTACCGAAGGTCAGATCCGGGTGCTGGGCCCAGCAGGGGGAGACCAGGGTGGTCGATATCGACCACAGCGGTTTGCCTACAACCCCATATGGCCTTACAAGCCACCTGGAGAGGTACAGGGACTTTGTGTTCAGGTTAAGAATGGTGTACCCTCTCCATACCCTTGATCCCCTTAGCCACAAGGGCCACATCCAACTCACTCTTAAATATAGCCAATGAACTGGCCTCAACTACCCTCTGTGGCAGAGAGTTCCAGAGACTCACCACTCTCTGTGTGAAGAAAGTCTTTCTCATCTCGGTCTTAAAGGATTTCCCCCTTATCCTTAAGCTGTGACCCCTTGTCCTGGACTTCCCCAACATCGGGAACAATCTTCCTGCATCTAGCCGTCCAACCCCTTAAGAATTTTGTAAGTTTCTATAAGATCCCTCTTAATCTCCTAAATTCCAGAGAGTATAAACCGAGTCTATCCAGTCTTTCTTCATAAGACAGTCCTGACATCCCAGGAATCAGTCTGGTGAACCTTCTCTGCACTCCCTCTATGGCAATAATGTCCTTCCTCATATTTGGAGACCAAAACTGCACGCAATACTCCAGGTGTGGTCTCACCAAGACCCTGTACAACTGAAGTAGAACCTCCTGCTCACCTGTACTCAAATCCTGGAATAGCTAAAACTCATTGCTACTGTCCTGCTGACACCCGGAGCGTGGCTCTTTCTGACTGGTGTTTGCCATGACACAGACCAGGGTCAGCTGCATCCTGCCCCGCTTTTCCTCCCACCATTTGATATAGTCTGTTTCCTGTTTTTCCAAGGGAGTGGCATAACCCCACAGTCCCTATACTGCAGGCGCAAACATTTGCCCACTCACCCGGTATCCAAGTCCTGCATCATAAGGGCCCTGCTGCTCACAGCGAACACTGCCCCCCCTTGTTGTATCCGCAGAACTTGGAGCAATATTGCCTTCAATTTCCCTCACAGTCATTAATTATATGTAAATCTGGGGGGGGTCACCAGCATGAGCCCTGTACCCCACTAAAACTGCCTGCCATTGTGACCCCCGTTTTCTACTCTTTGCCTTCCTGTTTGCCAGCCAGTTCTCTATCCACATCAATACTGAAACCCCTAATACCGTATGCTTTAAGTTTGTATACTAATCTCTTATGTGGGACCTTGTCGAAAGCCTTCTGGAAGTCCAGATACCACATCCACTGGTTCTCCCTTATCCACGCTACTAGTTACATCCTCGAAAAAATTCCACAAGATTCGTCAGACATGATTTACCTTTTGTAAATCCATGCTGACTCCAATGATTTCACCACTTTCCAAATGTGCTGCTATCCCATCTTTAATAACTGACTCTAGCAGTTTCCCCACTACCGATGTTAGACTAACTGGTCTGTAAACTGCCTTCTTGGGGTTACATTTTAAATCCTCAGGTTTTACTACTGGACAAATCTAAAGAGTTTTGAAAGATTATCACTAATGCACATCCACTATTTCCTGAGCTACTTCCTTAAGTACTCTGGGATCTATCTGCCTGGGGATTTAAATCTATTCAATTTACAAATTGTTGTGGATGCTTACTCCAATTCCTCCTTTGACCCACACTTTCCCTGCTATTTTCTTTATTTGAGATGTTTCCTTAGGTGCAGAACCAAAGTAGGTTATTCAATTGGTTTATCCTTGTACCATGGATCAATTCCTTCTGACACCTACATTTGTTTTAACTAACCTCTTTCCTTACACAGTATCTATAAAAACTTTTGCAGTCAGTTTTTATGTAATGCAGTTATCATTTATCATAACATTTTTCCTGTTCCTACCACCTCTGGAGGTTCAACAGTCCTCTGCGATAGAATAAAGCTTTTTCTGGCTACTTTGTACGCATCAAATGCTGTGATACTATCCTTCTTTCCCCCTATGTTATCCAGGCTGTGCTGGATGCACTACTTCCCGATTTATGCCAAACTCTTGCCTCTGTTTGATCCATATATCAAATCCCCTTCACATTGGACCAGCCAATTTTGCAAAAGTTTTATGAGGCTGATAGTCTTTGCTTCTTTATCAATGTCTTTGATTTGTTTTAGGCAGGTTTACTCCATAATAACCAGGAGTTTGAACATAGCTTGATCTGTATTGACCTGCAAATCTAAAGTGCAAAATGGTCCGAATGGCAATTTTCTTTCATACCATTGAGCTCAACATATGAGCTATAAAACAATTCCACTTGTCTTTTTTAAATTTTGGTCATTGCACAATCTTTCACTTGCTTCCCATAAGCAGTGATGCCACCGGCAAACTTGAAATTCTTTGGAATCGTATTCCCTGTGCCTCCACACTATTGAAGACAATCGGATTCACCATTGGCACCCTAGTAAAGCACAAGTGTTTTCATATAAATCTGCTGTTTCAACCATAACAGCCCCCTGAAGCTGGTGAGAAACCAATTGATGTTGGCCACCATGGTTACCTTCCAAGGCCTCACCGCTTCCTTCAGGTATCGTACTTTATACCCATTAAGTACACCTGGATTTATACTTGTGCTGTGGTGGGTACTTATGACCAAAAACACCACTTTCAGGGTCAGTTTTTTACTGCCCTGGTACTCCTGACACTTGCTCAAGGAGACTACCTCCAGCCCAATCCGAGGTTCATATTCCCACAGTGGTAAAAGCACCATATACTTGTATATGGAAACCCCTCAGGGCCTGCCTGGGAATATTCTGGGTTTTTTAGACCCTTGGTTGAAAAATAATTTGGAGTATTTCTCCATTTAATTTATTCTGAGCCATAATGACTCCGAAGTAAAATAGACTTTTCGATAGTATATGGATATGCAGGGAATAAAGAGATACGGGTTATGTGCAGATAGATAAGTGATGGCCTTGCATCATTTTTGGCACAGATGGTGTGGGCTAAAGTGCTATATTCTTCCATGTTCTATGTTCTTAATGACATCCTTCCTGTAGCACACAAAACAAAACTGAACACAATACTTCAAATGCAACCTCAGCAGCATCTTGTAGAACTCTAACATAATGCTCAACTTTTGTACTTAATACACTGATTGATGAAGGCCAATGTACTAGAAACCTTCTTTACCACCATATCTACCTGTCACAATGATAGTGGGTCATAAATTACCCTCTTCTGGGACCAGCTTTCAAAGAGTCACCATGTTCTGGTAACTTCTGTGCCAGCCTTAATGTTCTACCATGAAATGTCCACTGAATTTTCTCTAGGACCCTTGGAGTGGAGAACTGAAAATGGGCTGAGAAATTTACTTTTAAAGCAATTGAAGGAACTTCATGCAAAAGAATTCTCAGGATGAGTTAACTCTAGCGATGCCCACAGTAGGTAAGATTCCTTCACATTGACAGGTAACATTCTACCTCTGGCATGTCATCTACTGTTGCAGCACTTCAGGATATCTATGCACCTTCAATTGTGGTCTTCTAGTGATCCTTGATTTTCATTCCTCTGATGTTGATGACCATTCATTCAGGAGTTAAGTTAAAGTTGATACCCATGTGAAAAATATACATCTTCTAGATGAGCTGTGATGCATCCTCAGTGATGTGACCTGGGGTCATCGGGTGTTTCGGGTCTCACAACATCAGACACCCTCGCCCAGGCGACCCAGCCGGGGTTGATCAGGCCCCGACTTGCATCCCAGCAGCAACCGCCCATGGATCAGCCATCTTAATAACTACTCTGCAGGGGTTGGGTGACTCTAGTGCATGGAGGGACTGGGCTCTGTGGGGTGACTCCCGGCCGGGCTCCTCCTGCGTCTCACCAGGTTCAAGGCCTGTGCGCTGCACCTCTTTCTCCTTCTCCGAGCATTTCATTCTCGCCCGATGGATATTTAGGCCACGATGGTTCATTAGGCCTTTCCATAGCTTTGTTGGGTGTCTTTCTCACGAAAGACACAGACTGGGGTGCTAACCCAGCCTTTCCCGGGTGCCATCTTTCCGTGCCGTCAACTGTCTCTCCAGTAGTCACCAAACTATTCTTGGTTGTCACCCAGTCTATTCCTAGGTGCCACTGGCTGAGCCAGACTTCAATGTGAAAAATATACATCTTCTAGATGAGCTGGGACGCATCCTCATTGATGTGACCTGGGGTCATCGGGTGTTTCGGGTCTCACAACATCAGACACCCTCGCCCAGGCGACCCAGCTGGGGTTGATCAGGTCCCGACTTGCGTCCCAGGCAAGTAGACAAAAATGCTGGAGAAACTCAGCGGGTGAGGCAGCATCTATGGAGTGAAGGAAATAGGAGGCGTTTCGGGTCAAGACCCTTCTTCAGACCATAGGCAAGTTGTTCTCAAGACTCGGTAATTCATAAGCTATTATTCTGCTGCACTTTTAGAGGTAAATTATATTGTTATAAATATTTCTTTGGAGGAATGAATTCCAATGGCACAAATCTGAGATCAATTAGAGTTGAATAAATAAATGTTTCCTGATGATATCTCCTTTGGATAGCAACTACTCAATCTACATTTTCCTTTAACGGTTTCCGATTGGATGAAAAATGCCGATGTCAGTCATTAATACTCTATAATGGTTAACATTTAGTCAGCATTGGCATTTGATATCCCCTGCAGAATATGAGCACGGAATTGTAAACTACGTTGTTTTAAGATTTAAGTAAAAATACATTGTAAGAGTTATCCATCGCATGCTGTGTGTAAGGTCAGATTGGTTAATTCAATGTAACAAAGCTTCTCTCTACAATATTGTCAAAACACACCTTGATCAATTGGCACATAAAGAATTTATGGTACCAAGCAGAAAACAGTATTTCATTCTTATTACCGTACTCAAATACAAGATGCTAGCTGATGCCAACGAGAGTAATTTATGGTTTAAGCTAGCCATAAAATACTCTAAGATGTTACGAAAGGCTAGTTTGTAATCTGGATTGTGTTTGCTAATATTTCTGCAGCATGTGTACCAAAGGAGCTGGCTATCTCTATAATACAGGATACTACGCAAAGTATTTTATGACTTATAAGTAGTTAAAAAGTTCATAGGCAATGATCACACATGATTGAATAATCATAAATCTAGGACATAATATCACATTATATGACCCCACTATTGGTATTAGTGCAAAGAATAAAAGCTCTAACATGGCTTTCCTAAATATTTCTCTTTCTCTTTTTATTTTTAAAAGAGGCTAGACCAAGCGCGGATCCGTTGGGTCCCATTCCCTCAATGCAATATTCCACCAAACTGCGCATGCATGGCTGACACACCCATGCTGCTCCGGCATGACTGCCATGTTCAAAGTTGTGCCATTGATGGCAGAAATTAACTTAAAGTTAATGAAGTGATTAGAGGACCCGTGGTGACATTTGTAACATAGAACAAAATTTAAGCGTGGAGCCATTGGATCCCCGTTGTGAGGCCAGGCAAGTACACTCCAAAAAAAAATGGTGATCTGAAAATCGGCAAATACCCCAACTGTGCAGGCGCGGATTCAGGGCCACTGCCTACGCGATGGGAGACGGTCACCTGTGCCATTTGCAATTGTGACATTGGACCTCCCCCAACTGCGCAGGCGCGACCGGCAATTGGGAGCACGACTGCGAATTTAATTAAAGTTTAAAATGTCAATAAGTTGCAAAATATAACATCAATCTGAACAAACTTCCTACTCTACACCGCAGGACAATGGTGAGCAAGGCGGGCTAAAAATCGTAGCACTATCGTCTACCATTTTGGTGGACTTTGGGGAACACACACATATATATATATATATATATGTGTGTGTGTGTGTGTTGTATATATATATATATATATATATATATATATATATAGATATAGATATAGATATAGATATAGATATAGATATAGATATAGATATATATATATATAGATATATATGTGTGTGTGTTGTATATATATATACAAACAAACAATAAACAAACAAACAAACAAAAAAAGAAGGTACACAAAAAGCTGGAGAAACTCAGCGGGTGCAGCAGCATCTAAGGAGCGAAGGAGATAGGCGACGTTTCGGGTCGAGACCCTTCTTCAGACTGGTCAGGGATCAGGGAAACGAGAGATATAGACGGTGATGTGGAGAGATAAGGAACAATGAGTGAAAGATATGCAAAGAAGTATCGGTGATAAAGGGAACAAGCCATTGTAAGCTGTTTGTGGTGTGAAAATGAGAAGCTGGTGCGACTGGGGTGGGGGAGGGAGATGGAGATGGAGGGAATGCCAGGGCCCGAGGGCTGAGGGAGAGGTGGGAGGGAGGAGACAGCAAGGGTTAACAGAATTGAGAAAATTCAATATTCAAGCCCAAAGGATGCAGACTCCCCAAGCGGAATATGAGGTGCTGTTCCTCCAGCTTGCGGTGTTGCTTACTCTGGCCGTGGAGGAGGCCCAGGACCGAGAGGTCGGATGTGGAATGGGAGGGGGAGTTGAAGTGCTGAGCCACCGGGAGGTCGGGTTGGTTATTGCTGACCGAGCGGAGGTGTTCAGCGAAGCGATCGCCAAGCCTCCGCTTGGTCTCACCGATATAGATCATCTGGCATCTGGAGCAGCGGATGCAGTAGATGAGGTTGGAGGAGGTGCAGGTGAACCTCTGTCGGACCTGGAAGGACTGCTTGGGTCCCTGAAAGGAGTGGAGGGGGGAGGTGAAGGGACAAGTGTTGCATTTCTTGCGGTTGCAAGGGAAAGTGCCCGGGGAAGGGGTAGAGTGGGAGGGGAGGGAAGAATGGACAAGGGAGTTGCGGAGCGAGCGGTCTTTGCGGAAGGCAGACAGGGGGGGAGATGGGAAGATGTGGCGGGTGGAGGGGTCACGTTGGAGGTGGCGAAACTGGCGGAGGACTATATGTTGTATTTGCCGGCTGGTGGGGTGAAAGGTGAGGACCAGGGGGACTCTGCCCTGTTTGCGAGTGGGGGAATGGGGAGCGAGGGCAGTGTTGCGGGGTATGGAGGAGACCCTGGTGCGAGCCTCATTCAATAGTGGGGGAGGGGAATCCCCGTTCTCTGAAGAATGAGGCCATTTGTGATGACCTGGTGTGGAACACCTCATCCTGGGAGCAGATGCGGCGTAGACGGAGGAATTGGGAATAGGGGATGGAGTCCTTACAGGGAGCAGGGTGGGAGGAAGAGTAGTCCAGGTAGCTGTGGGAGTCAGTAGGTTTGTAGTGGATGTCGGTCAGGAGCGTATCACCTGCAATAGAGATGGTGAGGTCAAGGAATGGTAGGGAAGTGTCGGAAATGGAAAGAAGATGAGAGTTTTAGTAATATATACCAGACCAATTGCGGTCCCGTTGGGTCCCGTCCCCTAATGCAATATTCCACCAAATTGCACATGTGCGGTTGATGGGCCCGCATTGTGCGGACATGACTGCCATGTTCAGTTGTGCCATTGATGGCAGAAATTAAGGTAAAGTTAACAAAGTAAATATAGGACCTGTGGAGTCGTTTGTAAAGTAGAACAAAACTTACTCGTGGAGCATTGGGACCCCGTTGTGAGGCCAGATAAGTACACGCAGAAAAAAAATGGCAATCTGAAAATTTGCCAAGACCTCAACAGTGCAAGTGCGGATACTGGACCCACTGCGAATGCGCGGGGAGACTGTATCATTTTGGATCACTGTCATGTCACCATCACAACTTTCAATTGTGACGCAGCTGATGGGCGTCCCCCAACTACACAGGTGAGCCTGGCAAGTGGGGGCGCTGTTTTATGTCAATTTAAGTTTAAAATGTTAATAAGTTGAAAAATATAACATTAATCTGAATGAAATTTGGCTAATGCAAATCACAGAACAATGGTGAGTAAGGGGGTAGGCCTAAAATTGTAGCACTATCGTTGCACCAAAATTGTACCATTTTGGCGGAGTTTCGGAAACACACACAAAAAAAAGGGCCTGTTCCTTTGTAGTATTGTTCTATGTTCTAAGATGTTCTTTAAAACCAAGCACATTACCCAAAATTGTTGTTATTGATTATTATAAGATCTTAAATTGTGGAATGAATAGTAAGATTAAACGAGAACTTACCAGTTTGAAGTTTGATCTTTATTTTATGAGGAGTCGAGTTGAGGGACTACGTGAATAGAAGCCCGTACAGCCGTTGGTGCGTCAATCTTCAAAGCAGCGGAATGAATTCACAGCTAACAATGACCGAAGTATAATGGTAAGATGATAAAACTAGAACTACCAGATGAGATCTATGAGGGTGGGAGCGGAGGGCACGTAGTCCCTCAACTCGACTCCTCATAAAATAAAGATCAAACTTCAAACTGGTAAGTTCTCGTTTAATCTTACTATTTTACTTCGGAGTCACGTGAGTGACTACGTGAAGACTTCAAAGCACTGTGAATTCACGCCGCAGATCGAAATCCGCCGTTCACACTGCCTGGATTGACTCAAACGTCGTTAACAATCAATCATGCATCATTAGCACATTTGTTAAATGAATAACAGTTTATTTACAAACAAATCATAACAAACCCCTCTAACTCAGGGGGAAAGTGTAACAGTACTCAAAACAGAATCAGCAAACATCCCGAGCCTTGAAATCGGCTTGTGATAAAATCTCTGAAAAGTCAGCTCACTGGACCATCCTGCGGCCGCGAGGATATGGTCTATTGGCACGTCCATCGCCCTTGCCGCGGAAGTTGATGCCGCCCTGGTGGAATGAGATTTGAATTTATCAGTATCAATTCCAGCACTTGCCAGGACCTGCTTTAGCCACCTTGAAATTGTTTGCACCGACACCTTACTGTGTGGTTTTTTGTGACTAATAAACAATGCAGACTCTGTTCCTCTCAGAGGTTGAGTAATCTCAATGTAACGAGATAAATGTGAGACCACACACAAGCGATCATCTGCGGGATATGCTGAAAACACAACCTTACATCCTGTCTGAGTCTGAAGAAGGGTCTCGACCCGAAACGTCGCCTATCTCCTTCGCTCCTTAGATGCTGCTGCACCCGCTGAGTTTCTCCAGCTTTTTGTGTACTCTTACATCCTGTCTTACCTCTTCTATTATGTTTAAGCAAATCATCGACATAGAATATAATGGTATCTGCCGACACATGCATTCTATCCAGCCGTAGCTTTTGCAACGTTTGTACACGCTGAGCTGAAACCAAGGCCATAAGCATGACCACCTTAATAGTTAATTTGGCTATAGATAGGCTTGTAACCGGAGCCCACTGGCGAAGAACCATAAGAAACTCACTCACATTCCAAATCCCGGCATACCTGGGTTTAGGAGGATTAGAATTGAAAACTCCCTTCTTGAATCGTGAAACTAACGGATGTGTCCCTACTGTATGTAATTCTGCATTCATAGGTAAATAAGAAGACAAAGCACTTCTGGCTGAATTAATCGCACTATAACTTAATTTTTGGTCGAAATAAAGAGTTGACAAAAACTCCAATACGTCCGTGATCCCTGCAGTGTGATATACAATATTCTGCTGTAGGCAAAATTGCTCCCACTTCTTTATGTATGTGACATATTGCTGCTGTGTACTATCCCTGCAGGCCGACTTGAGCACATCCACAGTCCGATGAGACAGTCCTCTCCCCAGGTATGGCCTCCTTAAAATCTGCAAATTAACAGATCAATACGATCATGTAAAGGATGTTGATCCCCAGTGACTGGATTTACCAGTAGATTTTTATTCTTGGGAATAAGCATGTAAGGTTCCCTAGCCATTTGTAATACAACGGGAAACCATGCTTGTGTAGGCCAATCTGGCACTACCAATACCCCTGAAGCGGAGTCTTCCTTGATCTTTTGCAAACATCTGCTGATGAGACAGAATGGAGGAAATACATACACAAACATTCCTCCCCAATGCAGTGAAAACGCATCTACTGCTACTGCCCCAGAGTCTGGTTCCCATGAAACATATCGAGGTAACTGACGATTTAATCGAGATGCAAACAAGTCAATATCTGGCAATCCATACTGAACAATCATTTGGTTAAATACATCCTGATTTAACATCCATTCAATGTTGTCATTAAACTGACGTGATCCAGTGTCAGCTACCGTGTTGAACCTCCCTGGCAAATAAAGTGCTGAAAGCCAGATATTTTGGTCAATACACCAGCTCCAAATCTGGTTAGCCAATCTATCACAAGACTGTGACTTAACTCCACCCATGTGGTTTACAATTGCCACTGCTGTGGTGTTGTCAATCTGAACCTGCACATGCAGATCCCTCCTTGTAGAACAATAAGCTTTGAGCCCATACCAGGTGCCCAACAACTCTAAATAATTAATCCCTCTTAGTTGAAGAAGCGTTGTCTCATCCACATTCCATCTGCCTCCACAACTAGAAGACATGTCTGTTGCACCCCAACCCAGTGCACTTACATCAGTCTGTAATATAAATGATGGTGGTTCCACCAAAACCTTCCTAAAACTTGTTGAAACATTTGCTATCCACCATTGTATGTCGGCAATCGCCCCAGCTGACAACTGCATAGGCCTATCAAAATGGCCCCTTTGTATTCTCAGTGCCTGTTCCTTTGATCGTTGTAATTGTTGATGATGCAGAGGACCATACTGCACAGCTGGAAATGCTGCCACCAACTTCCCAATTAACCTGGCTACTTGTCTGATTGAAGGCTTTTGTTCTCTAACGCGATTAACACAGTCCTCAATTAACTGATTCAATTTGTCCCTGGGCAAAGTCACCAACATGTGATTTGAATTAATGGTAAATCCCAGATAATCAATAATTTGGACTGGTGATAATTTAGATTTATCTGGATGAATCACAAATCCCAATTGCTCAAAAGTGATTTTAACAACTGAAACTGATGATTGAGTTTCAGCATGAGTCTTTCCAACAATCAGAATATCATCCAAGTAGGCCATTACCACATGCCCCTTAGCTCTGAGTAACGCTAACACAAGTTTTACCAATTTAGTAAATAACCTAGGAGCTGAAGTTAGTCCATTCGGCAATGCCCTGAATTGCCATAGCTGCGACATCCAATTAAATTTCAAATACCTTCTATCATCCTCATGAATAGACACTGAGTAATACGCATCCTTCAAATCAATAGTTGCCATATAACACCCTTTGGACACTAGATGTTTGGCCGTGATAAAGGTTTCCATTTTGAAATGCCTATAACAAACAAACTCGTTCAAACTTGATAAGTCCAAAATAATTCTACACCCCCAAGTCTTTTTAGATCTGGGAAATATATTTGACACAAATTGTTGACTTTGATAGACAGAAGGCTCAATTACCCCTTTCTTATGCAATGACTGAATCTCTGCTTGAATAAGCACTTTTTCTTCATCTGGAAAAACAAGTTTACGACTAGGAAAATGTTGATTAGGTAGACTGTCCTTAGAGTAAAACTCAATTTTCACCCCTTCAATACTACTAAGTATGAACAAATCACATGTCAACTGCTGCCATTGTTTGAGAAACAATTTTAACCTTCCCCCAATTTGAACAGGAACATCAATTAATTTATCGTCTCTTGATGTTTTTCTTACCTGCATCTTTCCTTGCGGACCTTGTTGTCCTCGACCTCTTGTGGAGAAAGGCACCTTCCCCCTCAGGCTGGCAGCCTGCCAGTTCCAAAATTGGAAAGCTGAACGGCTCGTTCCTTCTCCTGCATCCACATTAGTTCCTTTCCAATATGGAGAAAACCTTTTGCCCTGCTTACCAGCCGGCTTAATGAGGGCCATAGTTTTAACATCTTCATGACAATCTTTGACTCTTTTCGCTAGGTTACCGCCAAACAACAGATTTTGTGGTGGTACAGTGGGTGGTTTGCACAAACTTGCCAAACTTGGATTAAGCACTGGCCTAATAGCAGCCCTCCTGATGTTGTTGATTTCAAAAAACGCACTGCAAAGAAATCCCAGTCAATCCTGGTGTGCGTCAACCACATTGCTTGGGTCAATCACTTTTACCACAGCTGTAATACCTGCTGCCAACAGTTTCAGCACTTTTTGGAACTTCATCTCCTGGGCCCTAGCAGGCATGCCCATCTGTGACCAAATTTGGTGATTCACCACCGGCACCTTCAGGAGATCACAATTAATAGGAGCCTTATAATCTTTTGCTGCTTCCTCCAGAGCTAGCTCCTGTAACTGGTGGGAGAGCATATACTGAATGGATTCAGCCAATTCCCCATCAATCGCCTCTCCTGCCTCTCTAGGCTGAGCAAACTTCCCAGCAATATTCGGGATTACCTCCACCCGAACTTCTTTACTGCTCTCCCCCAGCATAGACTCAGTGTCATCAAAGTGCACTGATGGAACATCCTCCTCACAGGCAGGATAGTTCTGCAGCCCTGAAACAGGCGCTGCTAGCACAAGCTCTCCATCAGCCTGGCTTGGGCACCACTCCTCCTCACGGAGCTGGTCCCTGTCGAGCATTCTCTGTAATAAAATCTCGACTTGGGAGAGCCGTGAGCAAACGGACTCTCCAATGGAGGGTATAACCTCCTGGCCCGACTCATCTACGGGCCTCACAGACTTGCTAGTGGCCTTCCGCCCTACTGGCAAGCCTGCACTGCCCCCCGGCAGTGGGTCCGCAACCACTGGCTGTGTAGCCAGCACCGGACCAGGTGTATCAGACGGGCCTCCTTCCCCAACATTCTCCTGGACATTCTCCTTTCTAGCTGCGGAGCGCCTCGCCGACACCTTCTTTACTTTCTGCAACATATCTCCTTCTAACCGTCGCAGAAATGACCTAAGGTAAAAACTTCAACAATCTTACCTCCGTTTTTTAAACTTACCGCTCGGAGGAGCGCTGCTGCTCCAACCGCGACTGCACCAGCGTCTGACGTCATGACGCACCAACGGCTGTACGGGCTTCACGTAGTCACTCACGTGACTCCGAAGTAAAATTGGGATACATTATCATAAGGTGCTATATTAGGAAAACTTTACAAATTTGCATGAGTGCATGGACCACCAACCGGACTTGGTTAACATTTTTCACAGATATACGTATATCCTACGATAAGGTCTAGTAGACTGTGACTGTAAAGAGCTTTGGTGGCTTGCTCCTACAGCTTGAGGAAATACTGCATTTATTTTGCCAATGGTGCAAGATCATTACTCAGACAGGACCAGCAGGTAGAGGTTTTGCAATTGATTTCACACTGATGATTCCTATGTATTCGGTGGGAAATTTGAAAATATATGTTTCCAGATATTACCATAAAACAACTCTACTTGATGTAACATTGCTCAAAAACATTTGCATGCCACGATTGTGGAACAGTTTCAAGTCCTTGTTTTGTACAGTAAAATATGTCCATTATTTCAAATATGCTAATAGAATCTCTTTAACAATAGCACTTGGCAGCAATTTCAAACACAGACAGAAGAAATTCTTCAATAATCATATTGACATGTTGATCACATTTTCACGTTGATATTCTCGTACAGTCCCCACTTAGAGCATCGATCATGGTGTTCTGCTTTGAAATCTTGTAATCATCTGTCTCGTCATTCATCAGGTCTTAGGACATGCTACACAACCTTAATCAAAACTTTACCGAGTTACTATGAACTTCCCATAAATTTTGATTGCATACTTTGGCTTGCACTATCGTAGCCTGATTACCTGGTATAACTTATACGTTATTGGTATAATTGTTTGTTGTATATTTATTTGTTGCATTGTTGTATTAATGCTCTAGTGTAGCTTCAGCAGGTAAAATGGTATTGCTTCAGTTCCAGTGCATATGACATTCAATTGCTTCTCACTTGACTCTTGTAGTCATAATGCAATAGAAAGATTACCTCTTATTGTATCCATGCTTAATTGTGCCTAATATCGCCAGTGGTGCTTTATGATCAGTTACTTAGGTGAAGGATCTGTCTGGTTTCATGCAAATACTCTTTCTTGATGTGTGTGTAATTATTGTCTGTGGGAGTGGGAGAAATGAGAACAGTAGGTTTCTCTCATCCTTCAGCCCTCCATGATTCAGTACTGCACCCATGTCATGCATTATGTTTCAGCTCAACTGAGTGGCATCAAAATAAACAAGGAGTGTTTCACTTGGTGCCTTTTTCTACATTCACAATTTACACTGTTTTGTTTCTCACTCTACATCTGATCTCAATGCATGATGCTATGATTTGTGCATTGCTGTGGGATCTGGAAGGATCTACATGTACTTCTATGCTGACCCTGGAGCAGAACCTAGCTCTGCTATATTTTCTGTCCAGGTCCTGGTCTCTGTTTCTTTTCTCAACAGGGTGAAAGACTTCATGGTTCAACTTTTGAACTAAGGTTCACCAGTACTCATTGCAAAATATGTGTTAATTTCACTTCATAGTCACCTTGCACTTACGTAATCTCCTTTTTTTAAGACATGAAGATTGTTTTTTATCTGACCTTATGGAAATCAATGGATCATCTTGAATACACAAGCAACCATCTATTCCTTGCAAAATATTATTCATAGTGTGCTTAATATTCTTGGGCAAAACCTCAACGCCATTGGGTGACCTTATGCATAGGTAAAGGCCTCTGACCATCTTTCCTGAAATGTAACTGTGTGTCAGCATAGGACAGACCCAACCCTTGATCGTAATATTGTAATCAGCTTATTTGCTGTTTCTGTTGCTGCACATTGTGGATGGCTCGATTATAGTCACGCATAGTCTTTCCACTCACTGGTTAACATGCAACAAAAGCTTTTCACTGTACCTCAGTACACGTGACAAATAACTAAACTAAATTAAACTAAACCTTAAGTAATGGATAGCAGGTAATGTCCATTGCCTATTACTTGATTTGAAGCAGATTTGTAAACTCTACACAAACGTTTGTTCACCTCAGGCACAACCATTCCCCCTGTGTGGTTTACTCAAGCACACCACTTTGTTCTAGCCTATCAAATTACTTTCATAAAGACATTTCTAAGTACAGTGAACTGATCTAGATCAATAATAGACCAGCATTTCATCAGATGTGAATATGTGCACTATACCCTATTATACCAGTTTTGTGTCTTCAAACATACATTCATACCTTTTCTGTAAATGTGTCACCATTTGATTTTAAAGTGGCAGCAAAGGAAACATGCCTCCAACCTAAATTGAGGTGACCTAGCCAGCCCTTCCTTCAAGTCAAGTTGAGTTTATTGTCGTATGCACAAGTATAGTGAAGTAAAGGTATAATTAATATATTGTTTGCAGTAACAGCACAGGCACATACACGTGGTCAATACACAGTGAAAGATATAAAAGGAACAAGACTGCAAAACAAGACAGTTGTGCAACAACACAAATCAAAAACAAATCGATGGTAGGGCAAGAGGTGGCCCACAGTGCCTTGCTGAGGTAGGACTAGGGTTGTGCAAGATGGATCAGTAGTTGCCTTTGTAGCTTTACCTTTGCTCCAACTATCCGACTGTGGACTGTACCTCTATCAGTTACTTGTGGAGGTCAAATCCTGTCATATACCTGGATGCCATTTCCATTGACACGGGAGTTTTGCATTCAAGTTGGAATGTAAGGTTTTGCACACTCAATATGAATTCATTTATCCACTTCTTTACACACTAGTCTTTTAATTAAGGTACTATATGTAAAGGCCCAAACATGTCATTGTAAAAAAAGATTTTTTTCATGAAACAATCTACTCGCTAATTCATTCAATCTGCATCTGGATTCTTATTCCAAAATCATAGCTTTAAACTATTACTGTTATAAGGTTAAACCAATTTACCGGCTCTTGCTCAACATCTTAAAACAGGAGATATTTATCACAGTATTAACGCAAATGTGAATAAGGAAAGAAACTATGGGACCATGATTAAGATGAGCTATATGAAGCTTTGATATTCATATGAGCTGTTGTGGGAAAGTCAATCAAATAATGTGGATTCAGCAAGCACTGATTATTAAAATCATCTATATTTATTTAACACAAAAATAATTTTGTCAAAGTTTAACCAATACTGCATTTATGAAATTGGTATATCCTCAACTGAACTAAATATTATGGGTTTATACTTATTCATGTGTCGCTGGCATCAATTACAAGAAAAATGGCTAGTTCATTGAGCATTGAAGTAGATATTACATGAAGCATATCTTAGTTTTGTATTTGTGTCTATAGTCGGCCCCCCTCGGTCATGACTGACCATGGGTGATGCATCCTAGTTTGCAGGTGATGTGTGGTCGGATGCAAGCCTGGGCAATGTCATATGGAGGACAGGCTGTTGCCCATGCAGCACGTCCCCACTCTCCACGTCGCTGATCGATCCAAAGGAACAGCAGGGCCGTTGCAGGAGCTGCCAGAGCGAGGTTGTAGACAACGACGAACTACCTTAGGGGTTCCGACTCCGGATTTTCTTGAGGTTTACTCCAGGAGTCTTTCCCATGACTGGATATGGCCACAAGGCAGTGGAGGGTTTAAATCAGAGTTTTCCTTCTCCTAGATGGAGCACCTTCCCAAGCTGATGAGCCCCATCTGCCCGAGACTCATGGGGGCGGGAACGTTTACCTTCCCGTGCAGGTCTATAGCACCTGCCCACAACTATATTATATAATCAAAATTATATGCTCGAATAAGGAATGGGAGCCAGATTAGCCCATTTAAAATCCTTTTACAATCTCTTTATATCAAAGAAAGAATTGTATGGCATGGAAACAGATCCTTCAGCCCAAGAAGTCTGCAGACCAATTGTTGCTAAATGGATGTACATATGGTTACTTGATGATCAGCATAGACATGATGGGCTGAAGGGCTTTTTTGTGTGTCGTATGCATTTACAAGTCTATAGGTCTTTGCCGAACAGCAATGACCCTTTAAGACAAATCCTACACTATCATTCCTTTCAGATTCCCCCAGACCTGACAACACATCTCCAACTTTGTCGGAGATCTCACTGTGACTTGTCACATGTCACAAATAAACCTCTTTAAACCTTTTACAATCTCTACCCCTCCTTTTTCTTTCAGGATGCCTCAGAGCCCATCTCTTATTTATTATGACGTGTCACACATCACAATAAACCTAATCTAATCTACTAGGGATAGTTTACGATATGCAATTAATCTTCCATCTCACACAACATTTGAATATGGGAGAAAACTGGAGCACCCAAAAGAAACTCAAGAAAAGTTACAAACTCCAAACAGACAATGACAGAAGTCCAGATCAAACAGATGAATTTAGCATCCAGTTTAATGATTTCAGCATGAAATTAATTACATACTGTTTGTACAGTTTCCTTTGACTTTTAGGAGTTTTTTTACAGCGTTCACAGCCAGATGGTATTTGGAAATATTTCAGAGAAAGACTAATAACAATTGTGCTTGGTCCAAAAGTTGTTCTTTCATGGAGATGTTAGCTGACCTTTATTTTAATGAATCATCTTGTCATTTAAGGTCAATCAGAAAATAACATGGCATTTGTTATTTTTCAGATGCGTGTCCCTCAGACCTTTAATGCAATACATTTCAGCAGTGTAAATAAGTCTAGCTTCTGCTGCATGCCTGTAATACTCTGTCATGTTCCAACTTCAAAATATCAAAAGTGTTCAAAACAGAAAGACAGGCAATTTTTAACACTGGATTTAGTGACAGGGATAATTTGCTTCTGTGCTTTTATTATGTTATTATGTGTGCATTTTAAAACACTGCAGCCTAGAAATTGGACTAATTTATTGTTATCCATGCTACAAACATAAAGGCTATATTTGGAATGTCCAATAGCACTAACAATCCTTTCTGACTAGTAGCCGTTGGGAAATTGGTCTTGATATTTCTGAGAATTACTTACCTTGCCAAGGCATTTGCTTTGTACTGAATGAGATTGTAAATTCATGCTCTGAATTTTTCCTCCACTCTCCGCAGGGAATAATGTTTTTGGAGAAAACTATATGCTGCATTGTGGGTTTCAGGAGCATATAGCAAAGGGATCACCAATCAGATGACAATTTGAGGCTGTAGGATTACATTGATGCCTTGCACACAACATCTACCGGCCTCAGTTGTTAGGATAATGGGGACTGGTGCTGATGTCAGCCATTTTGAATGGAATGTTTCTGAGCTACATGGTACTGTCACTGAGCCCCTTGGTCAGTAGAGGATAGAATTGCATCTGGGTTGATCCAGCCAACTCAAGCCATATTTATTATCATATGAACGAACGGTGAGGTACAGGTACAATGAAAGTCTAGAATGCAGATGATTGTTTCCAAAAAATAGACACAAAATGCTGGAGTAAATTACATTTCAGATCGGGACCCTTCTTCAGATTGATTGAAGAACTGAGTTTGTGATTTAAGGCTGAATCTGCAGACCTATTTCATCTCTGGCCTTTGTCCAACCATCTGCCTATCAATCATCCCCCCCCCCCCCCTCAGTTATATCCACCTATTACTTGCCAGGCTTTGGCAGGATTCTTCCAGCTTTCTTCTTCACCCTCCCTACAATCAGTTTGAAGGAGAGTCCTAACCCAAAAAGTCATAGATCCATGTTCTAACTGAGATGCTGCTTGACCTGCTGAGTTACTCCAGCACATTGTGCCTTTTTGCTCACAATCAAAATCTTTATTTTGCTGACACCTTCGCTCAAACACTATAATTTCTATTCCCATTCCCACACTGACCTTTCTGTCCTTGGCCTCCTCCATTGTCAGAATGAGGCAAATCACAAATTGGAGCAAGAGCATCTCATATTGGAGCAGGAGCATCTCATTGCAGCTTACAACCCAGTGGTATGAATATCGATTCATCTAACTTCAAGTAACCCCCACACTCCCTCTCTCTCCATCCTTCCCCCACCCAAGTTTTACTAGGTTCCTATTTTCACCTAGCAAACAGCTAACAATGGCCTGTTTCCTTTATCAGTGTAACATTTTTGTATATCTTTCATTCACTCTACATCACTATCTAAAGTCACGGTAGCGCAGCAGTAGAGTTGATGCCTTACAGCTAATGCAACGTCCGAGACGCGGGTTCAATCCCGATTACGGGTGCTGTCTGAATGGAGTTTGTACGTTTTCTCCGAGATCTTCAGTTTCCTCCCACATTCCAAAGACATACAGGTTTGTAGGTTAATTGGCCTGGTAAATGTAAAAATTGTCCCTAGTGGGTGTTAATGTGCGGGGATCACTTGTCGGAGTGGACCCAGTGGTCCGAAGGGCGTGTTTCCGTGTTGTAACTCTAAACTATAACTCTTGTTACCCTTTCCCCTGTTTAGTTTGAAGAAGGGTCTCGACCTGAAACATAGAAACATAGAAATTAGGTGCTGGAGCAGGCCATTCGGCCCTTCGAGCCTGCACCGCCATTCAATATGATCATGGCTGATCATCCAACTCAATATCCTGTACCTGCCTTCTCTCCATACCCCCTGATCCCTTCAGCCACAAGGGCCACAGCCACCTCCCTCTTAAATATGGCCAACAAACTGGCCTCAACTACCTTCTGTGGCAGAGAATTCCACAGATTCACCACTCTCTGTGTGAAAAGAGTCTGTCTGAAACATCACCCATTCCTTCTCTCTTTTGATGGTGCCTGTCCCGCTGACTTACTCTATTATTATGTATCTATCTTTGGTTTAAGCCAGCATCTGCAATTCCTTCCTTTCCATTGGGATCTTGTCAAAGGCCTTGCTGAAGTTCATATAAACAAGTTTCACCCTATCCTCATCAATCCACCCAAGGAGCTGTTCAAAAATATCTATCACATTTGTGAGACACAATTCCCCATGCACAAAGTCATGTTGACAATATTGAATCAGTCCATACATATCCAAATACATCCTGTCTCTAAGAATTCCCTTAACAACCTCCCCATTACTGATGTCAGGCTTACCAATCTGTAATTCCCTGGCTTGTCATTGATGCCATTCTTATATAAAAGGTATAGCATTACCCACACTCCAGTCAATAGACAATAGACAATAGTCAATAGACAATAGACAATAGGCCATTCGGCCCTTCGAGCCAGCACCACCGTTCAATGTGATCATGGCTGATCATCCCCAATCAGTACCCCGTTCCTGCCTTCTCCCCATATCCCCTGACTCTGCTATCTTTAAGAGCCCTATCTGGCTCTCTCTTGAAAATATCCAGAGAACCGACCTCCACCACCCACTGAGGCAGATAATTCCACAGACTCACAACTCTCTGTGAGAAAAAGTGTTTCCTCATCTCCGTTCTAAATGGCTTACCCCTTATTCTTAAACTGTGGCCCCTGGTTCTGGACTACCCCAACATTGGGAACATATTTCCTGCCTCTAGCGTGTCCAAACCCTTAATAAACTTATATGTTTGAATAAGATCCCCTCTCATCCTTTTAAACTCCAGAGTATAGAAGCTCAGCCACTCCATTCTATCAGCATATGACAGTCCCGCCATCCCAGGAATCAACCTTGTAAACCTACGCTGCGCACCCTCGATAGCAAGAATGTCCTTCCCCAAATTAGGGGACCAAAACTGCACACAATACTCCAGCTGTGGTCTCACTAGGGCCCTATACAACTGTAGAAGGACCCCTTTGCTCCTATACTCAACTCAACTCAACAGTCTTGCAGAACTTTACCTGTGGCTCGAGATGGTGCAAATATCTCTGTGAGGGTCAGCACAATTGTCTGCCTAACTTCACACAAGGTCAGGCCCTAGGGGTTTTAAACTGCCAATACCTCTTCTTTGCTCATTTGTATCTGATCTAAGAGAACACCATTCCTATGCTTCATTTCATTAGCTTCTACGAGCTTATCCTCAAATTAAAAAATGAGAAGCATTGATTTACTATCTTACCCATCTCTGTGGTTCCACACAAAGACACCCATTCTGATCTTTAAAGGATGGCCATGCTAATCTTTAATGGAAATATTTTTTCCCAAACCACCTTTTTACTCTTAATATATATATACAGTCTATTAGGATTCAACGTTATCTTACCTGCCAGCTCTATTTCAAGTTCTATTTTTGCCTTCTTGATTGCCTTCTTAAGTGTCCTCCTACACTGCTTAACCATGTGCAGTGATTAGCTTGACTGCCAACATTTGATTATGCCTTTTTCTTAATCTTCAGCAGAGCCTCAACATCTCTCATCAACCAGGATTCCCCAAACTTGCCGGTTTAGAAAGCCTCCCACTTTTGAAAGCCTCCCACTTGCCAACCATCATCCTTACCTGCAAACAATCAATCTCTGCAAGTTCTTGCCTAATGCCTCCAATATCGGCCTTGTCCCAATTGGGACCTTAGCTTGTTGGCGAGTCCTATCCTTCTCCATAGCTACTTTGTAGAAGAAATTGATGAAAATGTGGTAGAAAAAATGGGTTAAGGGTAGACATAGTCAGTGCTGAGTTGGTAGTATATCTTTGTGGTGATTCCATAAATCTATGTCTGGTATTGCTTTATGCACCATTTCCTTGTTGTACTAAAAGAAAATGAATTCCAAATCCTATGTGCATATAGTAAATAAGAACATTATGTATTGTGACATGTACAGTAACATATGAGAAGCAATAGAAGTGTCAGAGCCTACACTCTACAGGGGAAAGAGATAGGGTGAGATCTCCATGGATACTTTCCGCAAGTCTGTGTCTCTGTGTATCCATTTCTTCAAATGATGAACGTGTGAATGGTTGAGAAAGACAGACTGAAAAAGGGTCTCGATCGAAAAAAAGTCACCCATTCTTTCTCTGCCCATCCCGCAGAGTTACTTAGCATTCTGTGTCTATCTTTGATTTAAACCAGCATCTGCAGTTCCTTCCTACACAATGGTAGAAAATGTAACCATACCCAATGAAGTGAACTTTCACTAAGTTAACCTGACAGATGGTTTGTACTGCTGAACTGAGATAAAATAAAGATCTGTCTGCATTTTTTAATCTGTTATAGCTACATTTTAAAATTGTGCTACTAATTTGTAACTATCTGACAATACATCATTTCCTCACATTTGATCGATTAACATTGATATTTTGGTTTGTCCTCGTATACATGGTTACGATTTAGGCTTTTGTATCTTGACCGCTAGATTAGCTGGCCTGCATCACGGATACTTATTTAAAAACTTTTCTGGTTTTGTTTAGTTTAGCTTAGTTTATTATCAAGTGTACTGAGGTACAGTGAAAAGTTTTTGTTGCGTGCTAACAAATCAACAGAAAAACAATACATGATTACAATTGGTCCATTTACAGTGTATAGATATATGATAAGAGCATGTTACCTTTATCATCGACTCATTTTCACACTACAAACAGCTTACAATGGCTTGTTCCCTTTATCATCACTCATTTTCACACTACAAACAGCTTACTACAAATGGCTTGTTCCCTTTATTATCGATACTTTTTTGCATATCTTTCATTCATTGTTCTTTATCTCTCCACATCACTGTCTATATCTCTTATTTCCCTGATCCCTGACCAGTCTGAAGAAGAGTCTCGACCCGAAACGTCGCCTATCTCCTTCGCTCCTTAGATGCTGCTGCACCCGCTGAGTTTCTCCAGCCTTTTGTGAACCCTTGTTGTCTCCTCCCCTTCCCACCTCTCCCTCAGCCCTCGTGCCCTGGCATTCCCTCTCTCTCTATCTGTCCCCCACCCAAGTCGCACTAGCTTCTCATTTTCACACTACAAACAGCTTACAATGGCCTGTTTCCTATATCATCGATACTTTTTTGATTATCTTTCATTCATTGTTTTTATCTCTCCACATCACCGTCTATATTTCTCATTTCCCTGATCCCTAACCAGTCTGAAGAAGGGTCTCACCCGAAACGTCGCCTATCTCCTTCGCTCCTTAGATGCTGCTGCACCCACTGAGTTTCTCCAGCCTTTTGTGTACCCTCGATTCTCCAGCATCTGCAATTCCTTCTTTAACACTTTGTCTACTCCACTGCGATATCTCCTCAAGGTATGCCTACTTTGAAGAAGTTCTCCTCATCCCTACGGAGACAGTTTCACAACCTCCTCTCTGACTGCTCCCCCTCTGTGATACCCCCTTCCCTCCAACTCTACGACCACATCCTCACCCAGACTCGATACCACAGCCACATCTGCTTCCTCGGGGCTTGCCTGCGCCTCCATCTCATACCCCGTGGATTCCAGCTCCAATTCCCTGCCTCCCAGTTCGGACCCCAGCCGGACAATTGGTACCGACTGGCTATCTGCCGCCACACTGTACAATTCTCCAACCGGGCACTAAGATCCACCCTGGTTGCAATGCGCTGACAACAGCAGGACCTTGCATTGACTCTCCCGAATCTTCGGGCCTCACTCACCCAGACCTGCAATGAACTCCAATTACACTACATCCTCCAGAAGATCCACTGCTTCAATCAACAATTCCTGTCCCACCTTACCTCCACCAAGGACCTGAAATTAGCCCGCCTCCAGGCCGTTCCAGCCACCGACAATCCCCGACTCGACGGCCCGCAGGCCCCGGGCCCCAAATCTGGCCTGAGCCGCCGGCCTGAGTCCTCCGACGCCATCTTGTCCACGAGGAGCGCCTCCAGGACTCACCAGGACGCTGCCTTCACCGACCTCCACGCCGATGCTGCCGCCGACCTCCACCTGCCCACCGATGACGCCCAGCCCCGCTGCCTGCCCGGTAACTCTGTTTATCTCCCCCTCCCCGATTCCACCGCACAACGCAACTGCCGAACCTTGCCGCCCCCTGGGACCACCTAACCCCATCTCCGCACCAGGCTCAACCAGCATCGCCGTTGTACTGGGCCCGCTGAAGACCACAGCCGCCGCACCGGGCCCATCTAGCATCGCCATTGTACTGGGACTGCCGAAGATCACAGCTGCAACCGCCTCACCTTGCATCGCCGCCGGACCGGGGCACCCGAACACAGCCGCCGCACTGCACCCCACTCAACTCGCCGCCTCACCAGTCGGACCGACCACCCGCCCACCGGGACATCCAACGCATCGCCCGCCGACCCCGACTCCACTGCCCGCGGACTCCTACCTTCGGGTCCACCGACCCACGACACTCCACCGCCCTCCAGCAGCCCGCAGCCGTCGCCTCACCTGCAGACTGGACTCTGCAGTGGGCCTGAAGCCTCCACGTTGCTAACTCCTCCCACCACTCTGTTTTTAACGGCACTGAGTCCTAGTGCTCGTCTCCCCAGCCCCAGTAACCTTAGTGGCTATTCCACTGGGTCTTCCCCACCCCCCCCACCATGTAACCCCTGCTCTTCCCCACCCATACCACAGCCCTCATACCCCCCCACCCCCTGACCACCCTCCACCCCCACCACCACACAATGCTCCGTCCTCAGTGCACTCATCTGCCTTCCTCCGGCCACAACCCCCATCCTTGCCAACCCCCATGCCCCCCGGACCTCCCCCTCTCCGACACTGAAAGGTCGGTCCTCAGCAGAGGTCTTACCTTTGTCCCCCTCCATCCCCACCTCAATGAGTTCCGCGCCCACCATTGGAGCTCTTCTACCGTCGCCTCCGCCTAACAGCGTTCTTCCATGGGAAGAAGCCCTCGCCCCCCAATGATGATCCCTTTTCCTGTCTCCAACGTACCCCCTCCACTTGGACCCCCCCTCATAGACTTCCGGCTCTAGAACTATTTATCCAGAACTGGCGTCGGGACATCAACCGCCTCGACTTCTCCACTCCCCTGTCTCACTCCAATCTCTCCCCCCCCGAACGTACTGCCATCGACTCACTCCATAACAACCCAGACTGGGTTATCAAACCGCCGACAAGGGAGGTGCTGTGGTAGTCTGGCGCGTCGATCTCTACAAAGCGGAGGCCGCGCGCCAACTCTCGGACACCTCCTCCTACTTACCCCTGGACCATGACCCCAATGACGAACACCAGGCCACCATCTCGAGCACCATAACCAACTTCATCAGCTCCGGCTCCCTACCCTCCCGAGCCTCCAACCTCATCGTTTCCCAGTCCCGCACGGCCCGATTTTACCTTCTCCCCAAAATCCACAAACCAGACTGCTCTGGCAGACCCATTGTCTCTGCCTGTTCATGCCCCACCAAACACATTTCCACATACCTTGACTCCATCCTATCACCCTTTGTTAAATCCCTCCCCACCTATGTTCAAGACACGTCAGACACTATCCGTCGGCTCCGCGCATTCCATTCTCCAGGCCCCCATCCTCTCATCTTTACCATGGACGTCTACACCTCAATCCCCCACCAGGACGGTCTCAATGCCCTCTGGTTCTTCCTCAGCCAGAGGAGAAACCCATACCCATCCACTGACACCCTCCTCCGCCTAGCGGAGTTGGTCCTTACCCTCAATAACTTCTCTTTTGAATCCTCCCATTTCCTCCAAACACAAGGCGTAGCTATGGGCACACGCATGGGCCCCAGCTACGCCTACCTCTTTGTCGGGTACGTCGAACAATCCTTGTTCTCGGCGTACCAGGGCCCCATCCTGACCTCTGCCTCCGTTACATCGACGACTGCTTTGGTGTCACCTCCTGCACCCACACACAACTGACTGACTTCATCCATTTCACCACCAACTTCCATCCAGCACTCAAATACACTTGGACCATTTCCGACATTTCCCTACCATTCCTTGACCTCACCATCTCTATTGCAGGTGATACACTCCTGACCGACATCCACTACAAACCAACTGACTCCCACAGCTACCTGGACTACACTTCCTCCCACCCTGCTTCCTGTAAAGACTCCATCCCCTATTCCCAATTCCTCCGTCTGCGCCGCATCTGCTCCCAGGATGAGGTGTTCCACACCAGGTCATCACAAATGTCCTCATTCTTCAGAGAACGGGGATTCCTCTCCCCCACTATAGATGAGGCTTGCACCAGGGTCTCCTCCATACCCCGCAACACTGCCCTCTCTCCCCATTCCCCCACTCGCAACAAGGGCAGAGTCCCCCTGGTCCTCACCTTTCACCCCACCAGCCGGCAAATACAACACATAGTCCTCCGCCAGTTTCGCAACCTCCAACGTGACCCCTCCACTCTTCACATCTTCCCATCTCCCCCCCTGTCTGCCTTTCGCAAAGACCACTCCCTCCGCAACTCGCTTGTCAATTCTTCCCTTCCCTCCCGCTCTACCCCTTCCCCGGGCACTTTCCCTTGCAACCGCAAGAAATGCTACACTTGTCCCTTCACCTTCCCCCTCCACTCCTTTCAGGGACCCAAGCAGTCCTTCCAGGTCCGACAGAGGTTCACCTGCACCTCCTCCAACCTCATCTACTGCATCCGCTGCTCCAGATGCAGATGATCTATATCGGTGAGACCAAGCGGAGGCTTGGCGATCGTTTCGCCAAACATCTCCGCTCAGTCCACATTAACCAACCCGACCTCCCGGTGGCTCAGCACTTCAACTCCCCCTCCCATTCCGTATCCGACCTCTCAGTCCTGGGCCTCCTCCACGGCCAGAGTGAGCAACACCGCAAGTTGGAGGAACAGCACCTCATATTCCGCTAGGGGAGTCTGCATCCTCTGGGCTTGAACATTGAGTTTTCTCAATCCTTGCTGTCTCCTCCCCTCCCCACCTCTCCCTCGGCCCTCTGGCCCTGGCATTCCCTCTCTCGCTATCTCTCCCCCACCCTAGTCGCACTAGCTTCTCATTTTCACACTACAAACAGCTTACAATGGCTTGTTCCCTTTATCATCGATATGTTTTTGCATATCTTTCATTCATTGTTCTTTATCTCTCCACATCACTGTCTATATCTCTCGTTTCCCTGATCCCTGACCAGTCTGAAGAAGGGTCTCGACTCGAAACGTCGCCTATCTCCTTCGCTCCTTAGATGCTGCTGGACCCGCTGAGTTTCTCCAGCCTTTTGTGAACCCTTGCTGTCTCCTCCCCTTCCCACCTCTCCCTCAGCCCTCGGGCCCTGGCCCTGGCCCGGGGAGCCGTTGGTGCGAGAGGGTGGAGTTACCTGCGCTCTCGCATTTGAGGAAGCCGCTGATTGGTGGAGGACGACTCGACGGAGCAGCTGATTGGCAGTCAGATCCCTGCCGATTTCTTTCAGCTAAAATCCTTGCATTGTGTTGTATATTGTATTGTATTGTATCCAGGGTAAGGGGGAGGATGAGTGCCAGGGCAGTTTACTGTTTTGGATGTCAGATGTGGGAGGTCATGCAGTCAGATAGCTCTCCAGACGTCCACATCTGCGCCAAGATGGCACTCCAAATGGACCATATTCGGTACCTGGAGCAGCAGCTCGATGACCTCCGTCTGGTCAGGGAGAGTGAGGAAGCCATAGAAAGGAGGTACAGACAGGTGGTCACTCAAAAACTACAGGAGGCAGAAAAGTGGGTCACGGTTAGGAGAGGCAAGGGGCAGAGGCAGGGACTAGAGGGTACCCCGGTGGCTGTACACCTTGGCAATAAGTACTCCTGTTTGAGTACTGATGGGGGGCACAGCCTACCTGGGGGTAGCAACAGCGACCGGGCCTCCGGTACAAAGACCGGCCCTGTTGCTCAGAAGGGTAAGGAAAAGAAGAGGAGGGCAGCAGTAATAGGGGACTCTATAGTTAGAGGGTCAGATAGGCGATTCTGTGGACGCAGTCAGGAGACCAAGATGGTAGTTTGCCTCCCTGGTGCCAGGGTCCGGGATGTGACTGAACGTGTCCAGGATATCTTGAAATGGGAGGGAGAGGAGCCAGAGGTCGTGGTACATATAGGTACCAATGACATAGGTAGAAAAAGAGAGGATGTCCTGAAAGGAGAATTTAGGGAGTTAGGAAGAATGTTAAGGAGAAGGACCGCAAAGGTAACAATCTCAGGATTACTGCCTGTGCCACGCGACAATGAGAGTAGGAATGGAGCAAGGTGGAGGATCAATGCGTGGCTAAACGACTAGTGCAGAGCGCAGAGATTCAAGTTTCTGGATCATTGGGACCTCTTTTGGGGAAGGAGTGACCTGTACAAAAAGGACGGGTTGCACTTGAACCCGAGGGTAACCAATATGCCGGCGGGGAGATTTGCAATGGCTACAGGGCAGACTTTAAACTAGATCGGTTGGGGGGTGGGACTCAAATAGAGAAGGCAAGTAGTCCGTTTGTGAGGCAGGAGGCAGAGAAGAGAAGCAGTCAGACGCAACACGTAGGGGGGAAAGAAGAAAAAAATAATAAACGGAGAATAAGAAGTGGAGGGTTTCTTAAATGTGTGAGCAGAGAGACAGAGGGGTGTAAAATGAGGATAGGAGCAATAGGTAGCAAGGTGAAAAGTGGCAGGAAAACAAATCCAGGGCAAAAATCTAAAAGGGCCACTTTTCAACATAATTGTAAAAGGGCCAAGAGTGTTGTAAAAACAAGCCTGAAGGCTTTGTGTCTCAATGTGAGGAGCATTCGTAATAAGGTGGATGAGTTGAATGTGCAGATAGCTATTAATAATTATGATATAGTTGGGATCATGGAGACATGGCTCCAGGGTGACCAAGGCTGGGAGCTGAACATCCAGGAATATTCAATATTCAGGAAGGAAAGACAGAGAGGAAAAGGAGGTGGGGTAGTGTTGCTGGTTAGAGAGGAGATTAACGCAATGGAAAGGAATGACATTAGCATGGAGGATGTGGAATCGATATGGGTGGAGCTGCGAAACACTAAGGGGCAGAAAACGCTAGTGGGTGTTGTGTACAGGCCACCTAACAGTAGTAGTGGAGTTGGGGATGGCATCAAACAGGAAATTAGAAATGCGTGCAACGAAGGTAAAACCGTTATAATGGGTGACTTCAATCTACATATAGATTGGGTGAATCAAATTGGCAGGGGTGCTGAGGAAGAGGATTTCTTGGAATGTATGCGGGATTCTAAACCAACATGTGGAGGGACCAACAAGAAGAGAAGGCTATTCTAGACTGGGTATTGAGTAATGAGGAAGGGTTAGTTAGCAGCCTTGTTGTACGTGGCCCCTTTGGCAAGAGTGACCATAATATGGTTGAGTTCTTCATTAGGATGGGGAGTGACATTGTTAATTCAGAAACACGGGTCCTGAACTTAAAGAAAGGTAACTTTGAGGGTATGAGACGTGAATTGGCCAAGATGGACAGGCAATTGATTCTTGAAGGGTTGACGGTGGATATGCAATGGAAGGCATTTAAAGACTGCATGGATGAACTACAAAAATTGTTCATCCCAGTATGGCAAAAGAATAAATCAGGGAAGGTGGCGCATCCGTGGATAAAGAGGGAAATCAGGGATAGTATCAAAGAAAAAGATGAAGCGTACAAATTAGCCAGAAAAAGCAGCCTTCCAGGGGACTGGGAGAAATTCAGAGACCAACAGAGGAGGACAAAGGGCTTAATTAGGAAAGGGAAAATGGAGTATGAAAGAAAACTGGCAGGAAACATAAAAACTGACTGCAAAATTTTTATCGATATGTGAAACGCAAAAGATTAGTTAAAACAAATGTTGGTCCCTTGCAGTCAGAAACGGGTGAATTGATCATGGGGAACAAGGACATGGCAGACCAATTGAATAACTACTTTGGTTCTGTCTTCACTAAGGAAGACATAAATAATTTGGCGGAAATAGCAGGGGATCGCAGGGGAATTACAGACCATTTAGTCTAACATCAGTAGTGGGGAAACTGCTAGAGTCAATTATTAAAGATGGGATAGCAGCGCATTTGGAAAGTGGTGAAATCATTGGACAAAGTCAACATGGATTTACGAAGGGTAAATTATGTCTGACGAATCAACGGAGAAGCGTATCTGGACTTTCAGAAGGCTTTCGACAAGGTCCCACACAAGAGATTGGTATACAAACTTAAAGCACACGGTATTGGTGGTTCAGTATTGATGTGGATAGAGAACTGGCAAAGAGTAGGAGTGAACGGGTCCTTTTCAGGATGGCAGACAGTGACTTCAGTGCTGGGACCCCAGCTATTTACAATTTACATTAATGATTTGGGCGAGGGAAATAAATGCAACATCTCGAAGTTTGCGGATGACCCGAAAGTGTTAGCTGTGAGGAGGATGCTAGGAGGCTGCAGGATGACTTGGATAGATTGGGTGAGTGGGCAAATGCATGCAGATGCAGTATAATGTGGAAAAATGTGAGGTTATCCAATTTGGTGGCAAAAACAGGAAGGTAGACTATTAAATGGTGACCGATTAGGAAAAGGGGAGATGCAGCGAGACCTGGTGTCATGGTACACCAGTCATTGAAAGTAGGCATGCAGGTGCAGCAGGCTGTGAAGAAAGCGAATGGTATGTTGGCATTCATAGCAAAAGGATTTCAGCACAAGAGCAGGGAGGTTCTACTGCAGTTGTTTGAGTAAATTCTTAAGGGGTTGGACAGGCTAGATGCAGGAACATTGTTCCCGATAAAGGGGTCACAGTTTAAGGATAAGGGGAAGTCTTTTAGGACCGAGATGAGAAAATCGTTTTTCACACAGAGAGTGGTGAATCCGCGGAATTCTCTGCCACAGAAGGTGGTTGAGGCCAGTTCGTTGGCCATATTTAAGAGGGAGTTGGATGTGGCCCTTGTGGCTGAAGGGATCAGGGGGTATGGAGAGAAGGCAGGTACAGGATACTGAGTTGGATGACCAGCCATGATCATATTGAATGGCGGTGCAGGTTCGAAGGGCCGAATGGCCTGCTCCTGCATCTAGTTTCTATGTTTCTATTCCCTCTCTCTCTATCTCTCCCCCACCCAAATCGCACTAGCTTCTCATTTTCACACTACAAACAGCTTACAATGGCCAGTTTCCTTTATCATCGATACTTTTTTGCATATCTTTCATTCATTGTTCTTTATCTCTCCAAATCACTGTCTATATTTCTCATTTCCCTGATCCCTAACCAGTCTGAAGATGGGTCTCGACCTGAAACGTCGCCTATCTCCTTCGCTCCTTAGATGCTGCTGCACCCGCTGAGTTTCTCCAGCCTTTTGTGTACCCTATGGTAAGGGAATAACGTTTAGTGTAAGGTAAAGCCTGCAAAGTCCGATCAAGTCTGAGGGTCACCAAAGAGGTAGATAGCAGTTCAGCACTGTTTTCTGTTTGAGGTAGGATGATTCAGTTGTCTGATAATAGCTGGAAAGAAACTGTCCCCGAATCTGGTAGTGTGCGTTTCCACACTTATATGCCTTTCGCCTGATGGTGCATCATATTGTAATCTGCTCACCCTGCATGCAACTTCAATAGAGACAGCAACATGCATGGTGCATGAAATGCTCGAATAGGTATGAATCACCCCTAATTACTTTATCCCCACTGAAATAAGTTTGAAATGTTGCCAGTGCTACAATGCAGCACTGGCAACAGAAGAAGTTGATGAAATCTCCAATTGTGGGAGATTACAGGGGTGTTATGATCAATGATAAGGCATAACAAAGGGTTGATTTATTTTAATGTGTAAAGGATCTACAAAAAAAATGTAGAAGGAATTGGTTCACCTGTATAGGAAAACCTAAAAAATTGATTTTAGGTTTGCACCTAAAATATCGCCAATAAAGAAGAGGTACGTAAATTTGTATCATAAATTTCCCCAGGGAAAAGAAGATGTGGTGGTAAAGCCGTACAAAACATCATTTTAAATACACTTTTATAGTGTAAAAACATTTTATTAAAATGGACATCTTCAACATTGGAAAACAGTTGTTATTAACAAATTGTTAATCATTACTATAAGACTCGAAGGATTGGTATTTAGTACCAATTTATTATCATATTTACAGGTGCTTGAAATTAGAATGGGTCAGCTGTGCAAGTTAAGACATTGTCTAATGGATTAAACTCAGTTCTAGGCTGTTCACATAATTACTGGAACAACAATTGCACTGATAAGAAGATCAGCACTTGCACTAATGAGGACATGGTCATGGTTTATCTTGATCACATTTTTAATTGGAAGGTTGATCAGGAGTCAGCTGCAATTTAGTGCAGCAATTAAAGCCTGTTGAGAGGCGAGGGTCCTGACCCATCCAATAAAACCTATGTTTTAGGCATTCATATACATTCCTAAATTACTATTCTGGATTTAGGAGTAATTCAGCACCATATGAGGGGGAAAAATGTTTTCCGAGTTACAAATATGTCTCATTGCTTTGTTGACAAACTTTGTCCCTCCATCAGAGAAGGAGCTTAGATAACAGAATAAAAAAGCTCCAAAAAAGAGAAAACACAAGCATTATAAGAGTATGCAGGCCTTTGTTGACAGGCCTAAGCAAATACCAAAGGATACGTTATCAGATTTAAAGTAGTGGATAGAAAAGGTCCACAAGCTGCTTTAAATATATAAGCTTAGCAGCTGTTGCAAGCTGAAGCAAGTATTATCAGATGATGGATAGCTTCTGTGATTATTTGGGTTAAGATAAGAATAATATCTATTCTTATCAAGTTAATATTTGATATGTCTCTTGTTTGGGACTACGGACAATAACACCAGGTAATTGCAAATGGATTGTCCTAAGAAATTTTCTTGAAACATTTGTATTAATTATTGGAGTATCAGCAGTTTTTATGGATTAAATGCCTATTGTTCTACTATGAAAGCGTGCATGTCATATCAGGTGAACTATACCACGGCTGTGGCATATATCAATCACATGAGTCAAGTAAGATCATTATCAAGTGATTATCAGGGTAACCAGATGTGGCGTATTCTAAAAATGTTTTAGTCCAGCTGTTTATCTGTAAGGAAGAGACAATGTTGTCGCAGACAACAAATCAGGGGAAAAACATTGTCAGTAATATGCATTACTTACCATTAATCTGGTTAACAATTACAACACGGAAACAGGCCCTCTTGGCCCTTCCAGTCCGTGGTTGTATCCTCAAATGTTCTCGTGCGAAAACCGAGAACAGGAGCGATGGATGGATTTCGCTAAATTACATGAGGAAAGATGTTCTTTTATAGAAGCGTAGAAACATAGAAATTAGGTGCAGGAGCAGGCCATTCGGCCCTTTGAGCCTGCACCGCCATTCAATATGATCACGGCTGAACATCCAACTCAGTATCCTGTACCTGCCTTCTCTCCATACCCCCTTATCCCTTCAGCCACAAAGGGCACATCCAACCCTCTTAAATATGGCCAACAAACTGGCCTCAACTACCTTCTGAGGCAGAGAATTCCACAGATTCACCACTCTCTGTGTGAAAAAACGATTTTCTCATCTCGGTCCTAAAAGACTTTTCCCTTATCCTTAAACTGTGACCCCTTGTCCTGGACTTCCCCAACATCGGGAACAATCTTCCTGCATCTAGCCTGTCCAACCCCTTAAGAATTCAATTCAATTCCTTTAATGTCATTGCACAGATACAAGTATGGGTACAACAAAATGCAGTTTAGTGACAGTACGAAGTGATAGCAATATATAGATAAATACAGATAAATAAATACAGATGTGGAAATCTATTGGCGGGACTCCGAGTTCAGCAGTGCGATGGTGTTATTATAGAAGCTACTCCTCATCAAGCTGGTGCCGGACCTGAGGCTCCTGTACCGCCTCCCTGATGGTAGGAGGGCAAACAGTCCATGGTTAGGGTGTGAGGGGTCCTTGATGATCTTCCCAGCCCGTCTCAGACACCGTTTTCGGTGGAGGGCATCCATGGCAGGGAGCGGGGCACCGATTATGTACTGGACGGTTTTCACCATCCGTTGTAGTGCCTTCCTGTCTGCTATGGTGAATTTTGTAAGTCTCTATGAGATCACCCCTCAATCTTCTAAATTCCAGCTAGTACAAGCCGAGTCTATCCAGTCTTTCTTCATATGGAAGTCCTGCCATCCCAGGAATCAGTCCGGTGAACCTTCTCTGTACTCCCTCTATGGCAAGAATGCCTTTCCTCAGATTCGGAGACCAAAACTGTATGCAATACTCCAGGTGTGTCCTCACCAAGACCCTGTACAACTGCAGTAGAACCTCCCTGCTCTTGTACTCAAATTCTTTTGCTATGAATGCCAACATACCATTACCTTTCTTCACAGCCTGCTGCACCTGCATGTCTACTTTCAATGACTGGTGTACCATGACACCCAGGTCTCGTTGCATCTCCGCTTTTCCTAATCGGTCACCATTCAAATAATAGTCTACTTTCCTGTTTTTCCACCAAAGTGGATAACCTCACATTTATCCACATTATACTGCATCTGCCATGCATTTGCCCACTCATCCAGTCTATCCAAGTCATCCTGCAGCCTCCTAGCATCCTCCTCATAGCTAACACTGCCCCCCAGCTTCGTGTCATCCTCAAACTTCGAGATGTTGCATTTAATTCCCTCGTCCAAATCATTAATGTATATTGTAAATAGCTAGGGTCCCAGCACTGAGCCTTGCGGCACCCCACTAGTCACTGCCTGCCATCCTGAAAAGGACCCGTTCACTCCTACTCTTTGCTTCCTGTCTGCCAGCCAGTTCTCTATCCACATCAATACTGAACCACCAATACCGTGTGCTTTAAGTTTGTATACCAATCTCTTGTGTGGGACTTTGTCGAAAGCCTTCTGAAAGTCCAGATATAACACATCCACTGCTTCTCCCTTATCCACTCTACTAGTTATATCCTCAAAAAATTCAATAAGATACGTCAGACATGATTTACCTTTCGTAAATCCATGCTGACTTTGTCCAATGATTTCACCACTTTCCAAATGTGCTGCTATCCCATCTTTAATAACTGACTCTAGCAGTTTCCCCACTACCGATGTTAGAATAAATAGTCTGTAATTCCCCGTTTTCTCTCTCCCTCCCTTTTTAAAAAGTGGGGTTACATTAGCTACCCTCCAATCCTCAGGAACTACTCCAGAATCTAAAGAGTTTCGAAAAATTATCACTAAGGCATCTGCTATTTCTGGAGCTACTTGCTTAAGTACCCTGGGATGCAACCTATCTGGCCCTGGGGATTTATCGGCCTTTAATCCATTCAATTTACCTAACACCACTTTCCAGCTAACCTGGATTTCACTCAGTTCCTCCATCTCATTTGACCTGCGATCCCCTGCTATTTCCAGCAAAATATTTATGTCTTCCTTAGTGAAGACAGAACCAAAGTAGTTATTCAATTGGTCTGCCATGTCCTTGTTCCCCATGATCAATTCACCCGTTTCTGACAGCAAGGGACCTACATTTGTTTTAACTAATCTTTTGCGCTTCACATATCGATAAAAACTTTTGCAGTCAGTTTTTATGTTTCCTGCCAGTTTTCTTTCATACACCATTTTCCCTTTCCTAATTAAGCCCTTTTGTCCTCCTCTGTTGGTCTCTGAATTTCTCCCAGTCCCCTGGTAGGCTGCTTTTTCTGGCTATGTTCCTCATTTTTTTCAGATAGGGCGGTGTCTGATGAAAATGTAGCAGGATGCTGCCAGGGGCGCTTTGGTGGCCCAAACCGGACCTTCATGGTTCTCATTAATTTTGAGACTGATGTTGAACCAGTTATGATGACTCATAGTTGCAGTAATTTATTGTTGTGCAAATTCATCCATGGCATGAAGTTATGAATTCGGCTATCTGCAGGTTTGACCAGACCATTATAACAGTTTGACGGTCAAAGAGGTCTATGAATGCTTTAACTAATATAACAATATAACAATTATGTACAAAAGGAATGATATACCTTCAATTTGGAGAAATAGTTTTAAAAAACAATATTTTGTTTATAAGAAATTGGAAGTCTTTTGCAGACAGTAAAAGTTATTTTATCATATTAGATATATGGGAGTTCCTTGTGGATTGCAATTTTCTCAGCATCTAAGTGATAGAGCCAATAATAGGGCTCATAGTGTTTATTTAGGACAAATTGCTGACCAAGAAGTTATCGGGTTCATTCGTAATATCCCGATATAACCATATAATATAACCATATAACAATTACAGCATGGAAACAGGCCCTCTCGGCCCTTCCAGTCCGTGCCGACCATTTGTTTTCCCCTAGTCCCATCTACCTGCACTCAGACCATACCCCTCCATTCCCTTCACGTCCATATACCTATCCATTTTACTTTTAAATGTTAAAATCGATCCTGCCTCCACCACTTCTGCTGGAAGCTCATTCCACACAGCCACCACCCTCTGAGTAAAGAAGTTTCCCCTCACGTTACCCCTAAACTTCTGTCCCTTAATTCTCATGTCATGCCCTCTTGTTTGAATCTTCCCTACCCTCAATGGGAAAAACGTATCCACGCCAACTCTGTCTATCCCTTTCATCATTTTAAAGACCTCAATCAAGTCCCCCCTTAACCTTCTGCGCTCCAAAGAATAAAGACCTAACTTGTTCAACCTTTCTCTGTAACATAGTTGCTGGAACCCTGGCAACATTCTAGTAAATCTCCTCTGTACTCTCTATTTTGTTGACATTCCTTCCTATAATTAGGCGACCAAAATTGTACACCATACTCCAGAATTGGTCTTACCAATGCCTTGTACAATTTTAACATTACTTCCCTACTCCTATATTCAATGCTCTGATTTATAAAGGCCAGCACACCAACGGCTTTCTTTACCACCCTATCTACATGCGATTCCACCTTCAGGGAATTATGCACAGTTATTCCTAGATCCCTCTGTTCCACAGCATTCCTCAATTCCCTGCCATTTACCATGTATATGAAAAAGGGATATACATTTATATATATATATATAAAATCTGTCCAAATTTGAAATACGGAAGTTGTGAGATCAGCATAGTCCTGAATTGCTTTTGGCAATGGACTCCAATTCTATCAATGATTCAAAAAATTAATATTGAAAGTAATAATGCTCATGACTTTAGTATCAGCATAAGAGTGCAAACATTGCAATTGTTATGTTATATAATTGCATGTGGCTACACATTACATTATCTTATATGTTTATGAATTTACCAAACATTACATTATCTTATATGTTTATGAATTTACCAAACAAAGCAGACCAAGAAGAGCTGGAACCAAGCAAATCCTGTCGGCCAAAAATTGTGTGTGGGTCAACATTGACTCAATATGTTAAAGTAGGTAAGAGTCTCTGTGGTGGTGAGACAGCACTACTTATTACACACAAAAAACACATTAAGTATCAGTAAAAACTGATGGTTCTAGATAATTATATTCTAGATGTTTAAAACATGTTTAAAACTCAGTGGAACTAGACATTCAGATGTGGAAAATCACTCCATTAAGGAGGTAGATACATTCACAGGAATGGCACAGAATGGGCTGCTCGAGCAAAGATTCAAGGCCGCAGGAGGGTGTAAAATAAATATTAAAGTTACAAGGAACCAGTCATGGTGTCAGGATTGGACATGGAGTGTTGGGTTCTCTGTAATTGTTGCTTTGTTTATACTATCAATTTATTTTATTATTGATATTTTGGTGAAAAATTTGCCTTTGAATGGAAAGGGCATTACTTTCATTCTTTTATAATGGGAAAAAATTTATCACATTAACTGAGGCAATGTTTGGGAAAAAAAGTGTTACTTGCTCATTACTGTGTTGATTGAGCCAGATTGTCGTATGGAATGAGTCTACGACATAAAAAACACAGAAGCTACAAAATCTTCACGTAGTCACTCACGTGACTCCGAAGTAAAATAGTAAGATTAAACGAGAACTTACCAGTTCGAAATTTGATCGTTATTTTATGAGGAGTAATGATGAGGGATTACGTGCCCTCCACTCCCGACCCTCATAAAATAAATGATCATCTGGTAGTTCTAAATCTATGTTGAGCCTTACTATCTTACTCCGGCTATTATGTTCTGTGTTTTTCATGCCGCTGCTTTGAAGTATGCCGTTCCAGAGCCAGGCGGGGCTTCTTCACGTAATCCCTCATCGTTACTCCTCATAAAATAACGATCAAACTTCGAACTGGTAAGTTCTCGTTTAATCTTACTATTTTTCCTGCACAAATTATACATGAGAGTCATAAATCATACCAACGACCCTTTTCAGGTTGAACTCAGGACCATCAAAAAGGTGACCTGGCACATTTGGGTGAAATTCATCCCAGGATAACCTGGCCACAATCATACACATAAAATACATCGCAGACAGCACAGCACATTTCCTACTGTGTAAGAAGGCTCAAAGCTTTTATATGTGTTCACCGATCTTAAACACTTCACATTTCACTCTTAGTAAAGTTAGCACATCAAACAGGGTTTAGGGAGAAAGTGGTACTTAAAATGTTCGGTTTTTTCACATGAATATATCATGGACTGGGTATTGTCAGTCTCTCTTTTAAGTGGTCAGAATCAATCTGAAGTGATATATTGGAGTGCCCTTCACTATTCATAGTGTCTTTGATCTGGTTACTTCTCATCTTCTCCTTGGTTCGTGGTTTCTTGGTCCTCCAAAATATTCCAAATTGAATTTAAACTAGAGCTGGTGGAGGGAGATGCCCTCACTGGGACCATGATCAACTCATAGCTCATAGTTGTAGTGATTGCGTGGAACACACAAATCAGTTGGGTCAGTTAATTACATGGGATGAGAAGGGGTATGCTCTGATTCATTGATTTATCTCCCTTGTCCATTTCCCCTTACCTACATGCCAGCTATTTATGCAACTCTACTGTGCCAGCCATGGACAAAGTTTAGTCATAGAGTCTTACAGCGTGGAAACAGGCCTTTTTGCCCAACTTGCTAACACCGGTCAACATGTCACATCAACACTATTCTCACCTGTCTGCGTTTGGCCCATATCGCTCTAAACCTGACCAATTAATGTACCTGTCTAAATGCTTCTTAAATGTTGCAATAGGATCTGTAACTGTATTATTTAATTGCTTGGCCACCAATGAAGCTATAATTTTTAATTTTGCTTTAAAATAATTAGTCTATAATGTGAAGAGTTGCAATTCATATTTAATGTAGACAATTACTTTTACACTCCAGTGCAAAAGTAATGTTTCCCTTGCCCTTGATTCTCATTCAACTGAGATCCTATCAGACAACATTTTTTTTTGTATTAAATGTAGTCAACTCATTCTGTAATATTTACTATTTACAGCATTAGTTAATCGATGACGTGTGTGGCAATTATTTTTTACTTAAAACCAACATTAATTTCTGTGCAACCTTTGCTTTTTGTTGAATAAAAGGAACCTTAAATAGTAATTGACCCTACTGAAGTGACATCATATAGACCTATATCACTGTTAAATGTAGATTGCAAAATTCTTTCAAAAATATTGGCTATGAGATTGGAAAATATTTTACCGCAAATTATTTCTGAAAATCAGACAGGTTTTATTAAAAATCGCTACTCATACTTTAACGTTAGGTGATTAATAAATATTGTATATACAGCATCAAATAAAACTTCAGAATGTGTCATTTCACTTGATGCTGAGAAGGCATTTGATAGAGTAGTTTGGGAATACTTATTCAATGAATACTTGAACAATGTAAGATTGGTTCAAAATTTATCTCTTGAATCAAGCTGATATATCATATACCTCAAGCTTCTGTACTTACCAATAATCAAATATCCCCCTTTTTCAGACTCTTCCGAGGTACTAGACAAGGCTGTCCTTTGTCCTTTATTGTTTGATATCGCTTTGGAACCTTTGGCAACCGCTATTAGGGAATCCCCTAATATTTTTGGTATTGTGAGAATAAGACATATAAGCTATCTCTCTGTGCAGATGATCTGTTATTATTTATCTCCAACCCAGAGAAATCTATTCCTGCAATAGTAGCAATACTTAATCAACTCAGTCGTTTTATTGATTATAAACTGAATCTTAGTAAGAGTGAGTTTTTTCATTAAACAATCAAATTTCGAATTATGGACAGTTTCCATTTAGATTGACTACCAACTGTTGTATTAATTTAGGCATTCAGATTACCAAGAAACACAAGGATCTATTTAAGGCCAATTTTACACCCCTAATTAACCACATAGACAACGGTTTACTAAATGGTCACAATTGTCCTTATCTCTAATCGGCCAAATCAGTGCTATTAAAATATTTATCCTACCTAAATGTTTGTATTTATTTCAGATGATACCAATTTTTATTGCTAAATCTTTTTTTGATATTATTGACTCAAAAATGTCTTCATATATATGGCAGAATAAAAATCCCAGACTAACCATATAACCATATAACCATATAACAATTACAGCACGGAAACAGGCCCTCTCGGCCCTTCCAGTCCGTGCCGACCATTTATTTTCCCCTAGTCCCATCTACCTGCACCCAGACCATACCCCTCCATTCCCTTCCCGTCCATATATCTATCCACTTTACTTTTAAATGTTAAAATCGATCCTGCCTCCACCACTTCTGCTGGAAGCTCATTCCGCACAGCCACCACCCTCTGAGTAAAGAAGTTCCGCCTCATGTTACCGCTAAACTTCTGTCCCTTAATTCTCATGTCATGCCCTCTTGTTTGAATCTTCCCTACCCTCAATGGGAAAAGCTTATCCACGTCAACTCTGTCTATCCCTTTCATCATTTTAAAGTCCTCAATCAAGTCCCCCCTTCTGCGCTCCAAAGAATAAAGACCTAACTTGTTCAACCTTTCTCTGTAACTTAGTTGCTGGAACCGAGGCAACATTTTAGTAAATCTCCTCTGTACTCTCTCTATTTTGTTGACATCCTTCCTATAATTAGGTGACCAAAATTGTACACCATACTCCAGAATTGGTCTCACCAATGCCTTGTACAATTTTATCATTACTTCACTACTCCTATATTCAATGCTCTGATTTATAAAGGCCAGCACACCAAAAGCTTTCTTTACCACCCTATCTACATGTGATTCCACCTTCAGGGAACTATGCACAGTTATTCCTAGATCCCTCTGTTCCACAGCATTCCTCCCATTCCCTACCATTTACCATGTACGTCCTATTTTGATTTGTCCTGCCAAGATGCAGCACTTCACACTTATCAGCATTAAACTCCATCTGCCATGTTTCAGCCCAGTTTTCCAAATGGCCCAAATCTCTCTGTAAACTTTGAAAATCTACTTCATTATCCACTAAGTAAAAAATACTTACAGAAATCAAAAAAATATGGTGGCTTGGCACTGCCGAATCTTACATTTTATTATTGGGCAGTTAATGCTCATTATTTAACATTTTGGACAAAAGGTTTAGAAGATATCCAATGCCCAAGATGGATAAATCTTGAACGTGATTCAATGCAAGGGTTATCATTGGCTTCTATCCTAGGGGCCTCGTTACCTTTCACAATCACGAGATTGAATAAATATACAATTAACACAATAATAAGACACACATTGCGAATATGGTTTCAATTTCGTAAATGTTTTGGATTGAATGATTTATCTTATCGAATCCTATCATATCTAATTTTTTCTTCCAACCTTCTAGTACTGATGAAGCCTTTCTGTTATGGAAGAGGAAGGGACTAGCAGCTTTTCGTTATTTGTTTTTGATGGTTGTTTTACGTCTTTTGAACAACTCTCCAATAAATATAATCTACCTAACTCACATTTTTTTAGATATTTACAAATTAGACATTTTTTGAAGGCTACTCTACCCTCTTTTCCGTTACAACGTCAAACTAAAATCTCTGAAAAATATTACATTTGAACCCTTATCAGAAAAGTTTAATATTTATGAGTTGATTTTGAAATTACAAGTAGGTACATGTGATAAAATTAAGAATGATTGGGAAATAGAACTTCAAATTTCTCTACCTATAGAGAAATGGGAGAGGATTCTTCAATTAGTTAATACCTCTTCAGTGTATGCAAGACACGCTCTGATACAATTCAAGGTGGTTCACAGAGCTCATAAGTCAAAAGATAAATTAGCTCATTTTTATGGTCATATAAAACCCACCTGTGACAGATGTAATTCTGAAGTGGCTTCACTGACTCATAAGTTTTGGTCTTGCCCACTTTTGGAAAAATATTGGAAATACATTTTTGATACTATTTCTGTAGTTTTAGGTATTGATTTACAACCTCATCCTATTACAGCAAATTTTGGGCTACCAATGTTATATTCTACTCATCTGTCCCGTTCCGCCCATCGGCTGATTGCTTTTACTACATTAATTGCCAGAAGATCTATTTTATTTAAGTGGAAAGAATCTAATCCTCCTACCACACTCCATTGGTACTCTGAAATTATATCATGTTTATTTTTTTTTTTAAATAGGAGTGACATTGTTGAACCCTTGGTTAAATTTGATAGGACTTCGGGAAGCTTTATTCAATATTTTCACACAATATAAATTGTTCCCTCTCCAACCGTTATAATAATTATTTCACCTTTATACGGTGGAACGGAATCGACAACAAACAGGGATCTAAATTGCTGAAATTCTTTGCAGCCCAGATTTTGTTTTGCTTATTTTAGTTTAGGGGGTTTTGTTTTTCTCTTTTTTCTCTTTTTTTATGTTTTTCTTTTTGTTGTCATATATACAAGTTCTCTTTTAAACACTTAACTATATCTACATAGAGACCGGGAGGGCTATACCCAATGTGTATTTTGACACTGGACTCTTACTTAGGTTATACTTGTTAATGTAATCCTGATCCCTATGTATCAATATCACTGTTGTATTTTCATTATTTTTATTTTTTTTGTTTTTGAAAAAAATAAATAAAAAGATTTTAAAAGAAAGAAAGTAATTTCCACTGGAGAAGTACAAGGATTATGATGGAGGCCAGTCATGAGAAAATTGTGTTTGCGATTCCCTTTGTTCTGAACTGCAGTGAGGATCAAACTGAAACATTTTTTGTAAGTGATAATTGTTATGCTCATAAGGTCATAAATACTGACTGGCATATATTGCCTACAACCTTAAACATTTCAATGCCACATATATTTACAACAAATATCTAGATCCAAAATTGCAGTATTCACATAATGAACATTTGGTAAGTATTTACATTTATTGAATCTGGTTAATTCATTCATGTGAATATTATTATGTTGAAATTGATGATATACCTCGGTTTAGTTTGGAGGTCTTCTAAAATAGGCATGGGCGGATGTGTGTGCATTGAGACAAAATGATACGGCATGTAGGTGGACTCTTGTCCACCTTGTCCATGCTTTTCCAACAAACTATCTATAATAATCCTTTTTTCCAACACTCATCTGTATATTTCTATGCCACAGGGATTCAGAATCTCATTCAAATAGTTCTTACGCGTTGTGAGAATACTTGCCTCAGGCAGTGTGTTCCAGATTTCAACCATTCTTTGTGTGTAAAAACAAATCTTCCTTAGATCCACTCTAAATTTTCTACCACCCAATTTAAACCGATGCTCTCTGGTCTGGCCTGGTTCCGCCAAGGATAAGTATTTTTAATTATGTGTCTTAGTTATGACTCTTCTAATTTTATATCCTTTGTTCAGTCCCTATTCCACCACTCTATCCTCATAATGGAAGTTCACCTCAAGCAACCGCTTTGTGAAGTTCCTTTGCATCTTCTCCAATGGAATGATGTCCTTGACCACAATACTCCCTTTCAAACCACCTAATTAACAATCGTCACATGTGTTCCCTCACTCCACCTTGCTGCTGACTTCCGTATCAGACCTTCCCTCTTTTAGAGAGGACAGCTGCAGGTATTAAATACTGGACTAAAGTTCAGAAGTCTGGAGCACTGATCTAAAACAATAATTCACACCAATGCAGCCAGGTAATATAAATAAATCTGGAGTTAAAAATTAGTATTAGTAATGACAACCATGAAAAGATTGTTATAAAAAAACATAACGTCCTTTCATAAAATAAATCTGCCTTTTCTATCCAGACTGGTTATGTGGTTCCAGCTTCATTGATGTATTTGACTTGTGCCACACAAAATCATAGATATTAAAATGGATGAGTAAGTTTGCATTGGAGCAGAGTCCATAATCAATTCATAGCAACATCTTGCAGTATAAGGTAGCAAGGGATTGACAGAAGTTGAGCCAATCTTCAACTTTTGGTTAGAATGCCTCAATTGATTACCTTTAATGCTCTTTTTCCTCATAATTGGCTTCAATTGACTGATTTTCACTCATATTTTCAGTTAATTGATCACGGCTTTGACCATAGCACACGTGTTTGGCTTTAATTGATAGCATGTTATTGGGCCTTATGTGATGAAGGCAGAATAATTTAATGTAATTTAAACTAATTGCCAGCTACAGAAGGAGAAAACCTGTGTCAGCTTTCAACTCACTGCTGGACACAACGGGCAAGCTGCTTATAAGTGAGTTTGGTATCTCGCGCATGCAATGAATCATGGGATTTGTCAAAGGTCATTCAGGATGAACAAAGAGCGTTGCTAGTGATCGCGTACACAGCGCTGAATAAACTGTGTGTATGTATTGGGCGGAACCCTGTATAAAAATAACAGTTTCAGTCTGATTTTAAGTCTTCTTTGTATCTTATATTGGTTATGGCTGACCCAAATGATGATTTTTTAGCGGACAGGGGGTTGAAAAAGACGGGACGATAAGATGAACTCAATAACCCGTGCCTGCATTCTCCCCATATAACCATATAACATATAACCATATAACAATTACAGCACGGAAACAGGCCCTCTCGGCCCTTCCAGTCCGTGCCGACCATTTGTTTTCACTTAGTCCCATCTACCTGCACTCAGACCATACCCCTCCATTCCCTTCACGTCCATATCCCTTGATTCCGTTAGCCCCTAGAGCTCTATCTAACTCTCTCTTAAATCCATCCAGTGATTTGGCCTTCACTGCCCTCTGTGACAGGGAGTTCCAAAAATTCACAACTCTCTGGGTGAAAAAGTTTTTCTCACCTAAGTCTGAAATGGCCTCCCCTTTATCTAAGACTCTGGCCCCTGGTTCTGGACTCACCCAACATTGGGAACATTTTTCCTGCAACTAGCTTGTCTAGTCCTTTTATAATTTTATACGTTTCTATAAGAACCCCCCTCATCCATAAAAACTCCAGTGAATACAAGCCTAGTCTTTTCAATCTTTCCTCATATGACAGTCCCGCCATCCCAGGGATCAATCTCATGAATCTATGCTGCACTGCCTCAATCACAAGGATGTCCTTCCTCAAATTAGGAGACCACAACTGTACACAATACTCCAGATGTGGTCTTACCAGACCCTTAAACAACGGCAAAAGAACCTCTTTACTCCTGTACTGAAATCCTCTTGTTATGAAGGCCAACATTCCATTAGCTTTCTTCACTGCCTGCTGTACCTGCACGCCAACTTTCAGTGACTGGTGTACAAGTTCTCGCTGCATCTCCCCCTTACCTAACCTAACCGCATTGAGATAATAATCTGCCCCCTTGTTTTTGCTCCCCAAGTGGATAACCTCACATTTATCTATATCATACTGCATCTACCCACTTACTCAACCTGTCCAGGTCACCCTGCAACCTCCTAACATCCTCTTCACAGTTCACACTGCCACCCAGCTTTATTGAAACATAGAAAATAGGGGAAGGTGTAGGCCCTTCGGCTCTTCGAGCCTGCACCTCCATTCAATATGATCATGGCTGATCATCCAACTCACTATCCTGTACCTGCCTTCTCTCCATACCCCCTGATCCCTTTAGCCACAAGGGCCACATCTAACTCCCTCTTAAATATCGCCAACGAACAGGCCTCAACTACCATCTGTGGCAGAGAATTCCACAGACACACCACTCTCAGTGTGAAAAATGATCTTCTGATCTCGGTCCTAAAAGACTTCCACCTTATCCTTAGACTGTGACCCCTTGTTCTGGACCTCCCCAACATCGGGAACTATCTTCCTGCATTTAGCCTGTCCAACCCCTTAAGAATTTTGTAAGTTTCTATAAGATCCCTCCTCAATCTTTTAAATTATAGCGAGAACAAGCCGAGTCGATCCAGTCTTTCCTCATATGAAAGTCCTGACATCCCAGGAATCAGTCTGGTGAACCTTCTCTGTACCCCCTCTATGGCAAGAATGTCTTTCCTCAGATTAGGAGACCAAAACTGCACGCAATACTCCAGGTGTGGTCTCACCAAAACCCTGTACAATTGCAGTAGAACCTCCCTGCTCCTATACTCAAATCCTTTTGCTATGAATGCTAACATACCATTTGCTTTCTTCACTGCCTGCTGCACCTGCATGCCTACTTTCAATGACTGGTGTACCATGGCCCCCAGGTCTCGTTGCATCTCCCCTTTTCCTAATCTGCCACCATTCAGATTACTACCCTCCTGTTTTTGCCACCAAAGTGAATAACCTCACATTTATCCACATTATACTGCATCTGCCATGCATTTTCCCACTCACCCAGCCTATCCAAGTCACCTTGCAGCCTCCTAGCATCCTCCTCAAACCTTCCACTGCCCCCCAGCTTAGTGTCATCCGCAAACCTGGAGATGTTGCATTCAATTCCCTCGTCCAAATCGTTAATATATATTGTAAATAGCTGGGGTCCCAGCACTGAGTCTTGCGGTACCCCACGTCACTGCCTGCCATTCTGAAAAGGACCCGTTTACTCATACCCTTTGCTTCCTGTCTGCCAGCCAGTTCTCTAACCATATCAATACTGAACCCTCAATACCGTGTGCTTTCAGTTTGTTTACTAATCTCTTATATGTGACCTTGTCGAAAGCCTTCTGAAAATCTAGATATAACACATCCACTGGTTCTCCCTTATCCACTCTACTAGTTACATCCTCGAAAAATTCTATAAGATTCGTCAGACATGATTTACCTTTCGTATATCCATGCTGACTTTGTCCAATGATTTCACTACTTTCCACATGGGCTGCTATCCCATCTTTAATAACTGACTCTAGCATTTTCCCCACTACCGATTAATATATATTGTAAATAGCTGGGATCCCAGCACTAAGCCTTGCGCTACCCCACTAGTCACTGCCTGCCATTCTGAAAAGGACCCGTTTACTCCTACCCTTTGCTTCCTGTCTGCCAGCCAGTTCTCTATCCACATCAATACTGTGTGCTTTAAGTTTGTATACTAATCTCTTATGTGGGACCTTGTCAAAAGCCTTCTGAAAGTCTAGATATAACACATCCACTGTTCTCCCTCATCCACTCTGCTAGTTACATCCTCGAAAAATTCTATAAGATTCGTCAGACATGATTTACCTTTCGTAAATCCATGCTGACTTTGTCTAATGATTTCACCACTTTCCAAATGTACTGCTATCTCATCTTTAATAACTGACTCTAGCAGTTTTCCCACTACCGATGTTAGACTAACTGTTCTGTAATTCCCTGCTTTCTCTCTCCCTCCTTTTTTAAAAAGTGGGATTACATTAGCAAAAGTGGGGTTACATTAGCAAAAGTGGGGTTACATTAACTTTAAGAATCACATGGCAGTCTATCTTGGCCAATTCACGTCTCATACCTTCAAAGTTACCTTTGTTTCAGTTCAGAACCCTTGTTTGTGACTTAATTATGTCACTCTCCATCCTAATGAAGAACTCAACCATATTATGGTCACTCTTGCCAAAGAGGCCACGCACAACAAGACTGCTAACTAACCCTTCCTCATTACTCAATACCCAGTCTAGAATAGCCTGCTCTCTCGTTGGTTCCTCTTCATGTTGGTTTAGAAAACTATCCCGCATACATTCCAAGAAATCCTCTTCCTCAGCATCCTTGCCAATTTGATTCACGCAATCTATATGTAGATTGAAGTTACCCATTATAACTATTTTACCCTTGGTGCACGCAATTCCAATTTCCTGTTTGATGCCATCCCCAACTCCACTACTACTGTTAGGTAGCCTCTACACAACTCCCACTAGCGTTTTCTGCCCCTTAGTGTTTCGCAGCTCTACCCATATCGATTCCACATCCTCCAATCTAATGTCCTGCCTTTCTATTGCATTAATCTCCTCTCGGACCAGCAACTCTATCCCACCTCCTTTTTCTTTCTGTCCATCCCTCCTGAATATTGAATATCCCTGGATGTTCAGCACCAAGCCTTGGTCACCCTGGAGCCATGTCTCCGTGATCCCATCTATAGCATAGTCATTAATAGCTATCTGCACATTCAACTCATCCACCTTATTACAAAACTTGCTAGTGTTGCTCCTAATTCCCTCTTACAAATCATTAATATATATGGTAAACAGAAGATATGGTATGTCTTCTGTTGCTCTTGAAAAGTTTCCTCTCCTCTCTTCTTTCTCGATTCTTGATTTCTCTGTATCCATCACATGGGAAAAACTATCCACAGTTATCAGAACGACATCTCCTCCCACCCTGACTCTTGCAAAAATGCTACGTTCTGCTCTCAATTTATCTGTCTCATCTGCATCTGCACCCAAGATGAGGCTTTCCATTCCAGGACATCTGAGATGTCTTCTTTCTTTAGTAAACATTTATCCCACCCTGCTGTCAAAAATTGATACCTTACCCACATCTTATCCATGTCTTGTCATTCTGCTCTCATTCCCCTTCCCCCGATGGAACAAGGATAGGGTTCCCCTGGTCCTTGCCTTTCACTTCATCATCTACACACCCAACACATCATTGTCTGAGATTTATGACACCTTCACCATGAATCATATCTACACCCTTTCCTGCCTTCCATAGAGATCGCTCCCTGCACAACTTCTTGGTTCGCTCATTCTTTTCCACCTAGACCATCCCCTCCCCAGGTACTTTCTACTTCAACTCCCTATATCTCACTCACATCCATCCAGGGACCCCAGCTGCCCTTCCAGGTGAGACAAAGGTTCATATGCTCCTCCTCTAACCTCATCTACTGCATTTGGTGTTCCCGACGTGGCCTCATTTACTTCAACAAGACCAAACAGTGTCAATTACTGCTTTGCTGAACACTTATACTCAGTCTGCCAAGAACTTCTGGAACTCCCATTCGCCAACCATTTTAACTCACCTTCCCATTCCCATACTGGCCTTTCAGATGTGGGTCTCCTCCATGCCAGAGGGAAGCCACATGGAAACTGCAGGAACAACACCCATCTCTGCTCTTTCCCCTTCACTTCCACCCCTTTTCTTCCCTCTGGCTTCATAATTCTAACCTCTTCTACCCTTAACTTACACATTTTATCTTTTCATCTCTAGCCTTTGTGCACCATTTGCCTGTCAACCCCAGTATCACTCACCAGGCTTTGTCCTGCCCTCCCCTACCACCCCCCCTCCACCACCACAATCAGTCTGAAGAAGAGCCCCAATCCAAAATGTCACTTTTTCATGTTTTCCAGAAATGCTGCCTGACCAACTGAGTTACTACAGCACTCTGTGGCTTTATTCATAACCCAGCATTTGCAGTTCCTGGTGTCTTATTACATACATTATTGACCGTTGGTTAAGAATGGAGCATAGGTTTATAATAAACTTTTTCTGGATGGTATGAAGATTTTCAAGTGTTGTTGTAACTACCCTCAGATAGTTAAGTCAAGAATACTGCATCATACTCCTGATCTGTAGAACAGGAATGATTATGAGGAATCAGGAGGCAATGCAGTCACCAGTGGATACAGAGATTCTTACCTGCGCTTTGAGGCAGTGTCTATAGAGCTAATTCAGCATATTCTCCAGCATAAGGTGATCATGGAATAATTCATCGCCTTAATGACATGAGAATTAAGGGACAGAAGTTTAGGGGTAACGAGGGGGGGAACTTCTTTACTCAGAGGGTGGTGGCTGTGTGGAATGAGCTTCCAGCAGAAGTGGTGGAGGCAGGATCGATTTTAACATTTAAAAGTAAAGTGGATAGGTATATGGACGTGAAGGGAATGGAGGGGTATGGTCTGAGTGCAGGTAGATGGGACTAGGGGAAAACAAATGGTCGGCACGGACTGGAAGTGCCGAGAGGGCCTGTTTCCGTGCTGTAATTGTTATATGGTTATATGGTTATATGGTTAATGTTGTTTGATCATTAGTGATTTTGCACATAATGATTCCATCCCAGATTTCACTACTTTCTGGTTGCAAGTCATCCAAGATCTCCCAACCCCTTGCATTAATTGTTTGAATGCACAGAATTTTACTAATGTCAATGTAAAAAATTGTGATCTATGAAAGCAAGCAGGACATGAAAAACAAAGGGTTATATATTTTCTATGTTTAATTCATGCTGTATTTCATGGATAGCTCATACTATTTCTCATATTTGACAAAGTTGAAACACTTTTAAGATTTTATCATACCAAAGGAAAAGTTATCACAGAGCATTCTATAAAAATGTTGCAGCTACAGAACATAACGGCAGGATTTCTTCATTCCAACACTTATTCTTTTTACAACAACTGCATACATCATTTATTTTGGCAAGCTTGATACTTAATGGCTTCATGTGCAGTTTTAATTTGGTCTTTTAATACAATGTCACATAACACTGGTGCCTTTGTATGCAATGTGTCGGTATAATGATTATTTTCCAAAGTTTATGTACACGTCTGTCATTTCACACACCAACCTGCAGCACCTGAACACTGCAACAATCAATATGTACATCGACAGTACACAAGCAATTTGTTTCTGCAGCTTTGCAGATTCCTTTCAAAAGAAAAAAAAGAGAATAATTGCGGAAATAATTGCGGAGACATGACATAAAAGTGCAAAGTGTTGTAAACAATAGAGTCAAGAGAAAATTATGTGCAACAGTTTACAAAGCAGAACAAATGGGTGCAAAAGAAAAGACACAAAATAATATGAGGGGGTCATATTTGTGTGTCCCTTAATGGTCCAGAGATTGGTATTAGACATGTAGAAGGGAACTCCTGATCTGGGCTTTTGTCTGTTGGCATAAGAAGCGTGAAAATTGGTGCCAATGGGTTAGGGTTGGGGTCAGGGTTGGGGCTATGACAAAAAAAAAACCAGGTGGCATTGGCCTATTGGATTATTTAATCAGGTGTCCATGAATATTGTACATCTAACAATCGCATACGAATGGCATTCATTGAGTAAATAAGAACAAATATGCTTTCTTGGAGTGAGAGAGAAGCTGTGATTAAAATATGTGGATTTTAGGTAAATATGTACCAAAAATGCTGAAACAATTAGCAGGATATGTGGAAAGATAAACTGTTAAAGTTTCAGGTCAATGGCTTTCATCAGAACTGAACCTTCATCAAAAGAGTCTTCGACCTGAAACGTTACATCACCTTGTATGAATGTTGCCTGACTTGCTGAGTATTTCCAGAAATTTTTACTTTAATTTCTTGATTCTACCATATGCAATTTTTTCTTTGATTTTTCACAGATTTAAGGTAATTGGCAAAGGGACCAGAAATGTGTAAAGTAAATTGTCATGCTGTGGTCTTCACTCACTAAGCACAGGGAGAAAATTCAACAGTAACATACATGAAAAAAATTGAAGAAATGAGTTAGTGAAAAAGACTAATTGGATTGCACTTTGAAAGCACTAATGTTGGTACAATGGGCAAAAGGGAATCCACTTAAGTAGGTCAAAGGATGTCCTTTCCTATTCCCTATCCTGCAATGCACATTAACAGAAAGAACCAAGCCTTTCACAGCAAAATATGACAACACTCATTGTTTAGCCTACTTGTGATGAGAGAATACTTATTAAGTACTAGGGGGCCGTTATAAACTGTAATCAGTCATGGGGATTTGGGAGAGAATGTAGGGAAAAAAAATAAAATGTGAATATGAAGAAAAAAGATAAAAGATTCTACAAAGTTGAAAGGTCAACATCTAATACATAAATTAAAAAAAATTAAATCCTGAGCATAATATTTTATAATTTGTCATCCTGGTCATTTGGTCGCCATTATGTTGGCTTTGCAAATACTTGTGGTTAAAGTTCCCTCATTTTATATAATTTCTTTAAATAATTTTGAACGTAAAATATCCCGAATTCTGAGAAAACAACCTTGTAAACAATAACTGTGAGATTTTTTCTCAGTCAATTAATCTCATTATTGTAGAAGTGACACTGATAAACTTCAACATAATGAGCCAAGCGATTTGTACTGTGAATTACAAGGATGAACACAAGCTGGTCTTCCTTCTTCACAAATAATCATTTTGCCTCTTTTGAGATAATTACCAAATAAAATCTAATATATATCTTCACCCCTTCATCAATGAAATCTTTTAATTCGATGTAAGTAATATATCCTTCAATCTTAACCTGAAAGTTGTTTATTGATTCTTAGATCCATTTATCAGTTATTGGTTTAATAGTCAATAGCTGACTGTCAACGACTCTCTTAACTAAGGTGCTGAATTTACATCCTGTATACATTCATGCTTTGCTACGGATGCTATTTTGATGCTCGTTAAACCAAAAATAAGCAATCTGTCTCTGGTTCCAAAACACGTACCATTTGGTCATTTGTGTTATCTCTATTTGTTATGGTAACATTACTTAAATAAAGGTGTACATTTACACAGCACTATTCACAATCTCAGGTTGCACTAAAATGTTATAGCTAATGGCGTGTTTTGGAATCTTTGTCATTGTCATTAATGAGAAACCCTGTAGGCAATTTACAACACCAATACCCCTTAAAGTGTAATTAAATAGTTTGCTAAAATGGAGTGCGTTATGGATAAATAATAAGTATTGGCTAAAATGATGAGACATCTCCTGTGTCCTTAAAATAGAATCCATACTGCCTATCTTCAAGGCAGCATGGTTAAAGATGTCATAAAAACAATAGCATGTCCAACAGTGCTTCTTTCCATCCATGCTGCTGTGAAGAATTAGCCAGCATTTTTGTGCTTGGTTGTTCCTTTCAGGGTTTGAATCTACAAAGTTATAACTCAAAGGCAAGAGCGTTGCAAACTGAACCACAACTTTAGTTCATGTAATAACCATAGAGGTTTGGACACAAGTGTAAAGTGATTGCTGCTTTGGCTGCTATATACATAAATATATATATGTGTAATAGTGCTATGATAATAACAATAAATAAATCTCAAGGATTTGAACAATAATCCACAATTTTACCAATAATTTCTCAAGCAGAACATTAAATACATAGCAGTCTGATCACTAAATAAACAATGTTCACATTGTGATGACTTTTTCAGAATGAGTCAGTATTAAAAGGTAAAGTGACGGATGAAATTCAAAGAAACATTCCAGTGTCTCTGGGTGTAATGAGGTGATATTTCATGCCTTGCTAAGCTTCATTGCAGACTGCATCTTTGGGAACACCAGCAATACCAAGGCAACATCTTACCTAATCAAATTACTGTAATTCCATATATCTATTCACTGATACTACTGAGACCTACATAAACTTGACATGTGCTTGTTTTAAGATTTTATTTGGTGGTTTAAGTCTCGTTTGGAATGTTTTCTAGACAATTTTCTACCAAAGTACATTTTTCATGAATAGATGTGATTTTTTTTGTGTCTTTTGTCATTTCTATGCATTTTAATTTCTCAGCGATTGACTAAAATCTATTGAGTTTCAAAAATTGATTTGAGAGTTTTCTGACTTACAGTGGCTTGCAAAAGTATTCATACCCCTTGAACTTTTCCACATTTTGTCACGTAACAACCACAAACGTAAATGCATTTTATTGGGATTTTATGTGATAGACCAACACAAAGTGGCGCATAACCATATAACCATATAACAATTACAGCACGGAAACAGGCCCTCTCGGCCCTTCCAGTCCGTGCCGACCATTTGTTTTCCCCTAGTCCCATCTACCTGCACGCAGACCATACCCCTCCATTCCCTTCACGTCCATATACCTATCCATAATTGTGAAGTGGAAGGAAAATGATACATGGTTTTCAAATTATACATCGTGTTCACATTTTTTTACAAATAAAAAACTGAAATGTGTGACGTGCAAAAGTATTCAGCCCCCTTTACTCTGATACCCCTAAATAAAATCAAGTGCAACCAACTGCCTTCAGAAGTCACCTAATTAGTAAATAGAGTCCACATGTGTGTAATCTAATCTCAGTATAAATACAGCTGTTCTGTGAAGGCCTCAGAGGTTTGTTAGAGAACATTAGTGAACAAACAGCATCATGAAGCCCAAGGAACACACCAGACAGGTCAGGGATAAAGGTCTGGAGAAGTTTAAAGCAGGGTTAGGTTATAAAAAAATATCCCAAGCTTAGAACATTTCACAGAGCACTGTTCAATCCATCATCCGAAAATGGAAAGAGTATGGCACAACTGCAAACCTACCAAGACATGGCCGTCCACCTAAACTGACAGGCCGGGCAAGGAGAGCATTGATCAGAGAAACAGCTAAGAGGCCCATGGTAACTCTGGAGGAGCTGCAGAGATCCACAGCTCAGGTGGGAGAATCTGTCCACAGGACAACTATTAGACATGCACTCCACAAATCGGGCCTTTATGGAAGAGTGGCAAGAAGAAAGCCATTGTTGAAACAAAGCCAAAAGAAGTCCCATTTGCAGTTTGCCACAAGCCATGTGGGGGACACAGCAAACATGTGGAGGAAGGTGCTCTGGTCTGATGAGACCAAAATTGAAGTTTTTGGCCTAAATGCAAAACGCTATTTGTGGTGGAAAACTAACACTGCACCCCACCCTAAAAATACCATCCCACTGCGAAACATGGTGGCGGCAGCATCATGCTGTGGGGTTGCTTTTCTTCAGCAGGGACAGGGAAGCTGGTCAGAGTTGATGGGAAGATGGATGGAGCCAAATACAGGGCAATCTTGGAAGAAAACCTGTTAGAGTCTGCAAAAGACTTGAGACTGGGGCAGAGGTTCACCTTCCAGCAGGACAACGACCCTAAACATACAGCCAGAGCTACAACGGAATGTTTTAGATCAAAGCATATTCATGTGTTAGAATGACCCAGTCAAAGCCCAGACCTAAATCCAATTGAGAATCTCTGGCAAGACTTGAAAATTGCTGTTCACAGACGCTCTCCATCCAATCAGACTGAGCTTGAGCTATTTTGCAAAGAGGAATGGGCAAACATTTCTGTCTCTAGATGTGCAAAGCTGGTAAGGACATACCCCAAAAGACGTGTAGCTGTAACTGCAGCGAAAGGTGGTTCTACAAGGTATTGACTCAGGGGGGCTGAATACTTTTGCACGCCACACTTTTCAGTTTTTTATTTGTAATAAAATTTGGAAACCATGTATCATTTTCCTTCCACTTCACAATTATGCACCACTTTGTGTTGGTCTATCACATAAAATCCCAATAAAATACAATTACGTTTGTGGTTGTAATGTGACAAAATGTGGAAAAGTTCAAGGGGTATGAAAACTTTTGCAAGGCACTGTAAGTGCTTGAGGTGATGTGATGATGCAGCAACAATTCTAAAAACACAATTTCAATACAGTTAAACATTTTAACATTGTGTATGGTTTCTCAAACATTCTCAGTTTGGTTTTGTGTTGGTCACTCCGATTATTGCAGAGGATTTAGGTCAGTCCATTGCTGTTTCAGAATTATTTTTTTCCAGCACTCAATTTGTTTCAATTAAGCGGATGCTTCTTGGTAGAAAACAGGTGTACCTTGAAGCCTACAGAGAGGCTCCGTGGAATGCTGGTGAGAATGTTGGATGCAGAAGTAAGTTACAAATACTAGTTCAATGCAAAGAAGAGAAAGTTTTCTGCATTGACTGTGGCTTCACATCTTGACAACTACAACACAGGCACCAGCTCGCCCGATGTTCAGGGATGCTGCCTGCGGGAGAGAACCAAAGGTCAGTACATGTGTAGGATTTCATGAATACCAGAATCTGTTCATGCCTAGGAGATCTTAGAGCATACATTAATATTTCAGAAATAAACTAAAGATTCTATAAAAATGTACCCATTAGCTCACTTAAAAAAAATAATTTGCAAACACGAACTGAATTCATAGAAACATAGAAACATAGAAAATAGGTGCAGGAGGAGGCCATTCGGCCCTTCGAACTAGCACCACCATTCAATATGATCATGGCTGATCGTCCGCTATCAATAACCCATGCCTGCCTTCTCTCCATATCCCTTGACCAGTAGCCCCTAGAGCTCTATCCAACTCTCCCTTAAATCCATCCAGTCATTTGGCTTCCAATGCCCTCTGTGGCAGGGAATTCCATAAATTCACAACTCTCTGGGTTAAAAAGTGTTTTCTCAGCTCAGTCTGAAATGACCTACCCTTTATTCTAAGACTGTGGCCCCTGGTTCTGGACTCACCCAACATTGGGAACATTTTTCCTGCATCTAGCTTGTCCAGTCCTTTTATAATTTTATATGTTTCTATAAGATCCCCCCTCATCCTTCTAAACTCCAGTGAATACAAACCTAGTCTTTTCAATCTTTCCTCCTATGACAGTCTCGCCATCCCAGGGATCAATCTGCTGCACTGCCTCAATCACAAGGATGTCCTTCCTCAAATTAGGAGACCAAAACTGTACACAATACTCCAGATGTGGTCTCACCAGAGCCCTATACAACTGCAGAAGAACCTCTCTACTCCTGTACTGAAATCCTCTTGTTATGAAGGCCAACATTCCATTCGCTTTCTTCACTGTCTGCTGTACCTGCACGCCAAATTTCAGTGAATGGTGTACAAGGACACCCAGGTCTCGCTGTACCTCCCCCTTACCTAACCTAACCCCATTGAGATAATAATCTGCCCCCTAGTTTTTGCTCCCAAAGTGGATAGGCTCACATTTATCTAAATTATATTACGCATCTGCCCACTCACTCAACCTGTCCAGGTCCCCCTGTAACCTCCTAACATCCTCTTCACTGTTCACACTGCCACCTAGCCACACAATTCGGGTTAGATTCAATGTCCCAATTAAGGTACAGTGAAATTTGAGTTACCATACAGCCATACTAAGTGAGAAAAGCAACAATACATAATTCAGCCACATAAAATAAACATTTAACATAAACATCCACCACAGCGGAATCCACATTCCTCACTGTGATGGAAGGCAATAAAGTTCAGTCATCTTCCTCCTTTGTTCACCTGTGGCCAGGGCCGGCGGTCCACTGTTCAAGCCCTCTCGTCGTGGTGATCAAAACGTGGCGTCCGGACGGATTGGAACACTCCGTGACATGGAGCTCCCGAGTCGGACGCTTCTTACCGGAGACCGCTGCTGCATGGTGTTAAAGTCCATAGGCCCCGCAGTCGGAGCTCCTACATTGGTGATCCTCGGCAAAAAATCCCAGGCTCTATGATGGTAAATCCGTGCTGCCCGTGGGTTGAAGCTCTGGGCCGGTCTCCAGGAAAGGCCGCACCACTCCACGTTGTAGGCCGCAGGGGGGCACGGAGATGCGACACGGAGAAAAATCGCGTGTCTGGAAAGTGACTGGAAAATGTTTCCCTCGATCCCCCCCAGCTTCCCCCACATAAAACATACCAAGAGACATTAAAACAAACATTCAAGACATACTTAAAATAATAAAAACAGAGAAGGGACAACACAGTCTGCTGGCGAGGCAGCCATTACGGGTGCCACCCGGCAGTTAGTTTGTGGTAACTAACATTTCCATTAGAAAGTGTACTCATTTAGAAGTCGGCTCACATACTGTTTTTTTTCTGGCATTGGTTGCTCAGCTCATGATGTTGATTCACAGATTAACTGTTTCCCCCCCTCCCTGATATACATGGGAGACTTTGTCTGTAATTTCTATCTTTTACTGAACTATCACAATAGACAATTGACAATAGACAATAGGTGTAGGAGTAGGCCATGCGGCCCTTCGAGCCAGCACCGCCATTCAATGTGATCATGGCTGATCATCCCCAATCAGTACCCCATTCCTGCCTTCTCCCCATATCCACTGACTCTGCTATCTTTAAGAGCCCTATCTAGCCCTCTCTTGAAAGTATCCAGAGAACCGGCCTCCACCGTCCTCTGATGCAGAGAATTCCACATACTCACAACTCTCTGTGAGAAAAAGTGTTTCCTCGCCTCCGTTCTAAATGGCTTACCCCTTATTCTTAACCACGTTACTAGAGGGAGCATGTTCTGCTATTGCATTTGTCCATTTAAAGGGGGATTCTGCTGTGTGGACAACATCAGCGCTGATGACAGGCTGCCCAGGCTACCCTTGCAAAGTCTACAGTATGTGCAACAACTTGCTTTGCTGTTGAGATACTCATACCATGGGTGAGTCTTGGTGGTGTGTGACTACAGGCTTCATTACCTCCTGCCTGACAGAATTAATGCTGATGGCTTTAAAATAAATATAGGATTTCCATTGAATGCAGCATCATTGCATGCTTGCCAGGATCATTCATGTCGCTTAGCAGTCAATTATGTCAGTTTATGTGTAGTCAGCATTGTTTTGTCACATCCCATTTCTGCACATCAAGCTCCCACAGCACAGGTGTTTTAAAATGACTAATTAATTGTTGAGTGAAGCATGATTATTGGCCGATAATGGAGCTGATAACATTCCATAAGTTCGTTCATAAGTTATAGGGGTAGTATTAGGCCATTTGGCCCATTTAGTCCACTCTGCCATTCAATCGTGTCTGATTGAATCCCCCCCCACCTTTCTAAACTCCAGCGAGTACAGGCCTAGTGCCATCAAATGCTCACCGTATATTAACCTAATCCTTCTCGGAATCATTCTCGTTAACCTCCTCTGGACCCTCTCCTATGCCGGTACAACCTTCCTCAGAAATGGGGCCCAAAACAGCTCACAATATTCAATTGTCGTCTGACCAGTGCCTTATAAAGGCTCAGCATCACATCCCTGCTTTTATATTATATACCTCTCAAAACAAATGCTTGCATTGCATTTGCCTTCTTTATTACTCATTCTACCTGCAAATTAACTTTTTGGAAATCCTCTATGACTACTCCCAAGTCCCTTTGAACCTCTGTGCCACTCTTCTGAAAAACAGTGCTATGATTATTTTATGCCCAGCTGCAAAAAACCCTGAATTTTATTGGATTAGCTGCAACTGCACCTCCAACAGCACATCAGTACAGCATTCTCTCACCATTGCACTAAAATTCCTATCCATACAAAAAAAGCACAAGTATATGAATTATGAAATAACTAACACTGCATCCATGCTTTAAAAACGAGTACAATCAGACAGTGAACACTTCGATATTGTTTTATTCAATAAAGGAGTTAATAGTTATGTGCAAATGCCCTTCAACCAATGATAAATGGCATACATGATGAATAATAATAAGTGCACGCATTTGAACAACTGTCTTTGGTTTTGTGCAATACAGTTGTGTAATTTATGCTGGTAGTTATCTCTTCATGAAATTTGCTCCTATTACAAGGAGACCATCGTAAAGGCTCTTAAAATGTAGTAATAAAAATATATATTACCTGTGTCCATTCATTAGTCTGTGGATCATAAGATTCCATAGTGTTTAGATAAGTTTGTCCATCATATCCGCCAACTGCATATAGTCTATCTCCAAGGAGACAGACTCCAACTGCATCACGAGGGGCACTCACTGAAGCTATCATTGTCCAGGTGTCAGTTTTGGGATCGTATCTGATGTGAAAATGGTAAAATAACATGATGATCATAAAAAGGTTCAACGCCATTTTAATGTAGAGTGACAATACCAGTTTATCAATAAATAAGTATAACAACATATCTATAAGTAAGGTTTCATTTGAATGGTAAGTTGAAATAAGTTATAGCTATATTATCATGTTGGATGTATAATATTGCCCACACAAACATTTGGATAGTAAATCCAACAGCCAGGAATAGTGGGCAGCACAGTGGCACCGCAGCAGAATTGCTGCCTTACAATGCCAGAGAACTGGGTTCAATCCTGACTACCGGTTCTAACTGTATGGATTTGCATGTACTCTCTGTGATTGCAAGGGTTTTCACCAGGTGCTCTAGTTTCCTCCCACATTCCAAAGATTTGCAGGTTTGTAGCTTAATTGGGTTCTGTAAATTATTCCTAGTGTGTAATGTACGGGTGATTGCATTGCTGGTCGGTGCAGACTCGGTGGGCAAAAGGCCTCTTTCCACACTGTATCTCTAAACTAAACAATATATTTTTAGTAGACAAAAATGCTGGAGAAACACATCGGGTGAGGCAGCATCTATGGAGCGAAGGAAATAGGTGACGTTTCGGATCAAGACCCTTCTTCAGACTGATGTGGGGGTGGGGTGGGGGGGGGGGATCGGGAAGAAGAAAGGAAGAGGCGGAGACCGTGGGCTGTGGGAGAGCTGGGAAGGGAATGGAGAAAGTAGAGAAAGCAGGGAGGAGACACATTATTATCCACCAGGTTTATTAATCAAGATTTAAATTGGATGAGAATTATTTAAAAATGCCACTCAGATATCTGGGTATTGGTGATGCTTATGTTTAAAATTTACAATAATTTGAAACATGCCACGTTTTAGAACAAATTTGGTGGAATATTATAAAGCATTATGAATAATGAACATGTTCATTAAATATTGATGAATTTCCACTCTGGGTTAATTAAACCACAGACACCGACTCGAGACAGCTCAAAGTGGATTGATGCCTCAACAGATCAGTTTGAAGGAAGCAGCATTCTAATAATGAACCTTTCTGTAAATAAGCAATTTTTCAACCATTACAGAAATAATATCTGATTCTCAAAGATGATGTTCCATTATTCATTCAGACCATGGGAAATTGGTACCATGTTTCATATAGTTGCTTGTTTGTAAACTTTAATATCCTTGTACTACAAAATAACTATTTTGATCTTAGAGTCATATAATCGAGAAAGTGGCCTTTGCCCCACCAAGTCAATGCTGACCATAAGGCATCTACTAACACTAATAATCCTACCATAACCTTACTTTTTCCAATCTGTTGCCAGTTTCCATCAAACTTGGGTGATGGGAAGGGGAAGATGCTGTGAATAAAACTATTTTGGTTTGCGCACATTTTGTACGATATTTTAAATATGAAGTGTCACAATTTTATTTCAATCTTTTACCTTTCTACACAATCCGAAAGCCGAGAGCAGTGGTTTGAAGCTGGAGCATCGTGACCTCCGACTGCATAAAGGAAACCATCACAGGTTGCCACACCCACGCCTCCTCTCCTCTTGGACATGGGTGTACACATACTCCACTTATTGGTGTGTGGGTCATAGCATTCTATAGATTTGAGGCAAGCACTTCCATCTCGACCCCCAACAGCATACAGCCTGTTGACAAAGTAAAATCTGCTCAGAAAATCTGTATAATGGCCTCAGCAATCCTGATCCTAAAATCACCAGATGTGGAGTCTTACAACACATTTGGAGATGATGTGGTCCATTATTTCTGTCAGTTCTTTGAGAAAGTCAGCTTATTAGGCCCACTTTGCAATTTTACTTTCAACGCTTTTCAGTTCATCTTAAAAATTACTGTCTAGTCAGCTTAGAATATATGATGTCAGATTAAAGGTAGACGGAAAGGCCCTTTGAATTTGCCCTTCCATTCTATAAGAACAGGGCTAATCTTTGACTTCAAAGCTTTTCACTGCACTGACATGTATGACAATAATATACCTAAACCTAAACCAATTACATTTTGCAATACTCAGTCCTAAACATGCGTGGCTACTGAGTGAGTCAGTGATTGTAATTCTATTGAATGTGATCTTTTGATTCTATATGATTCCATAACATTGAGGGGGAAAATTAAGTCACTCAGGTTTGTTAAATCTTGCCTATATTTTCTCTGTAATTGTGCCATACAATACATCTTACATTCATATAACATCACAATATAATAAAATACCCATGGCACTGCACAAGAGGATTGATGTGAAGTGGATAACAAATTGATGTTGAACTACACTAAGATCTATTATGACAGATACTTGAGAGATTGCAAAATGATTTGTCTGAGTATCTATCTATACTATTACTAAAACTCTCATCTTGACCACTTTGGTCTGCTTTGAAATTACATTTACGCAAAAACACTATCGTATTGCTAGGATTTTTTCGCCACCTTACTCATCATTCTCCTCTGCTCCAGGACACTGTTTTGTTCCGATCGGTGAAATATGAGAAAAGTTATGAAGGTTTAAAAAATAGTGAGATCAGCAGGAAGGTCTTCTCTCCTGTCTGTCACCATGAAGGTAATGCCCCTTCCAGCACCCGCTGGAGAATAAAGTCCCGGAGCGGGGCTGAGTAAACAAGCCGTGCTGATTGAGTTCGCAAGAATGTAGTCTGGAAAGCCGCTGTGTCGAGTCTGGAAAGCCGGTGTGTGGAGTCGGGAAAGCCGGTGTGGGGAGTCGGGAAAGCCGCTGTGTGGAGTCGGGAAAGCCGCTGTGTGGAGTCAGAAGGTGCTGTATGGTGCCACGGTCGGTGGTCGGCCGCTGAGTTGAGTCCCTCCCCCTCAAACACCCACCCCCTCCCCCCACACACACCCCTTTCTCCCTCCCCCCCTTCCCCCTCCACCTCCCACTCTTCCCTACACCCTCCATTCCCCTTCCCCTTCCCCCCGTCCCATTCCCCCTCCATCCATCCCCCCCCTCTTCCCCCTCCCCCCTTCCCCCTCCCCCCTTCCCCCTCCCCACTCCCCCCCCTCCTCCCCACACACCCCTTGCACCCACACCACTCCCTCCCCCCATCCCCCCCACAGTGGCCCCCACACCACCCCCTCCATCCCCACACCAGCCCTCGACCCACACCACCACACTCTCCCTCACCACCCCTCCCCCCCACACTGCCCCCCTCCACCACACCACCCCTCCCACCCACACCACCTCTCCCCCCAAACCTCTCCCTTAAAGTGTTAAAAACAAATAATTAAAACAGTGATCCAAATGTTTAAATAAGCAGCTAATTAAAACTTTGTCGGATTGCACGTTGGCATGGAGTGAATAAGAACTGTGTTGTCTACATCTCAAGATTTATTAAGATCTGATAGACATTGCTGTCATCAAATAAATGTGTTTCTTATAAATGTAGTTGTTCATAGGCTGTGGATACCTTTGAGTTTGGCAATACGTAATGACCCCTTTAATTATTGTGGAATCGAGGAAGCAGTGGAAAGCTGACCTATTGATGGATCAGGATTCACAAAAATGACCAGATCACGTACAGACTGAAGTTTTCCATCTTTGAATAACACGTGAAATAGATGGCTTTTTACACCATTCAGTAGTTTCAATATGCCTGTTACCATGACTACACTTTTAAAGTTCCAGATTTATTTACTTGCCTGAATTTAAATTCTTCTTGGCCTTATGTTGCTGGATCAATGATGTAGGCCTCTGGTCCAATAATTTATCTATACACATTAGTTAAATTACAGTCCTTTTTTTTCTATTTCACAAAGGTGACATTGATTAATTACATTTATCAATCAGAGAGTTCATGCAATAGAGATGTGTTCAACCTGGAATACACTCTTGAAGCTGTACTCCCTACTCACTTGCCATTTAATGCTGCTACTCCCACTGTGCTCCGAGCAATGGACATACTGGCCACAAAGGTCCACTGGCAGGCTTGTGGATCCCACCTTTCTACTGTGTTCAGGTAACTCCAGCCATCGTGGCCACCGACTGCATACATTGGACCTTCTAGCACAGCGACGCCTGGAAAAGAAGGAAAAATGTTCATGCAATGGACAGAAATAGATCAAGAGGCACAGTGTGTGCTGATAATGTTACACAGGCCAACTGGCTTTCCCTGTTTATCAGTTGTGGAATACGATGCTGCCTGCAATAGCATGCACCAGTTTGAATCACTCTTCATATTTGGTGTAAAGCTGTCCCCCACAGTAGTACAAAACAAAAACAACAAAATAATACTCAACAGACAGGCGATAACACTGGACACAAAACCAGAGTTCACGCTTCAGGCTAATCAGTTGAAGAGAAGGAAAAATATACTTAAAACCAAATGGAATGAATATTTTTGTAAATTATCATGAATGAAAAGGATTGAGAAGAATTATAAATTCTGCACCATTCTGTCTGCAGGTACAGTATTGACTAACCAAAAAATAATGTTGTTAAATTTCAGTTTTCTAGCCACTGTAGTATGTACCAGTTATCTAACCCAATCCAGAGGGATATAATTGCAGTGTATGCCTTGAATTTGGTTTGGGCATGTATTATGATGAAGCACTAGAATTCAGGTTGGTATAGAGCCTATCCTCTTCCTTGAGTACTTTATCCAACTCAAGATGATTAGGTTAGTATTACCACATGCAAATAACATGTCTAATGTTGCTATAATTCCACTGATAATAGGGTGGTGAAAAAAATAAACATTGTCTGGTTTCCACTGACCATAGCCAGGTTGGATTTCAATTTTACTTCGGAGTCACGTGAGTGACTACGTGAAGAACCCGCCTCACACTGTCAACGGCATGACGTCGACGCTGACGGCAGAAGCAGGAGCTGCAGTAAGGAGCAGCTCCTCGACAGCGGTAGGTTCAGAACCGGCAGGTAAGTACTGTTGAAAAACTTTTTAGGACTAGAAAACTCCGTGCCTGGTGGAAACCAGGATTTTAAAGGTTTTAAAAACTAACTAAAAGTTTAAATTTAACAGATATACTCTGTTAAAATAACGGAGTTTTTAAAAAGAACGTCCCAGGGGAATACCCAGCGATCGGGACGAGAGATTAATTACGGGGCCGGTTCTGATACTGGTACCGTTTAAAATACGGTAGAAAGGTTTAAATGCTCCACAATTTTGGACAGGATATTTTAAAAGTCAGAAAGACTGTATTTTTAAAAAGAGTTAATAAAATTCGCGATATGGAGAAAGTACTCCATAATATAAAAGAGACTAGGGTCACAGTACCCAAACAGTTCCCCAAAAAGACCCTGAGGGGCTTAAATGTACTAAAGACCAGGGTCACAGTACCCAAACAGTTCCCCAAAAAAGACCCTGAGGGGCTTGAATATACAAAATATGGCTATGTGCCAAATTGAAAAATAAAAAACTCTGACCCTGGATAGGGTGGAGGAAGTCTCTTTGGATATAATTCCAAGTGGATCAGGGCTGCAAAAGACAGACCCTGCAAGTGGTGATGTGAATTATCAATACACACTACAAATAAAATAAAAATAAAAGTGAGGCCAGGTGTGCCTGAGATAGCAAAAGTTTTGCTATATCTAAAGGAAGTGGTGAGGCTATGGAAAAACCTAGCTACCTACATTATGTATATGGTATCTCACCAACTTCATGATTCTGTGATGATTGAAATATTAAAATTGCACAGCACAGGAAATTGTGCCTCATTGGAAGAGCCTACGGTTTATCCGTTAATATGGGCATTCATGACTCCAAATATGAGAGCGTCAAATAGTGAGGTTTAAAAATCCTCACAAATTACTCTGCTGCTATTATGGCTTTTGGGCAGATGAAAGGAAAACATAAAATAAAGACGCTATTGTGCAATTTTTTTCTATGAACTTTTGTATAAAATAAATGGCTATTTGGCCCATTTTTCACCCAAGGTTGCATACCTGTGTCGAGCAAGTGGTGTTTAAGCTCTTGGTTATCTGTTTGGAATAATCTGCCTAACTTATTGAAATTGGATGAAAAGCTAAAAATATTTTAGCTGCATGAAACCTTCGTCTTTGGACGAAAAGGTATTTTCGCCCAGAAGGGGATTTGATATTGGAAATAGAGGCAGAAATATGTCAAGGAAGTTTTATGGTATTGCACAACCAAATACTTACCCGAATTCAGGGGATAAGGAGACCACCACGCTCATATGCAGAGGAATTAAAGACGTGTTCCCTGCTTAAAGAAACTGCGGATTAATCTCCAGATAGAGGGAGATTACAAAAAGTTTATTAAGACTGGCTTACTATTATTTTTGATCAGTATATTACGAGCAGTTTCATTAACTACTATTACTTTTAAAAACAAGAGGTTAATCCTCCTGTACAGAATAAACCTGCTTATGTTTTCGTGTTTCTGCATTGAAAAAGCAGAGTTTTATGTCCACATTGCCTAATTATCTGGAAAAGGGGTAATGGAAAAGATTTTGAACACGAGCATAAATTTGTCTTTAATGTTAGAAGGCATTACAGATGATGGTTGCAGAAGTATTCTGGACCTTACAGGTCTAAATAAGTTTGTAGAATACAAACATGTTCAAATGGAGTCATGGAATACTGCAAAATATTTAATTCAGCAGGTTGTTATATGGCTAAAATTGATGAAAAGACGCCTATTATTCTGTACCTATGTATCAGGTTTCGGTGATACTTAAATTTTAATTGGTTGTGACAATTATGGCAGTTAAGCTTTGCCAAATAGACTGAGTTCAGCTTTTTACTCTTTACGAAACTGTTGAAACCAGTTTAGCCCAATTAGAGCACAAAATGCACATCATTATGGCTTATCTCAATGACATTCTGGTCATTAGTGATTATCAGGAGTCAGCTGAGGACTCAGTTTCAGTTACTAAAGCTTTGTGGTAAGCTAAGGTTCTTAATTATCTAATTAAGCCCAGCTGCAGCCAGCACAAACAATTTACTTTTGGGGTTTGTAATTAACTCAGTGACTATGTTAATACCTTTACCAACAGTTAAAGTCGATGATATTTTGGTAATTTGTCATTATCTCATTCAAAACCTTATCCTTCCATCCGAGAAATGGTGACAACCATTGGTGAACTGCTAGCAGCATTTTCCTGCATTAGAATTTGGTTCATTACATTTATTGATATCTTCGAAGGTACAAGATACAAGCTCTTAAAGAGAAGGCAGGCCATTTGACAGGCCTATGTAATTAACAAAAGAAGCTGTATTGGAATTTACAATGGTGGGTTAAAAAAGGAAAATGTCCCACAAACTGCTAAATAAATATTATGATTAAACAGCCTGAAATGGTTTTACATACAGATGCTAGTGCTCTCGGATGGGGGGCCACAGATTTATCCTCCAGTTGTGGAGGTAGATGGAAAACTGAAGAACAAGTGTTTCTCCAAGAGTATGGTATTAACTATTGGGAGTTATTGGGGGCCTTTTATGGGCTTAAAGCATATTGTTGTGCTAAACAAGGTCTGCATGTGTTAATACAATTACACAATAAAACAGCTGTGGTTTACATTAATCACATGGGGAGAGTTGGATCAGTATCATGTGATTGTCTGGTCAATGAGATATGGCAATGGTGTATTGGTCGGCAGATATGGATTGCAGTAAGCTATACTCCAGGTAAAGACAATGTGGTAGCAGATGAAAGGTCCAGGATTTTAAAGATAATACGAAATGGATGTTTAAGCCACCAATATTTAAGAATATTGTTCGACGATTTGGGTTGCCAGAAATTGATTTTGCATCCAGGCTTAATCATCATTTGCCTCATTATGTGTCTTGGGAACACGATCCGGACGCAGTTGCAGTAGATGCATTTTTATTACACTGGGGAAAAATGTTCTTTTATGCTTTTCCACCATTTGCTCTGATCCAGAGATGCTTGAAGAAAATAGAGCAAGATTCAGCTTCCGGATTGTTGGTAGGGCCAAATTGGCCAACTCAACCTTGGTTCCCAGTTATGCTGAATATGATTAAAGAACCGTATATGCAGATTCTTAACTGTAGTGATATCTTGACTAATCCAGTAACAAATGAAGATTATCCATTATATGCATATATGAATTTGTTAATCTGCAGGTTTTGACCAGACCACTACAGGAACTGGGATTGTCGGACCAAACTTGACAGTTATTGGCACATCATGACGAGATAGCACACAGAAACAATATATGACACATATTAAGAAATAGGAAGAATTTTGCACACAGTCAAAATTTTTCTGATGATTATGTGAATGTTACTCATGTTTTGGAATTCCTTGCCAATTTGCGCTTTGGCCAACATTTAAGTTACAGTGCCATTAACATTGCACGCAGTGCCTTGTCGTCCTATTTAGGACTTATGACTGGTGAAAAATCAATTGGGTCGCATCCATTAATATTACGATTCATGAAAGGAATTTTTTCACATGAATCCGCCAAAACCTAGATATACAGAGATTTGGGATGTGAGCATAGTACTTGCTCTACTTAGAGAATGGACGCCAATTGAAGGGTTGTCATTGGATAGGTTAACATTGAAATTGGTCATGTTAATGTCACTGGTCTCAGCCCAAAGAGTGCAAACTTTACAAATGTTGCGTTTAGACTGTATGCATGTGACTACAGATAACGTTGTATTCTATGTTTACGATCTGATCAAACAAAGTAGACCAGGGAGATCTGGAACAAAGGTAACCTTTCAAGCTTTTCATATTGAGCTTGCTTTGTGTGTGGTTAGACATTTGAACCAATGTATTAAAGTGACGGACACTTTTCGAGGAAACGAAAAGACATTGCTGCTTACGCACAAAAAGCCACACACAAAAGCTTCAGTTCAAACTATCTCAAAAATGGTTGAAACAGGTGTTGGTTTTAGCGGGAATAGACACTGATGTCTTCAAATCTCACTCCACCAGGGCGGCAGCTACGTCCGCGATGAAGGGGCGGGACGTACCTCTTGAGCATATTTTTAAAAATCGCAGGGTGGAGTAAAGAAGAAACTTTTTCAAAGTCCTACAACAAACCTGTTCACACTATGACAAGCTTTGGACACGCGGTGTTGGGAGCACTATAATCACCTGCTTTGTTTGCTATTAATTGCTATAATCAGTTGTGTAGTCACTGATATTTTTTGTCACTTATAATCATTTTTTTCCCTCAAATATAAGGAGGGTATTATATGGTTTTTCAGCCATTAAAAAACTTGATTGTGAAAAGATCTAACATTTGTGTGCTTTCTCATGTATGTGTTTACTTAGCCGGATTGTCGTACGGATTAATTCTACGACATAAAAAACACAGAAAGCTTTAAAACTCTTCACGTAGTCACTCACGTGACTCCGAAGTAAAATAGTAAAGATTAAACGAGAACTCACCTGTTCGAAGTTTGATCGTTATTTTACGAGGAGTTACGATGAGGGATTACGTGCCCTCCGCTCCCACCCTCGTAAAATAAATGATCAAATGGTGGTTCTAAGTCTTTTTATGAGCCTTACTATGTTACTCCGGCTTTGGTGTTCTGTGTTTTTCATGCCGCTGCTTTGAAGTATGCCGTTGACAGTGTGAGGCGGGTTCTTCACGTAATCCCTCATCGTAACTCCTCGTAAAATAACGATCAAACTTCGAACAGGTGAGTTCTCGTTTAATCTTACTATTATATATCCAAGCAGACCTCTCAACCATCGTGTCCACTTCTGTTTACTCTTTCTCCCAGTGCTCGTGATCCAATTCTGCTTAGTGTTACAGCAAAAAAATCTGCCTTTTATCATTCATCACATGGATTTATTTTTTGACAGAATGGAATAGCAGAGAGAGAGATAAGATACAGTAAACCATTGCAGCTTTAGCCTGCCATTTATTTAGAGAAATAACAATAGCAGGTATTTCACAGAAACTTTTGAAAATCAGTCTGAAGAAGGGTCCTGACCCAAACCGTCACCTATCTATTCCCTCCGTGCTTATATAGAACAGTACAGCACAAGAACAAGGAGGCCCACAGGAGCCGTTGGAGGAAGTGAAGGAGGGGGAGGTGCGACATCCGACCGGTAGGTTTAAAATCTAGCGCGGGGCTTGTGTTTCCAGAGGCCCACAGGAGCCGTTGGAGGAAGTGAAGGAGGGGGAGGAGCGACATCCGACCGGTAGGTTTAAAATCTAGCGCGGGGCTTGTGTTTCCAGAGGCCCACAGGAGCCGTTGGAGGAAGTGAAGGAGGGGGAGGAGCGACATCCGACCGGTAGGTTTAAAATCTAGCGCGGGGCTTGTGTTTCCAGAGGCTTACCGAAATCCATAACGTTCCATTTGGAGAAGTAGGTTTTTTTGAGGAAGCCGCTGATTGGTGGAAGAGGACCCGAGGAAGCAGCTGATTGGGTGCAACCCCGGGTTTACTATTTTACATTTCTGCCTTCTGGGAGTGAGGGATTCTGGGAGTTAGGGATTCAGTATTTAGTAGTAAAGTTTAAAGGATAAGTTTTTGTGTTTTTTTTAGTAATTTGGGAGTAAGGTATGGCAGTAGAGATTGGCCCCATGGTTTGTTCAGCCTGCAACATGTGGGAGATCAGGGAGATGGTCGGTGTCCCTGGTGACTACGTTTGCAGGAAGTGTGTGTCCAGCTGCAGCTCCTGGCAGATCGCATTGAACGATTGGAACTGCGGCTGGATTCATACTGGAGCATCCACGATGCGGAGAAAGTCGTGGATAGCACGTACAGTGAGTTGGTCACACCGCAGGCAAAAGGTAGGAGGACAAGAAGGGAACGGGTGGCCAATAGCCAGAAAAGCAGTAGGCAGGTAGTGCAGGAGTCCCCTGCGGTCATCTCCCTCCTAAACAGGTATACCATTTTGGATACTGTTGAGGGAGATGGCTCATCAGGGGAATGCAGCAGCAGCCAGGTTCATGGCACCATGGGTGGCTCTGCAGCACATGAGGGGGGAAAAAAGAGGGGAAGGGCAATAGTAATAGGGGATTCAATTGTCAGGGGAATAGATAGGCGTTTCTGCGGCCGCAAACGAGACTCCAGGATGGTATGTTGCCTCCCTGGTGCAAAGGTCAGGGATGTCACTGAACGGCTGCAGAACATTCTGGAGGGGGAGGGTGAACAGCCAGTTGTCGTGGTGCATGTTGGCACCAACGATATAGGTAAAAAAAGGGATGAGGTCCTACAAGGTGAATTTAGGGAGCTAGGAGATAAACTTAAAAGTAGGACCTCAAAGGTAGTAATCTCCGGATTACTACCAGTACCACGGGCCAGTCAGAGTAGAAATAGGAGGATAATGCAAATGAATACGTGGCTTGAAAAGTGGTGCAAGGGGGAGGGATTCAAATTTTTAGGGCACTGGGACCAGTTCTGGGGGAGGTGGGACCGGTACAAACAGGACGGTTTGCACCTGGAATGGAATGGAACCAATGTTCTTGGGGGAGTGTTTGCTAGTGCTGTCGGGGAGGATTTAAACTAATGTGGCAGGGGGATGGGTACAAGAGCAGAGAGGCAGGAGGGTGTAAAATGAGGGTAGAAGCATTAGCTGGCAAGGTGAAAGGTAAAAGTGGCAGGCAGACAAAAACCAGGGCTAAAATCAAAAAGGGCCACTTTTCAGCAAAATTGTATAAGGGGTAAATGCGTTGTAAAGACAAGCCTGAAGGCTTTGTGTCTCAATGCAAGGAGTATTCGTAATAAGGTGGACGAGTTGAACGTGCAGATAGATATTAATGATTATGATATAGTTGGGATCACGGAGACATGGCTCCAGGGTGACGTAGGCTGGGAGCTGAACATCCAGGGATATTCAATATTCAGGAGGGATAGAGAGAAAGGAAAAGGAGGTGGAGTAGCGTTGCTGGTTAGAGAGGAGATTAAAGCAATGGAAAGGAAGGACATTAGCTTGGAGGATGTGGAATCGGTATGGGTAGAGCTACAAAACACTAAGGGGCAGAAAACGCTGGTGGGTGTTGTGTACAGGCCACCTAACAGTAGCAGAGAAGTTGGGGATGGTATCAAACAGGAAATTAGAAATGCGTGCGACAAAGGCAAAACAGTTATAATGGGTGACTTCAATCTACATATAGATTGGGTTAATCAAATTGGCAGGGGTGCTGAGGAAGAGGATTTTTTGGAATGTATGCGGGATAGTTATCTAAATCAACATGTAGAGGAACCAACGAGAGAGCAGGCTATTTTAGACTGGGTTTTGAGTAATGAGGAAGGGGTAATTAGCCGTCTTGTTGTACGTGCCCCCTTGGGCAAGAGTGACCATAATATGGTTGAGTTCTCCATTAGGATGGAGAGTGACATTGTTAATTCAGAAACAATGGTTCTGAACTTAAAGAAAGGTAACTTTGAGGGTATGAGACGTGAATTGGCCAAGATTGACTGGCAATTAATTCTAAAAGGGTTGACGGTGGATATACAATGGAAGACATTTAAAGACTGCATGGATGAACTACAAAAATTGTTCATCCCAGTTTGGCAAAAGAATAAATCGGGGAAGGTAGTGCATCCGTGGATAACAAGGGAAATCAGGGATAGTATCAAAGCAAAGGATGATGCGTACAAAGTAGCCAGAAAAAGCAGCATACCAGAGGACTGGGAGAAATTCAGGGACCAGCAGAGGAGGACAAAGGGCTTAATTAGGAAAGGAAAAATAGATTATGAAAGAAAACTGGCAGGGAACATAAAAACTGACTGCAAAAGTTTTTATAGATATGTGAAGAGAAAGAGGTTAGTTAAAACAAATGTAGGTCCCTTGCAGTCAGAAACAGGTGAGTTGATCATGGGGAACAAGGATATGGCGGACCAATTGAATAACTACTTTGGTTCCGTCTTCACTAAGGAAGACATAAATAATCTGCCTGAAATAGCAGGGGACTGTGGGTCAAAGGAGGAATTGAGTGAAATCCAGGTCAGTCGGGAAGTGGTGTTGGGTAAATTGAATAGATTAAAGGCCGATAAATCCCCAGGGCCAGATAGGCTGCATCCCAGAGTACTTAAGGAAGTAGCTCAGGAAATAGTGGATGCATTAGTGATAATCTTTCAAAACTCTTTAGATTCTGGAGTAGTTCCTGAGGATTGGCGGGTAGCAAATGTAACCCCTCTTTTTAAGAAGGGAGGGAGAGAGAAAACGGGGAATTACAGACCAGTTAGTCTAACATCGGTAGTGGGGAAACTGCTAGAGTCAGTTATTAAAGATGGGATAGCAGCACATTTGGAAAGTGGTGAAATCATTGGACAAAGTCAGCATGGATTTACAAAAGGTAAATCATGTCTGACGAATCTTGTGGAATTTTTCGAGGATGTAACTAGTAGCGTGGATAAGGGAGAACCAGTGGATGTGGTATATCTGGACTTCCAGAAGGCTTTCGACAAGGTCCCACATAAGAGATTAGTATACAAACTTAAAGCATACGGTATTAGGGGTCAGTATTGATGTGGATAGAGAACTGGCTGGCAAACAGGAAGCAAAGAGTAGGAGTAAACGGGTCCTTTTCACAATGGCAGGCAGTAACTAGTGGGGTACCGCAGGGCTCAGTGCTGGGACCCCAGCTATTTACAATATATATTAATGATCTGGATGAGGGAATTGAAGGCAATATCTCTAAGTTTGCGGATGACACTAAGCTGGGGGGCAGTGTTCGCTGTGAGGAGGATGCTAGGAGACTGCAAGGTGACTTGGATAGGCTGGGTGAGTGGGCAAATGTTTGGCAGATGCAGTATAATGTGGATAAATGTGAGGTTATCCACTTTGGTGGCAAAAACAGGAAAGCAGACTATTATTTAAATGGTGGCCGATTAGGAAAAGGGGAGATGCAGCGAGACCTGGGTGTCATGGTACACCAGTCATTGAAAGTAGGCATGCAGGTGCAGCAGGCAGTGAAAAAAGCGAATGGTATGTTAGCTTTCATAGCAAAAGGATTTGAGTACAGGAGCAGGGAGGTTCTACTTCAGTTTGTACAGGGTCTTGGTGAGACCACACCTGGAGTATTGCGTGCAGTTTTGGTCTCCAAATCTGAGGAAGGACATTATTGCCATAGAGGGAGTGCAGAGAAGGTTCACCAGACTGATTCCTGGGATGTCAGGACTGTCTTATGAAGAAAGACTGGATAGACTCGGTTTTTATACTCTCTGGAATTTAGGAGATTAAGAGGGGATCTTATAGAAACTTACAAAATTCTTAAGGGGTTGGACAGGCTAGATGCAGGAAGATTGTTCCCGATGTTGGGGAAGTCCAGGACAAGGGGTCACTGCTTAAGGATAAGGGGGAAAATCCTTTAAGACCGAGATGAGAAAAGACTTTCTTCACACAGAGAGTGGTGAGTCTCTGGAACTCTCTGCCACAGAGGGTAGTTGAGGCCAGTTCATTGGCTATATTTAAGAGTGAGTTGGATGTGGCCCTTGTGGCTAAGGGGATCAGAGGGTATGGAGAGAAGGCAGGTACGGGATACTGAGTTGGATGATCAGCCATGATCATATTGAATGGCGGTGCAGGCTCGAAGGGCTGAATGGCCTACTCCTGCACCTAATTTATATGTTTCTAAGAACAGGCCCCTCTCATCTCAAAGCTATACTGCCTGACCCGCTGAGTTACTCCAGCACTTTGATTTTGTTCAAGATTCCTGGATCTGCAGTTCCTTGTGTCTTCATTCCACAGAAAATTAACAACAACAAAATGACGATATATCAAACTGATTAAAAGATTCTTCGCAATTTTACTTGATATTCAATATAGTGTAGTTTAATTTTGATTTGATCCAAAACATTTTTTTTCCTTCTCCCCTCTTCTTTTATGTTTCATGATTATTTTATTTCCCTTTCCAAAAATACTTTGTCTCCTGACATAGATTTTCCAATCGCTGCTGAATAAATGCGGCATTTTACTCATCCAAACCTTTCTAACTGTATTTGAGCATTATTTACCACATCGACTATGCTTGTAAAGCTCCTGCACGCTAGTACCAATGTGTACACAAACACACATAGCTGCAGACTTGATAACTATGGGGGGCTCAATTATTTCCTCTCCTTGTGTAGCTAAATGCACCATGGGGGCTGAGATCCACCAATTTAATTAAGATTAATCTAGACACATAATTATTTGTAGCATTAAGACTCAGAACTTGTGAGCAAGATAATTATGATGCATGAGAGAATATTAATGGTGTATAGCATGACTACTCAGATCAGCCTTTAACAATGCCGTTAAATTATAAAAAAGGATAATTCAGATAAATGTGGTCTGTTTTCCCCGAAAAAAAAAAACTTTATAAAGCGTGGACATTAGTAATGATCTTAAGAGAATGATACCAGCAATCCCGCATAAACCAGAAACATAGAAATTATATAAAGCTGTATATATAATTTGATCATTAAAATTGTGTGAAGGGTTTTTGCAAATAGGTGCAAATGAATGGATGATGAGACAGAAAAGGGACAATTAGAAAGCTTGGTCAAAATAGCTTTGTCTCCGGCTTCAGATAGTGCACATAAATATTGGGTTAGATTATGCTTGTCTCCTTCTAATGGATCCCCAGAGAATTGTTGGCTGTCTTCTCCTCACTAATCAGCTTGTCTCTGAAACAAATGTCTGTGTTTTAAAGCACAGAAGTTGGAGAGGGGTTGTAGCTGGGAGTCATGTACATGAGACCTCCTGTTCGCCACCAAATCCAGGAACAGAGCTCGGGGGCAGAACACATTTCCCATCTGCAACCATCACTAACCTCCCCTCCCCCCACCCTCTCATCCTTCTAAACTCCAGCAAAGTACAGGTGCAGGGCCATCAAGTGGTCATCATACGTTAACCCAATCATCCCTGGGATAATTCTCATAATACTCCTCAGGGCCCACTCCGATGGTAACACATTCCACCTCAGATATAGTGCACAAAACCGGTCTAAAGTTTCCCCTTTCTCGTCACTCCCTTCTTGAACAGCATAATACCATTTCCAATATTCCAGTCCTCTGGGACCACTCCAGTGATTCTTGAATTACCTTTATTTTTCATTTTGAAAACTCTTAACAGATTCATGAAAAATTGGGGCTTTCAAATTATTCAAGTCCATTGGAATGGTTAATAAAACATTTCTGAATTGTTCAAAGGCTTTAACAGTGAAGAACTGTTAATAGATCTTCAGGGCTGTCTAGGGATAGAGTCTCAGAAGCTTGAGGCTTACCTGACACTCACAGCCTACCTATATTCTAGAGTAAAAAAGATGAATTCAACCAGCCTTCTTCTTTCAAATCAGATTAACTTTAGTAGGTGGTTTTTGACAATGCTTTTGGACAATTCTGTCCATGATTACTTGATAAATCTGTGCAATTTAGGACTGCAAGACCTAACCAAGTAACTATGATTATATTCAATGAAATCCTCTTCATTCGAATCAGATTAGCTTGAGCAGATAGTTTTGGGCAATGTTTTAGTACAATTCAGTCCACGAATACATGATAAACCAGTGCAATATAGGACTGCACAACCGAACCAAGTAACTATTTACGATTTTATTCAATGAAATGAAGACTTCATAACTCTAACATCACAGTGAAATATCCTTCCACTAATAACCTGGTTTGTCCATTAATAAGGTACAATTCTTATAAAATGTCTCCACTGCTGTAACCCTAACCTAGAAAGTCTCAAAAATGATTGAATCAGGTGGTGTGATATATATTAAGTGGAAAGTTGGGAGATAATTTTGAAAAATATATAGAAATATGTATTCTGTGGTGGAAGATAAAGGGTAAATGAGCAGGATTGTACCCATTATTCCAGTGATAATGTGTTCTAAATTTAATAGGAAAATGTCAAAGTGAATGCCCTCAATGTGGGCTTCAATCAAGCCACTACAGCAGTGATAAAATTATGTTATTTCCAAAAAAAAGGTTACAAGGAAAACCTGTCCCATCTCAAGTCCGATTGCCTTTCCCTGTAATTACAACTTTTGCCTTAAGGGATCCATTCTTACAAAGTGAGAAGGAAAATTCTATTATATTTAATCGGTTTCCAACATCTTCGCATGTTGAATTATTCATAGTGGAATATTGGAATGGGATGCTTCTTTTCTCTCTCCCTCTTCCTGTTTCCTGTTTGAATGTGCAGGCAGAAAGTTGATGTGAAAAGTCAAGGAACAGTGATTGTTGTGCTTAATTTTACTTCGGAGTCATGTGAGTGACTACGTGAAGAACTCCGTACAGCCGTTCGTGCATCATTGCGTCAGTCGCCTTCGTGCAGACGACTGTGGAGCAGCGCAGCTCCTCCAACAGTAAGCCTAAACTTCAGGTAAGTGCTATTCCTTACCTGTTGTAGGTCGCTTGCAGGAACCTCCGAGGTTTTTGCGGGATGTTCACGAGGCCGACGAGGGAACCAGCCTAGGGCTTTTGGGAAAACCTTGGTCCGACCGCGGAAGCGGAGAGTTGGGAATGTCGGATTCGCGATCGGAGTCACTGATAACGCGGTCAGTGACTCCACACGTTGGGTTCCTGGGGAAGGGATACCCAAGAATAGTGCGGTTCCAGACCACAGTAGTCCCTAGGGTATGGGGCTAAACTGACCTGAACGGTCAGCCTGGGTTCCCGGTGGAGGGGAAACCCAAGTATATGCGGTTTTAGATCGCAGTAGTACCCAGGACATGGGGTTAAACTCACATATGTATATATATTTATATTGATTCCTGGAGAGAGGGAATTCACCTATGGGGTTCCTAACCACAGTAATCCCTAGTATATGGGGACAACAGACAAAAATAATCAGTACAATTAGGAATGATGTTGGGAGGTTTCCTCTCTGGAAATGAACTTAGAGACACTCCTTCAGCAGGAGTTGGGTCAGTGTGGCTTAATGTGAGAGCCGTGTGAGCAGTAAAGTTTATGCCAGCAGCACCTTTGGGAAGGGCTGCTTCATGGGGATGCCAGGTTATGGCAGTGCCAGCCTATGGGAAAGGTTGTGCCAGCAGTACCTTTGTTCAGGACTGCTCATGGGGATGCCAAGCTATGGCAGGCTAGCCTATTGGATAGGCTGTGCCATCAGTACCTTTGCTCAGGACTGCTCATGGGGATGCCAAGCTATGGCAGGCTAGCCTATTGGAGAGGTTATGCCAGCAGCTCCTTTGCTCAGGGCTGCTTCATGAGAACGCCAAATCAATGAAAAATACTGGCCTATGGGAAAGGCCGCGCCAGCAACACATTTGTTCAGGGCTGCTTCATGGGCACCAGCGGTACCTTGTTCAGGGCTGCTTTATGGGAATAGCTGTTTAGTAGGGTATTCCCACTTACAGTGATCATGGGGGATGAGGAGGCATTGTTAGGATAAGGCAATATAACAGAATGATGACAAAAAAGCATTCAAAGAGAACTGTTCACAGTTCAAAAACACTGGTTAAGTATGTGCTAAAATCCACTGTTAAGCCTCAAACTATATTTGAGAAATTGGGCTCCTCTATCCAGTTAGATTAAGTTTCTATCAAATAGACTTGTAGGACATTGGGATTCACTTTTAGGTATTCAATTGGCCGTGATGCCAGCCTGGGCAACAAATTGCAGTCAATAGACTCTGGTAACAGTTTTATTGTTATAAAACAGCTTTGTCTAGTCGTTAGATTAATTGTTAATAGTATAGATGCGATTCATCTGTGCAAGTAGGACAACTGTTATCTTGTTAAATGGTTAACTATTAAGTGCCATATAGGTCATTGTTAACACACCTTGTTTCACCAGCTGAAATTAATAAAGTCATAATGATGGACAAACAGTATTCATTACTGCTCCAGCAGTTGTTAAGTAAATCTTTAATTATATTGCCAAATGGTGCTAATGGCAATAAATGGGCAATTGTGTCAGCAGTGCTTTTTAGCAGGCCTGCTTAATGTCTCCCTGATGTAGGAAGAGAGCATGCTGCATCACTATTAGTCTGACGCTGGGGCCACGGCAAAGTCGGCGTATTGCTGAAGCTGCGCCAGCAACACCTTGTAATAGGGCTGCTTAATGGCTCCCTCATGTAAGAGGAGAGCATCTGGGATCGGTAGAGACTAATGCCAGGTCTGAGGGTATAGCCAAAGAGCATGCCCAAGGGATACAGGACATGTGCCAGAGGTCTATGCCTGGCAAGAAAGTTACCATCCCAAACACATATGCAGTGAACACCACTCCCAGGGGGACAATACAGTTGGCTGCTGAATTTTCTATTCAGGTAAGACCTTTCCATAGGTGAAACCTGGAGGACAAAGCGCAAGCTATTGGAACGAGCAAGGTTTCATAGTTTCAGCGACAATGCACCCCACGTCTTTATTGGCAGTAAGTGGTTCACTGAAGTTGGTGGCAGCATGAAGGCTGGCCAGAGGTTCCATGCACTGTACCTGCGCTACTCTACAATTAAGGGACCACTTACAGCTTGGTAAGGTGTACACTTAGAATCATAGAAAATAGGTGCAGGAGTAGGCCATTCGGCCCTTCGAGCCTGCACCGCCATGCAATATGATCATGGCTGATCATCCAACTCGGTATCCTGTACCTGCCTTCTCTCCATACCCCCTGATCCCTTTAGCCACAAGGGCCACATCTTGCTCCCTCTTAAATATAGCCAATGAACTGGCCTCAACTACCTTCTGGGGCAGAGAATTCCACAGACACACCACTCTCTGTGTGAAAAAAGATCCTCCCATCTCGGTCCTAAAAGACTTCCCCTTATCCTTAAACTGTGACCCCTTGTTCTGGAGTTCCCCAACGTCGGGAACAATCTTCCTGCATCTAGCCTGTCCAACCCCTTAAAAATTTTGTAAGTCTCTATAAGATCCCCCCTCAATCTCCTAAATTCCAGTGAGTACAAGCCGAGTCTATCCAGTCTTTCTTCATATGGAAGTCCTGCCATCCCAGGAATCAGTCTGGTGAACCTTCTCTGCACTCCCTCTATGGCAAGAATGTATTTCCTCAGATTAGGAGACCAAAACTATATGCAAAACTCCAGGTGTGTCCTCACCAAGACCCTGTACAACTGCAGTAGAACCTCCCTGCTCTTGTACTCAAATCCTTTTGCTATGAATGCCAACATACCATTCGCTTTCTTCACAGCCTGCTGCACCTGCATGCCTACTTTCAATGACTGGTGTACCATGACACCCAGGTCTTGTTGCATCTCTCAGTTATACATTAGAAATGATTGAGACATTATCAGCTACTTTGAGGGGTCTAATCATGTAAAATGGACTATACTAGCTTTTCAAGCTGGTTAGAATTTGGCAGGTTCAGTAGAAGGACCAAGATTGTCTTGCAAGACTGGCTCAGAAATCGTGCCACAGTTGCTATTTACGGTAGATACCAAGTTGCAAATATCATCTCGAGTTTGGAGGTGGAGCAAACTTGTATGACTTGCCAAAATTTCTGTTATTGGTATCAACTATCTATAGACCCTACGGGCATTGTATGGGTTAAAGAGTGATTGGACAAATATGCATATTGTCATGCTCAGGTTCAGGTTGATACATTATGATGATGGTATATGTGTTAGTCACGAAGGTGCAATCAGTTAAAGACTCCTGGTGTGGTTACATAATCTTGTTGCCACAGGAGAATCATCAAGTATAGGTTAATGGCAACACGGAATTTGTGTTGAATCACACTGTATTATGGTTAATCCATTTAACATGAAATAAACATGAAACCAATATATATATATTGGTTTCATGTTTATTTCACTGGTTGCAAAATATGTGGCATAACAGTGGCGAAAGATACATTCTCGCTAAAAGGAGAAGGAAGGTCTTTTATGGCTCCCTCCATTTTGCTTCATCAATCGAGGTTTGCAATAAAGTCAATAAGAGGCCGCTTAAGGTTCCTATTGTGTGATTATGCAAATTAATTCCCGATTTGTCGCGAATAATAATATAACCTTATTTGGTTATTTTAAACGTAATTTACTGGTTCAGCCTGAGGCTTGGGAAATCAGTTGTTGCATGATAAACTCAAATTATGTTCTGCAGGTTTAATAAACTGCGCTAAGGTTTGGGTTGTTACATCTATCCTTCTATGTGTTCAAAGTGCTTGTATAGCACCACATTTTCCAGGAGATGAAAGAGCTTGTTTATGCTGATGTTTCGCCTAATGCTTTTTGGTCACCTAATTATAGGAAGGATGTCAACAAAATAGAGAGAGAGTACAGAGGAGATTTACTAGAATGTTGCCAGGGTTCCAGCAACTATGTTACAGAGAAAGGTTGAACAAGTTAGGTCTTTATTCTTTGGAGCGCAGGTTAAGGGGGGACTTGATTGAGGTCTTTAAAATGATGAAAGGGATAGACAGAGTTGACGTGGATACGTTTTTCCCATTGAGGGTAGGGAAGATTCAAACAAGAGGGCATGACATGAGAATTAAGGGACAGAAGTTTAGGGGTAACGTGAGGGGGAACCTCTTTACTCAGAGGGTGGTGGCTGTGTGGAATGAGCTTCCAGCAGAAGTGGTGAAGGCAGGATCGATTTTAACATTTAAAAGTAAAGTGGATAGGTATATGGACGTGAAGGGATTGGAGGGGTATGGTCTGAGTGCAGGTATATGGGACTAGGGGAAAACAAATTGTCGGCATGGACTGGAAGGGCCGAGAGGGCCTGTTTCCGTGCTGTAATTGTTATATGGTTATATGGTTATATGTTCCATCGAAAATGGTATAAATTACTTGGGAAGTAAGTTTACAATGTATACACCGATGCTCATTAAATGCCAGACATACTTTGGTACAAGTTAAAGTAATACATAGATTACACTACTCAAATGAAATTAAATAGAATTTTTCCTAACATTTCTTCTATTTGCGATAAATGTCAGAATTTAGAAGCCAACTTAACGCATAGTTTTGTAACATGCATAAAACTTAATAGTTATTGGGCTGATATTTTTGGAATAATCTCTGAGGTTCTTAAAACTAAATTGGATCCTGATCTAAAGTTAATAATATTAGGATTCCCTGATTCAAGCTTAATATTAACAGTAAGTCAAAGAAATTTTCTTGATTACTGTTTGATAATTCGAAAAAAATTAATCTTAAAATTCTAGAAGGGAACATTATCCCCCACAATCCAAATGTGGACTGTGGAAATGTCGAAGACGTTGCATTTGGAGAGAATTAGGTTTGTCCTAATGGACAAATATGAACTTTTTGAATAAATATGGTCTCCATTCATTGATTACTTAAAGGGGTAGCTGAGCTCAGCACTGTAATTCAATAAGTACCCTGGTGTAGGATTAGATGAAAAAAGTATTGGGATCTGTATACATGTCTCAATAGATATTGTTATATGAAACTGTTCCATTCAATGTAAAGATTCCTTTTTTAAATTTTTTTATTATATAATTGTTTTTATTTTTTTTATTTTTCTTGTTTATCTTTATTCTTTTTATTTTTTATTTTTTATTATATAATCATTATTATTTAATCACAACGTCTTGATTATTGATTTATACTTTTTTTTCACTCCCTTACCTTCCCAAACAAAAATCAAAAATAGTAGCAGGTATAATTACCCTGTAATATCTGTACAACATTTGTGATAAGTCTGATTTGTATTTGAAGTGCTGTTGTACCTTAGATAATATGCAATGCTTCTAATAAAAATATTAAACAAAAAAGAAAGAAAATGGTATAAATTGCTAATGTTTGGAGTTCATGTTAAATGATCGTTTGTTAATTATGGAGTTATACGGCCATTAATTGGGTCAATGAGCTTCTCATTGAGTTGGCTGTAGCAAACAAGACTTGCTCTGTCGGGTCCACACCGGATATCAAGTGGTAGGCTATCTTCAACATAGATCCCAGGACAAGTACAATGCCATATGCAATGTTGACATTTGTGAACACTATTTCACCAGGAGGCTCCAGCTATATCCTTAAATTTGGCTGGAGTTTATTAGGTTGTTATCCTTCTGGCACTGGTTTAATGCAGCAGGTTCAGTCGCTACATAATTGTGATGGTACAGGATGACTACGTCTGTAAATTATAATATTATGTTATAAATAATTGAGCAGACCAGAAGGGGGTCAGGTCTTAAAATAGTCACATGCATGCCAGGGGACATTTGATAAGGTAAGCACACATATATACAACAATATTTGAAGGTCATGAAGAGCCTTGGAGTTCTGGACTAGCAATGTTGTTAGTCACAAAAGATTTGGGAGAACGTATTTGTTCAGGCCATTCCAGATGATAAAAACGGAGTTGTGTTATGTAGGAATGGATTCTGATTCCAGATCTCATTCCACCAGGGCTGCTACAACATCAGCAGCAAGGGTATTTATGTTCCGCTGGGTCACATTGTTACGGCTGCAGCATGGTCCAATGAAAGAATCTCCAAATATCTGTAATGACCATTGCTGAACCAGGGGTATTTGTTAACTCTATTTATGTTCTGGTTATATTTTCCATCTGGGGGAGAGATGGAAATATTATTGTTTCATTTAAACAGCATCAGCATGTTTTACATCCATGTCATGACTGTATGCATTATGAATAGAAACATAAGAAACATAGAAATTAGGTGCAGGAGTAGGCCATTCAGCCCTTCGAGCCTGCACCGCCATTCAATATGATCATGGCTGATCATCCAACTCAGTATCCCGTACCTGCCTTCTCTCCATACCCTCTGATCCCCTTAGCCACAAGGCCACATCCAACTCACTCTTAAATATAGCCAATGAACTGGCCTCAACACCCTCTGTGGCAGAGAGTTCCAGAGACTCACCACTCTCTGTGTGAAAGAAAGTCTTTCTCATCTCGGTCTTAAAGGATGTCCCCTTATCCTTAAGCTGTGACCCCTTGTCCTGGACTTCCCCAACATCGGGAACAATCTTCCTGCATCTAGCCTGTCCAACCCCTTAAGAATTTTGTAAGTTTCTATAAGATCCCTCTTAATCTCCTAAATTCCAGAGAGTATAAACCGAGTCTATCCAGTCTTTCTTCATAAGACAGTCCTGACATCCCAGGAATACCTTCTCTGCACTCCCTCTATGGCAATAATGTCCTTTCAGATTTGGAGACCAAAACTGCACGCAATACTCCAGGTGTGGTCTCACAAGACCCTGTACAACTGAAGTAGAACCTCCCTGCTCCTGTACTCAAATCCTTTTGCTATGAAAGCTAACATACCATTCGCTTTTTTCACTGCCTGCTGCACCTGCATGCCTACTTTCAATGACTGGTGTACCATGACACCCAGGTCTCGCTGCATCTCCCCTTTTCCCAATCGGCCACCATTTGTTTTCCCTTCATTTGTCATTGAAGCAGCTGTGGTTGTGCATACGCGTTTCACACAGCATGAAATCACAGAGCTTTGAAGTCTTCATGTAGTCACTCACGTGACTCCGAAGTAAAATAGTAAGAACTTACCTGTTTGAAGTTTGATCTTTATTTCATGAGCAGTTAAGATGAGGGACTACGTGCCCTCCACTCCCAACCCTCATGAATGTCATCTGGTAGTTCTAGTCTTTTGTTCTTACTATTACACTTCAGTCATTATTAGCTGTGATTTCACACCATTGCTTTGAAGATAGACGCAAGAACGGCTGTACAGAGCTCTTCACGTAGTCCCTCATCTTACCTCCTCATAAAAGAAAGATCAAACTTCAAGCTGGTAAATTCTCATTTAATCTTACTATTTTGTTGTAGAATTTCATATATCTGGAATTGAATGGGATGTGTCCACTATTGCATTTGGTGCACAAAGGATTTCTGTATAAGGATTTCTATATAAATATCAAACTATATTGCAAAAGTATTCATACCCCTTGAACTTTTCCACATTTTGTCACGTTACAACCACAAATGTAAATGTATTTTATTGGGATTTTGTGTGATAGACCAACACAAAATGGCGCATAATTGTGAAGTGGAAGGAAAATGACTCATGGTTTCCAAATTTTTTTACAAATAAAAAACAGAAAAGTGTGGCGTGCAAAGGTATTCAGCCCCCTTTACTCTGATACGCCTAAATAAAATCTAGTGCAACCAATTGCCTTCAGAAGTCACCTAATTAGTAAATAGAGTCCACTTGTGTGTAATCTAATCTCAGTATGAATACAGCTGTTCTGTGAAGGCCTCAGAGATTTGTTAGAGAACATTAGTGAACAAACAACATCACGAAGCCCAAGGAACACACCAGACAGGTCAGGGATAAAGCTGTGGAGAAGTTTAAAGCAGGGTTAGGGTATAAATCTGACTGAGCTTGAGCTATTTTGCAAAGATGAATGGGCAAAAATGTCAGTCTCTAGATGTGCAAAGCTGGTAGAGACATACCCCAAAAGACTTGCAGCTGTAATTGCAGCGAAAGGTGGTTCTACAAAGTATTGACTCAGGGGGGCTGAATACTTTTGCACGCCACACTTTTCAGTTTTTTATTTGTAATAAAATCTGGAAACCATGTATCATTTTCCTTCACAATTATGCACCACTTTGTGTTGGTATATCACATAAAATCGCAATAAAATACATTTATGTTTGTGGTTGTAACGGGACAAAATGTGGAAAAGTTCAAGGGGTATGAATACTTTTGCAAGCCACTGTATGTAAGAAAGAACTGCAGATGCTGGCTTAAACTGAAGATAGACACAAAATGCTGGAGTAACAGCGGGACAGTGGATAATACGTATATTATCATTACTTTTTGGCATATCTTTCATTCATTTGTTCTATATCTCTACATCTATACATAACTAAAACTCTGATCTTGTGCTCTCTGGTTTGCGTGGTCTTTCTAGTTGCGCAAAAACGGTACATGAAAGCGCTGCGATTTTTCACCAGGTTACTCGGCGTTCACCTGTGCTGCGAGTGTAATACGTTTTGTTCCAATCGGTGGTATATTATAAAAGTTATCGAGGTTTAAAAATCTTAAAAGTCGTGTGTGTGAATATTCCTTCAGTCAGCCCATGCAGATTGGTCTCTTCTGTCAGTCACGGCCAGGATGGTGATGCCCCTTCCTGCCCAACTGGCGGTGGCCTGTCCCGCCTCACTCACAAACTCTTCTCTTTCCTCCTCACAGTAACATGTCTATCGTATCCCCCAACAGTGGTAGCGGCCGCGGAGGGGTTCAGTGGAGGCTCAATGGAGGACCTCGTCCCGTCTCTCCCTCCCTCATCACTCACCCCTCTCCCCCGCCCACCCTCTGCAGCAATGGCTGTCCCATTTAACCGTTCCCCCGGGTCGTTCTCCGCCGTCACCGTTGCGGTAACTACCCTCACGGCCTTCTCGGAGGAGATCTTCTCCACCACCTCATCGAAGCTCACGGTGCCCACCGTGACAAACACCGACGGCATCAATCCCCGCCTCCCCCCCCCCCCCCCCCACCACGGCCCGGTGGCAGCAGCAGGCAGGTGGGTGGGCAGGGCAGGGACAGGCCGAGCGGCAGCAGCGGGTGGACAGGCAGGGTGGGGACGGGCTGAGCAGGAGTGGGCAGAGGGAGGGAGGGAGGGAGTGTCGGATTGCAGGGTGGCTGAGCAGTTTGCGCAGAGTTTGAGTAACTCACACACACGCACACGATGCAAATTGGTCCAATCGTCAAGTCAACAGGATCTAAACCAGAGCTACCAATGAATGACTTGTGGAGGAAGGAACTGCAGATTTTGTTTTTTATGGATGGAGGGAGGGGACTGAGGGTAAAGGAAAAGAGAGGGAGGGAGAGGTGAGTGAGGGATTGGGGGGGGGGGTAGGAGGAGAGGGGAAATATCCTGGGGAGGGTGGGGGATTGAGGGAGAGGAAGGGGTGGGGGGGGGGGGGAAGTGCGGTAGGTGAGTAGAGTGAGGGAGGAGGGGGAATAGAGGGAGAGGAGGGGGAGAGTATTTGAGGTAGGGAGTGGGGAATAGAAGGGGAGGAAGGCAGTGGGGGATAGGTGGAATGGGGGATAGAGGGATAAGAGGGGCGTGGGGAGAGGCGTTATGGAGGGTGGGAGGGAGTGACTGAGGGTAGGGCAAAGGAGAGGGAAATGTGAGGGATGGAATGGGGGAGGTGAGGAGGAGAGGGGAAAGAAGAGGGAGGGTGAAGAGGAAGGGGAGGGAGTGCTGGGGGATGAGGAGCAATGAGCCATGCCTGTGCAGTTGGGGGCTATGCGTGAGTGGTGGAATATTGCATTGGGGGGACGGGTTGCATTGGGTGAACAGGTGAGTGGTTAAATATTGCGTTGGGGAATGGGTTGCATTGGGGGACCAGGCCTCCTATGTGACAGGGATCCAACGGGTCCCACTTAGTCTAGCTACCATCTATATCTCTCATTTCCCTTTCCCCTGTCTCTAGTCTGAATAAGGGTTTCGACCCAAACATCACCCATTCCATCTCTCCAGAGATGCTGCCTTTCCAGCTGAGTTACTCCAGCATTTTGTGTGTATATATATATTTTGTGTGGATATATTTATATATATATGTAACATATAACATGCATATAATAACACTCTGACTCCCTGTGCAAACCTGATGTTAACATTACTGAAGTAAACTTTATCTCCTCAAGTGAAAGTGACTGGTAGATTAACCTTGAAATTGAATCATAACCTGAGATTCAAACCAGTCACAGGAAAGATAAATCAGATGCAGATTAAATTATCTTGCAATTTTGCTGGTAAGTGTGTGATCATAACCACTTTTGACACCATCAGACATGCATGGCAGCAACATACATTTTACAACCTCACTATAACCACTTTAATTGCCTAATTACTCCATCTGGGATATTTGGAGAAAAACTACAAAATAAACAGGCTTTTTTTATTCAAGACTTAACTAAATTAGATTCACCTACTAATGTGAAATAAAATAAGACACATACAGCATGTGATTATTGTTGTTGAGATTCAGCAGAGGAAGATCAAGACACTGTTATTAATCGTAAATCAAATGAACCAAACAGAACTGAATTCAGAGCCTTGGGCAAACCTTATTTGCTGTTCAAAGTGGTCACTAACCACAAGGCGGTGGAGGCTGGTTCTCTGGATACTTTTAAGAGAGAGCTAGATAGGGCTCTTAAAGATAGTGCAGGCAGGGGATATGGGGAGAAGGCCGGAACGGGGTACTGATTGTGGATGATCAGCCGTGAACATATTGAATGGTGATGCTGGCTCGAAGGGCTGAATGGCCTTCTCCTGCACCAAATGTCTATTGTCTAGACAATAGCCAATAGACAATTGTCTAACATACCGTTATCAATTGAGAAGTTGCTTGCTTAATAGCTATTTCATCACCATCATTGAACTGTGTGAGAGGCCTCCATTGCCAACACCATCTAACTTTATTTATACCAATGATGTTTAAGTTTCCTGTCAGCTGTTATGAGTCAAGATTACATCTGAAGCAATGGTAAACCAAAGATCAACAATCACAGCATCTGCTACATTAAGAAATTGCAATTGCAGGCCAAAAAAAGGAAAACGCTGGAAAAACTCAGTTAGTCAGGCCGCATCTGTAGAGAGAGAGAGAGAGAGAGAGAGAGAGAGAAAAAAACAGAGTTAATGTTACAGGTTAAAAAAAAGTTTCTTGGTTTCGAAAAAGGTTTTTGACCTGAAATGGTTAATTGCTTGTTTTTCCATAGATAAAAGAATTTCCAGGATTTCCGTTTTTTTATTTCAGATTTCTAGTGTATTTGATTTCAATTATGGCATCACTAATTATGATGCATTCTGATTTTCAATAAACCAAACAATAATCTATAAAATCACTTTCATAATCCTGAATCCTCGCACAATTCCACCCCACTATATTTTGTTTTACATGTTCACTTAGATAACATTTCTGATAAAAACATATTTTTGATTAGCTAGTATTTCAATGAACAAGAATAATATCCTCAATTGTTTTCAAATCCAGATGGTAGGTAGTAAGTTAATATAATCTTTGGTCCTCGATTATTATTTATTAAGTAGCAAAAGAAGAATTCCATTTAAGGACAGACTATAATAAGGTGCAACATTATGCAATATAATACCGATCTGAAACCATAACCCCTATTTCAGGCTAGGGTGTAAAAGACCTACACCAGTGTAAGTAATTATGAGTAAAATTCACTAACCAACAAATCTGCTGTCTGTAATTTTTTTCCCCCTTTTAAAAAGATTAAATAGAGCCTTGCAATTTAAAAAGCAGGTGAAGAAACACACATGTAATAAGATGGCAGATGCTGCCTCTCCCGCTGAGTTACACCAGCTTTTTGTGTCTATCTTTGGTTTAAACCAGCATCTTCTTACACAGATGTAATAAGTGTCTGAAGAAGGGTCTCAATAGACAATAGGTGCAGGAGTAGGCCATTCAGCCCCTCGAGCCAGCACCACCATTCAATGCGATAATGGTTGATCATCCACAATCAATACCCCGTTCCTGCCTTCTCTCCATATCCCTTGACTCTGCTATCTTTAAGAGCTCTGTCTAGCTCTCTCTTGAAAGCATCCAGAGAACCAGCCTCCGCTGCCCTTTGGGCAGAGAATTCCACAGACTCATAACTCTCTGTCTCATAACTCACTGCCTGCTGGACCTGCATGCTTACTTTAATTGACTGAAGAACAAGGACCCACAGATCCCATTGTACTTCCCCTTTCCCACGCACCCAACCTGTCCAAGTCACCCTACATCCTCATAACATCCTCTTCACAGTTCACGCTGCCACCCAGCTTTGTGTCATCTGCAAATTTGCTAATGTTACTTTTAATCCCTTCATCCAAATCATTGATGTATATTGTAAATAGCTGCGGTCCCAGCACCGAGCCTTGCGGTACCCCACTACTCACTGCCTGCCATTCTGAAAGGGACCCATTAATCTCTACTCTTTGTTTCCTGTCTGCCAAACAATTTTCAATCCATGTCAGCCCCCAACCCCCAATACCATGTGCTCTAATTTTGCCCACTAATCTCCAATGTGGGACCTTATCAAATACTTTTTGAAAGTCCAGGTTTCTGGATATGCACTGACTACATGCACTGGCTCTCCCTTATCCATTTACCTAGTTACATCCTCAAGAAATTCCAGAAGTTCAGTCAAGTATGATTTCCCCTTTGTAAATCAATGCTGACTCGGACCAATCCTGCTACTGCTATCCAGCGGTGCTGCTGTTTCATCTTTTATAATTGACTCCAGCACCTTCCCCACTACCGATGTCGGGCTAACTGGTCTATAATTCCCTGTTTTCTCTCTCCCACCTTTCTTAAAAAAGTGGGACAAAGTTAACCACCCTCAAATCCACAGGAACTGATCCTGAATCTATCGAACATTGGAAAATTATCACCAATGCATCTACAATTTCTAGAACCACTTCCTTAAGTACCCTGCCTTCAGTCCCATCAGTCTACCCAACACCATTTCCTGTCTAATGTGAATTTCCTTCAGTTCCTCTGACACCCTAGATCCTCTAGCCACTAAGAGATCAGGGAGATTGTTTGTGTCCTCCTTATTGAAGACGGATCCTGTTCAATTCGTCTGCCATTTCCTTGTTCCCCATAATAAATTCACCATTTTCAGTCTTCACTGGTCCAACTTTGGTCTTAAATAATTTTTTCCTCTTCACATACCTAAAGAAGCTTTTACTATCCTCCTTTATATTCTCGGCTAGCTTACCATCGTACCTCATCTTTTCTCCCCGTATTGCTTTTTTAGTTATTTTCTGTTGCTCCTTAAAAGTTGCCCAAGCCTCTGGCTTCCCATTCATCTTTGCTCTGTTATACGTCTTCTCCTTTATTTTTATACTGTCCCTGACTTCCCTTGTCAGCCACGGTCACCCCTTACTCCCCTTGGAATCTTTCTTCCTCTTTCTTCCTCTTTCCTCTTGACCCGAAACATCACCCATTCCTTCTCTCCAGAGATGCTAGCTGTCCCGCTGAGTTACTCCAGCTTTTTGTGTCTATCTTTAATAAAAAATACTTGGTTTATTCAAGCATTCTGAATCAACAGCCTGCCCGCATGACACACATTTTGGAAGAATGCAAGGTAATTCAATGAGTTGCATTAAGGTAGTATTCCTAATAATTATGTATTTGTATTATACATGAAGGTACCATAGCAAATGTCAAGATACCTTTGAATTTCAGTTGCAGAGACATCTATTTCCTTGTCATCCATTATCTGCTATTTGATGGATTTGAATAAAATATTTAAAGCTGGACTATGAGGTCGCCACAAGTTCGCCAGAGGTTGCCGTGTTCCCGCATTCTCGTAACCAGTTGCGACTTCATTCTGGTCGCCGCTAATTTTTCAACATTGTATTGACAACCTTATGAGCCTATCCCACTTACCAATGTTTTAGGTGACTACTGGGGACTATGAGGTCGCCACAAGGCTGCCACATGTTCGCCGGAGGTTGCCGGGCTGTCGCCTGCATGGTGGTGAGTCGTTCCCGCATTCTCGTAATTAGTCGAGAATAGATGTTGAAAAATTAGCGCCGACCAGAATTTTGATGCCATGGAGAATAGTTAAAATTCTCCTGACGTAGCTGCAGTAGTAATGGGTTGCCAGGAGGTCGTAGGTTGTCGTCAGTGCGGACCGGTGGATTTCAATGGCTCATTGGGAAAATAAAACGTAAACAGTAGTTTTCAGAGCCAAGGATAACCAACCGGTAAAGGGCCTGTTTAACTTGCGTGTCCTTGGCACGCAAATTACGCAAACTCGTGTTCGTGTTGAGGCGCGACGGTCCCGCGAAGGTCGTTCGTGCTTTTATGCGCCCGTAAAGCCGTCTGGAGCACGTGACGTCATTTGAAGATGGACGCAAAATGCTGGAGTAACTCAGCGGGACTGGCAGCATCTCTGGAGAGAAGGAAAGAGAGAAGACTTTTCTTCAATCTGAAAGAAGGGTCTTGATCCGAAACGTCACCCATTGCTACTCTCCAGAGATGCTGCCGGTCCTGCTGAGTTACTCTAGCATTTTGTGTCTATCTTCAATTTTCTTGGCCCCGCTCTGGGAGTAGAAGTGGGGGCGGATCCGGACCGCAACGGCCATGAGCCCCAGGCCGAGCTCGGCGATCGTTTGCCTGCTTCTGTGGCTGTTGGAGGTGAGCCATTGTGTCACGCCAGGGTCTTGGCCTGTCCCACTTTGGCCATCAGTTACGCAACAGGCCGTTGGCGCACAAAGAGTTTGGAGCCCCGCGCGATGTCGTCCACAACTGCATACCCCTCCGCGCTTCTCAGTGGGACTGGCCCCGCGCGGCCATATGATGCCCATGCGCCTCAACGCGACCATGAGGTTGCGTAATTTGCATGCCAGGGACACGTAAGTGGGACAGGCCCTTGATGTTAGGAAGCGATATGTGTGTGAGTGATCCAATCTGACAGTCGCCGTTGCAGTTGCCAGTTTTTCAGCAACCTGCTACAACTTGAAAGTTGCCAGCAGTCGCCTGAAAATGCCCAAGTGGGACGGGCGCATTAGGGAGTTGTTGGAAATCTGGTAAAATGCAGAAGGAACACACCATCCACCACACTATCCATTTGTCCACCCTATTTAACACATCCTGCTTCACCTACACTGGTCTCATCAGCTACCTTAGAACCGAGAGACCTAGAAGCAAGTCATCCTTAACCCCAAACAACCATTTATAAATTGCATATAAGAACCACTTAAGAAGGTGTGGCACCGTGGTTCCACAGTACAATTGGTGCCTTACAGTGTTACTTGGGTTCCATCCTGACTATTGGTGCTGTCAGCCCAGTGTTCACACATTTTCCCTGTGACCAAGTGGATTTTCCCCGGGTGTTCTGGTTTCCTCCCACACTCAAAAGATGTATAGTTTTGCAGGTTAATGTGGCTTCTGTAAATCATAAATTGCCCCAAATGTGTAGGATAGTGTATGGGGATCGCTGGCCAGCACGGATGTGGTTGGCCGAAGATCCTGTTTCCATGCTGTATCGCTAAACTAAACTAAAGAAAAAGAGAAAAAGGTGTTGATCTTCCCACAAAAACACATTGGGTCCAATAGTCCAGAGAAATAGCAGCAGTTCTCCGCTGGTCCATTGATATTTCACTCTGTAACCCTCAGGAAATTTGGGAAACATGTATGGGTGTGGAAATCCTGAAATTTATTATATGTGGTTAGTTGATTGATATTGGAATTCTACAGTGGTGTGAACTACCTGCAATTCCGAAGAAGCATACTGGGGAATATCCTCAGTAAATCTTCTTCCGGCTAACCTGCGGAAGTATAGAATCTGTCTTAATTTTATATTTCCTTGTGACATAGAACTCATTGAGCTCATTGCTTACGCAGATTTTTAGAGCAATCCTTTCAATTCTATTTCCCCCATCTATTGCCGTGCAACCTGTTCTGTAAAACATGTCCATGAACAACTGTTAATTCTCCCATCAACCACTTACACTATGGTTAATGTACAATGATCAATTAACCCAAACAAATAATACATCTTTAGGAAACGCAGGAAACTGTGCCCGGGGAAACACATGCAGCCACAGGGAGAATGTGTTAACTGCACACAGTTCCTGCTATCAGAATTAACCCTATGTTGTTGGGGCTGTGAGAAGGCTGTACTGCCTGTACCAGCACATTATCCTTTTTAATGGAGAGGAAGAACTGTGAGGTACTGAAGTAATCAACAAGATATATATAACATATAACAATTACAGCACGGAAACAGGCCCTCTCGGCCCCGCCAGTCCGTGCCGACCATTTGTTTTCCCCTAGTCCCATCTACCTGCACTCAGACCATACCCCTCTATTCCCTTCACGTCCATATGCCTATCCACTTTACTCTTAAATGTTAAAATCGATCCTGCCTCCACCACTTCTGCTGGAAGCTGATTCCACACAGCCACCACCCTCTGAGTAAAGAAGTTCCCCCTCACGTTACCCTGAAACTTCTGTCCCTTAATTCTCATGTCATGCCCTCTTGTTTGAATCTTCCCTACCCTCAATGGGAAAAATGTATCCACGTCAACTCTGTCTATCCCTCTCATCATTTTAAAGACCTCAATCAAGTCCCCCCTTAACCTTCTGCGCTCCAAAGAATAAAGACCTAACTTGTTCAACCTTTCTCTGTAACATAGTTGCTGGAACCCTGGCAACATTCTAGTAAATCTCCTCTGTACTCTGTCTATTTTGTTGACATCCTTCCTATAACTAGGCGACCAAAATTGTACACCATACTCCAGAATTGGTCTTACCAATGCCTTGTACAATTTTTAACATTACTTCCCTACTCCTATATTCAATGCTCTGATTTATAAATGCCAGCACACCAAAGGCTTTCTTTACCACCCTATCTACATGCGATTCCACCTTCAGGGAATTATGCACAGTTATTCCTAGATTCCCTCTGTTCCACAGCATTCCTCAATTCCCTACCATTTACCATGTACTTCCTATTTTGATTTGTCCTGCCAAGATGAGCAAGACTTTTTTCACACAGAGAGTGGTGAGTCTCTGGAACTCTCTGCCACAGAGGGTAGTTGAGGCCAGTTCATTGGCTATATTTAAGAGTGAGTTGGATGTGGCCCTTGTGGCTAAGGGATCAGAGGGTATGGAGAGAAGGCAGGTACGGGATACTGAGTTGGATGATCAGCCATGATCATATTGAATGGCGGTGCAGGCTCGAAGGGCTGAATGGCCTACTCCTGCACCTAATTTCTATGTTTCTATGTTTCTATGTAAGATGTAGCACTTCACACTTATCAGCATTAAACTCCATCTGCCATCTTTCAGCCCACTTTTCCAAATGGCCCAAATCTCTCTGTAGACTTTGAAAATCTACTTCATTATCCACAACACCACCTATCTTAGTATCATCTGCATACTTACTTATCCAATTTTCCACCCCATCATCCAGATCATTGATGTACATGACAAACAACAGTGGACCCAACACAGATCCCTGAGGCACCCCACTGGTCACCGGCTTCCAACCTGACAAACAGCCATCCACCATTATTCTCTGACATCTCCCATTCAGCCACTGTTGAATCCATCTTGCTACTCCGCCATTCACACCCAAAGATTGAACCTTCTTAACCAACCTTCCATGGGGAACCTTGACAAAGGCCTTACTGAAATCCATATAGACAACATCCACTGCTTTACCCTCATCAATTTCCCGAGTTACCGCTTCAAAAAATTCAAGAAGGTTTGTCAAACATGACCTGCCAGGCACAAATCCATGTTGACTGTTCCTGATCAGACCCTGTTTATCCAGATGCTTATATATATTATCTCTAAATACAAAGACAAGACTAAATACAAAAACAAGATAATTTCCATGTTTTATAGTTTTCTTTAAATTATTTTGCTATTTTAAGGTGTTTGGTTCATATTTTACAAATATTTGTAATAGTTATGTTTTTAATGGTTCATTAATATTTGTGTTTATAAATTATGGGGCAATGTTCATATAACATGGAAAAGTACAGCATTGGAACAATGTATGTGCCGAATATGATGCTAAGCTAAACCAATCTCATCTGTCTGATCAGTCTACTGACCCTGTGGCTATTTCTCCCTTGCTTTTTTTCTTCCCTTCTGCAAAATTAGATTGTTGGACTGTGGTGCTGACAGGATTTGGAAAAAATCTGTCCATTAGGAATGTGCTCCATTAAGCAGAACGAGGGTAATCGACTGATTAAGAGGTGAAATTATGGTGAAGGTATAGAACATTTTTCCCAATCATAGATTGTTCAAGGTTTACTAGGGGCACTGCACTGCCAGCAGCCTCTGCCTGCAGCCCGTTTGTTTTTAATTTTTTTTTTTTTTTTAGTCCGTTAAAAGTCTGTTTTTGGGGGAAACTTTAACTTTTCTATGTGGGGGAGGGGGGCAGGGTAAGGGGGGAACTAACTCCCAGTCGCTTCCTGGCGGGGACGCGACTATTCTCCGAGACGCGTCCTCGCCCCCCACCTCGCGGCCTTTCCTCCCGGGGACCGGGAACTGGACCAGAGCTGCAACAGCGGCGCCGCTGGAGTCACCGCGGAGCGGGCGACGCCTATCTGGGTCGCCATTTGGAGCTCCGGAGCGTTGGGCCGCTGCTCCAACATCGTGGAGCTCTGGTTTTGGGGGAGAGCTTACTACGCGGGCGGCTCTGAACAACTCCCTGGAGTCCTGGGGCCCTTTGTCGAGGGCCTCCAGCGTTGTATCTCCACCCGGTGCGCTCTGCGGACTTTGGGAGCCGCGGACTCCGGTAGGAGGGGGCCGACTCAGAGTCCAGGCCGCTGAGGACGTCCCCCAGACCCGACGTCAGACTTGCATCACCCCGGCGAGGGGGCCTGAACATCGGGCCACCCGTAGCAGCGACAGCGGAGGGCTCGGGGAGGCCCTGACCACGGGTGAACAGTGGGGAACATCAGGGGAAGAGACTGACTTTGGTGCCTTCCCTAACAGTGGGAAACTTTGATCCTGCTGTGAGGGGATGTTTTATGTTGAATTTCTATCTACTTTGTGTTGTGTTCTTTATTTTTTTCCTGTATGGCTGTATGGTGATTTCATTTCACTGTGCCAATTGGCACACGTAACAAATAAAATGTATCTGTTTAAGAACTAGGAATTCACGAGTGTTGCAAGTAGATTTATTCATAGCTAAACTCAAGGACTGATGTACAACAAATGTATTGTCTATAACTCTCATTTTGTATCATTGCTTTCCAGAGCAGACAAACATTCATCTCCATCATGACTTGGTGTTATATAGCCTAACCTGACATGAACTCAGAAATTACAAACCATTTTGTGACATAGTGTATTTCCCCCCCTCCACCCAAGGAATATCAATTCTGCCTGAGGATATTTAGAACCTCAAGTGCTGATGTCGTGTGAATGCAAGGAAATTATGTGTTTTTCTCAAGACCACACAAAGGGTCACCTTCATCAATGAAGCAATACATCATATATGCAGGCAGAATCACTGAGGCTTTTAAACACGTCAGAGAATAAAGTAACATGCAGATATTTTGGTGAAGAACCATCAATCTTTGTTCATTGCAGGTTCAGTTTTTGAGTTTGAAGACCTATGCCCAGGAGGTTAAAGTTAATACATCATAAGCTGGTGATCATATAACCATATAACATATAACCATATAACAATTACAGCACGGAAACAGGCCCTCTCGGCCCTTCCAGTCCGTGCCGACCATTTGTTTTCCCCTAGTCCCATCTACCTGCACTCAGACCATACCCCTCCATTCCCTTCACGTCCATATACCTATCCACTTTACTCTTAAATGTTAAAATCGATCCTGCCTCCACCACTTCTGCTGGAAGCTGATTCCACACAGCCACCACCCCTCTGAGTAAAGAAGTTCCCCCTCACGTTACCCCCAAAACCTCTGTCCCCTTAATTCTCATGTCATGCCCTCTTGTTTGAATCTTCCCTACCCTCAATGGGAAAAACGTATCCACGTCAACTCTGTCTATCCCTTTCATCATTTTAAAGACCTCAATCAAGTCCCCCCTTAACCTTCTGCGCTCCAAAGAATAAAGACCTAACTTGTTCAACCTTTCTCTGTAACATAGTTGCTGGAACCCTGGCAACATTCTAGTAAATCTCCTCTGTACTCTCTCTATTTTGTTGACATCCTTCCTATAACTAGGCGACCAAAATTGTACACCATACTCCAGAATTGGTCTTACCAATGCCTTGTACAATTTTAAACATTACTTCCCTACTCCTATATTCAATGCTCTGATTTATAAAGGCCAGCACACCAAAGGCTTTCTTTACCACCCTATCTACTTGCGATTCCACCTTCAGGGAACTATGCACAGTTATTCCTAGTTCCCTCTGTTCCACAGCATTCCTCAATTCCCTACCATTTACCATGTACGTCCTATTTTGATTTGTCCTGCCAAGATGTAACACTTCACACTTATCAGCATTAAACTCCATCTGCCATCTTTCAGCCCACTTTTCGAAATGGCCCAATCTCTCTGTAGACTTTGAAAATCTACTTCATTATCCACAACACCACCTATCTTAGTATCATCTGCATACTTACTTATCCAATTTTCCACCCCATCATCCAGATCATTGATGTACATGACAAACAACAGTGGACCCAACACAGATCCCTGAGGCACCCCACTGGTCACCGGCTTCCAACCTGACAAACAGCCATCCACCATTACTCTCTGACATCTCCCATTCAGCCACTGTTGAATCCATCTTGCTACTCCGCCATTAACACCCAAAGATTGAACCTTCTTAACCAACCTTCCATGGGGAACCTTGTCAAAGGCCTTACTGAAATCCATATAGACAACATCCACTGCTTTACCCTCATCAATTTCCCTAGTTTACCGCTTCAAAAAATTCAAGAAGGTTTGTCAAACATGACCTGCCAGGCACAAATCCATGTTGACTGTTCCTGATCAGACCCTGTTTATCCAGATGCTTATATATATTATCTCTAAGCATCCTTTCCATTAATTTGCCCACCACTGACGTCAAACTAATAGGTCTATAATTGCTAGGTTTATTCTTTGAACCATTTTTAAACAATGGAACAACATGCGCAGTGCGCCAATCCTCCGGCACTATTCCCGTTTCTAATGACATTTGAAATATTTCTGTCATAGCTCCTGCTATTTCTACACTAACTTCCCTCAATGTCCTAGGAATATCCTGTCAGGACCTGGAGACTTATCCACTTTTATATTTTTCAAAAGTGTCAGTACTTCCTCCTCTTTGAATCTCATAGTTTCCATAGCTACTCTACTCTTTCCCCTTAATTCACCGAGTTCAATATCCTTCTCCTTGGTGAATACCGAAGAAAAGAAATTGTTCAATATCTCCCCCATCTCTTTTGGCTCTGCAGATAGCTGTCCATTCTGGTTCTCTAATGGTCCAATTTTATATCCCTCGTTATCCTTTTGCTATTAATATAGCTGTAGAAACCCTTTGGGTTTACTTTCACCTTTCTTGCCAAAGCAACCTCATATCTTCTTTTAGCCTTTCTAATTTCTTTCTTAAGTTTTCTTTTTACATTCTTTATACTCATCTAGCACCTCATTTACTCCATGCCTCCTATAATTATTGTAGATATCTCTCTTTTTTTTTCGAACCAAGTGTCCAATTTCCCTTGAAAACCATGGCTCTTTCCAATTTTTACTATTTCCTTTCAACCTAACAGGACATAAAGATTCTGTACTCTTACAATTTCCCCTTTAAATGTCCTCCATTTCTCTTCTACATCCTTCCCATGAAACAAAGTGTCCCAATTCACTCCTTTAAAAATCCTTACGCATTCCCTCAAAGTTAGCCTTTCTCCAATCAAAAATCTCTACCCTAGGTCCAGTTCTGACTCTCTCCATAATTATATTGAAACTAATGGTATTGTGATCACTGGTCCCGAAGTGCTCACCAACGCATACCTCCGTCACCTGACCTGCCTCATTTCCTAACAGGAGGTCCAGCACTGCCCCTTCTCTGGTCGATACCTCTATGTACTGCTGCAAAAAACTATCCTGCACACATTTTACAAACTCCAAACCATCCAGCCATTTACAGAATGTGTTTTCCCAGTCTATTTTTGAAAATTGAAATCTCCCACAATCACTACCTTGTGCTTACTACTAATATCTGCTATCTCCTTACATATTTGCTCTTCCAAATCACGCTCCCCATTTGGCGGTCTATAATACACCCCTAAAAGTGTTGCTACAAAACCGTTCCCACTTCTCAGTTCCACCCAAATAGCCTCCCTAGATGAGCCCTCTAATCTATCCTGTCAAAGCACTGCTGTAATATCTTCTCTGACAAGCAATGCAAACACCTCCCCCTCTGGTCCCTCCAATTCTATCACACCTGAAGCAACGAAATCCTGGAATATTTAATTTCCAATCACAGCCCTCCTGCAACCATGTTTCACTGATTGCCCACAACATCATTATTTCCAGGTGTCAATCCAGGCTCTAAGTTCGTCCACCTTACTTACAATGCTCCTAGCATTAAAATATACACATTTTAGAAACCCACCATCCCTTATTCTCGGTCTATTATCTTTTTCATCTTTCTCGCCTACATTTTCAATCCGAGTGCTTCCCTTCTCTGCCTCTTGCCCCACACCATGACCCCCTCTACCCGAGTCCCTCCCCCCAGCCTTTCTAGTTTAAAAGTCTCCCCAGTAGCCTTTGCAAATCTCCCTGCCAGGATATTGGTCCCCCCTCGGGCTCAAGTGCAACCCGTCCTTTGTGTACAGATCATGCCTTCCCCAAAAGAGGTCCCAGTGATCAAGAAACTTGAATCCCTGCCCACTGCACCAGTCCCTCAGCCACGCATTTATCCTCCACCTCATTTCATTCCTACTCCCACTGTCACGCGGCACAGGCAGTAATCCTGAAATCGTTACCCTTTTGGTCCTTCTCCTTAACTTTCCCCCCAACTCCCTAAATTCTCCCTTCAGGACCTCATCACTTTTCTGCCTATGTCATTGGTACCTATGTGTACCACAACATCAGGCTCCTCTCCCTCTCTTATCAGAATCTTTTGTACACGTTCTGACACATGCGAGACCCTGGCACCAGGGAGGCAAACTACCATCCGGGTCTCCCGACTGCGTCTACAGAATCGCCTGTGCAACCCCCTAACTATAGAGTCCCCTATTACAATTGCCCTCCTCTTTTTGCTACCCTTCTGAGCATCAGGGCCAGTCTCTGTACCGAGGCCCGGCCGCTGTTGCTGCCCCCAGCTAGGCTGTCCCCTCCAATCGTACTCAAACCCGAGTACCTATTTTCCAGGTGTACGGTCCACAGGGGTACTCTCTAGCCCCTGCCTTTGCCCCTTGCCCTTCCTAACTGTGATCCACTTGTCTGCCTCCTGTGGTCTGGGAGTGACTACCTCCCTGTAGCTCCTCTCTATGACCTCCTCACTCTCCCTGAGGAGACGGAGGTCATCGAGCTGCTGCTCCAGGTTCCTAAACACAGTCCTTTAGGAGCCCCATCTCAACACACCTGGAGCAGATGTGGACGTCTGGAGGGCTATCAGATCCCCTGACCTCCCACATCTGACATCCAGAACAGTACACTGCCCTGGCCTTCATACTGCCCCCTCTACACAGGATACAATATAAAGTACACAACAAACTGCTGGGATCTGACTGCCAATCAGCTGCTTACCCTGGTCCACTTCCCACCAATCAGCGGCTTCCTCAAAAAAAAAAAACCCACTTCTCCAAATGGAATGTTATGGATTTGGGTAAAAACAAGCCCCGCGCTAGATTTTGAAGCTTACCGGTCGGGTGTCGCTCCTCCCCTCCTCTTCCAACAGCTCCTGTGGGCCTCTGAAAAAACAAGCCCCGCGCTAGATTTTGAAGCTTACCGGTCGGGTGTCGCTCCTCCCCCCTCCTCCTCTTCCAACGGCTCCTGTGGGCCTCTGAAAAAACAAGCACCGCGCTAGATTTTGAAGCTTACCGGTCGGGTGTCGCTCCTCCCCCTCCTCCTCTTCCAACGGCTCCTGTGGGCCTCTGAAAAAACAAGCCCCGCGCTAGATTTTGAAGCTTACCGGTCGGGTGTCGCTCCTCCCCCTCCTCCTCTTCCATTGATCCCATTGAGTACCTGAGTTTCTTTAATGTCCTCTTGGTGGAGTAAATACATGATTCAGATACACTTTGATGTAAAGAGCATGTCTGCGACCAATGTGAGTCTAGCCTACTTTCATGCACTTTTGAATACAGAATGTCACTTTCAAAGCAGAGCTACTGTACGTGATTGTATATCGTTATTATCATTTTTCTGAGTACTTGCATACCCAGAGGAAAATGAAAAAGCGTTTCTCAACCAGTGTCCATTCTGTGTGTGGTAAAAAATAAATAGAAATAAAGAATAAAAGTACATATATCACGAGTTCCAATCGGCAGTGGCACGACAATGGCTCTGCTCCAGGTTGGTGGTTGGTGCGCGATACTTTGACAGGGGGCAAAGTCCGTTTATCAGTCTTATAGCCTGCGGGAAGAAGCTGAGGAGCATCCTGCTGGTTTTGCAGCTGATGCTCCTGTACCTCTTCCCAGATGGCAGGATGGAGAATAGGTGATGCGATGGGTGGTAGGGGTCTTTGATGGAGATGGCTCTGCCGATACATCTCTTCCTGGATATGTCCAGCAATAAAGGGAGTGGAGCATCAATAATCCTGCTGGCGGTCTTCACAATCCTGTCCAGTTGGTGCCGTTCGTACGCCTTGCAGCTCCCGAACCAGGAGGTGATGCCGTAGGTTAATGTGCTCTCGATTGTACCCCTATAAAAGGTGTATCGTAGGTGTGCAGTGGGGAGACCTGCTTTCCGTAGTCTTCGGAGAGGGTGTAGTTCCTGCTGGGCTCTCTTGACCAGTGCTGTGGTGTTGGTCGTGAACGTCAGGTCATCTGACAGGTGGAGTCCTAGGAACTTCACACTGCTGACCCTTTCCACATCAGCTCCATCGATGTGCAGAGGTGTATGGTGTTGTTTTCCCGCACTCCTGAAGTCAACCACCGTCTCCTTCGTTTTTCCCACGTTGAGAATGAGGTTGTGGGATTTGCACCATCCTGTGAGCAGCTCCACCTCCATCTTGTACGCCGACTCATCATTGTCACTGATGAGACCCACCACTGTTGTGTCATCAGTGAACTTGTTGATGAAGTTGTTGTTGAGTCTAGCAGTACAGTCGTGTGTAAGCAGACTAAACAGCAGTGGGCTTAGGACACAGCCTTGGGGCGAGCCAGTGCTCACAGCTATGATTTTTGATGTCCTGCTGCCACCCTGACTGTCTGCTGCCGTTGTGATAGAAAGTTCAGGACCCAGTTACATGTGCCAGCATCAACCCCCAATAACTCCAACTTCTCCACCGGCTGCTGCGGAATGATTGTGTTAAAAGCAGAGCTGAAGTCTATGAAGAGGATCCTGGCATAAGTATTTTTCCGATCAAGGTGTGATAATACTACCATTAATTGGTTTTAGTAATGATATAACCATATAACAATTACAGCTCGAGACAGGCCCTCTCGGCCCTTCCAGTCCGTGCCGACCATTGTTTTCCCCTAGTCCCATCTACCTGCACTCAGACCATACCCCTCCATTCCCTTCACGTCCATATACCTATCCACTTTACTTTTAAATGTTAAAATCGATCCTGCCTCCACCACCTCTGCTGGAAGCTCATTCCACACAGCCACCACCCTCTGAGTAAAGAAGTACCCCCTCACGTTACCCCTAAATTGGTTTTAGTAATGATAAATACCATGATCAAAGCTGTAAGTTCATTACACCTTTTCAAAATGATTTATGAGTACACTCTGTCTGGTTACCCAAGAAATTCACCATCTAAATTTTGTCTTTCCAATTTTGTCACACCACACATCTTCTACACCAACATCATCACAATCCTTCTCCAAAGCAGAGGCACCACAAGCAGCAGGTAGAACCCGCCATGATGGCCTTATTCATGAAAAAAAAACAGGTATACTGTAAAATAAAAAAACAAACATCTTTAAATCAAAAAATGAATGTAATGAATGCTGAGGGCCCCAAGGCTACGGTAGATACTGTATATCAGAAAGGCCAGGTATGGCATATCTAACCTCCTGGTTTAGCAATTTACAGAATGATCCTGATTTCATAGAGACATAGAAAATAGGTGGAGGAGGCTATTCAGCCCTTCGAGCCAGCACCGCCATTCATTGTGATCATGGCTGATCGTCCCCTATCAATAACCTGTGCCTGCCTTCTCCCCATATCCCTTGACTCCAACAGCCCTAGAGCTCTATCTAACTCTCTCTTAAATCCGTCCAATGACTTGGCCTCCACTGCCCTCCGTGGCAGGGAATTCCATAAATTCACAACTCTCTGGGTGAAAAAGTTTTTTTTCACCTCAGTCTTAAATGCTCTCCCCTTTATTCTAAGAATGTGGCCCCTGGTTCTAGACTCGCCCAACATTGGGAACATTTTTCCTGCATCTAGCTTGTCCAGTCCTTTTATAATGTTATATGTTTCTATAAGATATCCCCTCATCCTTCTAAACTCCAGTGAATTGGCACTTTCATTGGCACTTCTGGGGCAGATAAAAAGGGCAACAATGTGAGCATCTAATCTCCAGTATGACGATGATTTAATTGCACAAGTTTATTCGTGGAAACACAATGAGGCACACACAAGCTTCTGGATAAAAGTTCTCTACGAAGAGCAATGACAACATAGCAAGACTTGCTGATTCGATTTTGAAATCCTCATCTTTTTTCCTCATCTCTTCCTCTTATTCAGAAAACTTCATTTCTGGAGATAGTCATTCTTAATTTGAATCGCTTTGCAATCAAACCGTCAGCCATCATGACCCTAAGCGCTAAAATTCCCAATTTCATTCTTTAAATATCTCCGCGTCCTCTCATTTATTAACATTATTATTATTATTTATTAATGTATTATTTATTTATAATTTATTAATTTATCATTTATTAATGGATATCTACTGTATCCGTTGTTCAAGATGTGGCCTCTTACTTATACATCGGCGAGACCAAACGTAGACTGGGTGATTGTTTTGCTGCACACCTTCGCTCAGTCCACCTGCACCTACCTGATCTCCCGGTTGCTAAACATTTTAATTCTCCTTCCCATTCCCTCACCGACCTCTCTGTCCTAGACCACCTCCATTGTCAGAGTGAAGCTAATCGCAAATTGGAGGAACAGCATCCCATATTTTTCTTGGGCCGCTTACAACACAGTTATTGAATTCTCTAACTTCAAGTAACCCCTGCACTCCCTCTCTGTTGATCCCTCCCGCACCCAAGTCGCACCAGGTTCCCGATCTCAACTAGCAAACAGTTAACAATGGGCTATCTCCTTTATCATTATTACTTTTTGCATATCTTTCATTCATTTGTTCTATATCTCTCTGCATCACTGTCTATATCTCTAGTTTTCCTTTCCACAGACTAGTCTGAAGAAGGGTCTTGACCTGAAACATCACCCATTCCTTCTCTCCAGAACCAGCATCTGCAGTTTTGTCCTACACCCTTGCTCCTTAATACCTACCTCTTTGAGATTGGATATCTGCTTTAATATCTCCTGAATTTCTCCTTAATAACCTGAATTTAATATTCAGGTTTATTTTTCTGCTTAAGAAGATGCATTCCTGCATTAGAAGCCCTGTATTTGTGGAAACCTGGTTGCCTCCAATTGTATTGTCTTCATATTAGCTGCATGATTAGTTCAATAATTATCATGCTATTAAATTACTTAGATTGTATTAACCTTTGTTCTTTAAAAGGAATATGGTTCAGTGAATGTTTTATAATCCTTTCAATCTGGGATTGGGGATGATTTATTAGCATGGATAGAGGACTATCAAACCATAGACAATCAGAATAAATGATTAATTTTGCATTGAAAGTCATTAACTACCGCCACAGGCATCAGCGTGGGGCTTGAAATATTAATGATTTAATTGAAGGAAAGCGTAGCCAAATTTGCTGATGATCTAAAGAATGAGTACATTTTGAAAAAAGATACAAAGTGTCTGTCGAGGGATATAGATAGCTGAAATGAGTGGACAAAAGTTGGTAGATAGGCAGGGAAATGTGATTCCATCCACTCTATAAAGCGAAATGAGAAAACAAGTTATTATTAAAATGGTGTGAGGCCACAAAATGACAGAGGGCATAGGAATCAGAAGTTTCCAGAGCATAAATGGGGTAATCTGCAAGAACAACAGCTAATTAGATCGGTTTTTATTTATTCCAAGGGGCATGTGGTGAGACTGTAGTGAGACAGCACCTGAAGCACTGTGCATGGTTTCTGCCTGCATATTTAAGAATAAAGATGGTTGCGTTGGAGAGAAGATTCACCAGGCCGTTTCTTCTGTGTGAAGAAAGTTTGAACAGATTGGAAACTCAAGGAATTGCATATGCTGGTATGCAAAAAAAGACACAAAGTGTGAGAGTAACTCGCAGGATCAGGTAACATCTCTGGCGAACATGGATATGCAATGTTTTGGGTTGGGATCCTTCTTCAGAGTGTTGTGGGAGTGGGGGGGGGGGGGGGGGGGGGGGGGGGGGGGGGGGGGGGGGGGGGGAAGCCAGAAGAGAGGTGGGGGCAGGACAAAGCCTAGAAAGTGGTTGGTAGATACAGGTGAATGAGGGTTTGGTTGGCAGATGGTTGGACAAAGACCTGAGATAAATTGACAAAAATGTGAGATAAGGATGGAAGATGTGGCATTTGCAAAGTTAAAAAAAAGTATAGGTGGAAGTGGACAGGTGAGTGTCAGAGGGGAAAGGGAGAAATGGAGGGTAAGGGGATGTGGGTATGTGGTTGTTTGTAGGTCCATTAACTTAAATGAGAAAATTCAATGTTCACACCGTTAGGTTGTAAGCTACCCGAGCAGGATATGAGGTGCTGTTCCTCCAGTTTGCATATGGCCTCACTCCGGCAATGGAAGAGGCCCAAGACATAAAGGTCAGCATTGCAATGGGAAGGGGAATTAAAATGATGAGCAAATGAGAGTTCCAGCAGGCCTTGGCAGACAGAGCACAGCGAAACAGTCGCCCAGTCTGCACTTCATCTCACCGATGTAAAAGAGGTCGCAACAAGAATAACAATTGAGGTTAGAGGAGGTGTACAAGAACCTCTCACCTGGAATGACTACATTTACTAAAGAAAGAGGACATCTCACATAACCTGGAATGGAAATCCACATCTTGGGAGTAGATAAGGCGGAGACAGAGACATTGAGAGTAGGGTGTAGTGTCTTTGCAAGAGGCAGGGTGGGAGGAGGTATAGTTTGGATAATTGTGGGAGTCAATGGGTTTGTAGTAGATGTCATTCGATAGTCTGTTCCTTGTGATGGAGATGGAGGGATCACGAAAGGGGAGAAAGATGCCAGATATAATGCATGTGAATTTGAGGGCAGGGTGGAAATTAGTGGTAAAATTAATGGAATCACCAAGTTCTGCATTGGTGCAGGAGGCAACCTCGATGCAATTATTGATGACAGTAGAGAACGAGTTGGGGGATGGTGTAGTGTACATTTGGAACAAGTACTGTTCGATATAACCGATATAAACACAGGCATAGCTGGGCCCTTGCATGTGCGCATGGCTACACCTTTAAGTTTAAGAAAGTGAGAGGAGTCAGAAGAAATGGTGTTGCGAGTGAGAACACATCCCAGGTGGAGGAGAGTGTTAGTAGTGGAAAACTGAATGGGTCTCTCTTTAAGAAAGAACCGAGGGCCTTGAGACCTTCCTGGTAGGGGATGGAAGTGTCAAGGGACTGAAGGTCCAGGGTAATGATGTGGCAATTGGGGCATAGGAATTGAAAGTTATTGAAGAGTCAAAGGATGTGTGAGGTGTCTTGGATGGGGGTCGGTAGGGATTGGACAAGGGGGGGGGAATCAAGGTATTTGGAGATGTGCTCTGTGTGGCAGAAGCAGGCAGAAATAATGGGTCTGCTAGGCAGTCTTGTTGTGGATTTTGGGAATGAGATCGATGTGGACAGTGCAGAGCTGGGGAACTATAAGATTGTTAGAGGTGATGAAATTGGTAACAGTCTAGGAGATGATAGTTCCACTGTGGGTAATGGCCATGGTGTAGTTATGAGGAAAAATGTCAGAGAGGTTGTGCCTGGCCTCAGCATGGCGGAGGTTAGCCTGTTGAACTACCACACGAGACTAAAGCCTGTATCCACCTATTACCTGCCAGACGTTTTCCTGCCCACCTCTCTTCCAGCTTTCGCCATGCCACCTCAATCAGTCTTAAGGAGGGTCCTGACTTGAAATGTTATCTAGCCATATTCTCAAGGTACTGACCCGAAATGCCACTTATCCATGTTCTCCAGGTTCTGACCCGAAATGTCACCTATCAATACTCCCAGAGATGCTGCCTGACCCGCTGAGTGACACACGCTGAGGCAGTTTGCATTTTTTTTAACAGGTTAAATCAATGCTCATTCGAAGAGAAGAATGAGATATGATCTTATTAAAGTATATAAAACTGACTAGGTAGATGTTCCAAAGAAGACAGAGTCTTCCAGACTGAAGAATGGTCCTGACCCAAAACATCACCCATTCGAATCTGAAGAAGGGTCCCGACCTGAAACATCGCTCATCCTTTTTCTCCAGAGATGCTGCCTAACCCGCTGAGTTACTCCAGCACTTTGTGTTTATCTTTGGTAGATGCTCAGATATTTCTATTGGCAGGATAACTAGAACTAGGAGGTATAACTTCAGAATTATGGGTCTGCCATTTTTAACAGAGGTGACCAAAATAAACTTTTCTTACTGTATCACATCTTCGGATTTCTCTGCACCAGAGTGCCATGGAGGTGGAAGGCATACTCAAAGCTGAGACTGACAGGCACTTAAACTCTCCCCAAATCCAGGGTTCCAGGACGTGAGCTGGAAAAAGCTGCCAAATCCAAGACTGGATGAGCGACAAACTACTGATTCACAGAGCAGGTTCAGATAATCGAACTATACAATTCCTGCTCTCGTTTCATGTTTCCTTAATACATTTTTGTGCATTTTACAACCATCAAAGGATCCCTGTGAAAATCTGCATTGCTTTCACTGCATCAGTATGGAAATAGATAATTAATTTGTTATTTGTTTCATCATTGGTTAATTGCAAATATTATTAAGGCGCCACGTGAACATGGAGTTAATTTTAATTTATTTTGCCTCGTACAAGCAGATCAACAAACATCATCAATTGTGTTGTTGCTTTACCACTGGGTGGCGACTAGCTCCATTCTGAACAGGGTCCCTTGCTCTGTGTTCAAAGTATCTGCTTGTTTCAATCACAGACCTCTAATGGGACATTATGACTTAAATTGGCCCAATTTCATTTCGTGTTCCAAAAAGCTCCTCAGATCTCTGGGCACAACAGTTGAGTTGCTGCCTTGCAGTGCCTGGGTTCGATCATGACTATCGAGTTCCGGGTTTGATCCAGGAGCTCTGGTTTCCTCCGACACTCCAAAGACCTACAGGTTTGTAGGCTAATTGGCCTGGTATAATAGTAAATAGTCCATAGTGTGTATAGGATAGTGTTAGTATACGGGGATCGCAGATCATGCAGGCTGTTTTGTATTGTATTTCTAAACTACAATAAACTGCAAAGCACTGTATTTCGAAACTAAACTAAAGATATTCTGAGCCTCAAAAGATTAGCATTAACTTGTTAAAATATTAAAATAATTACAGGGTTCTAAATTATGGAAGAACTCTGGGATAAGGACCTGGACATTTTTAAAACAGACATGCTGGCTGGAAAAAAAACCCCGAGGGCTCACAAACAAAGAACAAGTTCAAAGCCTGTCTGTGGGCCTGGGCAGCCACATGATTTTGCGAGTGGTGAGAACAGGAAAGGCCGGGACAGAGATAACGAGATTATCTTGGGAAGACAAAGGAAGGAACTGAGCCCAGCAGATGGGTGTAAATAGCCCAGCAGCAAGACAATCACTATCGTAAATGGCCCATGCATTAGGACAATGGGAGCCCATCCAGGTGATGGGATAACGTTTAAGCTGATACATCGTGACATCAGCAAACCCATTATCATCGGAAACCTATTGTTCATGCCAAATCGAAACTGGGAATCATCGAAAGACCCTTTTGTCCAGAGGACCACCTGGGAGGTTTCAAGGGAGAAACTCCGGGGTATAAAAGGAGCAGGCAAGCAAGGGTTCTCTCTCTTTTATGCTCTGTTGGACGGTTCCTGACCCTGCATCGATCTAGCTAATGCCTTACAGTACCTGGCCAAGGTCAAGGCAGATGTGACTTTTCTTCAGGAGTGCGGGCTGCCACACCTCCGCTGCTATCGGAGGTGGTCGCGATGGTGGCCCCACGGACTGTCTGTGTGGTCGGGGGGAAATGACTGTCGTGCTTCCGGCCTGGGGATTTTGCTGCGGGGAGGGAACTTCACCATCACTGAGGTCAAGGAAGTGGTTGGAGGGCGTCTCCTCGTGGTGGATGTTATGTACCGTGGCTCTCCACTCCGGCTGACAAATGTGTATGCCTCACCCACGCAGAGCGAGCGGCTGGCCGTTCTCCAGCAGCTCCCAGTGCTGCTGGCCACGTCCCGGCAGCTCGTTCTGGCCGGTGACTTCAACTGCATCATTGATGCGGCTGGACGATCCGGCAGTGCCGACAGCAGACTGGACAGCACGTCCAAGTTTCTGATGGAGATGGTAAAAGACGCAAAGCTGCGTGACGCCTTCAGCGACCCTGCAGGCGGGTCCCAGCCGCAGTTCACTTGGTCGAGATCGGACGGTTTAGCCCGATCCCGGATAGACTTCGTCTTCACGACGAAGGCCGTCACGGTGAGACACACACTGACCTCACGCCAGTGTTCTTCTCCGACCACTGCCTACTTCAGGCTTCCTGTCACCTACGGGAGGACCGGAAGGCAGGCAGAGGGACGTGGAAGTTAAACACGAAACTGTTGACCCCAGAGAATGTCGAGGAGCTAAAGAGGGACTACGCATGTTGTAGAACGGTGAAGCCCCTCTTTGACTCCCCCACACTCTGGTGGGAAGCAAACCAAGGAGAACATTAAGAGGTTCATCATAATTAAAGGGGTTCAGAGAGCAAGACAGAGTCAGAGGGAATTGTGCCAACTCCAGACAGATTTGCAGCAACTGCTCCTTCTGCAGTCGAGCGGGGTGGATGTGAGGGAGGAACTTAGAGAGTTGAAGGACCGGCAAGCTCAGCTCTTCACCTCTGAATCCTCCAGATCATCTTCCGATCTAGGGTCCGCCATGTGGAGCAGGATGAGACGTGCTCACGTTTCTTCTTCCATAAGGTTCACAGGGGGAGCTCTGTGATGAACAGCCTTAGGGAGGAGGACGGCACGGTAGCATCCTCACAGACAGACGTGCTGAGGATCTGCAAATCCTTTTACACAGATTTGTATGACCAAAAGACCACAGACAGTACCTCCTCCCAGAACTTCCTGTCCTCAATCACGGAGGTCTTGGAGGACAGCAAGCGGGAGAGTCTGGACCAATCACTGACCCTAGAGGAGCTGACTGGCTCCATCCGTTCCTTTGACTCGAATAAAACTCCCGGAAGCGATAGCTTACCGGCTGAGTTGTATTTGGCTCTGTGGGACTGGATGGGCCCGGACCTGCTAGAAGTGTACAACGACATGCTTCTGGCTGGTAGCATGTCAGACTCCATGAGGAAGGGCAACATCACCCTAATCTACAAGCAGAAGGGGGAGATGAAGGACATAAAGAATTGGAGACCCATAACACTCTTGAATGTGGACTACAAGATCCTGTCCAAGGCCATCGCCAACCGGGTCAAGTCTGCTCTGGGACAGGTGATCCACCCGGACCAAACCTGTGCTGTACTGGCAAGAAAATCTCAGACAGCCTAGCGCTGCTGAGAGATACCATCGCCTACGTGCATGACAGACGGGTGGATGCCTGCCTAGTCAGCTTGGACCAGGAGAAGGCCTTCGACAGGATTTCGCACACGTACATGAGGGACGTGCTCTCCAAAATGGGTTTTGGGGAGGGAATCAGAAATTGGATCAAACTGCTCTACACCAACATTCGTAGTGCAGTCCAAATCAATGGGTGGGAATCAGACAGTTTTCCTGTAAGGTCTGGAGTTTAGGCAGGGTTGCCCTCTCTCTCCTGTCTTGTTTGTCTGCTGTATTGAAACCTTTTGCTGAATCCATCAGGAAGGATGCTGGCATAAGAGGAGTGACATTGCCAGGCAGTGGAGGCATTCAAGTAAAGACCTCCCTGTACATGGACGATGTCGCTGTCTTCTGCTCGGATCCAGGGTCGGTTCGCAGACTGATTAGTATCTGCGACCAGTTTGAGTCGGCCACGGGAGCCAGGGTGAACCGCAGGAAGAGCGAGGCCATGCTCTTTGGCAACTGGCCTGACAGATCTTCCGTCCCCTTCACCATCAAGCCTGACTTCTTGAAGGTGCTGGGGATCTGGTTCGGGGGGGCTGAGGCATGTAACAAAAATTGGCTGGAGCGGATAGCCAGGGTGGGGAGGAAGCTGGAGCTGTGGAGGCAACGCTCCCTCTCCATAACGGGAAAGAATTTGGTCATCAGGTGTGAGGTGCTCTCGGGGCTGCTGTACTTGGCACAAGTGTGGCCTGTCCCTCCCTCATACGCCACAGGGATCACCCGGGCCATCTTCCACTTCATCTGGGGGTCGAGGATGGACCGGGTGCGACGGGCCACAATGTACAAGTCGGCAGACAACGGGGGTAAAAGCGTGCCCAACGTCGCCCTCATTCTGATGGCCACCTTCGTGTGTGGCTGCATCAGGCGGAGTGTAGAGCCAAGGCACGTGGGCACCAAGTGTCACTACCTGCTGAGGTTCTACCTGTCCCCGGTGTTTGAGAAGGATGGGCCTGGCGCAGGTGCCTAGCAATGTGCCAGTCAGCTGGACATTGCCGCCCCATCTGTCGTCGGTGGAAGGGTTCTTCCGGACCAACACCTTTGACCACATGTCCATCGGGCAGTGGTCAGCACAGAATGTCCTGCAGGCACTGCAGGGAAAGGACTCTATGGACCCCGGTGGCGTGGTTCCCTGAGCAGACTGCCCAGCTAGTCTGGCAAAATGCCTCATCGCCAGAACTCACCAACAAGCACCAAGACCTGGCTTGGCTGGCGGTGAGGGGAGCCCTCCCAGTCAGATCCTTCCTGCACCGTCGGAACCTCACTGCCAGCGCACGCTGCCCTCGGGACGGCTGCTATGGCGAGGAGACGGTTGCCCACCTCTTCACAGAGTGTGGGTTTGCTAAAAGAGTCTGGAGAAAAATGCAAGGGTCCCTGGTACGCTTTATCCCGAACAGCTCCGTCACAGAGGACTCTGTGATTTACGGACTGTTCCCAGGGACACATTCAGAGACTGACATCGAGTGCTGCTGGAGGTTCATCAACTCGGTAAAAGACGCCCTTTGGTCTGCCCGAGCATTGTTCACCACCCAGCAGAGCGAGATGTCCGTCAGGGAATGTTGCCGACTGGCCCGCTGCAGACTGCAGGAGTACGTGCTGAGGGACGCACTGAAGCTCGGTGCAGCCAACGCCAAGGCTCGGTGGGGGAGGGCCACAGTCTAAGGCCCTTCCGCTGCTGGACATGGGGGGTACAGTATTGTGGAGACTCCCCTCAATATAAGTGAAGGTATCCCACGCCATTGTGGCATGAGTGGGGGACTGATTTGTGGAAACTTGGGAAAAATAAAATGTCTAAACTGTATTGATCTATTGTACAGCCTCCGAAAATGTCGGATGGATTTTCCGCAAGGTTAATGTATTGTATATATTTATCATTCGAATAAAGTATATTTTGAAATTTTTTAAAAAATTAAAAAAATCGATCTAGCTAAGTTATCCCACGCCATTGTGGCATGAGTGGGGGACTGATTTGTGGAAACTTGGGAAAAAGAAAATGTCTAAACTGTATTGATCTATTGTACAGCCTCCGAAAATGTCGGATGGATTTTCCGTAAGGTTAATGTATTGTATATATTTATCATTCGAATAAAGTATATTTTGAAATATTTAAAAAAAAAATCGATCTAGCTAAGTACCCCAGATGACCTGGTGAAGTTCCCGAAATAGGATAGAGGTTGAGAGAAGAAGGGGAAAGGGGGGGTGCATTCGTAATTAAAATTGTGTAAAGTAAGTTTTTACGACATGCCCGGTAATTTTCTTTCCATAGTCTTAGCTTAAAGCATAAGTTTAGTCACGTATTATTTAGTGTTGGTGAGATTCGATTTATCATTTGTTCAATAACGCCTGTAAATTTTAGACTTGCTTTGAGTCCGTCTTGGTTTCTGTTTTCTCTCATCAGCACGCTCTGGTCAAGTCAACCTTTTATCATATCCCATCCTAATTCCAAGGTCTAGAACCCGGGGAACCCCTTTTTTTTGTATTTTCTCTTGGAAACCTCTCGAGTGGAGTGGTGGCCGTTTGACCCACCAACAAGGGAGAGAATCACTCGGGCAGTTGGGCCCAAAGTGAAGCAAAGGGAACCAATCCCCTACAATTATTGTCTCATGAGGCCCAAGAAGCTATGAATTTTCCCAAGGCAAGTAACCTCAATCCTTTGGACTGTTGTAGTTGCAGAGGTCCATGTGTTGGTATTGCATTGAGTTCACTTGAAGGGAGCGGTCCTTTTCACATGATGACCATTCTTCATTCGAAGAGAAGAATGAGATACGATCTTAGTAAAATATATAAAACTGAACACTACGAACAGCTGCTTCCTAGTTTCTCCCAAGCTGATGTCCAATGTATTAAGGGCCTTTTTACAGATCTCTTTAAGGTACGTTAGCAGTCAATTTGCCTATCCTCAGGGCTAATTCCATCTATTGAACATCTTCACCTATATGAATAATATTAATTTAATGATAGGCATTTGCGCTGTTGAAGAGCTAGAATGTCAGTTTGCAGGCAAAGGACAACTACCCTTCTACTGCTGCCAAATCCAAGGCTGAATCAAATCGAATCCAAGAATCCCTCAACAACTTTTCCAATGCCTCGTTATGCCTGCCCCTTTGTAGGGTACGTCGAACAATCCCTGTTCGAGGTGTACCCTGACCCTATCCCCGAACTCTACCTCTGCTACATTGACAACTGCATTGGTGCAACCACCTGCACCCATGCAGAACTCACTGACTTCATCCATTTCACTACTAATTTCCATCTGGCCTTCAAATTCACCTGGACCATTTCCGACATCTCCCTACCGTTTCTAGATCTCACCATCTCCATCGCAGGCAACCGACTACCGACCGACATCTACTGCAAACCCACTAACTCCCATAGCTATCTTGACTACACTTCTTCCCACCCTGCTCCCTGTAAGAACTCTATCCCCTACTCCCAATTCCTCTGTCTACGTCGCATCTGCACCCAGGATGATGTGTTAAATACCAGGGCATCGGAGATGTCCTCATTCTTTTTGGGAACGGGGGTTCCCCTCTTCTATTATAGATGAGGCTCTCACCAGGTTCTCCTCATCTCTATATCCCGCAGCGCCGTTCTTACTCCCCATCCCGCCAACTCGTAACAAGGACAGAGTCCCCCTTTTCCTCACATTCCACCCCATTAGCTATCACATACAACATATAATCCTCCGACATTTTCGCCAGCTCCAACGGGATCCTACCACTGGCCACATCTTCCCATCTCCTCACCTTTTCTGCTTTCCACAGAGACCGTTCCCTCTGTAACTCCCTGGTCAATTCCTACCCAAACTACCCCCTCCCCGGGTACATTCCCTTGCAACTGCAGGAAATGTTACTCTTGTCGCTTTACCTTCCCCCCTCGACTCCACCCACGGACCCAATCAGTTTTTCCAGGTGATGCAGAGGTTCACCTGCACCTCCTCCAACCTCATTTAATGCATCCGCTGTTCCAGGTGCCAACTTCTCTACATCGGCGAGATCAAGCGCTGGCTCTGCGATCGCTTCGCCCAACACCTCAGCTCAGTTCGTATTAACCAACCTGATCTCTCGGTTGCTCAGCACTTCAACTCCCCCTCCCATTCCCAATCTGACCTTTCTGTCCTGGGCTTCCTCCATTGCCAGAGTGAGGCCCAGCGCAAATTGGAGGAACAGCACCTCATATTTCGCTTAGGTAGTTTACACCCAGTGGAATCAACATTGACTTCTCTAATTTTAAATAGCCCTTGCTTTCTCCCTCCTACCCCTCCCCCTTCCCAGCTCTCCCTACTGTCTCCGCCTCTTCCTTTATTTTTCCCACCCCCCCACGACATCAGTCTCGACCTGAAACATTGCCTATTCCTTCTCTACATAGATGCTGCCTCGCTCGCTGAGTTTCTCCAGCGTTTTTTGTCTGCCTTCGATTTTTCCAGTATCTTTCCTAAAACCTTCATATTGTTTGTTGTTCTCATCCCCAAAGATGATTTGCTTCACTGGTAGTGTTAGGTTAACTCTGCTTCTCTTTTCACTGATGCTGCCTAATCTGTTGAATGTTTCCAACATGTTCTTTCTTTATTTTGGATTTCCATCAACTACACATTTTGTGTTTTTCATGCAATCATTCTTTCCAATTACAGAGTTTTGAATAACAGTTAGCACTCTCAACACAGCAGGCCTAAAACAACAGATGCCCAGCAGAGGCTGAAAACAAATATATCCCAAAATAATAATTCTTCCCTCCATGCAAACAGTTATAAATTCAGCAAATCTTCCAAATTCATCATAAATCTTTAATGGTGATTTTGTTTCTGTTCATATCTGATGTAAATAATAAAAGGTAAATTCACGAATGTACCCAAGGCATTTGGCACATTAATGATGTTCATAATGCATTGCCATCTTTCATCCTTATTGTATTTGATACTCTGACCAGTTTGCATGGTTTATACTCAGATTAGCCCCTATTTTCTCTCTCAAGGGATGACACCTAACATATCAAGTATTTGGAGCAATTATTTTAGTTTGGGTTTCCATCAGACAAGTTTTAAACATTGTTCCAACAAAGTCTGAAGATTTCTTCTCCTCTGCTCTCATTTCCCTACCGCAATTAAATCTCCATTAGTGTTTATTAACGATTAACCAGCTAGCATCACCATCTGCCAGCCAGCAGATGTGTCACTTAGTTTAAATCCTTCCACACACATTATTTTGTTCTCATCTCCTGCCCTCGTCAAAATCAAATGATTTCCGATGAAAGTCATTAATCTGAAACAATAATTTTGTTTCTTTCTCCAAAGACATTTCCTAACCTGTTGCAGTATTTTCTCTTTTTGCTTTTGGATCCCGGATTTTAGCACCAGTAATCATCTCCAAAAATACAACAGTAGAACATTCACTTTTAATGCTGATTCCTTTTATCTGTCTATGAATTGTAAGAATACTTCAAAATTCTTACTTCTGGTCTTGATAATCTTCCTACATGGCCATCAATCACAAGCTATTATTCCCCATTTGCTTTGCCGTTTCTCTATCCTTTTTAAAGTTCATCTAAATGACATGCAAAGACATTTGTATAAATGGCACAGCTGTAACACTGGATGCTATGTTATTTGACAACATCCAGATAATTAATTTAAGTTGTGGTTCAGTTTTTTACTATTGGTTCTCAGAAACAAATTGTAAAACACTAGACTTAGTGGGACCCATTGGGTCCCATGTTCATACAGGAGCGCTGGTCCCCCAATGCAATATTCCACCTCTCCACCAATTCCAATATTGGTGGCAAGTGGGGGGGGGGGGGGGTGCTTTCTGGAGCGCTAGTATGGGGGTTGTGGGCTGAAGGGACTGGTTTCCAGAGGGCTAGTATGGACATTGTGGCCGAATGGATTCTTGGGCTGGCGGCTCAGTCACTCAAGCCTGTTGTGCTGGCAGCTCACTCACGGCTGGTGGGCTGGCAGTTGACTCACGGCTATTCCTTGAAATTCTATTTCAAGCAGGGTGCAAGGCAACCAAATTCAAGAGCAGTGGCATGCCACTTCAAGCAGGGTGCAAGGCCACTAAAGACAGTGAGTCGTGACCTCTCCCCCCCCCCCCCCCCCCCCCCCCCACCCCCCCCCCCCCCCCCCCCCCCCAGCCCCCCCCCCCCCCCCCCCCCCCCCCCCCCCCCCCCCCCCCCCCCCCCCCCCCCCCACCATCTTGCAGAGACTGAGCAACGGCCAAATTTCTGGGTTTTATAGTCCCTCCCCCTCCCACCAGAAGGGGCATGGCCTTCGTGGCATGATTGACAGGAGAGAGAATCTCAACATTTTTTAAACACCAATAACTCTTTTATTTTTCATGGATGGGTCCTCGGCACCTGATGAGCGGAGGAGGACTCTGAATAAGATGGCCAAAAATCACAGCCATGCATGGTAGCGTTTTTTTCTAAAATCAATATACAGCGCAAACAGGAAGCGGTCAAGATTAGACTTTTAATTAAAGCAGAGGCAACACCAACCGCTTTCCAATGAGGCACTTTCAGAGGCAAAACCAACCACTTTCCAACGAGGCACTTTCAAAGTAGAGGCAACACCAACCACTTTCCAACGAGGCACTTTCAACAGCAGAGGCAACACCGAGGCATTTTCAAAGCAAAAAACATTGAGGCATTTTCAAACTACATTTTCAAACCACATTCAGGGCAATCACAGTTTAGTAGACATGTGTTCAATGTTATTCACAGCTCAGACTGAGAGACATGACTCTCTCGCTTCCCACATCTTGCTGACACTGACTGAGGCACTCAACACGTCTGGTTTTTATAGTCCCTCTGGAAGGGGTGTGGCCTTCTGGAGAGAGCATCTCAACATTTTTTAAACACTAATAACTCTTTTATTTTTCATCGATGGGAAAAATCCTCTTGTCCTGCACAGCGGAGGGGGACTCTGAGTAAGATGGCCAAAAATCACAGCCGTAAGTGGCAGTGTTGTTTCCAAAATCAATATGCAGAACAACAGGAAGTGATCAAGATCAGACTTTTAGTAATATAGAGCATGTTTTGTGAAGGTGAAGAATGAGACACAGCATGAAGGATACCAATTAAGGTTGAGATTATCCAAAAGTGATGGGTGGGATGATGCTTACAACATCACATGGCTATTTCCCATTCATAAGCATTTGAACTAGCACAAAGAATCACATTTTCAAGAAAATTGTAAAGGGCCTGTCCCACTTAGGTGATTTTTCAGGCGACTGCAAAACCGGCAACTGGAACGGCGACTGTCAGAGTGCAACACACATACATTGCTTCCTTCACCAGCCCGTTATGCAGGCAGGCCAAAGCAAGTGAGGGGAGCGCTGTCTGAGTGAAATTCACACGGTGCAAAGCCAAGGTGATACAGACACACCCCGCGATGAACAGGAAGGTTGCCGCTGTAATTGTGATGATGAAAGCACAGTATACGATAAGTCCTTTAAAAAAGAGGAGGGAGGGGAGAAGGGGGGGAGAGAAGTGGGGGAGACAACTTTTAAGAAACCAGAGATACATGGTTGTGAAGCTCAGCAGACATTAACTTTACCGGTCGGCTGAAAACTACTGCTTGTGGTTTTTTTCCCAATGAGCCAATGAAATTCACCGGTCAGCACCGGCTACAACCTACGAGAACCTATGAGAACCTCCTGGCGACCCACTAGGACCTCCTGGTGAACCACCTACGGCACGAGAATTCTCACTATTCTCCATGGCGACTTCATTCTGGTCGCCGCTGTTTTTTCAACATGTTGAAAAATTTGCAGCGACCATAATGAGGCTGCGACTAGTTCCCCTCCTCATGACGATGAAGGCGACCCCGGCAACATGTCACGACCAAATGGTAACCGCAGAGTCTCCTGCCGTCGCCTGAAAAATCGTCTAAGTGGGACAGGCCCTTAATCTGCCCGAAACTCTGATTGTGTTTCTCTCCTCACAGATATTTGACCAGCTGAATATTTTCCAACATTTTCCTTTTTTTAAATTTTGATTTTCAGTGACATCGCATGTAGATAGGGTGGTAAAGAAAGCCTTTGGTGTGCTGGCCTTTATAAATCAGAGCATTGAATATAGGAGTAGGGAAGTAATGTTAAAATTGTACAAGGCATTGGTAAGACCAATTCTGGAGTATGGTGTACAATTTTGGTCGCCTAGTTATAGGAAGGATGTCAACAAAATAGAGAGAGTACAGAGGAGATTTACTAGAATGTTGCCAGGGTTCCAGCAACTATGTTACAGAGAAAGGTTGAACAAGTTAGGTCTTTATTCTTTGGAGCGCAGAAGGTTTAAGGGGGGGACTTGATTGAGGTCTTTAAAATGATGAAAGGGATAGACAGAGTTGACGTGGATACGTTTTTTCCCATTGAGGGTAGGGAAGATTCAAACAAGAGGGCATGACATGAGAATTAAGGGACAGATGTTTCGGGGTAACGTGAGGGGGAACTTCTTTACTCAGAGGGTGGTGGCTGTGTGGAATGAGCTTCCAGCAGAAGTGGTGGAGGCAGGATCGATTTTAACATTTAAAAGAAAAGTGGATAGGTATATGGACGTGAAGGGAATGGAGGGGTATGGTCTGAGTGCAGGTAGATGGGACTAGGGGAAAACAAATGGTCGGCACGGACTGGAAGGGCCGAGAGGGCCTGTTTCCGTGCTGTAATTGTTATATGGTTGTATGGTTATTTGTGATATTTTGGGTTTTTCTTTCTCCCTCTTCGGGAACATTCATCACTGAAGATGAATGTATTGAATACAAATGGATGGAATAATAGCAATGGTTTAGGAAACCAGAAAGTAGCAAGACTTGAAAATGTTGTGCTGAAGACTTAATATTTTCCTCAATTCGTGCAGTTATCTTTTTGGATGGAATGGACCTGCCATTGATCATGAGGTCTTGCAGGGTGGCAGGCTGTTGAACGAGGTAATTCATGGTGAGTGTGGGCCAGAACAAGTCACACCTACGAAACAACTGAGAAGAAACATTAACATCCGTCAAAGCCAAGGTCCCCAGGCTAAGTCAGTTGTCAATGCTGTTGAGAACTTTACAGATCCCTATGTTTTTAAATGGATCCATCAGTGTACACAAATCCATTGCACAAGAATTGCTACAATACCAGTTTTTAACTCTGCCAAAACTTGATTTGCTGTCGTATAATTGGATCTCAAACAGTCCCGTCATTCCTTTGACCTTGGCCTTATTTTCCTGTATATTTCTGTTGAAAATTAATCAGAACTACTGACAGTAATTTCATAAAGATTGATTAACTGTCTGCCGTTGTTTAATATGGGAACTTCAGGAATAACAGGATAGCTAAAACAGAGTCATTGATGCTTTCGAAAAGTTAAAGGTGTGTTAAAAAGATTTATAGATTGCATTAAACTATTGCAGCATTATCAACTATTTCCAGTGTTGTGTTTTGCATGACAGAGCAGCTTGCAGTAGTAAAAACCTCAAGGTGCTTTTCACGATTGGTATCAGACAAAAAACAAGATATTGAGCCACAGAAATTTACGACAAATGGCCAGAATTCGAAGCAATGAGAATGGGTTAAAGAGACAGAGAGAATGAGAGTCTCAATAACTCTAAGCATTGCCACCAATGTTTAGGACATAGAAAAATGAAATCTGTAGGAGACCCAATTTGAAATACGACAGTAATCTTGATGATTTGAAGAGCTGGGAAGTTCTCAGAAGTATGGAGGGGAAATGCCTTGGGAGGCACAGTGCCACAGCTGGTGCAGCTGCCTCACAGTGCAGGGACCCTGCTGCTGTCTGTCTGGAGTTTGCTTGTTCACCCTATAACTGCTGGGTTTCCTCTAGAAGCTCAATTTTCCTTTCACATCCCAATGATTTGCTTGTTGGTAGGTTAATTGACCCTGTGGCGTTGGTGGGTTGTAGATTCTCAGGGAGTTGATGAGGATGTGGAAAGAATAATGTGGGAATAGCTCATGAGAATGTGGAGAGAATACCAGTGGAATAGTGCAGGAACTTGATGGTCAGGAGCTGTAGGTTCCTGGTCGAAGACCGCAGGAAATTATAGCGAATTGTGGACGCAGCCCAGACTATCACACAAGCCAACGTCCCTTCCATTGACCCCATTTATACCTCTCACTGCCTCGGCAAGGCCAGCAGCATAATGAAGGAGGAGTTGCACCCTGGCCTCTCCCTCTTCTCCCCTCTCCCATCAGGCAAAAAGGTTTAGGTGTGAAAACTCTGTGTGACACCTGATTCAGGGTCAATAGACAATAGGTGCAAGAGTAGGCCATTCAGCCCTTCGAGCCAGCACCACCATTCACTGTGATTATGGCTGATCATCCACATTTAGTGCCCTATGTCTGCCTTCTCACCATATACCCTGACTCCGCTATCTTTCCCTTGAAATCATTCAGATAAATGGCCTCCACTGCCTTTTGAGGCAGAGAATTCCACAGATTTACTACCGTCAGGGTAAAAAGGTTTTTCCTCATCTTCGTTCTAAATGGCCTGCCCATTTTCTTAAATTGTGGCCCGTGGTTCTCGACTCCCCCAACATCGGGAACATGTTTCCTGCCTCTAGTGTGTCCAGTCCCTTAATAATGTTATATGTTTCAATAAGATCTCCTCTCATCCTTCTAAATTCCCGAGTATACAAGCCCAGCCGCTCCATTCTATCACAGTTTCTTCCCGACTGCTAACAGGCAACTGAATCATCCTACCACAACCAGAGAGCAGTCCTGAACTATCTAACACGTTGGTGAACCTCAGACTATACTTGATTGGACTTCGCTGGCTTCATCTTGCACTAAACGTTATTCCCTTGTCATGTATCGATACACTGTTTGTTATCATGTATTATCTTTCTACTAACTGGATAGTACACAACAAAAGCTTTTCACCATACCTCAGTACACGTGACAATAAACTAAACTGTAAAATGTTTAACTGTAAACTAGGATCACTTTCCATGTTGTATGGGTCTGACTTGGATGAAAATTTGAACATTGACTGGTCGGTGTGAGCATGTTGGACCAAAGGGACTGTTTTCATGCTGTATAATTCTATGTTGCTTTGCAGAATGGCATTGTCCACATAACCTCCCAAGACTCCTATGTTTATGTCCCCATTCATTTCCTATTTTTACAAAAGGAATATAAAAGGCTCTAGATAAATGTCAGTCTTTATTTCTTTTAATCTCATTCTGACCCTTTTGGCTTTCTCTTATAAAACTGTCCTTGCAAAGTTCTTGGGTAGTTAAGTTGGTATCAGGATTATCTCTGACAGAAATTAATGGCAATTTGAAATTTGGATAATGAAACATTGGTTAATGGAACATTGATTTAGAATCCTACCAAAGCAACAGCAGCATTTAAATTCAAATAATTAACTAGATGGATAAATTAGTTGGTCTTGGTTACAGTAGACATGAAACTGGAATAGTGAAATAACGCACATGGTTTGATAATCTACTTCCTTAGTTCTGAGACAATTATGGATGGATAATAAATATCAATGATGCCTAAATCCCATGACCAAACAATACAAAGATAAAACATCTTGTTAAAAGGTACAATTCTGGCATGGTTGCATGGTGATTGAGTTAGCAGCTTAGTTTCAAAAGATTTTTGATCTGAAATCATGAGTTTGAATCTCACCAATCGCCCAAATAATGTACATAATTAAGTACATTTAAATAGAAACAGATTTAGCATCCATATGATTGGTGGCCGTGGAACTGCCAGTTGTTGTAAAATCCCAGCTGGATCATCACTGTCCTTTAGAAATGGAAATCTGCTAATCATACCCAGTCCAGCCTATGCTAGACCAAACCAATTGTATTTGTTGTCAGTTCTTATCTGCCCACATCAGTGACCTGTTCAATTCAGAGAAAATTAGATTTGGGCAATAAAAGTCACTGCTACCTATATTTTCTCTGTTTCTCTTTATTCCCCAGACCTTGCAATTTTTGTTGGTTGTGCTTCAATGGCCTGACCCCAATTGAAATGCCGAAGAATGAAGATATTGCACATTGCCACATTTGTGAAACCTCCACAACTTTGCAAACTGCAACTGCAACCACAGAAGTCAAAGACTTATCAACTGCAGATAGTCACAGTTTAATTCATTAATTTAATATAAAATATCACAGATTGACATTGTGATTTTGTTCCATGAACAAATGTCAATGGTATGCTCTTAAATGCGAGTAAGTGCCTCCTTTAAAATATTTGATGAATTTGCAACAAGGGCATTAAACAATCCTGTGATAGCATCATCAATAGTAATTTCTAAGCAGAGCCAAAATCTACAAACCTAGGAAGATTTCCTTCATATCATTTGATGCATTGAGCTTGGAATATATATATCAACAACTGAAGGCAATGAAATAAAACTTTAAGTATTGCATTGTCAAACTTCAATCTTGATTGCATGCCAGACTCTACACTACTTGCATATTCATTTGGCAAAAGTGTGGAATATTTTTATTCAAGCCGTTGTCATATAAAATCCAGAATTCATGATAGATTTTGGGAGTTGGTGTTAAAACACTTCATTTTGCACGTCACCCACTCTCCGTAAATCAAGATTGATGACAGGTGGAATTATTCTGCGACTACCACAGAAATTATACTGGTCTTCAGGGAATTTTGTATTTACCTCAGAATAGTTCTTCAGCACTTTATGTCTGGAACAAATAATCTGTCAATTTTATTCAAATTAAGGAAAGGGTCATTTAAAGGAGCGCCTGTCTCCGTTTAAAAATGAGAATGGAGAAATATCACATTTCATGGGTTCTGCTACCAATACTCTGAAAAAGGGAAGCAGAGGATTTAATTTTCTTAAATGAACACATTTCAAATAACATATAAATTACCTTTTTTTATTGGTCTTGAAATATGTTTCATGAAAAAAAAAATCTTTTACTGCAATAATTAATATACTTGGATATTATATGAGCAACCACTGGAAACAATTGATTTTGATGTGCATGGATATGTAGAAACATAGAAACATAGAAATTAGGTGCAGGAGCAGGCCATTCGGCCCTTCGAGCCTGCACCGCCATTCAATATGATCATGGCTGACTTGTATAATGTGGCATTTAGACACACAAGCTTTTTCTGGCTTTTTATACATTTTAATTTAGTTAAAGTTAGAGATACAGCATGGAAACGGGCCCTCCACCCACATAGTCCATGGCAACCAACCTGTTCACACTAGTTCTATGTTATCTCACTCACTCATCCACACCATACACAGGAGGGGCATTTTATAAAAGCCAATTAACCTGCAAACCTGCACGTCTTTATGAAGTGGTAGTAAGCCAGCTCATCTGGTGGAAACCCATGCGGTCACAGGGATAATGTGCAAACTCCACACTGACAGCAGCCGAGGTCAGGATCGAATCCGGGTCTCTGTTACTGTGAGGGAGCAGCTTTACCAGCTGTGCCTCTGTGATGCATCTCGATGAAATATTAGCTGTCCATGTCATCACAAAATTAACCTGATTTTTTAACACATCCTTGAATTGTTTTAATTAATAATAGTCTTAAAATTAACAGTCAACCCAAATTACCATTTGCAACAATTTCCAAAATTCCATCAACATCTTATTTGAAGCCTGGCTCCAATTTTTAGGGTAATAACCTTTGCATCACACAAATAATTTATTTCTATGTATAGTGCTACTCGCCCCCCGCAGTCAGATGACGGAGGACACGCCCGCCATGGACCAACTATAGAGAAATCACCCACCGCGGACAGAGGAACGAAGAACGCCCACCATGGACCGATGACAGAGGGCTTACTTGCCGCGGACCTTTGGAGGATCCGTTTGTGGACTCCGAATCAGACCAGAGCCACCGGTGTCAACAGGAACCACGCCACCGAGAGCGAGGTGGACCGGCGAGACCAATAGGAGGACCAGGCATGAGGGGATGGGGGGGCAAGCTGCCAAGAACAGAAGGGGGTCTGTTTGTGCAGGATACAGCTGCAGATGCTGGGTTAAACCAAAGACAGACACAAACTGTTGGAGCAACTCAGCGGGACAGGCAGCATCTCTGGAGAGAAGGGATGGGTGACTTTTTGGATCTGAAGAAGGGTCCTTCTCTCCAGAGATACTGAGTTACCCAGCATTTTGTGTCTATCTTCAGAGAGGACTGTTTGGTACTTTGTAACTTTGTCGGTGCCAACACGTGGCGATATTTCTGTACTGCCTAGGTTGTATGCCAAACAAAACATAACACATGTGACAATAAAGTATCAATCATTAATTAATTAATTCATTCATATTATAGCACAAATCATCCTGCAACCTTCCATATTTTAAGTAACAACAGTATTAATGCCTGATTTTGGCAGTGTTGTTTGATTATATAGCAGGATGGAAGATATTGGTGGGAAGCTCACTGGAAACCATCCAACGTAAATAAAAATAGCTACAAAAAGCTGGAGTAACTCAGCGGGACAGGCATCATGTCTGGAGAGAAGGAATGGGTGTTGTTTCGATTCGAGACCCTTCAAATGAAACATGGATTATTGTCATTATAATAATCATTGATCATTCTCATTCATAAATCTGAACTCATAAAAAGAAAATACTCACCAAGACCGTGTCTGTGAGTTGACATAGAAGGCAACACATTCCAAGTCTTTGTTTTTGGGTTGTAACATTCAACAGTGTTTAAAGTCTTCAGGCCATCTCTGCCTCCAACAACATAAAGTTTATCATCAATGACAGCTACTCCAAATTGCAGTCTCCGACCATTCATCACTCCAGCCTGGGTCCAACTATTTGTTCGCAGGTCATATTTTTCAATGGTAGTGGCACCTGATAAGACAATTAGCGAGACATGATTGTGACGGGAAAGAGCAGATTGGAATCCTGAATGCCCACATCACATGCAACCTAATAATACAGTGCCCCCCACAACAAACAGGTCAAAAAGTTAAGTTAAAATCCATCAAGCGATTTTCATGTACAGCTTTCGGCATTTCATCGAGTGCTCACATTTCTCTGGAGCTTTTACTGACTAATGTACTTGTGTTTTTTTTTTCAATTAATAGCAGGAAGATGAAGCTAGGAATTTCTATATTTACAGCGGCTTGATAAATTAAGTACAATGGAAATCAAAGCATGAAAGGAAGGGCTTAACTAAAATAAAATAAAAACTAATTAAGTAAAAAAACAGGTTCAAGTTTGCTACATATGTACCGTTTCCTTTGTCAAAGTGTCTCGGTTTGAGGTTCAGAAAATTCTCTCACAAAATCTCCCTATTTCTCCTTATTCTTTGAGGAACTCTGTGATGCTTGGATGTGGCAATTGTGGCTTAAGAGAGAAGCAGGTACGGGATCTCAGCCGTGAATGGGTTTCTATGCTATCACTTTGACTCAAGTTTATGCTCAGTGCCCATAGCATCTCTTTGTGGGAAATAATGTTTAACTCTATTCATTGTCTGATCCAGCAATGCAATTAGGAAATTTAAATTCTGGTAATCAAATAAATCAGAAAATTAATAAAAAGAAAACAGTCTTAGTATCTACAGGATTATTGTAAAAATTCAGTTCATCATTATTAATTAGGGTGGAAGATTTACCATCCTTGCTGGTCTCCGTCCATACTATATGCCCAGGGAATTACTACATGCCATTGGGGTGGCTGTTTACATTCCTCTGTCTGCCAAACCGCTGCGTGTGAGTGTGTCATCTACACAGTCACTGCGAGGCTCCTGACACGCGAGTGCTTTCATCGCTATCTCTGGGGATTTCAACCACGTGACTTTGGATGCTAACCTACCAACTTTCACTCAGTTTGCTGACTGTCCGACCAGGGATATGAAAACATTGGACCTGCTGCATGCCAGTGCTAAAATGGCGCACAGCTCCATCGCCATTCTGCCACTGGGAAGATCTGACCACAACCTGATTCACCTTCTATCCAGCTATAAGCCAATGGTCCGGATGCTGCCTGTGACCGCAAGGTCAGTGATGAGATGATCACAGGAGGCCTGTGATGCTTTACAGGGCTGTTTTGAGGTCACATACTGGGACGCGCTCTGTAGTGCCCATGGACATTGATGGACTCACAGACAGTGTTACCAGCTACATAAAGTTCTGTACAGATAACATTGTCCCTGTGACTGTACACAGTTTCCCAAACAACAACCCCTGGGTGGCCAATGACATAAAGGCCCTTCTCAGCCAGAAGAAGAGGGCCTTCAGGAATGGTGACAGGGAGGAGGTGAAACGGATGAAGAAAGATCTGAAGGTGAGACTAAGACAGGGATGACTACAGGAGGAAGCTGGAGCTGATCCTTCAGCAGAGTATCATGAGGGATATGTGGCGTGCTGTAAAGAACATTAGAGGGTACAAGACAGCAAGTGGTCTGGGGAGGGAAAGCAATCAGGACTGGGCTAACAAGATAAACCTGTTTTTAATAGTTTTGATGGAGGGGCCTTTGTCCACTCCGCTCCCCGACAAACTCCCTCCCTCAATCCCACTGGTCCATTTCCTCTGTCCAGCAAAGGCAAAGCTATGGGTTCCGATGGTGTCAGCCCTGGGGTACTCAAGGCATGTGCCAGCCAGTTGTGTGGAGTACTCCAGAATATCTTCAACTTGTGCTTGAGCCCGGAGAGGGTTCCTGTGATGTGGAAAACATCCTGCCTGGTTTCTGTACCAAAGAGGACACGTCACAGCTCCTCCAATGACTACAGACTGGTGGCGCTGACTTCACACATCATGAAGTTCCTGGAGAAGCTGATGCTCACTCACCTGTCACCCCTTGTTAAACCCTGCCTGGACCCACTGCAATTTGTTTACCAAACTAAGATGGGGTTTGATAACGGCATCATCCTGCCTGTTCCATCATTCCTATGCTCACCTGAATAAGCCGGGAAGCACTATGAGAGTCATCTTTTTTTTTACTTCTCCAGTGCTTTTAGTGCCATCTGGCCTGCACTGCTAGGGAATAAACTGACGAAGATGTGGGTGGAAGCTCCATTGGTGTCCTGGATCACCAACTACCTGACTGGATGACAACAGTATATCTACCATGTCAGGTTACAGAACTGTGTCTTGGACATGGTAGTGAGCAACACTGGGGTCCCACAGGGGATGGTCCTCTCTCCCTTCCTGTTCACCATCTACACTTTGGACTTCAGATGTAACATGGACTCCTGCCACCTGCAGGTTTTCAGATGACTGCAATTGCGGGCTGCATCGGTGAGGGGAGGGAAGCTGAATACTGTGTAGCCGACTACTTAGTTGAGCGATGTGGGCTGAAACGCCTCCAGCTCAACACCCGGCAAGGCTAAGGAGTTAGTGGTGGACATTAGGAGGAGAGGAACACCCCTGTCCCCTGTCTCCATCAATGGTGTGGATGTGAAGTTTACCAAGGAGTACCAATACCTTGGAGTTTTCCTGGACAGTAAACTGGACTGGTCCAGGAATCCTGAGGCCCTGTACAAGAAGGGACAGAGCCCGCTTTACTCTTTGAGAAGGTTCTGCTCCTTTAATGTCTGCAGTAAGATGCTGCAGATGTGTTACTAGTGCCATCTTATTCGCTGACGTGTGCTGGGGCAGCAGATTGAAGGCCGTGGATGCCAACAGAATGAACAAGCTTATCAGGAAGGCTGGCTCCATCCTGGGGATGGAGTGGATTCATGGGAGGTGGTCTTGGAGGGGAGGATGCACTTCAAACTGCTGAGCATCTTGGACAATATAGCTCACCCCCTCTAAGACACACTGGTCAGAGGAGTACCTTCTGCAACTGACTGGTTCCACCAAGATGCAGGATAGAACGTCACATGAGGCCCTTTTTACTTGTGCCTATCAAACTGTACAATTCCTCCATCTTTTGTCATGGGGTAGACTGACTCCCCTATTGCATTCCCAGTTAAAATGCAATTGGACTGGACAATAACTGTTGGCATCTCTTAATAAAACAGTCAAATCTCAGTAAATAACACTTTGTTAATTAAATATGTGTTTTAAAAGTTGTCATTATCTCTGTTGGTTGGGTGTCCTTAATCATGAGTTTGATTTTGGATTTGCATATTGATAGAATTTATGATAAATGGTTTGCATTACAGCTATTGAAGAATACACCATACTCCCATTAAAAAATAGTATTCTCAGTGAATTCAGTTTACTGTAAGATATCATTCCCATTTGGTTTTTGAAAAAGTTAAACTAAAGAAGCTAATCCAGTTATAGGGTCTAATTCAGTAATAAATTCTGTGGAACATTTCCTGCCTAATAAGCAGAACAATTATTCCCTCTGGGTAATTGCTACTCTGTACAATACTTAGCTGTGTCGGAATAGCTTGACTCTTTCACTGTTGCATGTATAATTGTGACTGTGTTCCTTTATGTTGTAGACACCAGCAACAACAAAATCAGAAAAATACATAATTTAACTCAAATTAGTCATTATCATTTCTCAAGAAAATTGGAATCTATCTACTTACTAAAAGTTGCATGGTCTACATACTTACAAATGCACCATCTTAGGGATTATTCAATTTTTGTAATCAAAGGCTTTGACCTTCGTGCGCTGCAAGCCTAAATTATAAAATTTAAAACATTGCTATGAAGATATTATTAGTTCCATCTTCAATTTTCAGTATATTACTTTTACTTTTGATGATAGACACAAATAGCTGGAGTAACTTAGCAGGACAGGCAGCACCTCTGGAGAGAAGGGAATGGGTGACGTTTCTGGTCGAGACCCTTCTTCAGACTGATTAGGAATAAGGAAAATGAGAAATATAGATGGTGATGTAAAGAAATAAAGAACAATGAATGAAAGATATGCAAAAAAAGTATCAATGATAAAGGAAACAGGCCATTGTTAGCTGTTTGTAGGGTGAAAACGAGAAGCTGGTGCCACTTGAGTGGGGGAGGGAGACTCTTTGCTCTTACAATAACAGCGGTAGTTCAATGCATTTCAATGCTCCCTCTGAGTCAGCATGTTCTGGATCAAGTCTCACTCCAGACACACAAGCAAGGCAACCAGCCTAATGTTCAGGACTGCACGAGAGTCAGTCTAATTTTTAGATGAGATGTTGAATGGGAACTTGCTGACATATACAAACAATGAACATATCAATTTGTCAACTTGCAAACACTGTACTATTTCCCAGTTGGCAAGGTCATGTGCGGGTGCAAGTCCTTGCATAATGCAAAGTCCCAAATCATAAAGCCACTGCTTGCTGCTGACTCAGATGAACAATAACATTTATCTTTCCCAATCCCAAATTGCCAAGTTGCAAACACTGCACTAACTGACTAATCTTAAAACCACTGAAAAGGTGTTGACTTGCTGATAGCCTACACCTCCATCTTCAATTGACCATTGACAGTGACTCCAACTCTCCCGCTTTCGGCGGGAGAGTTGGAGTCACTGCATTGACACGATTATAGACTTTGAATTGTCTGAATTGCTGATATTCAGAAATATTAAAAACTGTTATTAAATCATTTTAATATATATATTTTAAATGAACAAAATTTTGAAGATATATTTCACTAAAATACTTACATATTAGATCAAACTTAATTACTGAATAAAACTGGTTACCCAATGCCTGACCTTCTTCCTTGCAGTGACCACTCTCATTTCAATGCATGGGCTCAATGTCCCTGCACCAAGCCTATCTCAGCAGAGGTTAGAAACATAGAAACATAGAAAATGTGCAGGAGGAGGCCATTTGGCCCTTCGACCCAGAATCATAATTATATATGTTCATAGCTGATTATCCAGAATCAGCACTCCATTCCTGCTTTCTCCCATATCCCTTGATTCAATCAGCCCTAAGAGCTCTATCAAACTCTCTCTTGAAAACATCCAGTGAATTGGCCGCCACAGCCTTCTGTGGCAGAGAATTTCACAGATTCACAACTCTCTGGGTGAAAAAGGTTTTCCTCATCTCAGTCCTAAATGGCCTACCCTTTATTCTTCAACTATGACCCCTGGTTCTGGACTCACCCAACATTGGGATTTTTTTTCCAGGATCTAGCCTGTCCAATCCATTAAGAATTTTATATGTTTCAATAAGATCCCCACTCTCCTAAATTCCAGTGAATTCCAGGTTTAGCCGGCAGATTTCCATTGTAACAGGTGGGGGAAATATTCACTGATTGCCTCCACAGTCTTTTGTGGCAAAGAATTCCACAGATTCATCACCCTCAGAGAAGTTTATTTGTCCTTAAAGTAGAATATCCTTATCTCCTTTAAGGATAAAGAAACTTCTCCTTATCACCTTCCTAAAAGCACGTCTTATAATTCTGAGGCTATGACGTCTAATCCTAGACTCTCCCTTTAGTGAAAACATCCTCTCCACATCCACTCTATCCAAGCATTTCACTATTCTGTATGTTTCAATGAGGTCTCCCCTCATTCTTCTAAACTCCAGCGAGTACAGGCCCAGTGCTGACAAACGCTCATTATAGGTTAACCTACACATTCCGAGGATCATTCTTGTAAACCTCCGCTGGACCCTCTCCAGAGGTAGCACATCTTTCCCCAGATATGGTGCCCAAAATTGCTCACAATATTCCAAAAGTGGCCTTACCAGCCCCATATAGAGCCTCAGCATTACATCCTTGGTTAATGTATACAAGCCCTCTTGAAATAAATGCTAGCATTGAGTTTGCTTTCTTTAGTACTGATTCGACTTGGAGATTAACTTTTTGGGAATCCGGCACCAGCACTCCCAAGTCACTTGTCGTTGAGAGGCAAAGCCCTATGGAAAAGCCTTCCAAATACTAGGTCTGAATCGTCCAAAAGGCCAAATGAATGACAGTGATGCCTTGCATATGGTATTAACATTACAAATGTATAGCAAAACACAAAGTTCTGGCAAAACTCAGCAGCCAGGTAACACCTATGGAAGGAAATGAACAGATGATGTTTCAGGTCGGGATCCTCCTTCAGACCACAAATGTACAGATCAGATAACACTTTGAATGTACCAACAAGACAACACCATTTAATGTTTAAGAAGGAACTGCAGATGCTGGAAAATCAAAGGTACACAAAAATGCTGGATAAACTCAGCGGGTGCAGCAGCATCTATGGAGCGAAGGAGATAGGCAACGTTTCGGGCTGAAACCCTTCTTCAGACTGATGGGGGGTGGGGGGAGGTGGGGGGAAGGAAGGAAAAAGGAGGAGGAGCCCGAGGGCTGAGGGAGTGGTAGGAAGGGGAGGAGACAGCAAGGGTTAACAGAATTGTGAGAATTCAATGTTCATGCCATCAGGATGCAGACTCCCCAAGCGGAATATGAGGTGCTGTTCCTCCAATTTCTGGTGTTGCTCACTCTGGCCATGGAGGAGGCCCAGGACAGAGAGGTCGGATATGGAATGGGAGGGGGAGTTGAAATGCTGAGCCACCGGGAGGCCAGGTTGGTTAATGCGGACCAAGCGGAGGTGCTCAGCGAAACGATCGCCAAGCCTACGCTCGGTCTCACCGATATAGATCAGCTGACATCTAGAGCAGCGGGTGCAATAGATGAGGTTGGAGGAGGTGCAGGTGAACCTCTGTCACACCTGGAATGACTGCTTGGGTCCTTGAATGGAGTCGAAGGGGGAGGTAAAGCGACAAGTGTAGCATCTCTTGCGGTTGCAAGGGAAAGTGCCCGGGGGAGGGGTGGAGCGGGAGGTAAGGAAATAATTGACAAGGGAGTTGTGGAGGGAGCGGCCTTTGCGGAAGGTAGACGGGGGGGAGATGGGAAGATGTGGTGAGTGGTGGGGTCACATTGGAGGTGGCGAAACTGACGGAGGACTATGTGTTGTATGTGCCGGCTAGTGGGGTGAAAGGTGAGGACCAGGGGAACTCTGCCCTTGTTGCGAGTGGGGGGATGGGGAGAGAGAGCTGTGTTACGGGGTATGGAGGAGACCCTGGTGCGAGCCTCATCTATAGTAGGGGAGGGGAACCCCCGTTCTCTTCAGGGACACCAGTTATACATTAATTCCCATTTTTTACTCATTGTGCAATCTCTTCAACTAGCTCCAAACTCTTGCATTTTTCTACAAATCAGGGGAAATTTACAGTATCCAATTGATGCACCAACCCTGTTATTTTGGGTTTTAGGAGGAACCGAAGCACTCGCAGGAAACCTATGTGGTCACTTGGAGAATGTGCAATCCACACACACACACACACACACACACACACACACACACACACACACACACACACACACACACACACACACACACACACACACACACACACACACACACGCACACGCACACGCACACACACACACAGCACCTTATGTCAGGATTGGAATGGGTCTGATGCTGAGGCAGGAGTTCTATTACTGCACCACTCGCTGCTCCCTTTGAAAGTTATTTGATATTTTTCTTTGTGTAAGTGCATACTGTCATTCACATTCCATTACAGGCTGTGTTATACTCCATCTTGAAAAATTGATTATCTTCTCAAATGCTCAGACAGTCCAGGCACTGACACATCACTGAATAAATCCAACTATAGTGCAATGCCTTCTACGTATAAATCCTCTGCTGTGCTAGAACAAGGGTCACGGATGTAAAGTGTCATTGCAGCTTACTAGACACCAAATGTTCCTGAGCATTTTTTCCCCATTGCATTTTTATACATCACATTGTGAATCAATAGACCAATAACATATCCAACAAGCTTTCCTAAAAGACTTTCCACCAGAACTGCAAAGCAGTGATGAATGGATTGCTGAGCAAATAAATAACCCTACTATTGATGAGTAGAATATTAGGACTGCCTATTAATAATGTGCAAACAGCAGACATTCAAAATGTATTTCAATTGAACAGATTTTGAAAATAACTGAATATGGTGTTCCATTAAATTACACATTTAATTCATTCTCACAATACTAAATGGTGGAACATTCAAAAATGAATCACAAAATGAATCACATTAACAGTCTGACCATATTCTTCAATTATCCATGGCAATGCTGTTGTTGTCAGCTTGTTTTGTTCCAGTTACAGATAGTGAAGGAAAGTCTATCACAAATTTCACCACTGCCATAGTAATGCCAAATGTAAACTGGGGCAACAACATTTGGCATTCTGCTTGTGGTCAATTTGTATGAACATTGAACTCCTATCCCAGTCCACCAGTCCACCCATGTTCTCTCTCCCTCTGTTCTGTTTTCCCACTGCAATTTCAGTTCTAATGCAGGGTCTCAACCTGTAATGTTGACAAACATTGATCAACTGAGTTCTTCCAGCAAGGTCTTCTTGCTCATGTATTTGAATCCTCTTTAATAGATCTGCATACTATTTGCATACCTAGTTGCCGGCTGTAACTGAATGTGTGCTTTCAATTTTACTTCGGAGTCACGTGAGTGACTACGTGAAGAAGCCCCGCCTGGCGCTAGAACAGCATTACGTTGACGCTGACGGCAGAAGCAAGAGCTGCAGAGGCAGCTCCTCGCACCGGTCGGAACGGACCCGCAGGTAAGTGCAAGGAAAAATTAGGGGACGTTCTAAAAAAGAGGTTACGCTGGTAGAACCAGCAAAAATGAAAGTAAAAATTCAAAAAATCAGAGTCACGCTGGTGTACTGATCCAGCCTAGATAATAAAAATTAAAAATGGAGAAGTCTCAAAGAAAGATTTCACGGGTAAAAAGATCGTCCCGGGGAGAAGCCAAAGAGTTGGGACAAGAGATTAGTGCGGAGCCGGTTCCGATACCGGTGGCCGCTGATTCACCCGTTAGTGAGACTATAATTTGTCCAGAAATACAAACCACGGAGGAAAATGTTCCTAGAAAAAGTAAAAAGAAATCCGTGAGGCCCGTGGTTTCTGATGATGACTCTGATAATGAGTCCTCCAGAAAATAAAACTATATGGCTAAAATGGAACATATGGAGAAAGTGCTCCAAAATATTATGAGACAAGGGTCAAAGTACCCAGAAATTTCCCAAAATGACCCCGAGGGGTTTGAATATCCAGAATATGGCTATGTGCCAAATTGGGAATTTGAAACTCCAGACCCAGACCTAAGGGTGGAGGAAGTCTCATTGGATGAAATTCCAGGTGTATCAGGGCTGCAAAAGTCAGACCCTGCAAGTGGTGATGTGGATTATGAGTGCACACCACAAATAAAAAAGTAAAGGCCATATGTGCCTGATATGGCAAAAGATTTTGCTATACCTGAAGGAAGTGGTGAGGCTATGGAAGAAAACCTAGCTGCCAGTATTAATTATATGGTATCTCACCAACCTCAAGATTCTGTGATGGTTGAAATAGCAGAATTATATAAAACACCGGAAAATTGCACCTCATTAAAGGTACCTACGGTTAATCCGTCTATATGGACGCCTATGACTCCAGTCATGAGAGGACAAGAAATAAGATTTCAAAGAATCCTCAAACTGATTTCAGCTGCCATTACTGCTTTTGGAAGGCAAATGGAAGGGTCGGAAATTGTTAAAATCCAAAGAGATACTTTGGGCTTATTGTGCAATTCCTTTTATGAAATTAATTGTATGAGGAAAATTGCGATTCGGCCCATATTTCATCCAAGATTTGCAGGTCTGTGTCGATCAAGTGGTGTTCAAGCTCCTGGTTATCTATTTGGAGAAAACCTGCCTAAACAAATAAGAGAAATGGATGAAGAGGCTAAATCTATTAGCCACATGAGACCTTTCGTTTTTGGACAAAAAAGGTATTTTTCGTCAAGGAGGGGATTTGATTTTGGAAACAAAGGCAGGAATATGATAAGAAATTATTACCATCCAACACAGCCTAATGTTCACCCATATACAGGGAGAAGGAGACCACCACGTTCATATGGAGAGGTACAAAAACTTTATTCTATTCTTAAAGAAACTGTGGACAAATCTCCATTTGGAGGGAGATTACAAATGTTTTATGATGAATGGCTTGCCATTACACCTGACCGGTTTATTTTACAAACAGTTTCAGGATCTACTATAACATTTAAAGAAGGTGTTAATTCTCCGGTACAAAATAAACCTGCTTATGGTTTCATGTTTTCTGCTATTGAGGAAGCTGAAATTAATGTGGAAATTGACAATTTGTTTAAAAAAGGTGTTATTGAAAAAACTGTTGAGCATAAACACCAATTTGTGTCAAATATCTTTCCGAGAAATAAAAAAGATGGTGGTTGCAGAATTATTCTGGACCTTACAAACTTTAATACATTTGTCGAGTATAAACATTTCAAGATGGAAACGTTCAACACTGCAAGACATTTGATACCAGCAGGTTGTTATATGGCTACAATTGATTTAAAGGATGCGTACTATTCAGTACCAATACATCGATTTTTTCGAAGGTATTTAAAATTTAATAGGCTGGGACAGCCGTGGCAATTTAAAGCTTTACCTAATGGCTTAAGTTCAGCTCCCAGGCTCTTCACAAAGCTGTTGAAACCAGCTTTAGCACAATTAAGAGCACAAAAGCACATCATTATGGCTTATCTGGATGACATTTTAATTGTCAGTAATAATCAGGAATCAGCTGGAAAATCAGTTTCAGCAACTAAAACTTTGTTTGAAAAATTAGGTTTCTTGATTCATCCAATTAAGTCCCAGCTGCAGCCAGCACAGTCAATTAACTATTTAGGGTTTGTGATCAACTCAGTTACCATGTTAGTAACTTTGCCAATGGACAAGATTGATGATATTTTAACGGTATGTTGGGGCCTCATTCACAAACCTTATCCCTCCATCCGAGAAGTAGCGAAGGTTATTGGTAAACTAGTAGCAGCATTTCCTGCAGTAGAATTTGGTCCATCACATTACCAAAACCTTCAAAGGGACAAAATAAGAGCTCTAAAAAAGCGAACAGGCCATTTTGATAGGCCTATGCAATTAACAAAATAAGCTTTATTGGAATTGCAATGGTGGATTGAAAATGTTCCACAAGCTGCTAAAAAAATTTCAATACAGCAGCCTGAAGTATTTTTACAAACAGATGCAAGTGCTCTCGGATGGGGGGGCGACAGATACATTTACCAGCTGTGGGGGCAGATGGACTGTCCAAGAGGAAATGTTTCTCCAAACATATGGTATTAATTATTTAGAGCTATTGGGGGCATTTTATGGATTAAAAGCCTATTGTTCTACAAAAAAGAATCTGCATGTACAGATACAATTAGACAATAAAACAGCTGTTGCATATATTAATCACATGGGTGGAGTCAGATTGGTATCATGTGATTGTCTGGTCAATCAGATATGGCAATGGTGTATTAAGCATCAAATTTGGATTTCAGCAAGTTATATCCCAGGTAAAGACAATGTGGTGAGTCTCTGGAACTCTCTGCCATAGAGGGTAGTTGAGGCCAGTTCATTGGCTATATTTAAGAGTGATTTGGATGTGGCCCTTGTGGCTAAGGGGATCAGAGGGTATGGAGAGAAGGCAGGTACGGGATACTGAGTTGGATGATCAGCCATGATCATATTGAATGGCGGTGCAGGCTCGAAGGGCTGAATGGCCTACTCCTGCACCTAATTTCTATGTTTCTATGTTTCTATGGTGGCAGACAACAGATCAAGGGTGTTTAAAGACAACACAGAATGGATGTTGAACCCAGTAGTTTTCAGTAAAATTGTGATTCAATATGGGTTACCAGACATTGATCTGTTTGCATCAAGATTAAATCATCAATTGCCTAAATCTGTGTCTTGGGAACCAGATCCAGATGCAGTAGCAGTAGATGCTTTTTCACTACATTGGGGGAATATGTTCTTTTATGCTTTCCCTCCATTTGCTCTGGTTCAGCAATGTCTGAAGAAAATAGAACAAGATTCAGCCACAGGATTATTGGTGATTCCAAATTGGCCGACACAACCATGGTTCCCGTTGATGTTAAATATGATTAAAGAACCATATATGTCAATTCCTAGCAGCAGTGATTTGTTAATAAAACCAGTAACTAAAGAAATTCATCCATTACATGTTTATATGAATTTGTTAATCTGCAGGTTTTGACCAGACCACTACAAGGGCTTGGATTGTCGGATAGAACTATGTATGTTATAGTCGCATCATGGCGAGATAGCACTCAGAGACAATATATGACACATATAAAGAAATGGGAAGCTTTTTGTAGACAATCAAATATATCTTATCATACTGTGAACATTTCTAACATATTGGAGTTCCTTGCTGAGTTGCATTTTGAGCAGCACTTAAGTTATAGTGCTATTAATAATGCGCGTAGTGCTTTATCATCCTATTTAGGACAAATTTCTGACCAGGAATCAATTGGATCACATCCATTAATATCCAGGTTTATGAAAGGAATCTTTAACAAAAATCTACCCAAACCAAGATATACAGAAATTTGGGATGTCAGCATTGTACTTACTTTACTTAGGCAATGGACTCCAATCGAAGTTATATCGTTGGAAAAGTTAACATTTAAATTAGTAATGTTAATGGCATTTGTATCAGCACAAAGGGTGCAAACATTACAAATGCTACGTTTAGATTGTATGCATGTGGCTTCAGATAACATTGTGTTTTACGTTTACGATCTGATCAAACAAAGCAGACCAGGGAGAACTATTATGTTCTGTGTTTTTCATGCCACTGCTTTGAAGTATGCCATTCTAGCGCCAGGTGGGGCTTCTTCACGTAATCCCTCATCGTTACTCCTCATAAAATAATGATCAAACTTCGAACTGGTAAGTTCTCGTTTAATCTTACTATTAATGTCATACAAGGACATCTGGTCTTGTTACACCTTCTCCTTTCCAAATCCATCACTATCCGGAAAATAATCTGTCTTTCTGGCTCTTCCAGTTATCCTGTATCTGTACACTGTGTATGGCATGATTGTAATCATCTATAGTCTTTTCTCCGACTGGATAGCATGCATCACAAAGCTTTTCACTGTACTTACTGCAGGTATACGTGACAATAAACTAAACTAAAAAAAGATTAGTTCTGTAACAGATAATCTCACATTCATCCCCATTGCACTGTATCTGCCATTAATTTGCCCACTCACCAACTTGTCCAAATTACCTTTACATCTTCCTCACAGCTCATACATTAATCCCTTCCACTTTTCAACTTTGTGCTGTCTGCAAATTTGGAGATGTTTCATTCACTTATCCAAATATTAATGTATGCAGTGAATAGCTGATCCCTGACACACTCTCCTAGTCACCGTGTGCACCCTGCAAAACACCCATTTGTTTCTACTCCCTGTTTCCAGTTTGTTAACCTTTTTTGAATCCATGCCTGTATATTATCATCAATCACATATGCTTAATTTTAAAAGTCTTCTTAAAGTCCAAATGTACCCCATCCATTTATTCTTGCATATATTCCACCAGTAACATCTTCAGATAAACTGCAGTGGATTTGTCAAGCTAATTCCTCTTTTATGAATTCATGTTGTTCTATCTCATTAATATTTTCCAAGTGTTGGTTTTCATGTTATTAATGTTTTCCAAATATTGTCACTCAATATTTTATAACAGATTCCAGCATGTTTTCTACAGCCATGTTATGAATACTGAGCTGTAATATCCTGTTTTATTCTCCTTCATCTTTTCTTTCAAATATGTGGTTGCTTTTGCACAGTTACAGTGGCTTGCAAAAGTTTTCATACCCCTTGAACTTTTCCACATGTTGTCACGTTACAACCACAAACGTAAATGTATTTTATTGGGATTTTATGTGATAGACCAACATAAAGCGGCACACAATTGTGAAGTGGAAGGAAAATTATACATGGTGTTCACATTTTTTTACAAATAAAAAAACTGAAAAGTGTGGTGTGCAAAAGTATTCAGCCCCCTTTACTCTGATACCCCTAAATAAAATCCAGTGCAACCAATTCCCTTCAGAAGTCACCTAATTAGTAAATAGAGTCCACTTGTGTGTAATCTAATCTCAGTATTAATACAGCTGTTCTGTGGAGGCCTCAGAGGTTTGTTAGAGAACATTAGTGAATGTTATCAAACAGCATCATGAAGCCCAAGGAACACACCAAACAGGTCAGGGATAAAGTTGTGGAGAAGTTTAAAGCAGGGTTAGGTTATAAAAAAAAATCCCACGGAGCACTGTTCAATCCATCATCCGAAAATGGAAAGAGTATGGCACAACTGCAAACCTACCAAGACATGGCTGTCCCCTAAACTGACAGGCCGGGCAAGGAGAGCATTGATCAGAGAAGCAGCCAAGAGGCCCATGGTAACTCTGGAGGAGCTGCAGAGATCCACAGCTCAGGTGGGAGAATCTGTCCACATGACAACTATTAGTTGTGCACTCCACAAATCGGGCCTTTATGGAAGAGTGGCAAGAAGAAAGCCATTGTTGAAACAAAGCCATAAGAAGTCCCGTTTGCAGTTTGCCACAAGGCATGTGGAGGACACAGCAAACATGTGGAGGAAGGTGCTCTGGCCTGATGAGACCAAAATTGACGTTTTTGGCCTAAATGCAAAAGTGGCAGAAAACTAACATTGCACATCACCCTGAACACACCATCCCCACTGTGAAACATGTGGCAGCATCATGCTGTGGGGATGCTTTTCTTCAGCAGGATCAGGGAAGCTGGTCAGAGTTGATGGGAAGATGGATGGAGCCAAATACAGGGCAATCTTGGAAGAAAACCTGTTAGAGTCTGCAAAAGACTTGAGACTGGGGCAGAGGTTCACCTTCCAGCAGGACAATGACCCTAAACATAGCCAGAGCTACAATGGAATGGTTTAGATCAAAGCATATTCATGTGCTAGAATGGCCCAGTCAAAGTCCAGACCTAAATCCAATTGAGAATCTCTGGCAAGACTTGAAAATTGCTGTTCACAGACGCTCTCCATCCAATCTGACTGAGCTTGAGCTATTTTGCAAAGAAGAATGGACAAAAATTTCAGTTTCTAGATGTGCAAAGCTGGTAGAGACATACCCCAAAAGACTTGCAGCTGTAATTGCAGCGGAAGGTGGTTCTATAAAGTATTGACTCAGGGGGGCTGAATACTTTTGCATGCCACACTTTTCAGTTTTTTATTTGTAATAAAATTTGGAAACCATGTATCATTTTCCTTCCACTCACAATTATGCACCACTTTGTGTTGGTCTATCACATAAAATCCCAATAAAATACATTTACGGATGTAACGTGACAAAATTTGGAAAAGTTCAAGGGGTATGAAAATTTTTGCAAGCCACTGTCTGTCCACCCCCTACCTCTCCCTGCTACTCATCCGATCCCTTGTCCTCACCTTCCACCCTACCAGCCGTCATATACAACAAATAATCCTCTGACATTTCCGCCACCTCCAACGGGATCCCACCACTTGCCTCATCTTCCCATCTCCTCCCCTTTCGGGTTTCCACAGAGACCACTCCCTCCATAGCTCCCTGGTTAATTTGTCCCTTGTCACCCAAACCACACCCTTCCCTGGTACTTTCGCTTGCAACCGCAGGAAATGCTACACTTGTTGCTTTACCTCTTCCCTCGACTGCATCCAAGGACCCAAGCAGTCTTTCCAGGTGAGACAGAGGTTCACCTGCACCTCATCCAACCTCATCTATTGCATCTGCTGATCTAGGTGTCAACTGCTCTACATCGGTGAGACCAAGCGCAGGCTTGGCGATCGCTTCACCCAACACCTCCACACAGTTCGCATTAACTAACCCAATCTCCCGGTGGCTCAGCACTTCAACTCCCCCTCCCATTCCGTATCCGACGTTTCTGTCCTGGGCCTCCTCCATGGAGAGAGTGAGTCCCACCTCAAATTGGTGGAGCAGCACCTCATATTTTGCTTGGGTAGTTTACACCTCAGCAGTATGAACATTAACCTCCAATTTCAGGTAGTCCTTGCTTTCTCTCTCCTTCCCCTCCCCTTCCCAGCTCTCCCGCAGCCCACTGTTTCCGCCTCTTCCTTTCTTCTTCCCGCCCCCCCCACCCCCTCATCAGTCTAAAGAAGGGTTGCGACCCAAAACGTCACCTCTTTCTTCGCTCCATAGATGCTGCCTCACCCGCTGAGTTTCTCCACCTGTTATTTCTTTGTAATCAGTAATAACTTTTTTGTTGTTTTTTTACTACATGGGACTACATTTTTCTTCACTAATCCTCTTGTCATCACAGTTATATGGCGGCTTTTGCAGTCAGTTTTTTATGTTCCCTTCGAATTTACTACCATTCTCCACCATTTCCCTCTTAATCAATCAATTTTGTCTCATTTGCTGACGTAAATATTTCCAGTCCTGCTGGTTTTCTGAGGGTTTTTCTATCTTTGGATCTAGTGCTATCCCTAGTTTTACAATCCAATCTCAAGCTTTCTTTCTCAACTTATTTTTGTGTCCGACAGGAATAAATAATTATTTTTATTTCATCTATAAATTCATTTGATATTTTCCATTGCTACTCCGCCATCAACCCAATTAATAAACTATCATAGACATCTTGCGTTTCTTACTTTTGAAAGAAAGCAATTGGACTATTGCCCTTTAATTGCCATGGCACACATTATGGTGGGGAGCATATACAGAAACAATCTAAAAACTAGATAGGTCAAACCAGAAAGCTGTATACAGTTTGGCTACCATTCTACACTTTTGTACATATACAACACAAATAGGTGTTGGAATAACCATATAACAACAATAACAATTACAGCACGGAAACAAGCCCTCTCGGCCCTTCCAGTCCGTGCCGACGTTAAGATGAGGGTGTTTGTGACTTTTACATAGAATATAGATTGTGGAAGTATTGTTGTGTGAGAGAGGAGTGTGCCAGTGAGAAGGATGGTGTGTCAGTGAGAGAGATGCACTCTCACTGAGGGAGAGATGGCATGTCAGTGAGAGATGGTTTGTGTAAGTGAGTGAGAGAGAGGTGGAATACATTATTGAGAGTGTGTATTAGTGAGAGAGAGGTATGTCAGTGTGTGAGAGAGCAGTGAGTCAGTGAGAGGGAGATGGAGTGTGCCAGCGTGAGAGAGAGAAAGATTAAATATGTCAGTGCCAGATGGAGTTTGTGAGTGAGACAGAATTTGACTGTGGGCACCAGTAAATAGAGAAATAAGGAAAGGCCCAAGTTTATGGGGAATTACGAGAGGGTTAGAGTGTTTCAGTGGGAGAGGTAGAGGGAGGGAGATAGATGGAGTGTGTCACTGAGAGAGAGATGGAGAGGTGGAATATCTCAGTGCGAGAGAGAGGTGGAGTGTGTCAGTGAGAGCGCGAGTAAAATAGAGATGGGGTGTGCCAGAGGGGGAGAGAGTGATGGAATCTGTCAGTCGGAGAAGAAAAATGAGAGAGAGAGAGAGAGAGAGAGAGAGAGAGAGAGAGAGAGAGAGAGAGAGAGAGAGAGAGAGAGAGAGAGAGAGAGAGAGAGAGAGAGAGAGAGAGAGAGAGAGAGAGAGAGAGAGAGAGAGAGAGAGAGAGAGAGAGAGAGAGAGAGAGAGAGAGAGAGAGAGAGAGAGAGAGAGAGAGAGAGAGAGAGAGAGAGAGAGAGAGAGAGAGAGAGAGAGAGAGAGAGAGAGAGAGAGAGAGAGAGAGAGAGAGAGAGAGAGAGAGAGAGAGAGAGAGAGAGAGAGAGAGAGAGAGAGAGAGAGGAGAGAGAGAGAGAGAGAGAGAGAGAGAGAGAGAGAGAGAGAGAGAGAGAGAGAGAGAGAGAGAGAGAGAGAGAGAGAGAGAGAGAGAGAGAGAGAGAGAGAGAGAGAGAGAGAGAGAGAGAGAGAGAGAGAGAGAGAGAGAGAGAGAGAGAGAGAGAGAGAGAGAGAGAGAGAGAAAAAAAACTGGTCAGGCTTGCTTAGAGTTCTTTCTTTCCAGGGTAGGATGCTGGTCATAAACCAGCTGGTGGCCTCCATGCTATGGTTCAGGCTGACTACTCTTGTCCCGCCCTCTACCTCTGCAACTACAGTACAGAAGAAGCTAGTGGCTAGTGGAACCCAGTGCTTCCTATCTTCTTTTGGGGAGATAGGAAGCACTGGGTTTCTGCAGTGGTCCTGAGTCTCCCGTTAGAGAAGGTGGCCAGTCCTTGGTATGCATGCATAGCCAGGTGGCGGCTCTCCGTCTCAGGACACTGCGAAGGTACGTGTATGCGGAGAACCCCCCCAAATGGCATGCTCTGGCCATGTATTTTTTCTGCCGGGGCCGTTGCTTAAGGGGGGGTTTCGCAGCTCCCAGTGGTGGACATCAGTCAGCCCACCACACGGGGTCTGTTTAGCTTCTATTGCGATGTGTTAAGAATGAGGAATTTGGTCATCTTCAGCCAGTGCATTGCTCTTCAGGGGGAGGGTAGTGTTGTGGCTGCGAGGGGGGCCGGTCCTCACCCTGTCACGGCTGGTGTTGAGGAGAGCCGTGTGCTCGGACTGATTCTGACCGAGCTTACCCCTGCTCCGCTGGAATTGCTCACCGGGCCCAGGCTATGAAATATTTCCCGGGCGCCGGCCCCACACAACATGAGCCGCCTATCCGAGGTGCCCAGCATGCCGATTCGAGATGTGGAGAGACGCTTACTGTACAGAATGCTCCTACACATTCTGCACCTCCACGCATTTGTTTTCTGCCTGGACACGCCTTGGCGGTGCGTGTTACCACCTGAAGGCGGTGGCAGTCCACACTCGAAGCGAGGAGGTGGTAGGGAGTGTTGCACAGAGCCATGGTGTGTAATAAACGTTTTGAGTTGGTTCACGGGCTCGCCGGCCGCCTGTAACTTCAGCGGCACGGAAGAGACTGTGTTCCACGTGTATATGGAGTGTGAGAGGTTGCTGCCCCTGTACGAATATCTGAAGGGGCTGCTCATTAAGTTTTGGTTGCATTTTAGTCCCACAATCCTGGTGTTTGGGCACAGGGCAGGGAGTGGGGAGAGCTGATTGGGAGGGTGGGATCTCCCTGTCGGCTTGCTCCTGGGCCTGACCAAGTTGGCCATTCGCGGGTCCAGGCAGCGGGCGGTCGATGGTCACACCAGAGTCGGCTGCCTGCCCCTCTTTCGGGCCTATGTCTGTGCTCACGTGTCCCTGGAGAGGGAACACGCGGTGTCCACAGGGACTCTGGAGGCTTTCCGTGAACGCTGTCGCCGCGAGGGCTGGAGAGCATAGTAAATGCTGAACGGGGATCTTATAGAAGCTGACAAAATTCTTAAGGGGTTGGATAGGCTAGATGCAGGAAGATTGTTCCCGATGTTGGCGAGGTCTAGAACAAGGGGTCAGAGTCTAAGGATAAGGGAGAATTCCTTTAGGACCGAGATGAGGAAAACATTTTTCACACAGAGAGTGGTGAGTCTCTGGAATTATCTGCCACAAAAGGAACCATATAACCATATAACCATGTAACAATTACAGCACGGAAACAGGCCCTCTCGGCCCTTCCAGTCCGTGCCGACCATTTGTTTTCCCCTAGTCCCATCTACCTGCACTCAGACCATACCCCTCCATTCCCTTCACGTCCATATACCTATCCACTTTACTTTTAAATGTTAAAATCGATCCTGCCTCCACCACTTCTGCTGGAAGCTCATTCCACACAGCCACCACCCTCTGAGTAAAGAAGTTCCCCCTCACGTTACCCCTAAACCTTCTGTCCCTTAATTCTCATGTCATGCCCTCTTGTTTGAATCTTCCCTACCCTCAATGGGAAAAGCTTATCCATGTCAACTCTGTCTATCCCTTTCATCATTTTAAAGACCTCAATCAAGTCCCCCCTTAACCTTCTGCGCTCCAAAGAATAAAGACCTAACTTGTTCAAGGTAGTTGAGGCCAGTTCATTGGCTATATTTAAGAGGGAGTTAGATGTGGCCCTTGTGGGTAAAGGGATCGGGGGTATGGAGAGAAGGCAGGTACAGGATATTGAGTTGGATGATCAGCCATGATCATATTGAATGGTGGTGCCGGCTCGAAGGGCCGAATGGCCTACTCCTGCACCTATTTTCTATGTTTCTATGTAAATATAGATTGCACTATTGTACTATAATGACTGCTTGATGTATTGTAACCATTGAATGTTTATGTACCTTTGGTACTCTGTAATATGCAATTGTTGAATAAAGTCCTTGGAAAAGAAAAAAAGAGAGAGAGATGGAGTGTGTCAATGCAAGATGGAATGTGTCAGGGAGAGAGAGATGGAATGTCAATGAGAGATGAAGTGTGTCCGTGAGAGAGAGAAGTGTGACACTGATAGAGGGAGATGGAGTGTGTCAGTGAGAGGTGGTGTGTCAGTGAGGATGTGGAGTACATTGGTGAGGGAGAGAGAGATTGTGTGTGTCAGTGGGAGAGGTGGACTGTGTCAGTGAGAGAGATGGAGTGTATCAATGAGAGATGGAGTATGTCAGTGAGTAAGAGACAGTAAGAGAGAGATGCCGAGTATGTAAGTGAGAGAGAGAGAGTGTATCAGTGAGAGGGAGTGGGTCAATGAGAGGGATAGAGTGTCTGTGAGTAGAGAGGGAGATGGAGAATGTCACTGAGAGAGAGGAAGAGCGCATGTGAGGGAGAGTCAGCAAATGTATCAGTGGGAGCGATGGAGAGAGAGATGCAGTAGGTATGTTACAAAGTGTACCTTTTGCGGCGCTGCAGTTCTGTCACTGGCCGTGTGCGCGACTTTTGTACCTTTAAAGGGGGGGGCGGAGTTAAAATGCGGTTTTCCCCTTGCCATCTGGAATTATATTTTCTCGGAGTGCGAGCATTTGCTAAAGATTCATTCTGACTGCCGGTAAGTTAATTTTTTTTTTAAATCGCCCGACTATTTCAGCGCTACAGTAAAATAAAAATTAGCTCCTAATGCCATGAACGCCGACAACAGGGATGGATTTTACGTAGGGGACAGGTAAGTGAAAGCTGTTTATTTTTTCATATAAACTTGCTTGTTTAAAATCCTGCTCACAGCTGGCAGAAAGGCCATTACAAGAAACTGGCTTGCAGCGGACACACCCAGACTTAGACAATGGTTAGACATAGTACAGGAAATATTTGTCATGGAGAAAATGACATATTCTCTAAGAGTGAAAGAAGACGAATTTAAAAGAAAGTGGTAATAATGGATTAGGTATAGAAATAAAGACAACACTATAATTTTATAGACAATAATGTAAGTTATTGGAAAATGTTTTAATATGAAAATAGTTCTGTAAACTGCATCATTAATTGTAAACTGAACCCCCTGCTACACTGTTGTACGTTTCATTGTAATGTTGTATGTTTCGTTGTTATATTTGTGTTTTATTTGTGTATACATAAAAGCAATAAAAACTAAAGTAAAAAAAAAAACTTGCTTGTTTAGATGACCTTAATCAACGTTTCATGTTGCGAAACGGTGATTTATTCCCCATATGAACCGGCAGAGTTTTATCCTGCCGATATTGGGTTTAAATTCATCACAACCGCAACGTTCCAATCCATCGCGTTCTATAAAATCCCACTCGCAAGCTGATTAAAATGCCCATTATTTTACGGGCATTAAACACTAAATTCCTTCAATTTGGCCTACAAATTCATAACAATGAGATTTAAAAATCATCTTATATTGTGAATTCTTGTGTGAATGTTATTTGGACTTTTTAAAAAATGTTAATATTTTCTTAAGAAATGAATCGATGTTTAGATCTAGTAATTGAATTTTGTAATTAGCTACAATTGGGTAACTAACTAATTATATGCTTTAATTTCAGGTCATCCAAATAAGATTGTTTCATATTTGTTTCAGAATGCTTCAATCTATAATAACAACATTTCTTTCAGTTCTCTTAATTTTTAAGAAAAATATGGGCTTTTGCTGTCCTCGATCACAACTTTTGTGCTAAGTCAATGGAAAAGCAATAGGGAACAAGATGCTAATTTCTCAGTATGAAAATGGCCATAACTTTTTTAATACTGAAGATATGAAAGTGAATTAGGTGTCAAATTAAACTTGTTTTTATGCCTTATCTGATGGGATAAATTGCAGACTTGATTTTTAAAATCTCAAAATGTTGTAACATTGTTAGATGCAGTGCGCCACTGAGGGAGAGAGATGGAGTGTTTCATTGAGAGAGAGTGATGGGTTTGGTCACTGAGAGAGTTAGGGTGTGGGCTCCAGCAAATGGAGAATTAGGGGAGAACACTAAAAAATGGAAAGTTAAAGGTGGGTACCAAAATGGGGAATTAGCGAGGGAATTAGAGAGCGTCAGTGAGAGATAGAGTGTGTCAGTGGGAGATGGTGTGTCACTGAGAGAGATGGAATATGTCGGTGAGCGATGCAATGTGTGAATATGGAGAATACTGCTACAGAAAAGGTGTAGATAAAAGAAAAGTGCATCGACTGTAATGAGGTAGATTGCCTCACCCTGGCAGTGGAGGAGGTTCGTCAGACACCCATGAGCCCAATTGCACCTCACTTTACTTCCCACTAGCCCTGCCATTTTTATTGTTTTGTAACTTCTCTGCACCAAGGCATGATTTATGTTTGACAAATAGCTGGAGAAACTCAGCGGGTGTGGCAGCATCTATGGAGCGAAGGAATGGGTGATGTTTCGGCCGTCCCGAAACGTCACGCATTCCTTCGCTCCGTAGATGCTGCCTCACCCGCTGAGTTTCTCCAGCTTTTTGTCTACCTTCGATTATTCCAGCATCTGCAGTTCTTTCTTAAACATGGCATAACTTATAATCTCCAAGTAAACTAGCAGCGCACATTTGAGATGTAGGAAGAAACCGGAGTACCCGTAAAAAGTCACAGAGTGAATGTGCAAACTTTCTACAGGTGGTACCTTAGGTCAAGATTGTACCTGGGTCCCTGGAACAGTGAGGAAGCAGCATTAAATGTCTTACCTTTGTGCCTCTGTTGTGAGAGCAATAGAGTTCAAGTAGACATGCTTCAGATGAGACCAACCCTGAAGTACAGCATTTGTTTTTATTTATGTGAAGAGGAATCAACTTGATTTTTTTTTTAATGGAAAGAATACAGATAAGATTGATAAGGATATTGCCTAGACTCGACCCAGAGCGATAAGAAGAGGTTGAGCAGGCTGGGACTTTATTTCTTAGAATGCAGGAGGCTGTGGGGCAATCTTATAGAAGTGCATAAAATCATGAGGTGAATAGATAGGGTAAATGCACAGAGTCCTTTACCTAGAGTTGGGAATTAAGAAAATTGAGACATAGGTTTAACATGAGAGGCAAAAGAGTTAATAGGAACATAAAGGGCACCATTTTCATACAGAGCACAGTGGGTAACTGGACAAGCTGCCGAAGGAGGTAGTTGAGGTAGGTATTACAACAGCACTTTTGGATAAGTACATGGATAAAAAGGTTTAGAGGGATGTTTTGAGGCAAACACAAGCATGTCGGGCTAACGTATGTGGCGTATCTTGGTCGCAATGGACAATTTGGGTGAAAGGGGCTATTTCTGTGCAGTATGTCTATGAAGTGGAAGTGGTTCACAGAAGATTCACTGGATTGATTCCGAGGAAGAGGAAGTTGTCTCCTGAGGAAGGAATGAGAAAATGGACCTATACACCCTAGAACATTTTTTTAGGTTAATCAATTTAAACAAAGAGGACCGCAAGGGGGTTTGCAGTATGAGATGTTGTAAGGATATTTTCCCCCAGAGTCACAGGATTAGGGCTCGACCATTTCATTTGGAGAGATTTCTCTTCGAGGATCCTTGCAATTCCATGTCCAAGAGAACTGTGCTATTAAACATTTCAGCCTGAGACATTTTGACCTTCATGGGGCAAAAAAGTGGAGTTGAGACTAAATTCAGATTAGCCATGATGTACAATGGAAAGCAGCCTTGAAAGGCTCGCTGACCTCCTCCCACTTGCATTTCACATTGTTTCTGAGCCTGTTTGAAACACAGCAATTAATTAACCGAATGCAATGAATGTAATGAAATGATTAATAATTAATACTACAATTAATTTCTTTGCTCCTGCTGACTGTGTGGTTTCCACTACCTGGTGACAAAGGTTAATTTATTTTGTGATTTAGAATCATCAGCTTCATGCTTCATTTCTAGGAAATTAAGTGGTTGATATGAACAAAATAAATGTAACTAGAATGGCACATTAAATTCTGCTGTTGAAAGCAATTTCAATCCTAAAGCATGACTGCTGCAGAGGAGCTTGAAAATAAATTTTAGATCCTGGCATGGGGAGAAAAGAATGGGAGGATTGGAATTAGAGAAATGGAAATTCAGACACCAAGCCTGTTTCAACAAATGCAACTTGGTAGATATATGTATAACTGGCAGTTCAGAAGTGGCTATGCTATTTAAGTATTTTACTGAAACCATGTGCCAAAAATGTCAGCTCCATTTTAGACATAACATCCATTGCGGACAATAGAGGTGAATGACGTTCATATCAAGGGCGGCACGGTGGTGCAGTGCTGGAGTTGTTGCCTTACAGAGACTTGGGTTTGATCCTGACTACAGGTGCTGTCTGCATGCAATTCTCCCTGTGACCACATGGGTTTCCTCCGGGGGCTCCAGATTCCTCCCATATTTCAAGATGTGCGGTCTCTAGGTTAATTGGGTTATGTAAATTGTCCATATTGTGTAGGATTGAACTAGTGTACGGGTGATCATTTGTTGGCGCGGACCTGGTTGGCCAAAGGGCCTGTTTCCACACTGTCTTTAAATTAAAGAGTTGTAGAACAATCTGCTTGATCATAATCTAACTCACTTTTATTTGGTTCTTCACCAAACTGCACACGAGTGTGAATCTTTGCTGTTAATGACATGCCAGAATACCTTCACCGGGGGCCATAGCAGTCCAAGAAGAGGAGCTAAGGTCATCAGGTCATGGTATCATAGAATCTTAGCAACTGACGGCACAGAAGGTACTTTGTGTTATGCCACTCTATCGTTATACCATATCAAACCATGAACCCCATGGGGTTAAGAGGGAGATAGATCAGCCATCGTTGAATGGTGGAGTAGACTTGATGGTCCAAAAGGCCTGATTCTGCTCCTATTACTTGAACTTATGACAAGAACAAAAGAACACAAAATGATAGGAGCAGGAGTATGCTACCTGACCCCTGAAGCCTGACCTGCCATTCATCATGGTTGATCTAAACCAGGCCTCAACTATAGCCAAGAAAGCACACCAATGTCTACTTCTTCAGAAGACTAAGGAAGTTTGGCATGTCTCCAATAACTCTGACCAATTTCTATAGTTGTACGATAGAGAGCATCCTATTCTAATACATCATAGCTTGGTATGGCAACTGCTCTGACCAAAACCACAAGAAATTGTGGAAAGTTGTGAATGCAGCTCAGACCATCACTCAGACCAACTGGCCTCTCTCCATTGACTATATCCATGCATCACACTGTCTTGGGAGGGCAGCCAACATAATCATGGACCATTCACACCCCTGTTATTCTCTGTTCATCCCTCTCCTACAAGGCAGAAGATGTTCCTATGACATAGACATAAGTAATTTGGCCCATAATTTCTATGATGACACTCAGTGTCATGAATCCCATTCCCTTATTTATTTCTTTTTAATAAACTCCCTCTCACATTTCTATCAAATCAATCCAGATTCTCCTGTCACCACCTATGTAGGCAGTAATTTACACCAACCAATTAACATAACAAACTTTGCGATGCTGAAACCCCCCCAGAGGAAACCCACAGATAGAAGGTTCAAACATCAAATAGGTGCTAATGGAGGTCAGGATTAAACCTAGATCATGAATTATTTGTTGCAATATTTGTACCACAGGACCAACCAAAGATTGCTCAGGTATTCTAGTCCAGAAACATAACCAGCACACTACATTATTGTCCCCAAAATGATTTTGGTACTTGTTTTTACTCACTGGGGCCTTTGTCTGGGAAACGTGCATCTCAGGAATGATGAAATGTATAGTAACAACATGTAGCAATGTTATTGACTCTGGTTTTCAGAGCTTAATCCATGTATTTCTGAGCTCTTTGTCTGATACCTTAACTTATTGTTTAAATATGCCTTAACATTATATTGTTATGTTGCTAAAGTGGAAATATTTGCTTCCTGTCCTTTATACGCCCATCTGTCACTTGATTATTTATGCTATATTGTGTAAATGTCTTCCGAAACTTGTAAATTCTAATACTGTTCATGGCTGATCGAATAGCTCTCAGAACTCCTATATCATGCAAAAGCAATTACATACTGTGCACTGCACTTTCCCAGTTTTGTAAAATTGTTGCTCTTGTGTGCACAGTGCTGTAAATGTACAAGAATGGAATGAAAAACATTTACCGTTTTTTCTTTATGATTCTATACTATTTCATTGCAATATAGAGTGCCGTAATTGACTTGACAAATAAAAAACAAAATTTACTTTCTAAGTTCTTGTAAAGATTGCTGTGCAACCTGACCTCATACAACATGGGGAAAAATAGAATTAATGTTTCTGTGTAGTTGTAGCTTTTAATTGCTCTATACCTTCCTTCCATTTCTCTCTCTGCAGTCTCCAATTGTCTTTGCTTGTGTCTTTGAGCCTTCGCTATCAATTCAAAATCTTTCTTTCATACTCTGGCTCACGTCAACCTCAAATAATAACATCACACAATTCCTAATTGTGATTAGTTTGGACTCTTTTTACTTTGCTTGTTTTCCACAGGAATTCTGATCATGTTTGTTGAAAATGATATTAATAATTACAGTGACTCTACAGAAGTTGTTGAGACTGGTTATGTGAGAGATTAACCGGGCACAATGGAGTTGCAATTGCGGTAATTCAACATGGCTGATGCCCCTGAAGGCAAGTACCCATCAAAGCTACAATGTTGTCACAAGCAATCAATTGCTTAATCAGAAATACCAAAGATATAGATAGTAAAGTCTATAAGAATTATTTATTGTTTCATTTCCCGCATTTGTTCTTTCAACGGTCATAGGCAGTCATGTGAAGATGCTGACATGTCTTCAGATAGGTACTTTGATTGATTGTTCAAACAAGATGGGCTAAATGGTGATAAAACTAGTCTGTTCATTCCAGAAATAGTACTTTGCAGCTGCTGAGAGGGGTGAAAATCCTTTAAGACTTACTTTGAAGACAAATTGGTCTTTGCTCTCAGCTGATAACATAAATGTAATACATCATCATGCCAGTTTGATATAATATTGCCCAAACTGTGAATGCACCAGAAAAAATGTTGCCTCTTTTAAGTCTTGTATTTTTACTCCTAATGTGACCAAATTGGCTCCTTAAAACAGTGATAGTCCTGAAATCAATTTTGCTCTTTTCAGCGCTTAATTAAAAGGTTTGCTGTTGCCAGCCTTATCTGCTTTAATTTCCTCTTTCATTTACAAAGGAGACAAGCCACCTTTCATTTTTTATTTTATGTTGAGACTTAGTACTAGCATAAAAAGCAAAACCCGCATCCACTTGAGATCTACATCTACGCTTTTCATAGAAGTCACTGGATAATAACAGGGAATGAGAATCATTAGTTTTATTCCCTGTTTCGTTTCCCATAGCACTAATACAGCACCAAGTGTACAGGTGTCACCACAACCACAAATCAGGATTCCAAATTTGGAATTGCTTATCCTCAACAACGCTGTGCGCTTTATTTGTTCTGTCATTGCCTGGAGAGGGTTTCTTCAACTTGCTGACGATGAAGAATAACCATATTTGCTTTCACTCTTTACTGTTCTTTATCCTGCAGTGTTTTATCCATTTAATCAATTGAAGTCAACTGATTTTCTGTAGACTTTCAGGTCATTTCAATGCTTGTATGTCGTTGGGTCGGGAAAGAAGTTTACCGTCTTGAATTAGCAAGGGCTGCCGAAGAATATTTGTTGTGCGTTAATAGAACAATTAATTTCACATTCAATTGGCAGCTTCTGCTGTTCTGATCTCATAATAAGGTTCATAATAAGTTCAGGTCTCCCCACTGCACACCTACGAACTTTTTATAGGGGGACAATCGAGAGCACATTAACCTACGGCATCACCTCCTGCTTTGGGAGCTGCAAGGCGTACGAACGGCACCAACTGGACAGGATTGCGAAGACCACCAGCAGGATTATTGGTGCTCCACTCCCTTTATTGCTGGACATATACAGGAAGAGATGTATTAGCAGAGCCATCTCCATCATCAAAGACCCCTACCACCCATCGCATCACATATTCTCCATCCTGCCATCTGGGAAGAGGTACAGGAGCATCAGCTGCAAAACCAGCTGGATGCTCCTCAGCTTCTTCCCGCAGGCAATTGGACTGATAAACGGACTTTGCCCCCTGCCAAAGTATCGTGCACAAAACACCAACCTGGACACACTGAAGCAGAGCCATTGTCATGCCACTGCCGATCGGAACTCGTGATATATGTACTTTTATTCTCTATTTCTATTTATTTTTTACCACACACTGAATGGACACTGGTTGAGAAACGCTTTTTCGTTTTCCTCTGGGTATGCAAATACTCAGAAAAATAATAATAAAGATATACAATACAATAAGTGATAAGAGCAGAATTAGGCCATTTGGCCCATCAAGTCTACTCCGCCATTTAATCATGCCCCAAATTCCTGCCTTCTCCCCGTCACCCCTGACACCTGTACCAATCAAGAATGTATCCTTGAAAATATCTTTTGACTACCTCCACAGCCTTCTGTGGCAATAAATTCCACAGATTCACCACCTTCTGACGAATGAAATTCTTCCTCTCCACATCCATTCTATCCAGGTCTTTCACAATTTGGTAAGTTTTAAGTCCCCCCTCATCCTTCAAAACTCCAGCGAGTACAGCCCAATGCTGTTAAACACTCATTATATGTTAACCCAATCATTCCTCGGATCATCACGTTAACATCTGGAACGTCTCCAGCGCCAGTATAATCTGATCTGATTGGATAACATGCAAAACAAAGCTTTTCACTGTACTGCAGTACACGTGACAATAATAAACCTAAACCTGGACCTGAATTCCACATAGACAGCACCCAAAGTCAGAATCAAACCTGGGTGCCAGGCACTGTGGGGCAGCAGCTTTCCAAGCTCTATCACTTTGCTGTCACTCATTAAAAACACTTTTAATGATCAACTTACAGATCTTTTGAACCACTTTAAAATATGAATTGCGTAAAAGCATTTAACAATTAAAAAACCTTAAATTAATAATAATTAAAAATTATAAATTCGCTTCACCATGGCAAACTCTCTTCTCCATTTAAGGAAAGAGCTCACTATTCTTGACAGCAGCACATTCCTTAGTGCAAATGTTATTGAATTTGGCCAGAGTTGCTGCTCAAATTTGTATGTATCTTTTTAACCATTGAATTGTTTTAATTTCAATGTTGGAACACTCACAGAAAATCACTGGTCTGCAAGATGGGGATTTCTGTGTTTGCACAGGGGCCTTTACCTTCCCAATTCTCGCAGGATTACATGGTGACAGTTCTATGTGGAACAGTTGACATTTCAGAGTAGATTTTGGTCTTCAGAGTTCAGCCCTATTTTATTGCTTGTCTGTTTCATTTTAGCTTGGAGAACACCTGGGTGGGGATGGATGATGAGCATCTGTTCTGCCACCACTGTCATCTTCCAAGGCTGAAAACATATTCAGCCCTGGAGACATTGATGGTAGTTTGAAACTCAGCTCAAACAATATTACAAGTAAATATTAGTTTTACCATTTGCAATATCTCCTTTAACCTTGCCATGTCAGTGAAGCTTGCTGATTTAAAAATAAGCCATCACAAAAACCTGTGGCCTGTTTAGAAACATAAGATGCTGCCAATCCTAGGACCTTGAGTATAAAGCAAACTGCTGAAGGAATTAGGTGTGGGTCAGGAGGCATCTGTGGAGGGAAAGGGATAGACAAAGTTTTAAGTTGGGACCCTTCATCAGTTTGAAGTTTCTCTCCACAGATGCTACCTGTTCCAGTGAGTTCCTCCGGCAGTTTGTTCATCGTTGTATAGTCTGTTAGGCATTCCTTTTAAATGTTAATCCCAGGACCAAATTTAACACAAGAAGATAAGTATGGGGAATAAGATGAGAAGCTGATCACATCATCCCTTGAACCTGCATTTCTCCTTCATAAAATCCGATCTTAGCTTTGGAACCACTTTCTTCTCTCTTTACCGTAACCCTTGCCTCTCCTTTAGAGCCTATATATTTAATGATTCCATATCTTCAACTCACTGGGGTGAAGAATTTCACTGATTTATTTTTGTCTGAGAGAAGAAATTCCTCCTCATCTCCATCATGAATGGATGTTGTGGCTTTCTGAGTCTATGCCTGTAGTTCTAGATTCCCTCAGGAAGAGCACCTGTGCTTTCATCTTCTCTGGATCCTTAGCATTTCAATAGGATCATATTTCAGTCTTCACTTTTCCAAAGAAAATTGTTTCAACCTATAATCTGGTTCAAGCTTATAGGACAACCCCTCCATGCCACCAATCAAGTTGGCGAACCAACCTAGAGAGCCTCTAAACAACTTCCATTACAAGTAAATGTCTCCTTAAAAAAGGAAAGTAAAACTGTGTGCATTACTCCAAGTATAATCCAATCAACATTCTGTGTAGTTGTAACAAGATCTCCCCATTTTTTAAATTTACCACACTTTGCATTAAAGCCTCACATTCCATTAGATATCATAATTACTTGAACATACTATCTGTGCCTTATGTACAAAGGCATCCAGATCACACTGTACTGTAGCATTCTATAATTACTCTCCACACGCGCAACATTTTATTGCTTCTATCATAGTGAATAACATCTTGGTATTTTCATACAAACATGGAATAGCCATCAGGCTATTAAACCTGGCTCGGACAAAACTCTGAACATTAATACCCCTCCATCTGTTATTTGCACTTTATTAATTTATTAATTAATGTGTGTATTTAAGTATATAATTGTAGTCAATGCCTACTATGTTCTGTTGTGCTATGCAAAGAAAGAATGTCATTGTCCTGTCAGGGACACATGACAATAAACTCTTTTGACTTTGACTTTGAATTGTACAGCACAGAAACATACTCTATCAGCCCACCTTGATGATGCTGACTGTGATGCCTGTATATGCTAATCCCATTTGCCTATATTAGGCCCCTATCCCACTATGCCTTTCCTATCCATGTATCTGACCAAATGTATTTTATATGTTGTAATTAGATCTGCTTCTACTACTTCCTCTGGCAGTTTGTTCCAGATATTCACTTCCCTCTGTATGAAAAATGTACTTCTCAGATCTCCTTTAAATTCTCTCCTTTTACCTTAAATTTGTGCCCGCTAGTTCTCAACTCTCAAAAAGACCATCTATCCTATTCATGCACCTTATAATTATATAAAGCTCTGTAAGGTCATCCCTGAGTCTCCCATGTTGCAGTAAGAGTAAACTTAGTGGTGCTAATCTCTCCTGATATTAAACAGTCCTTCATTCATGGCAGATTGTTTGTGAAATGAAATGATGGAGTAATTCAACGGGTAAGGCAGCATTTGTGGAGGGAATGGATAAGCAATGTTTTGGTTAGGAATCCTTCATGGAGTCATAGAGTGATAGAGTGATACAGTGTGGAAACAGGCCCTTCGGCCCAACTTTCCCACACTGGCCAACAATGTCCCAGTTACATTTGTCCCATCTGCCTGCACTTAGTCCATATCCCTCCAAACCCTATCCATGTACCTGTCTAACTGTTTCTTAAATGATAGTATAGTCCCAGCCTCAACTACCTCCTCTGGCAGCTTGTTCCATACGCCCACCACCCATTGTGTGTAAAAGTTACCCCTCGGATTCCAATTAAATCTTTTCCCCTTCACCTTGAACCTATGTCCTCTGGTCCTTGATTCCCCTACTCTGGGCAAGAGACTGTGCATCTGCCTGATCTATTCTCCTCATGATTTTGTACACTTCTATCTCCCCCCCACCCCACCCTCATCCTCCCGCGCTCCATGGAATAGAGACCCAGTCTACTCAACCTCTCCCAATAGCTCACACCCTCTAGTCCTGGCAACATCCTCGTAAATCTTTTCTGAACCTTTTCAAGTTTGACAATATATTTCCTATAACATGGTGCCCAGAGCTGAACACAATATTGTAAATGCGGTCTCACCGACGACTTATACAACTGCAACATGACCTCCCAACTTCTATGCACAATACTCAGACTGTTGAAGGCCAAAGTGTGCCAAAAGTCTTTTTGACCACCTTATCTACCTGTGACTTGATCTTCAAGGAACCATGCACCTGTACTTCCTCAGAGATCGTGGTACATTTCTTCTGCACCCTCTCTATTCCTGTGATGTAACAAATGGACTTGTACATAATACGCTAAGTGTCATTCTTGTATTAGCTACACAATATACAATTTCAAGCCAGCTTATCAATCTTGTGTGTAACTGAATTAAAGCTAGTGACAGAGGAATTCCCTTAGATATTCTGAATTTGTTTCCATATTAATAAATTATGTCAGCACTTATCCTTGGCATTTCACTTTCATGTTGATAAGCATCACTGAGAATCACTTTCCATGCCTTTTCGTGAGTTCATTGAGGTTATTTACATTAAGCCAATGGACCAAATAAGCAGGATATGCAACTTTTACTTAATCAACCTGATTCTGATAAAAGGGATGGAAGCATGTTGGGGTTTAGGAAGAAAGATATGTAACAGTACACTGCACACCATCCATCACCACTCAAATGTTCCTTCTAATGGTTTGGGCATAGAATTTAATATTTCCTTGTTTTGTTTGGATACAGCATGTAAACAGCTCTTCAGCCCACTGAGTCCATGTCAACCATTGATCATCTAGTTCGCACTAGTTCATTGTTATTTCACTTTTTCATCCACTCCCTACACTCTAGGGGCCAATTAATTTACAAACCCGCATGTCTTTGGGATGTGGGGGGACACCGGAGCACCCAGAGGAAACCCACATGGTCACAGGGAAAACATGTAAACTCCACAGATCGAACCTGGTTTCTGGCACTGTGACACAGCAGCTCTACCATCTACACCATTGTGTGTTGAAGAAAATATTGCAGTTAAACAATACTTCCCATAGTCTTGGGAGATTTCAACCTTACAGCAGTGAATTATTGCTGAAATGAACATAAACAGAATAGAGAATTGATTGAGAGATAAAAATTAGCCAAGAAACTGAAGAGTAACTCTTTACCCTTCTTGCAAATATTTTGTGGGAATTTTCGATCTTTTCGATCCATATTAAGGGGCAACCTTGTTTTAACATTACTTCCCTTAGATAGCCTTTATTATACCAATAACTTTCAATGCCATTCTTCCGACTATCATTTTAACAGGTGTCAGAGGTTTTGGGAGATAGCAGGAGAATGGGGTTAGGAGGGAGACATAGATCAGCCATGATTGAATGACAGAGTAGACTTGATGGGCTGGATCGCCTAATTCTACTCGTATTTCTTATGATCTTATAACACAGGTATTAATTCTTGATTCAAAACTCCTATTCTGGAGCCATCTAATCCTATCTAGAACTGTGGTTTATCCCTTATTCATGTTTTGCTCAATGCTGACAATCTCTGCAGAACAGTATGCAGAAACTCAGTGCTTTCTACATTGGTATGTGTTATTTTGACCCCATCACCTCACCTTCTTGCACTGTCCTAGGTAAACATTTCTGATGCATCTTTTGTCAGAGTTTTCATTTATATTCATTAAATTCACCCTCAGTTGAATCCAATGCATTATTCATTTCTCTATAAACCAGGGAGCAGCTGAATAGTACATTTATAATCAACTTTATGAATATACATCTAAGTGCCGCATAAATCCACTCAAATAAGGATAGTTCACAGAAGAGAAGAAGCAATAAAATTTGATTCCATAATTATCATAATCTTTTTGCCTGCAATTGGCAACAGGAGTGCTGACCATTTTGTTTGCAGATTCTCTTTTTGCAGGTCATTGCTGTTTATCGACTTTGAACCAAGTGTCTGATGACGTGTATGAAGCAAGTGAGTTTTTTAAAGTGTTGCAATTGTAGTCACTGATACATTGTACAGGCATGTGACCTTTTGCTGAGATGTTTCGTTAAGCATGCTAGGGCATAGGAATTGGATCGCAGCTCATATTTATGCACTAAAACATTGCTTTGTTTAGCCCTGATATCAAATTATATCTGAAATAAAACTGTGAAATTGGCCAAAAAAACAGGACAAAACAGTATTAAACTGTTTCATAATCAAATGCAAGTGCTAATATGGGACTTGCATGGTTCCCAATGGGACCACATTCAGTGCAGCACAGGCACCATTACTCTGTTGCACTACAATCAGAGATGGGCATTAGTCCGTAAAAGTGTACTTGAAAGAGTTAAATGAAGTAGTAGTTACAAAATGAATTCTGCTGTAGATTTATGTATACAAAATGGATGCTTAACCTAGCCTCTCAACACTCTGCAAGATTAAAGTACAAACACACCAGATGTCTTGTCCTATAATAAAAACACTAGCTGTTTTGCCCTTCTGATATAAACATTCAGAAAGATGTTCAGAACACTCGGTCTAGAGATTGCAATGTCCAGACACTGAATCAACAAGGCCAAAAAACAAGACCGCTTGAATCTGCAAAAATATAAGAAATAGCTCCTTCGAGTAAAACCATATGGATATAATCTTTCCTCTATCACAAGAAACTGCCAATCTTTGATACTACCCCAAAATGGTCAAGGCAAGAGGCTGTACAATGCTCTGTAAGATAAAGAATTGCTGATTATTAGGGTACACATACATCTGAATGAACATTACATTTGTGTTTGGAACGCGAGAAAATCTGTAGTCTGTGTTTACCTACCTAGAGTTGTCTCCCACACCCACCTGGGTGAAAGACTTCACTGCTCTGTTGCTAACTTTTGTGTTGTTATCTGTTTGAAGCAAATCGGACTTTAACAAACTATGGAAGAGAGGCTGAAGAGGAGAGAGATTATTTTCATCTGTATTCAAATTGATGATCTGGTCAATGAGATCTATGCTGGAAGGGATATATTGTGCACTGATGTAAATGCCTGGGAACAGATGACTACTCTATTCTCCACCAGGAGTGAAAATCCTCACACGGTGAATAATGCCAAAAGAAACTTCATGATCTCAAGAGGTATGTCAGGTTAGTCGCCACCGTACTGGGAACAGCATTTAAAAACAGAGTTCCTCATATGAAAATGTACTTGGATCAATGTTTAACACAAAAAGCTAGAGTAACTCAACAGGCCAGGCAACATCTCTGGAGAAAATGAATAAGTGACGTCTCAGGTCGAGACCCTTCTTCAAATTGAATCAATTTGCCAGTCATTAGAAAATATTAAAGTCTTATAGTTAGCCAGGGATGTATTAATTTATGTAATGTATTCAGTGGAGGTGACCTGGACATCATGGTGTCAAGCATTATCAAGTATCATCTGAAAGCTTCTACAGACAGTGTTTCTCTTCCCTTTGCAGCTGGAAGTGACACTCTGGATGCTGAGTAAGGATTTCCCTCATAAGCTCTTTCTTTTTTCCTGCTCCTCTTCATTCTCTTGCTCTTCAGCCTCTTCCTCAAGGTCCTCAGGGCTAAGATCTAAATGGTGTTCTTCCTCTGGCTCCACACCTGTCTTTGATATACTAGACTGTGCAACATGAACAACAGGGGAAGTCCCCATTCTAGCTCAGCATATATCAGAGACCAAACTGCAAAGTATGACGACTGGCGAAAACAACCAACAGTACAAACACGAAGATAGACACAAAAAGCTGAAGTAACTCAGTGGGACAGACATCATCTTTGGAGAGAAGGAATAGGTGACGTTTTGGGTCGAGACCCTTCTTCAGATGTTTGAAACAACCATCAAATGAGTATCTCATCAAATAAATAAAGCAAAAAGCACTTATTTTTAGGTTAATCAGAATTTGTAGACTTTTGGAAGTATCTTAACAGCCTACAGAAAGTTCTGAAGTTCTGAAGTTACCCAGTCAGGTCAAGGAACATCAATAGGCGGTCCCTTTAAATGGTGATGAAAACAAGAATATTGTTTGAGATGCCCCTGGTGCAAGTGAGGTCCATTTAACATAGTGTAGGCAAAAATGTGTGCTATCCAAATAGTTGCTTGGTGCCTTCCTCAAGCCAAGAAAACACCAGAAACATTAAAGCGCAGGAGGATGAGGGGTGACTTTATAGAGATGTATAAGATCATGAGAGGAATAAATCAGGTAGATGCACAGAATCACTTCCCAGAGTAGGGGAATCGAGGACCAGAGAACATAGGTTCAAGGTGAAGGGGAAAAGCTTTAATTGGAATCTGAGGGGTAAAGTTTTCATACAAAGGGTGGTGGGTGTATGGGAAAAGCTGCCAGATGAGATAGTTAAGGCTGGGACTATCCCAACATTTAAGAAACAGACAGGTACATGGACGGGTTTGGAGAGCTATGGACCAAACGCAGGCAGGTGGGACTAGTGTAGCTGGGACAAGGTGGCTGGTGTGGGCATGTTGGACAGAAGGGCCTGTTTCCATTGTATCACTCTATGAAACCATGACGATCACTATAAGTGAATGGTGCACAGAAGTATTTGCTCCAAAATCATATCTAATGTGATTTCAACCAGACATAATTACCTACTCAATAAACCCTGGATAAAATGTAAATTGGATTGTGTATTTTATGTGCCATGTGATTCCGTCTTTAGGTATAACTGTTTGAGTTCAAATAGCAATGTTGAAGAATGGTTTTCAAATATTAACATGAAAGCAGTACAATGACAATGCTGAAGATCCAAAATAAAAACACAAAATTCTGGGAATATTCAGTTGGCCTGACAACACATGTGATGAAGAAAAGTTAATATTTTGGGTTGATGACCTCTCAGTACTGTTCCCTTTAAGTGTTCCTTTTAAGTCTCCACATGCCACTTTAGTTTCTTCACATCCCATTTTCATTTATTTCCCTCTACACTGAACATCACTTCTGTAATTTAATTCCTCCTGCCTTTATCACAGATGTTCCTCGTGTTCTCTCCACCCCTCTGTCTGTTTTCTGCCCTTCTGTCTTTTTCCTGTTCCCATAAAAGGTCATTGATATGAAATATTTTAACACTTTTACATTTCTCACATATCTACCCGATTTCCTGAATATTTTTTTCCCATTTGATAGCTGTCAAAATATAATTGGTCTTTCAAAGTATAGCTGCAGGCATGATGGGCTAAACAAATTCCTGTGTGCTAAATGAATCAATGTTAAGATATAATCACTAATTATTACTGACAATATTTTCCAACATATAATTAGGAACAGATCAGGGAAGAAATTCTGCCATTATTTGACATGCTAAGCATGTGATGTATTCATATATGTAAGTTAGATTCTGCTTCTGAAGTTAAATTCCATTGAAATCTGAATCAGAGTACAACACAGTAAAACTAGCGTGATACATTAAGCACAACAGAGGAACAATTACTATTGCTTTTACTTCCAAAACAGCACTGAAATGCCTACCTTTATTTGCATCCATGCCTCCAACTGCATACAGAGCTCCAACTGTAGACTTCCGAGGTTTAGTTCTAGGACTCTGCATTAGAGGCCGTCTCTCTGGTAACAGGTGATATTTCATGGCTTCCAAGATAAGCTTTTGGCACTCAAGGTCATCTTTGAAAAGAACATTGTTTTCAAGATCAGCCAGAAGCTGAAAAACAAAAAAAAATTGTTTTTAATGGGCAACTAATTTCTTTGTGTGGTAGCAGCATTTCAAGGTTGTATTTTAGTTTTGTCATTTTGTTTAAGGGCAAACCAATGATGAATGAGAAGAATGGAAAGTTTGAGCTGCAGTCATTAAATTGAATTTGATATTAAAAATCATGAAACGCAGTGGATGAACTAGCAATACATTTCCTTGCATGCAGTACTGATGTGATTGTGAAATGCAAGCAGACTGATAATGAATGTTGAGAGAAAATAGGTAAAGAAAATTATTATGACTTTCTGTAGAGACCCATTCTCAGTTGAAAAGTTATCTCTTTTTTTTGTATAATTTTTTTATTAGAAGCATATACATATCGTACTCAAGACCAAAACATACTTTGTTTATCGATTACATGTTGTTAGCAGCTGGGGTCCCAGCTATCAAAATAGCTGGGGTCCTCATTTATCAATGACATATTAACATTGCTTCGAATTGTTTATTTTTATTTATAGATAGAAAGAAAGGGGAAAAAAAGAAAAAAAATAATAAATTACCAATAATACAGCTTAGGAGATAGGTCCGTAGGTTATAAAACCTAACTATTCATCTAATCCTGGATTCAAGTTTCAGTCAGGCTTCCGTGCTGGACCAATTTACCCTTTCAAATAATCTATAAATGGAGACCATATTCTAGCAAATAATTCTGGTTTGTCAATTAAGACAAGTCTAACTTTTTCCAAATGTAAAGTCTCCGACATCTCCATAATCCACATTTTAATTGTGAGGGTTCAGTTGAAACGTTATCTGCTTGAGTTATATGCCTGAGCATATTCATTATATTTTATTAGATTCACGCTTCCCTTTACCTACTTGGACGATGGCACAGCTAGAAATAGAATAGAAGCATTGCCTTACAATTCTGCCTCCATGAAGATGGTTTGGATACCACCAGACACAAGTACAGTGCCATCTCTTTAATCACCTTACTGTTGATTAAATTGAGGCCTGTTTTGCTGCTGCGAATTAGAATTTAATTGTTCTGTTGTACATATGATAATTAAACACTCTTGACTCTTTTGAGCCTTGATAATGAAGCAGAGAGCCAAGGAACTTTAAAGATTTTGAATGCTCCTTATCAATCCAGGTGGATTACTCCTACTTTGTGGTACAATGATCTACTCCTAAATAGATGGTCCTACCATGTACATGCCATAATGCATTGTATGTCACAAAAAAACAAACTGCTGGAGAAACTCAATGGGTCAAGGAGCTCTGAGGGAGGAAAGTTATTGATGATTTGGGTTGAGACTACATCAGGAAATTGCCTTCTCCCACAGATGTTGCTTGACCCACTGAGCTCCTCCAGCAGTTTGTTTTCTTTTGCTCCAGCTTCTGGCATCTGCAGTCTCTAGCATCTATATACATTATATACCATTGGCCACCATTCATGCAGTCTCTGCGTCAAAGAGCAATAATTGATCATGTTCAAAGTGTCTAGAAGGAGACGGGCAGACTTTTGAAACACAGCCTGTCCTGGAGTTTGCATAGTGGGCACAAAGCACATAATCATTGCACCATGCAAAAAGATTACCAAGCCATAGTTTTATGGCTCTGTTGCTGGCTCCCCCATATGGAAACTGTGAAATTGTTTGATCTAGTGATGCATCAGTCATCTGCTTGAAACATCAGCAAACTATAGATTGACTAATCTTCACTGTCGGGGTTAGAATGAGGTAAGAGTTTTGTGAAAGCAGCCAAGGAACTCAGTATGGTCGGGTTGATAACATTTAACATTGCTTACAACAGTTGATTGAAGCATTAATAAAGTGGATTACACTGTTTAAACAATCTAATAGCTCTATTGAGCCTTATCTACAACCAGATATAATTAGTGAAAAATATATTGCTAGAAACACAAGAGAACACCATGATCTGAAAGTTCCTCTCCAATCTGCACACCATCCTGACATGGAAATATATTGTCGTCCCTTCATTGTCTCTGAGTCAAAATCTTGGAGCTCTCTCCCTAACAACATTGCAGGTGCAGCCATACTCAAGGATGGCAGCTGTTCAAGAAGTAGCTCATCAAAACCTTCTCAAGAGAAATTATGGATGGGCAAATAAATGTTGGCTCAGCCTGCAATGTCCACCTCCCTTGAATGAATAACAATAAAAAAAATTATTATCATCAATACTATTGATTCCAATTTATGATCTTTGGCACAGTTAGGTCAGTCAGAGGACTTGGCTTTATGGATAAGTTAGGTGACTAGTGAAGCAACATTCCATCACAATAATGTATGGACAATTGACACACAAATTTGTGCAGCAGTCATCTGTTTCACTAATGCCTTTCAGTAGAGGAAATCTTATTTCCTTGCCTGGTCTGGCCCATATGTGACTCTTAGGCCACTAATGTAGTTGACTATTAACTGATTTAACAAGCCACTCATTTCATGGGTAGACAATAAATGCTGGCCTTGCCAGTAACCATCACATTCTAAAATAGAAGGAAGAAAATAAAAAAGTCAAGAGCAGGAAAAAAAACCAAGGAGCAAATAAACTTCATGATTCTCATATTTTTTCACAACATAGAAGGAGGCCATTTAGCTGACTGAGCCTGTGCTGGCTCTCATCAAGCGCAATCTCGATTTATTTATTTGATTAAATTGGCCTCCCCGTATTAAACCACGATCAAGAACATATTGACCATATGAAACCAATACCAAGAACAATACCAATCTTACGCAAATATGATTTTTTTTAAGTCGGAAGGAACTCCTTAAGACTTCCCCACTGGATGGCGGCACATAATGTAGAACAAATTGAAAATGCGAACAGGAGTAAAACATATATCTTGTCTAGCCTGTTCTGTCATCAATAACTTCATGTTTCAGCTGTGACCATAGACCCTCTTTTCTCCAACCACTTAATAGTTTTGTTTAATAGAAGTCATTCAGTGTGAACCTACCATTAAATGCCAGTTGTGGAACAGAGTTCCAAATTTCCAGCCGTCTTTACAAATATGATCCAGATTATTCTGTTACTCTGTGCCGAGCAAACACTAGCACCAGAAGTAATGGCAACTTGAAAATATATCCTTATATTTTATACAGAATGGGCAAACACACTGAAGAAGATCTTCATTTGATCTGTAACCATGCCCAGGTTTATCAGCTGACTGTCATGTTAAGCTCAGTCCTATTTTACTTCGGAGTCACGTGAGTGACTACGTGAAGAAGTCCCGCCTGGCGCATGATCGGCATTACGTCGATGCTGTCGGTAGTCAAAGAGCTGCAGAGCGCAGCTCCACCAGCAGTAAGGAACAGGCCCGCAGGTAAGGATTGAACGATTTACAGGGCGTGTTTCAAACTCCGTGGTGCTGGCGTGCAGAGCCAGCAGGAGTTGAAAGTAAAAGAGAAAAAACTCCGGAGGAAAAACGGAGGTTAAAATGCGTCCCGGGTAGAATCTCAGCGATCGGGACGGCAGATTAGTGCAGAGCCGGTTCCGATACCGGTGGCCGTTGAAATTAACCGTAGGGAGCATTTAGTCGTTCCACAAACCAAAAGCCACGGGAAGAATCTCCAGTAGGAGGAAAATAATTAAGTCTGAGAGGCCGTGGTTTTAGATGATTCTAATAAGGAAAGGCCTCCAGTCAAGAAAGCCTTATGGCTCAGAATGAATTAAATGGAGAAATACTGCAGATTATATTTCAACCAAGGGTCTAAAAACCCAGAATATTACCAGGCAGGCCCTGAGGGGTTTCCATATACAAGTTAATTGTGCTTTTACCACTGTGGGAATATGAACCTCGGATTGGGCTGGAGGTAGTCTCCTTGAGCAAGTCTCGGGAGTACCAGGGCAGTAAAAAACTGACCCTGAAATTGGTGTTTTTGGTCATAAGTACCCACCACAGCACAAGTATAAATGCAGGTGTACTTAATGGGTATAAAGTACGATACCTGAAGGAAGTGGTGAGGCCATGGAAGGTAACCATGGTGGCCAACATTGATTGGTTTCTCACCAGCTTCAGGAGGCTGTTATGGTTGAAACAGCAGATTTATATGAAAACACTCGTGCTTTACTAGGGTGCCAACGGTGAATCCGATTAAGGCACCCATGTCTTCAATAGTGTGGAGGCACAGGGAATACGATTCCAAAGAATTTCAAGTTTGCGGGTGGCATCACTGCTTATGGGAAGCAAGTGAAAGATTGTGCAATGACCAAAATTAAAATAAATAAATTTAAAAAAAAAACAAGTTGGCATTGTTTTATAGCTCATATGTTGAGCTCAATGGTATGAGAGAACATTGCCATTCGGACCATTTTGCACTTTAGATTTGCAGGTCAATGCAGATCAAGCTATGTTTAAACTCCTGGTTATTTACGGAGTAAACCTGCCTAAAACAAATCAAAGACTATCAGCCTCATAAAACTTTTGCAAAATTTGCTGGTCCAATGTGAAGGGGATTTGATATATGGATCAAACAGAGGCAGGAGTATGGCGAGGAAGTATTTTCATCCAGCACAGCCTTATGTTAACCCATATTGTTGGGGAAAGAAGGCCATTACGTGCATTTGGAGAGGTACAAAAACTTTATTCTATCACAGAGGAAGCTTTTGTTGAACCTCCGATTGGTGGTAGATTACAGGTGCTTATGATAAATGATATTGCATAACAGCTGATCGGTTTTTTTTCGATACTGTGTAAAGATCTACAATAAAATTTGTAGAAGGAGTTGATCCACCTTTACAGAATAAACCTAATCCTATTTTATGTTTCTGCACCTGAAAAATCTCAAATAAAGAAGAGGTAAGACATTTATTGAGGGAAAGTGTAATGGGGAAAAAACAGAGTAAGCATCCACAACAATTTGTATCAAATAATTTCCCCAGGCAGAAGAAAGATGGTGGGTGTAGAGTCATTCTAGACATCACACACTTTAATACATTTCTCCAGTATAAAACATTTCAAAATGGACACCTTCAACACTGCAAGGCAGTTGTTATCAACAAGTTGTTAATTGGTTACTATAGACTTCAAGGTTGCGTATGATTTAGTACCAATTTATCATCATGTTCACAGGTACTTGAAAATTAATTAGATGGGTCAGCTATGGCAATTTAAAGCATTATCTAATGGATTAAGCTCAGCTTCTAGGCTGTTCACACAATGGTTGAAACCAGCATTTGCACTGATAAGGACACATGATCATGGTTTATCTTGATGACATTTTTAATTGGCAATGCTGATCAGGAGTCAGCTGAAAAATTAGTGCAGCAACTGCAAACATGTTGAAAGGCTAGGGTCTTGATCCATCCAACAAAATCTAAGCTTCAGCCATCCCCAACAATTTACTATTTGAGGTTTGTGAGTGATTCAGTACCATGTTCGGTAAATTTACCAAGAGACAAAGTGTCAATATTACAAATGTGTGTTGTTGCCTTGTTGACAAGCCTTATCCCTCCATCCGAGAAGGAGCTTAGGTAAATTAGTAACACTATTTCTGCAGTAGAGTTGGTCCACTGCATTACCAAAAAAGCTCCAAAGGGCAAACACACAAGCACTAGAAAAGTGTGCAGGCCATTTTGACAGGCCTATGCAATTGCCAAAGGAAGCTTTATCAGAATTACAGTGGTGGATTGAGAATGTTCCACAAGCTGCTTAAAAACACATTAGCCCAGCAGCCAGCAGTCATTGCAAACTGAAGCAAATATTCTCGGATGGTGGATAGCTTCTCGGTTTTTTTGGGCTAAGATAAGTGTAATATCTGTTCTTATCAGGTTAATATCTGATACGTCCCATATCTAGGGGGCTACGGACAGTAACACCAGAGGGTGGCAGATGGATTGTCCAAGAAACTTATTTCTCCAAAGATTTGGTATTAATTATTTGGAGTTGTTAGGAGCTTTTATGGATTAAAAGCTTATTGTTCTACTATGAAAGATTTGCGTGTCCAATTACAAGTAGACAATACCACAGCTGTGGCAAATATCAATCACATGGGTCAAGTAAGATCAATATCATGTGATTATGATGTGGCATTGGTGTATCTTTAAGAATATTTGGCTTTCAGCTATCTATCTCAGGGAGAGACAATATTGTGGCAGACAACAGATCATGAAAATTTAAAGACAATACAAAATGGATATTAAATCCACAAGTTCGAAAACATTGTCAGTGGTATGGATTACCTGACATTGATCTGTTTGCGTCTAGCTTAAATCAGTAATTACCCAAATACGTCTCATGGGAACCCAACCCAGGAGCAGTAGCTGTGGATGCATTCTCACTGCATTCGGGGGGAAATATGTTCTTTTATGTTCCCCATTCTGTCTGATTAGGCAATGTCTGATGAAAATATAGCAAGACTCTGCCACGGGCGGTTTGCTGGCCCAAATTGGACACAGTCATGGTACTCATTGATGTTTAGAATGATAATTGGACCATTAATGACGATTCCTAGCTGCAGTAATTTGTTGCAGAAATTCATCCATGGCATAGAAACATAGAAACATAGAAATTTGGTGCAGGAGTAGGCCATTCAGCCTTCGAGCCTGGCATGATCATATGAATTTGTTAATCTGCAGGTTCTGACCAGACCATTACAAGAGCTTGGACTGTTGGATAGGACCATGAATGGTATAACTGCAGCTTGGAAAAATAGCATTAAAAACAATATTTTGTTTATATAAAGAAATTGGAAGTCTTTGGTAGACAGTCAAAGATATTTTATCATACTGCTAACATATCAGATATATTGGAGCTCCTTGCTGGATTGCATTTTTGATCAGCACCTAAGCAATAGGGCCATTAATAGGGCTCATAGTGATTTATCGTCCTATTTAGGACAAATTGCTGACCATGAATCTATCGGGTCTCATCCGTTAATATTCCGATATGGGAAAGAAATATATATATTAAAATCTGCCCAAAGTAGAAATACAGAAGTTTGGGAGGTCAGCATAGTTCTTACTTTGCTTAGGCAATGGGCTCCAATTCTATCACAGTTTCAGAAGTTAACATTTGAAGTAATAATGCTCATGGCTTTAGTATCAGCACAAAGAGTGCAAATGCTACGTTAGACTGTATACATGTGGCTACGGATAACATTGTCTTATATGTTTATGACTTAACCAAACAAAGCAGACCAGGAGGAGCTGGAACCAAGGTAAATTTTAAAGCATATCCTGTCGACCAAAAATTGTGTGTGGTTAAGCATTGACTCAATATGTTGAAGTAGGCAAGAGTCTCCATGGTGTTGAGACAGCGCTATTTATTACACACAAAAAAACGCATAAAAGTATCAGTACACACTGATGGTTCTAGATAGTTACATTCTAGATGGTTAAAACAGGTTTTGGGACTCAGCAGGAGTAGACATTGAGATGTTAAAAATCACTCCACCAGGGAGGTAGGTACATCCATGGCAAATGCACAGGATGGGCCACTTGATCAAAAAAAAATAGGCCGTAGGATGATGTAAAAGAAATTTTTCAAAGTTTATGAAAAACCAGTTCTCACAGTGTCAGGGTTAGACACGCAGTGTTAGGTTCTCTTTGATTGTGCTTTGTTTTATATTATCAATTGATATCTTCCCCTACAATAGAAGGGTTATTACTTTCATTCTTTTATAATGAAAAGACTTATTACATAAACTGAAGCAATGTTTAAAAAATGTATTATTTACTCACTACACAGAGTGTCGTATGGAATGAATCTACAACATAAAAAACACAGAGCTACAAAATCTTCACGTAGTCACTCACGTGACTCCGAAGTAAAATAGTAAGATTAAACGAGAACTTACCAAGTTTGATGATTGATCGTTATTTTATGAGGAGTTACGATGAGGGATTACGTGCCCTCCACTCCCAACACTCATAAAATAAATGATCATCTGGTAGTTCTAGTTTATGTTGAGCCTTACTATCTTACTCCGGCTATTGGTTCTGTGTTTTTCATGCCGCTGCTTTGAAGTATCCCGATCAAGCGTCAGGCGGGGCTTCTTCACGTAATCCCTCATCGTAACTCCTCATAAAATAACGATCAAACTTCAAACTTGGTAAGTTCTCGTTTAATCTTACTATTCTTGCTGATTACTCTTTGTTTTTGTACTATTACAGGGAAATTCAACTAAAATGTGAGAAGCAGCACCTCACCTTTATTCTGGGCACACTGTGACCTCATGGACCCAATATTGAATTCAACAACTTTAGGTAACTTGTTTTCTCTGTTTGTATTACAAATGGCCAATTCTCCAATAAGGCATGCATCTGTCATATTGACTCAGTTTTCTCATAGCGAGCATTGCCTGACCTGCTGAAACCTTTGTACAGTTCCATATCGCACAGTTATGTGGCACACTTTGTTTGTGTTCTTTCTCTCTAACTTATAATAACAAACTGGAAGTTACAGAGAAAGTACATAAAGTGAGACAGTTTCTTCAACAACATAGCAGACTGATTCCTGGGATGGCAGAACTTCCATATGAAGAAAGACTGGATAGGCTCGGCTTGTACTCGCTGGAATTTAGGAGATTGAGGGGGGATCTTATAGAGACTTACAAAATTCTTAAGGGGTTGGACAGGCTAGATGCAGGAAGATTGTTCCCGATGTTGGGGAACTCCAGAACAAGGGGTCACAGTTTAAGAATAAGGGGGAAGTCTTTTAGGACCGAGATGAGAAGATCATTTTTCACACAGAGAATGGTGAGTCTGTGGAATTCTCTGCCACAGAAGGTAGTTGAGGCCAGTTCATTGGCTATATTTAAGAGGGAGTTAGATGTATCCCTTGTGGCTTATGAGATCAGGGGGTATGGAGAGAAAGCAGGTACAGGATCCTGAGTTGGATGATCAGCCATGATCATATTGAATGGCGGTGCTGGCTCTAAGGGCCGAATGGCCTACTCCTGCACCTATTTTCTATGATTCTATGATTCTATATCTTTATGACCATTCTATACCACACCCTGTTAGAGTATACCTGTAGTGGCAGATTCTTAGATTGTTCAAGAGATTACTCCCTCTAGCCACTTAAGAGACTACATGGCTTCAGGAGAATGTCATAATACGCATGTGAGCTCTCCGTGAGACTTTCAGAGCTTCTCGTAAGATAAATCTTCATAACACAGTCTTTTGATTCATAGTTTCTTTATTGTTGAAGAAAAACTATAAGATATTCATCCAACCTTCTTCTCTGACTTGTACACTTTAATCTTCGTCAAACTCCAGCATATCGCTTTTAAATGTTAGAAATCTCCTCGTGTCTCGGCAAAACTCTAAAACTAAACTAAGCTTCTGCACAAGAAACCCGGCAGCAAACACACCCCTGACTATGTAATAAATCCCACCAACATAATTATGGGCAGTCTAAAATTTAAAGACAAATGACATAATTAATGACATACAAAATAAGCCAAATGGCCTCTACATACCGGCCCCTACTTGTTCTGAGTATATAATGAGGCAATTACTAATAAACATAAAAAAAAGTAGCTATGCACTATATATTTATATTCAGAATTCTTAATCGACTCTTCCATCTTTGCCTTTGCCTTCTAGAAGCAAGCATAACTTGATTATTGATCTTGTTAAAACATTGTTTTTGTTTAAAGTCGTACCGTGCATACCAAACCCTTAACATCAGGCACGATACCCAGTATATAGTCCAAAATACAAAAGTCCAAAGTTTTGATAGCATGAATCTTCTTCCTCCATGTCCGATCAACTCATGGATGTGTTGTAACAATAATGTTGAAGTGTGAAAATCTTTTGAGAGAATAACAGGATATTTAGCAATAACGTTCACCATTAGGTTTGATTTAATTTCTGGATCATTAGCAGAGATTTCAAATCCCAGCTTAAGTTTGGCCATTCCCTGTCTGGCTTACAGAACAACTCTAGATCATTGATTCATCTCTTATCGCTTAAGAAGTTCTCCAGAAACTTCATCCGCAGGATTTTCTTTTGTGTTAACATATTTTAATTGAAAAACATTAGTAGCTCCCAATGCTCTTTCCATTCGCAAATTGTCACTATCCAAATTTCTGGTTTCTTTGGCTCTATCATCTGGTGGAATGCTTTCACAATTCTTGCTGATCCACTTGGAAAGTGTGAATCCGCCCTTATTGCAGATGCAAGTCAGATGTTTTACCATTTGAATTGCTTCTTGCTCAGTAGACATAGATTTTGAACAATCATCTATGTAGAAATTATTCTTCAAAGAGATTATTACTTCATGAAATTTAGTATTCTTGCCAAACTTGCGTTTCAAATTCTGTTTCAATGGGTGTTCCAAGCCATGTAATCCGGTGGACCTCGATTGAGGAATTGATCCAATTGCTGACTCACTTGGAGAAGCTTTCTCTCTCAAACCAGAGTTCATCGTCTTGAATGCTCTTGATCCCTCACTTTTCAATATCTCTTTCTTTGATTTGACCACCACCATCTTTGTTTCTAGTTCCAGCTGTTCTTTTAGTCACCTCATCTGCTCCTTTTGTCACCTCATCTCTTCTTCTTCTTGATCAAACTCATGTTTCTTCTTCAAGGCTTCCCCTTCTATTGAGCGGCTAGATCAGCTTCAACTCCCAATCGGGCAGAAACCCTTGATACTGAACTGGCTGTAGAACCAGATTGATGTCCTGATCTTCGTGTAGATACGCTCGAGATACTATATCGTGGTGTAATCTAATCTTCCATTCCAGCACCATGTTGCATCGCACTTCCAGCTGTTAAGCATGTAAGTTGTGGTATAATTTCAGGTAATCACCTATCTGCCTCATCCATGTAATCATTGAATAATTTCACCTTTACTGCATACCACTGGGTGTGCCTTTCGCGTTCTTTCAGAGATCGCTCTGAGTCCATCAGTGCATTTTGTTTCTCTTGAACCTCATGACAGAGGTTAAGTAGTTGGCTCATATTAGATTGTACTTTGATTGCATTCTTATCTGATTCCATTAGTTTCTTCTATTTCTCAATTGATTTGGTTACCTGTTTCCATAATTTGTTTCTCTCCTTCTCGGTTTCTTTCAGGTAGGCAGCCTGGGTATTATCTGCATCTTCTCGATACTTTAGCCTGGCTCTGCCACCTTGTGGTTCCTCTGATGTCTCTATTCCATAAGATATTTATCCGGCCTTCATCTCTGACACTTTAATCTTCGTCAAACTCCAGCATATCGCTTTTAAACGTTAGAAAACTCCTCGTGCCGCGGCAAAACTGTACATGGCCGAAGGGTGTTCCTTCACCATGTAGCTCTAAAACTAAACCAAAACTAATCTTCTGTGACACGCCCCTGATTATGTAATAAATCCCACCCACATAATTAAGGGCAGACTAAAATTTAGACAAATGCCATAATTAATGACACACAAAATATGCCAAATGGCCACTACATAACCTTTGTCCTATTCTTGTGTGTCTGCAACTTATTTTCCCAAGTCTCCAGTTCTGATGAAAGGTCTTTGTCCTGAAACATTAACTTTATATAGCACTCCACACATGCTGCCTTTCCAATTGAGTGTTACCACCACATTTTGATGATATTTTTATTTTCTATTTTTCCGACTGCAGATTTTTTATTTTCAACATTAATTTGAACACTTTCAAATGCACAATTTTTTGTTTCAAATTTTTAATTTCTGGTTCCCACCATTCATGTTTTCTTTCTTGTAATTACACTACCATATTTATTTGTGGCAGTGAATACTCCCATTTATACCTCCTCAAGACCGGTATTTGTCTTCATTAATCCACACCACTTCCTTTCAAATTGCACCTGTTTCAGCATATCATACTTACAAACTTCTTAAGGGGTTGGACAGGCTAGATGCAGGAAGATTGTTCCCGATGTTGGGGAAGTCCAGGACAAGGGGTCACAGTTTAAGGATAAGGGGGAAGTCTTTTAGGAACGAGATGAGAAAATCGTTTTTCACACAGAGAGTGGTGAATCTGTGGAATTCTCTGCCACAGAAGGGAATTGAGGCCAGTCCTTTGGCCATATTTAAGAGGGAGTTGGATGTGGCCCTTGTGGCTGAAGGGATCAGGGGGTATGGAGAGAAGGCAGGTACAGGATACTGAGTTGGATGATCAGCCATGATCATATTGAATGGCGGTGCAGGCTCGAAGGGCCGAATGGCCTGCTCCTGCACCTAATTTCTATGTTTCTATGTTTCTATCTTCTATCTCAGACTTTCCCCTGGTGCCCCTCCACCCCCCCCCACCGCAGCCCTCATGCCCACACCTTAACATTTATTTTACCTCCAAATGTTTTCAATTCCGGTGAGAGGTTGTCAACCTGTAAAGTTGACTCATTGTCATTCATCCAGGCACTCCAGCATTTTTTTGTTGTGTATCAGACTCCTGTTGCCCGCAGTACTTTGTTTTCAGATCTCTGTATTTACTACTGCTAGTACTTTACATTCTGTTCTCATCTTAGTCATTATTATACCCTCGATCCATGCCAGAAGTTGGAAAGAAATTGTCTTAAAAAAAAATCAGCAATTATTGTTTACAATTCCCTCATTATACCTCTCCAGAAAGATTGAAGACTCAAAACTACAAAAACATGAGAAGGAGAGAAAGCTATTCAACAACAAACCTGCAGCAAACTCGTCAGCTTCTTTCCAAAAGTGACTACAATTATGAAAATCACTTGGGAGCTCAGTGCTGGTGCCACACACGTTGAAACTGGTCCCTTTGGTGCTGCTAAATTTAAATTTAAATCTAAATGTAAATTTGTGTAAATGCATAATTTATCAAATGATCATATAAAAAGAGGGAAACAAACCTGCTTAACTTAATTTAATTATGTTTTTTTTCTTCACAAGTTCACAAGTTATAAGAGTAGAATTGGGCCATTCGGCCCAATGAGACCACATCTGGAGTATTGTGTACAGTTTTGGTCTAATTTGAGGAAGGACATCCTTGTGATTGAGGCAGTGCAGCGTAGGTTCACGAGATTGATCCCTGGGATGGCGGGACTGTCATATGAAGAAAGAATGAAAAGACTAGGCTTGTATTCACTGGAGTTTAGAAGGATGAGGGGGATCTTATAGAAACATATAAAATTATAAAAGGACTGGACAAGCTAGATGCAGGAAAAATGTTCCCAATGTTGGGCGAGTCCAGAACCAGGGGTCACAGTCTTCGAATAAAGGGGAGGTCATTTAAGACTGAGGTGAGAAAAAACCTTTTTCACCCAGAGAGTTGTGAATTTATGGACTTCCCTGTCACAGAGGGCAGTGGCGGCCAAATCACTTGATGGATTTAAGAGAGAGTTAGATAGAGCTCAAGGGGCTAGTGGAATCAAGGGACATGGGGAGAAGGCAGGCAGGGTTATTTATAGGGGACGATCAGCCATGATCGCAGTAAATGGCAGTGCTGGCTCAAAGGGCCGAATGGCCGCCTCCTGGACCTATTTTCTATGTTTCTATGTCTACTCCGCCATTCAATCATGGCTGATCTCTGCCTCCTAATCCCATATTCCTGCCTTCTCTCCATAACAATTGACACCCATTCTAATCAAGAATTTGTCTATCTCTGCCTCAAAAATATCCACTGACGGCCCCCACAACCCTCTATGGCAATGAGTTCCACAGATTAACTACTTTCTGACTAAAAAAATTCTTCCTCACCTCCTTTCTAAAAGAGAGCCTTTGAATTCTGAGGCTTTGACCTCCGGTCCTAGATTCTCCCACCAGTGGAAACATCCTTTCCACTATCCACTCTACCTATGCCTTTCATTATTCTGTAAGTTTCAATGAGGTCCCCTCTCAACCTTCTAAACTCCAGCAGGTAGAGGCCCAGTGCTGTCAAGCGCTCATTATATGCTAACCCATTGTTGAATTGTAACTTTTGTACGTGGCTGATATTTATGTTCCTGGTTGAGGATGCTGCATTTTGTATATATTCCTGGGTCCGTGGATATCACACATGTGCTAGTTGAGCCCAAAGCACCATCTTGCGTAGCTACGTTAGATAAATTACGCCATCACATCCAAGCTCCCATTAGTTATTGTCACCAGGAAGACAAAGCAATAATTTAAATTTGCGGGAATAAGTCTACTATCTCCCTGCAGTTTCTCTCTCATGGCTTTCTACAGCCAACTGGGATTTTATTTCCTATAGAGTAGATAGGTGCTCATTACTTTGTACCACCCATGTTTGGATAGTGTTTCTTCTTTTAGATGCTCACCACAGGCAAACTCCCGCAGTCTGTAACCCCTTCAGCACCAGGCTTTCCAGGAACCAGGCTTTGGGAGATTAAAAATCAATGGTATGCAGTAAAGGGTCGGCTATGTCTATTGGGCATAGTTAATGGTTCTCAAACTCAAAGAATATGCTATCTGACCTGCTGAGTGTTTCATTATCCTGTGTTTATATTTCAGATTTTCAGCATCTTCACATTTGCAGATTGTTTTCAATTATTTATCTACGACTTTTCATGTTCCTTCTATCGAGCAAACATAGAAAATATGATAGGAGTGGGCAATTGAGTCCCTTGAGAATCATAGAATCAAAGCAAATAGGTGCAGGGGTAGGCCATTCGGCCCTCGAGCCTGCACCGCCATTCAATATGATCATAGCTGATCATCCAACTCAGTATCCTGTACCTGCCTTCTCTCCATACCCCCTGATCCCTTCAGCCACGATGGCCACATCTAACTCCCTCTTAAATATAGCCAATGAACTGGCCTCAACTACCTTCTGTGGCAGAGAATTCCACAGACTCACCACACTCTGTGTGAAAAATGATCTTCTCATCTTGGTCCTAAAAGACTTCCCCCTTATTCTTAAAGTGTGACCCCTTGTTCTGGTTCCCCAACATCGGGAACAATCTTCCTGCATCTAGCCTGTCCAACCCCTTAAGAATTTTGTAAATCTCTATAAGATCCCCCCTCAATCTCCTAAATTGCAGCGAGTACAAGCCGAGTCTATCCAGTCTTTCTTCATATGGAAGTCCTGCCATTCCAGGAATCAGTCTGGTGAACCTTCTCTATACTCCCTCTATGGCAAGAATGTCTTTCCTCAGATTAGGAGACCAAAACTGTACCCGATACTACAGGTTTGGCCTCACCAAGACCCTGTACAACTGCAGTAGAACCTCCCTGCTCTTGTACTCAAATCCTTTTGCTATGAATGCCAACATACCATTCGCTTTCTTCACAGCCTGCTGCACCTGCATGCCTACTTTGACTGGTGTACCATGACACCCAGATCTCATTGCATTTCCCCTTTTCCTAATCGGCCACCGTGCAGAAACAGTCTACCCTCCTGTTTTTGCCGCCAAAGTGGATAACCTCACATTTATCCACATTATACTGCATCTGCCATGCATTTGCCCACTCACCCAAACTATCCAAGTCACCTTGCAGCCTCCTTGCATCCTCCTCACAACTAACCCTGCCCCCAGCTTTGTGTCATCTGCTAACTTGGAAATGTTGCATTCAATTCCCTCATCCAGATCATTAATATATATTGTAAATAGCTGGGGTCCCAGCACTGTGCCTTGCGGTAGCCCACTAGTCACTGCCTGCCATTCTGAAAATGACCCGTTTACTCCTACTCTTTGCTTCCTGTCTGCCAGCCAGTTCTCTATCCACATCAACACTGAACCCCCAATACAGTGCGCTTTAAGTTTGAATGCTAATCTCTTATGTGGGACCTTGTCAAAAGCCTTCTGAAAGTCTAGATATAACACATCCACAAGTTCTCCCTTATCCACTCTACTAGTTACATCCTCGAAAAATTCTATAAGATTCGTCAGACATGATTTACCTTTCATAAATCCATGCTGACTTTGTCCAATGATTTCACCACTTTCCAAATGTGCTGCTATCCCATCTTTAATAACTGACTCTAGCATTTTCCCCACTACCGATGTTAGACTAATTGGTCTGTATTTCCCCGTTTTCTCTCTCCCTCCCTTTTTAAAAAGTGGGGTTACATTAGCTACCCTCCAATCCTCAGGAACTACTCCAGAATCTAAAGAGTTTTGAAAAATTATCACTAATGCATCCACTATTTCTGGGGCTACTTCCTTAAGTAATATGGGATGCAACCTATCTGGCCCTGGGGATTTATCGGCCTTTAATCCATACAATTCACCTAACACCACTTCCCAGCTAACCTGGATTTCACTCAGTTCCTCCATCTCATTTGACCCCCTGTCCCCTGCAATTTCCGGCAGATTATTTATGTCTTCCTTAGTGAAGACAGAACCAAAGTAGTTATTCAATTGGTCTGCCATGTCCTTGTTCTCCATGATCAATTCACCAGTTTCTGACTGCAAGGGACCTACATTTGTTTTAAATAACCTTTTTCTCTTCACATATCTATAAACACTTTTGCAGTCCGTTTTTATGTTCCCTGCCAGTTTTCTTTCATAATCTATTTTGAGCTAATTGAGCTTTTCTGTCATTTAACAGAATCATAATTGATCTGCTATTTCAAATGCATATTCCCATTCTTTCCCTGTAACTTTTGTGATGATGCTTCCTACATGTATAGTGCCATTTGAGACCTGCTACCTACTGTAGAAGAGATTTTCATAGGTAGCGGTCAAAAAATGGTCATCTCAGTATTGAACCTCTTACACCATATCCTGAGACCTTAAAGCGCCCATCATCTCCTGCATAGTGGCGCAGTGGTAGAGTTGCTGCCTTACAGCGCCAGAGACCCGGTTCAATCCTGACCACGGGAGCTGTCAGTATGGATTTTTCACATTCTCCCAGTGATTGCGTGGGTTTTCTCTGAGTGCTCTGGTTTCCTCCCACATTCCAAAGACATGCAGGTTTGTAGGTTAATTGGCTTCTGTAAATTGACTTTGGTGTGTAGGGTAGCACAGGGTTGGTGCTGGTCAGCTTGGACTTGGTGGGCCGAAAGGCCTGTTTCAGTGCAGTACCTCTAAACTAAACTAAATTCTGCAGCCAAGTTTTGATGTCACTGGATAGCATGGAAACACACCCTTTGGCCCACCAAACCCATTTACATAAATCCAATTTTCCATCCTCCCCACATTCCCATTGAGACCCCTCAGATTTTACCTCTCATCTATAAAGAATTGAATTGAATTGAATTGAATATTTATTTTATTAGCCAAGTATGTATACATACAAAGAATTTGCCTTGGTGCTTTGCTCGCAACAACACGATATACAGTAGACAGTTAAAAATAAAACATTATAATTTAAACATGTGAAGAATGAAATAAAACACCAGAGCACAAGGAGGCTACAGACTTTTGGCTATTGAGTACAGCTAATGCTCGTGGAAAAAAGTTGTTTTCATGTCTGGCTGTGGCGGCATTGTCAGTGCGGAGTTGCCTTCCAGAGGGAAGTGCTTCAAAGAGTTTGTGGCCAGGGTGAGAGGGGTCAGAGATGATCTTACCCCCACTCTTCCTGGCCCTTGCAGTGTACAGTTTGTCGATGGGGGAAGGTTGCAGCCAACAATGTTTTCGGCTGATCGAATGATGCGCTGCAGCCTCCGGATGTCATGCTTGGCGGCTGAGGCAAACCAGACCATGATGGAGAAGATCAGGACAGACTCTATGATGACAGTATAAAACTGGACCATCATTGCCTGTGATTGATTGTGTTTTCCCAGATGTCGCAGGAAGTACATCCTCTTTTGGACCTTTTTGAATGTGGAGTCGATGGTGGCCTCCCATTTAAGGTCCCTGGAGATGATGGTTCCAAGGAACTTAAATGACTCCTCAGATGTGACTGTGGGGGGAGGGGAGGGGAAGTTCTCCTATCAATTCCACTGTCTTAAGAGCATTGAGCTCCAGGTTGTTGCGATGGCACCAGGATGCCAGCTGTGTCACTTCCCGTCTGTGGGGAGATTCCTCCCCATCCTGTATCAGTCCAATCAGGGTTGTGTCATCCGCAAACTTGAGAAGCTTGACAGAGGAGTCTGTGGAGGTGCAGTCTTTGGTGTAGATAGAGTAAAGGAGAGGGGAGAGTATGCAGCCTTGCGGTGCTCCTATGCTAAGGGTCTGCAGGTCCAAGATGAGCTTTCCCAACCTCACATGCTGCTTCTTGTCTGTCAGGAGGTTGATGATCCACTGAGGGTTTCAGGCACAGTCAACTGGGAGAGTTTGGAGTGTACTAGCTCTGACACAATGGTGTTGAATGCAGAGCTAAAATCCACACACAAAATCCTTGTATAAGTTCCCTGGCTGTCTAGGTGCTGGAGGATGAAGTGCAGGACTAGGTTGACAGCATCATCCACTGATCTATTTACCTGGTATGCAAACTGCAGGGCATCCAACAGGGTGTTTGTGATATTTTTCAGGTGGGCCAGCGTGTCTTTCAAGGGTCCTCATGATTACAGAGGTCAGTGCGACAGGCCTGTAGTCATTAGGACCAGTAATCCTTGGCTTTTTCGGTACGGGAACAACAGAGGAGACTTTGAAGCGGGCAGGGACAGTGCAGGTTTGCAGGGAATGATTGAAAATGTCTGTGTAGACTGCTGCCAGTTGTTCGGCACAGAGCTTGAGGGTAGAGGGGGAAACATTGTCCCTTCCTGGAGATTTCTGGCTTTTCAGTCTGCTGAATAGCTTTTCCACCTCCTCAATTGCTATTGTTAGTGATGGAGAAGTGGCCAGACTGATGTTGGGCAGCAAGGAGGGGGTGGGTAGTGGATGATGGCCCAGTCTCTGCAGACTGGGCCCTCATAAGGTTAAAGTAAGGTTAAGTTAGGGTGACCAATTATCCTACCAAACCAGCATGATTTTGGATAGTCCGACAAAATCGGAGAACCTGGAGGAGTCCCACCTGGTCACTGAGAATGTGCAAACTATACATGGATTGAACCCAGGTTGCTGGATCTGTGAAGCAGTAGATCTGCTAGTGTGGGTATGTTGTAATGAGGGAAAACATTTGGACACAGTGGGACCTCATGGACAGCAGTGCATTAAAAACAGATAACAACTTTTAGAGCAAAACAATGTGCTGCAGAATCAGGGAGCATCTGGGGAAGGAAAAGGACAAACATGGTTCAGGTAAGGTTTACTATTCAGACTGATGGAGTAATGTCGATAGAAAGAGGTAAGTCAAAGAGAAGGGGAGTACGCAAGAGGTGCTCATTTATAGGTGGATTCAGGTGAGGAGGGATGGATGGCAGATAAATCATTTATCAAAGTAACTAAAGCTGAAGGTGAAGTAGAGATAGACGGTAGAGAGGTGGAATCTGAGAAGAAGGAATATAGAGAGTGAAATGTGGCAGTGGGTGGTAGGGAATGGAAGGGGGAAATGGGAGCAGAAATTAAAATGTTGGACTCGGAGTATGGAGAGGTGGGAGATGAGTGAATGATGGAGGAGGGGAAAGGAAGTTGGTGACGGGCACAAAAAGTGAAAAGAAAGGTGTGTGGCACAGAGTGGGGGGTGTGGGGTGTTTACCTGAACATGGAGAGTTCAATGTTTGTGTCATTGGTAAATGCGGTGCTGTTCTTGCTGTAATTGTTATAGTTATATGTTGAGAGAGTAATCACTCTTGGCCAGAGGTGAGTAATGAACATACTGCCATCCACACCTTGAACCTCAAGCAAAAAATACTCCTATTCTGTTAATGAACTGTCCCCCTGAAGCTTCTGCTGTGCTTGTCGCAGGCCAATTATATTCAGAGGAGCTTAAGGGAGGTGCTTAAAGTTAAGAATGATTGTGCAGAGAGGAACAAATCAAACATGGAGGGAACAGAGCTTTAAGTTTGTAGGGGTTGGCGATTAGAGGGAGGTTGAGGAACATAAAGGAACATAACGGTGATGGGAGTCAGGAACTCACAGTCTCGGCCTGGGGGTGGTGGATTACATAAAAATTACTCTCAAAGCTTTTTCTCACCTAATATCGCCATGATGGTGCAAACTCCACCGTTTTATGAAATATCATGACTTTGAATTTTTCAAGTTGTTATTCCACTACCATATTTATATATGGCTGTTAATTGCTATGCCTCAATTATGGGGTTCAAATGCTTTCTAACTGGCTTTTAAGGATGCTAATTATGACAATTTAATCTTTATGCTCTATTCCATTTCCCACTGAGTATTGGCCACAGTGTGTGCCAAATTCAGGCACATGAAAGATTAAAGTCTCCTACTGACAACCTCAGTCGATAAAACGTAGAAAAACGTTGAAAATGCTCAGTTAACTATTTTATACAGTGTCAATAACAATGTCTGGGCTTGCCAAAGAAACAAATGTTTATTGACAAAACAGTTTGACCCAATCACATGGGCACCTTGGTTTTTGGATGATTACTTCTTCAGATCCAATACTGTATTTAGTTTAGAATGCACACCAAGGGACCACAGAACGAGATCAAACAAGTCACTGAGATTACCAATACAGTTAATCTAGCTCACACAATTGGTTTTCTTCCATTTTCTAGCCCAACATGTCTGAGCTGTCAGGTGTTTCCAAACTCTGTAACCATCAGCGTTGAGTCAATAAAAGGCGCTACAACAGTTTGAAATCTGACACAAAAGGATGATAAAGTTAAAAAACTTACAGATTTAATTAAGTATAAGTTCTGGTGTGAGGACAATGACTACACCAACACACTCATGGTCGGGTGAACTCCCATGAAAAGGTTAAAAGAGGATGGTGAGGAGATGGTCTGGGTTCCAATGGGGGGCACAGACCATTGTCATCTGTGGGCAGGTGAGGAGCAGCTGGTGGCCTTGGGCTTGTCCCAGCAATTGAGTTTTGTTCCAAAAGGAGGTGCTGGTGGTCTCAGGCTTGTCCCAATGGCTCAGACTTGGCACAAGAGGAGGTGTTGACTGCCTTAGACTTGTCCTTGCTGGTCAGTCTTGCCTTCATTGAGGAGGAACTGGCAGTTCCTCAGGCTTGTCACAGCGGCTCAGTCTTGCATGTGAAGACACAGTCCCTTGTCATCTGTGGGAAGGTGAGGAGACGCTGGCAGTCTTAGGCTTGCCGTGATGCCTTGGTCTTTGCCTCGAAAAGGAGGAGCTAGTGATTTTGGGCTTGTCCCAGTGGCTCAGTCCTGATCTCAAAGAAGGAGCAATGTTGGTGGACATGCTGGGCTGAAGGGCCTGTTTCTATTGTTCGTAACTCTCTCATTTGCAGCCCATATAGTAACTGCTAATAACATGTCCTGCAGACTTCAAACACCTCCCTAAAAGAAAAGCAGTATCGCCCACTGAAACGGCATCATATGATGATCTGCACTGAGTTTTTTGCATTCCACCTTATTTGTGTGTTCTTTGTAATGGCACAGATAGCATCCTGATACTCCACTACACAGATTGTCTCACACTGTCCAAACAAGTTACGGACTCTTCCTCAGAATTGCTCGCTAGTAAGAAGATAAATATTTTCATTTACCTGCAAATGTTAAATGATTGTCCAAATAATCCTCGGATTCTCAATTGCACTTGCCATGGGATAATTCATCATGATCTTGTTCATGAGTCCTTCAGCCTATATATCTCATTCCCACTGCACCACAGTACTTTTTATATCTGCTCCCAGTGAAGTAAAACATGTCCATGGCTTCCAAAAAACTTCTTAATAGTATTTTTATATCCCAAATGATAATCTTCATTGGTATAATTGGTTCAATTACTACCTCACCTTTGGGAAAATTACCTTTCCATTCACCATTGTACAATTTCACCACAGCTTGTATTTCATTCGCCTCAATGTTTATTTTTTAAACCTCACTAACCTGTCACTGTTGAAAATATTGGCACAATCTCTGGCTGAGATCTATTACAGTGGATCCTGAGCTTGGCAGCTTTCCCCCCTCTTTATGCCTCAACACCTCTTCACGTGGGCTCTTATCAATCTTTCTATACAGGTACAATGGATAACCACTCAGAAATTGAGCACAACCCCTATTCTCTTTGAGGCAGCCACACATCAGCTACACACTCACATTTTGCTCAATGATCTGCAATACACAGCTCTCACCTACTGTCCATGTCTCAGTTCCAACTAGTTGTTGACTACTTTATAAAGCACATAAGCCTTACAATCAACTGCAAGATCTGCAAGAAGAAGGTGCTCCAGCAACATACCCTGCTCGATAACACTGTCCTCCCACAATGAAGGTCAATATGGTCAATGTGGACCTCCTCTGTCAAATGTGAATTTCAAGGAGGAAATTCATCATCACCTTCAATGTTCACCACAGCCTTTGTCTGACCAAGGAAAATGGTGTTTAAAATTAACCATATAACCATATAACCATATAACAATTACAGCACGGAAACAGGCCCTCTCGGCCCTTCCAGTCCGTGCCGACCATTTGTTTTCCCCTAGTCCCATCTACCTGCACTCAGACCATACCCCTCCATTCCCTTCACGTCCATATACCTATCCACTTTACTCTTAAATGTTAAAATCGATCCTGCCTCCACCACTTCTGCTGGAAGCTCATTCCACACAGCCACCACCCTCTGAGTAAAGAAGTTCCCCCTCACGTTACCCCGAAACCTCTGTCCCTTAATTCTCATGTCAAACTTGACATGCTCATTCAAGATCTCAAACTTGTCACAAACTCCTGGTCTACAAAGCAGCCATGATCAATATTGTTCTATATCCTTCTGAGACCACTCAAGGCACTGAAAGGATATTGCCAATGTTCTGTCTGTAAAATCCGTCAAAACATTAGGAGAATGAGCAAATCAATAGTCCTCTTCTGAGCTAATATCCTAGCATTAAGGATGTATTACACTCTGTCTATTGAGCAGGCAATGTTCATTGGATCTCAAGACCCCCAAAAGAGTAACTTCATTCTGTGTTCTGCCACAGGAAGAGATTACCAGGTAATCGATATCTTAGGTCAAAGACCCATCACCAGAAATATATTTTCCTCTCTATACCAATTCTGACAAAGGGACTTTAACCTGAAACATTGATTCTGTTTCTCATTTCACAGATGGGTCCGATGTGCTGAATATTTCCAGCATTTTTTTTTCAGATTTACAGTATCTGTTATTTTAGTTTTGATTTTCAATTTTACTCTTTCTCGATAGTGACAAATACCATGAGTAGATTTGGGAGTGGTATGTTTAAGTGGTTGACAAATGCAATTTGACTATTCTAACTAGAATTCTATTGAGTCCAAAACATTGGATTGGCAGCTTTACTCTCATATGATAGAGGTATTGACAGATTATATTGGACATCTTCAATTCTTGGTTCTTGGTTTCTTGGTCCTCCAAAATATTCCAAATGGAATTTAAACTGGAGGTGGTGGAGGGAGGACTTAAGCCAGAAAGGGTTTTTGGGAATAAAGAGCTACCTTAAATTTAGTTGTATCTGGTTGGGTAACTATAGTAGGGTGGAGATTATTCCATGCTTTAATTGTGCGGGGGAAGAACAAATTAAATGAAGAATGGTGGCATGGGAAATGCGGTGTAAATGTAAGTTGGAAGTTTAGTTTAGTTTAGTTTATTGTCACTTGTACCATGGTACAATGAAACACTTTTGTTGCGTGCTAACCAGTCAGCGGAAAGACAATACATGATTAGAATCAAGCCACTTAGAGTGTACAAATACATGACACGGGAATAACCTTTAGCGCAAGGTAAAGCCAGTAATGTCCGATCAAATATAGTCCGAAGTGGTGATTAGATGTTAGAATAAACAACAGTCATTCATCCTGATGCATCTTGTTATCCGTAGCAATACAAATAGCACCACAACATAAATATTTAGGGAAAATAAAACACGCATTTCAGTATTGAGGGATTGAATGGGAAAGGTTCAAAGGTTCAGAGGTTAATAAAGGTTCAAAGGTTCATTTATTGGCACATACACCAATTGGTGTAGTGAAATTCGAGTTGACATTGCAGCACACTAATAAGAATACAACACAACATTAGAGAAGAATTTAACATTAAACATAAAATCATCCCCCCACAATGGTTCCCACTGTGGGGGAAGGCACAAGTCCAGTCCTCATCCTCTTGTCCACCCATAGTCGGGCTTATCGAGGCCTCCGCAGTCACCGCTATGATGGCCCGATGTTTCAGGCCCTCTCGCCAGATGATGGTGCAGCTTGGAATACCTGGAACTGGCGCTTCCTTGCAAGAGACCGCAGCTCCCGAGGCCAACAGGCCACGCTGGTCGGAGCTCCAACACTGGCGATCTCGGCGAGAGATCCCAGGCTCTGCGGTGTTAATGTCAGCGCTGCCCCCTGCGGCTGGCCGCTGCACAGACCCGCAGCTCCGCGATGTTGCATCGGCGGACTCAGTATTCCGGAGCTCCAGCACGGCGACCCAGGCAAGGCATCGCCCGCTCCGTGACGGTGCTCCAGCGCTGTGCCGCCGCCGAAGCCGAGGTTCTGGCCGGTCCCGACAGGAAATGCCGCTCCAGTCCCGATGGTAGGCCGCTAGGACGGGGCGAATGTGCGGCCCAGAGAAAAGCCGCATATCCGACCAGGTAGGGACTGAGAAATACAGTTTCCCCCTTACCCCCCCCCCCCCCCCCCCCCACATAAAAAGAATAGACCTCCAAACAAAACACTTTTTAACATACTAAAAATAAAAAAAAGGCAGGGCAGCCATACCCAACTGGACTCAAAAAGAGGAGAACAATTAAACTTACTTGTGGTGGGAGCAGTGGTAATCTGATAAATGCGAGCAGCATGCCAAGATCGCGACATCTTCTCTGCAAATCATATTTCACCCACATCATCAGGGCATGAAATATCGTCTCTTCATCTGGAACATTCACATCATCACTTACAAGAAGTTTCAGGATGTCATCTGTAGGCAGCAGCAGAAATTCTTGATTTCTGATCACCTCCATAATGTGTTCCTGTGAAGTTAAAAGAAACAACTCTTGTCAGAAATCAATCTTTAGTCACCATAGAACCTGTTATTACATGGTTAATCCTAAATGTGTAAAGATCAGTCTTTTCCCCATGTTGCTTCCAGTGCTACTGAAGTAATTTCAGGATTCTGACATCCATATGGTACGTGGAAATCTCCTTCGTATCCTTGGGTTTTGATTTCAACGAACACCTTGCTAATCAATCCCTTGTTATCATGCAGCATGTAAATAGAACGTTTGATGAATCAAGTCTATACCAACCAGTTTGTTTTTAAATATCTTTACCAATCCCCACATACTGGGTATATCACATGTTCTCTGGTAATTGCTTAAACTTTGGCAAGCCATTGAGTACACAATGTATAAACCAATGGCAGGAGAACACATACTGAAGATACTACTAGAGGTCCTTCGTACCCTTTGCCAAAGATTTGGTGGATTCGCCATGGAAACTGGTAATATAATACATAATCAATAATACATTTTAATTCAGATGCAAATACTGTTTATGAAGGTTTGAGTGAAAATATCATAGTAACTTACGAAAGGTCCAAAAGTTCATGTTCATGATTAATATATTACACATAATCAGGTGAATCAAGATTCAAATGCAAACTTTAAATGGTTAAAGTTATAAAAAAAGTGATCGTTTTCCTAATAACCATATTGACATTTAACAGTAGTCCAAACCACCGTCTTTGACCAAATTCTCTCGTCCTTCAACTCTGACACTTAGAAAATAAGCAAAACAATGATCTTGCAGAGCCAATAAATTATACAGCAAAATCGTCTGTTATCGCAGTATATCAGTAAAGAGGCGCTCCTTGAATTAAAAAGATACTGAGAAATGTTAATGTGTAGATTTCCTCAGTGGACTCTATGCATGACCTGATCTGTGATATGTACTACTATACATCTACTATACATATTAGTATACAACTGAATTATGCTCATAAACCTTTCCAGCTGCCTTCCACTGCTTTATTCTCCCCTACAATATTTCTAAAGACTTCCCTCTTTGCCCAAGCTTCTGATCAACTGCCCTAAAATCTCGTGTGGTTTAGTCTCGACATTCCTTTGTAATGTCTGGTGAGATTTTACTATTCACAAGGTGTTGCAGTAATGCAAGTTGTATCCAAACTTCCCAAATATCATTGCGACGTCGATTTATTTCACCAATGCATAAAAACACCTTTATTATTCAGAACAGCCCGGCAAAGTTGAACAACAACGTGCGCCATACAAAACTAGTGCAGTGCATATTGATTCATATCCTTGTGGCAGGATTCTAAGAAATTGATCAATAAGAAACTGTCGCATCTATAATTCATTACAAAATATAAAAACTCATTCCAACTCATTCCTCTCCCCCCCCCCGTTCTCCTCCACGCAATTTTATGTCAGCTGTCAAATGTGATTGCCTTTCTATTTATACTTGCCGACTCCAATTTTCCAGCCACATGTAGAATGCATACATTTTTGGTGGGAATGTTCTATCACCTCAACTTGAAGAGTTCACAATTAAATCATGCTCCTGAGACAATGTACTCTAAAAATAAGAATCACTTTATTTTCTTTGCTCTTGAACACGTTTTCCCCATGGGGTTTTGCCAACAGTAATTTTGCATCTGCAAACAGGAGTGAAGGAATAACAGTCCATGCGGTCACCATCCTGGCATATTGCTGCCTGTGTGCAGACTGCCTGCTATGTTTCCCTACACTTCAAATGCATAGCATCGGCGTTGAGTCAGTCTAGGGCATCCAAAGGTTTTGAAAGACTGTTTGTAGTTTTTTTGTTCTTAAAGATAAACTGACTGCTGAGAAAATCAATGAATCACAGTTATGCAAAGCTGGAAGTTATGATGAGGATGGTGTTCCTAATTTGAACTAAAGGGCCTGTCCCACTGTACGAAGTAATTCAAGGATTCTCCCGAGTTTCCCCTAATTCGAACTGGGAGATTTACGGTATTAGCCGCTCGTAGGTACACAGGGCACTCGTGGACATTTTTCAATATGTTGAAAAATCTTTACGAGTCTTCACGAGCTTACCGCGTTTCCCGAGTACCTGCCGTTCACATTACGAGCTGCTAAGAGACGTCCCTGAGCTCCGATGTACCCGCTACGTACATTCTACGTGCTTACCATGAGTTTGATTTCTTTTTAAACTCGGGAGAGCTCTTGAATTACCTCATACAGTGGGACAGGCCCTTAAGCATGCAGTAAGAGGTTTAGCCACCTGACTTTCTGAAATGTAATTTAATTGAAGCATATAATTTGCCACTGTCAATTAATTCAAACTTCAAATACAGAACACAGTACGCCCCTGGGGTAAGGTGGCATAATGTTCCTAAAAATCCATCTGCATTGCGATCTTTTGTAATCTGCCTTGACAAAAAAAAGTAAAATTTGTTCTTTCCTTTGCATTTTGGTTATATAGGTTCTTTTTTCCCCCATTCTAAATTCCGTGTGAAGACTCCCGGGATGCGCCATGGAGCTGAGCAGCGGACGGGCTGCCCAGAACAACCTGGCGGAGAACAAAGAGGTACCTGGCGGAGAGCCGCCAAAACCAAAGAGGGTCCCGGCACGGAGCTGCTGAGAACAAAGAAGGACCCGGCAGGGGTCCGCCAAGAACTCAGAGGGATCCAGTGGGCTGCCTGCGGCCACATGCAGTGGCTAGCCTGGTTTGCCACTGTGAGAAGTTAACACTGTACCAAGAGGTTTTGATATTTTCTCCACACCAGAAACGCGGCAACTGTTTGTGTACTGCCAAGGCAAAGTATGCTGCATGACTTTACCGGATTGTAAGAGAAGATGAAGAACCTTCACTCTGGATGAAATTTATTACATTATTTGGACAGTAAAAGAACCAACCGAGGCAGGGACTCGAAAGATTCCAGCTAAAAACTAATCGGACACGAGTTGCGTGCACTAGACATGTTTATTTTCTCCAATACAACTCCCTATTCCTCCAAGATCATGGGCGTTGCCTGACTTTAAATACCAATTCAGGTACCGACCCCATGACTAGTGCCTCCCACACCAAGACGCTGCCCTCCAGAGCCGATGGTTCCTTGTGCCCTTGGGTTGCCATCAGGTGCCGCCACTTGACCCCCCCCACCTCCAGAACCAGAGGCACCGAACCAGACGGGATGCCAAATGATGCGGCCCAAACTCTTAGATACAATCCCACACCTCGGTTCGGAAGAATCTCCGGGAGCCCGGGATGGCGGACGCCCGCGATGGTTGAGCCACATGGACTGGCTCACTCAGGTCCAAGTGGACCGGTTTCAAATGAGTTTCTTGCCGGCCTCCCATGTCCAAATCAAATGTAGTAGGCCCGTGCTGCAGTAAGGGACCTTCATACGGGCGCTGCAAGGGCGACCTGTGGGAGTCATGGTAAAGAATAACATACGGGCAGCCCATCAGCGGCAGTGGTCCATGGGAAGGAGCCACTCCATGACGCGATGTTGGGATGGGAGACAGGGCTCCGACCCTCTCCCGCAAGTGGATCAGCACCAATGATGGGGGTTCCTGGGACCCGTCAGCAGCAGGGACAAACTCCCCGGGGACAGTGAGTGGAGCACCATATACCAACTTGATGACAGATCCTCCTTGGGGGCCATCCGAATCCCCAACAGGACCCATGGAAACCCGTCCATCCACCCATGGCCCGTGATGAGCCTTCAGGGCGGCCTTCAGACAGCGGTGGAACCGCTCCACCAACCCATTTGACTGGGGATGGTACGCTGTCTGAAGGCTCAGACGGCACTCGGGGCTCAGATTCTTGGAGGACATGGGGCAGAACTCAGCTTATTGCCCCCATCTGGACTCGACCTTCGTGCTGGTAAGAGGGGCCCCCCGTTAATTGCTATGAATGGCGGTTCAATCCACACATATGGCGTCCGCACGGTTCCTGTTATATTAGTCGTGTGCCATTTCACCTCTCCATCGATCATCGCGGACGTGGCCCAGCCGCTGCTGGGTGCAAATTTCTTGTGAACCCAGTCATTCATCGTGGACATGAGGGGCCAACATCTCGTCCACGCGTCAACTTTTGAGAAGATTTCCTTGCACTCTACAGCGCACACCACGCCGGTCAGCAACCCTTTAGTGATGGTGGACAATGTCTACGCCCAGGTACTGGCTGAGTTCCGGGACATTGTCACCCCCAAGTTCGGCTCGGCCAGCCTGAGGCACGGTGTCATGCACCATATCCTGACATCGGGTCCACCGCTCCACGCTCGCGCCTGCAGGCTCGTTCTTGACAAGCTCCTCATAGCAAAGGCAGAGTTTTGGAGTATGGATGCTCCAACAGCCCATGGGCCTTCCCGCTGCACATGGTGCCGAAGGTCTCTGGTGGCTGGAGGCCATGTGGGGACTACCGCCGTCTTAACGAGGCCACGACCGATGACCGTTACCCTATTCCCCACGTACAGGACTTCTCAGCCCATCTGGCCGGGGCTAGGTTCTTCTCTAAGATCGCCCTAGTCCGGGGATTTCACCAGATCCCTGTTCGACTGGAGGATCTCCCCAAGATGGCAATTACCTCATCGGGGGGGGGGGGGTTGAGGTTGCCCAGCGTTGAACTTTCACTGATTCGATATGATGTTTAAAGAGATAATATATGTATATGTTTCTCGAATAACAAGAGATTTTGTTAATACTGGCCAAATTAAAGACATCATAAAATGGAGGATCCCTGCACTTGTCAAAATTACTTAACCCTTGACAGCTGAAATTTACAGGCTTTGGATGATGCCAACCAGTCTAAGCTCAGACTGGTGTGCAGGATGGTGAGGGGTCCAGGTGTTCTCCTTGTTTCTTCTAAATTGATCAAATGTATAGCAGTTTTGCAAACAAAACCTAAATGCATCATTTCGATTGGATCACTGCAAGTGCATTGTAAAAAGTATAAATAATGTTGTGAGACAGTCATCCTGTTGGTTGATGATTGGTCGAACTGTTGTGCCTTGGAGAAACCGTTTGAATCTCAGGGCACATATTTCAATATTTATTCTTGTTTGCTTTCTTCTAGATCTTCCTTTCAAATACATTGTATTAGTCACCATATTATTGTGTTAGGGAGATGTCTATTATGTACTGTGTTAATCGATATCTGTTATTGGACTGTGTAGAGACCACCCCCATATTGTTTGGTGCCTCAAGTTTTGGGGACCTATAAAAGGTAGCTCCCACGAGGTCCTGTGTCGATTTTCTGGAAGAATGCTTGGGACTGCGTGACCTTTTGCAGTGTCTCTGCTTACACAAGGCTAGAAGGGCTTAGCCAAGCAGATACAAGGATCGAACCCGCGGTTGTAAGGTATAATAGTGAGTAACTGTTATTGTGTTTTTCCCAAATAAAGTTTAGACACGCATGTGCTTGATTCAGTATCTTATTGACTGAAACTAGACTGGGGGAAGCATAGAACAAGCTATTTACATTGGGGGCTCGTCCGGGATCTCAACGGACCCCCAAACACAAGTTTGCGATTAAGGGTGTTGAGCACATTGAAATTCTGCCCATACGGTAAATTTTAATTCTGTGTGAATAGAACTTTGGAGTTTGTGCATGTTTGAGATTGATTTTGAATAGCGGCTGATCAACAGTGAATAGTAACCCTCTGATTGATTGTTGATTAGTACCTGATAGTGAAGAGTAACCTGGTTTACTTGGTGAAAAGTGTGTGTGTACCGGATGTGAGAGGTACCCCTAATACTATAGAACTTAGAGAGGAGGGATATAGGTCCCCTATAGAAGTCCAGTCTTAGCAGGGGAAAGTAACATTAGGCGGAAAAGTAGTCCATTTAAGAAGTAATACTCCTCAGCAAAGAGTAACCTAGGAAGGGGAAAATCTGCAGTATCGCAGGGGGAGGTTCACTGTTTGATAACAGCATGACGCAGCATTGAGATCGAGTGATTGTAAACTGTACACTACCGTGTTAAATTATTATTGTAAATTGTAAAAATCCAGCATCGTCTTTTTTAGCATCTTTATCGGATCCGATTTGTATAAATACTTTTTGTATGTAAAAGGATTTAAAGGTTGTTAAGATTTAGAGTGTGTTAAGATCGCGGACCGCTACTCGTATTGTCTGTGTGAGTGTTAAGGATTTTTGGGTGTTAGATAATTGGAATTAAAGTGTGTTTGAATTGAATATTTGTATCTGTTTAAATCGGGATTGTAGTATTGTTAAAATCTGATTTGTGGTAGTTTGATCTGGGTTCATATTCTTTCCTTCACTGTTTTGGGGAAGGGATCATTTCATTGACCGAGCACACCATGAGGAGGGATTGAGAATACGCAATTTAATTTTGAGACTGTATAGTTAACAAATGCTCTATTAGATGAATGCATATGGTTTATACAGGAATGTGGTTGGGCATACCTATAATAAGTGGAATAATTTATTTTCTGTATTCGATTTTGCTTGCGTATTTAGAGCTTATTTGCATGTACTTAGGGGATAGGAAACGGGCTGCGGGAATGTGTGTGATTGTGGTTGGTTATTTCCTTGAGCACCTTAATTTTTGAATATTGTTTAAAAAACCAGTTTGGTAATTTAGAAATTAGAAAGGGGAAAATTGTTAAGAGGTACAAGTAGATTGAAAGTTGCTTCCATATCCAATAGAATGGGGAACCATGTAAATAAAGATATGACCGCTGACTCGGAAAGTCCTTTACAATGAATATGTAGTGATTTTCTACAAACAGCTGATGATTGAGAATTCTTCCCGGAGTATTAAATAGAGAATTAGGGAGTGAATTATGGCCCAAAGGGTCATAAACACAGTAAGGGGATTGAAATACATTGAGCAGATTGTGTGGCAATGCAACGATAATGCAGAGGCAAAGGAATTGATTGAACTGTGGTAAAATTATTACGAGGAACAGAAAGCAAGTAGAGCGGTGGAAAGAAAGGCAAGTTGGAAGGACGCAACTCTAAAGCGGGGGATAAAATTAGAGGATACTGACGCATTTGAACCTCCAGGTAGCCTAAGGGAGGAGCCTGAGAGTATTAAAGATAAGGGGAAAATAAAATCTTCCACAGAGAAACAGGTATCCATAAGTTTCAAGCGTGAGGATCCAATGGTTGGCACTGGTTACGAGGGGGATGACAATGATTATTTAGAAGATTGGGAAAGTGATAAAATCAGGAATTCACGTCCACCACCTTATATATCTTGCACCAATGTCACCAATAAACATTGTGGAGCTTGTGAATGGAATAGACAATCAGATTCCATGGCGCAGACTTCCTTGAATCCAACCGCTCCATCCATTACAGGTAGTCCTAGAGTTCATGGTACCAGAAGCCAGACTAGAAAAATAACTCAATTTGTTAAGGAGAAAGAAGGACGTACCCTAGAGAAGTTGGATGAGCAGTTAGAGAAGGAAATAAATCATTTAAAAGGTACCATGAAACCCCTGGTGAAGGGGAAGATACATCTGGGGGTGAGACAACAATTGAAGAAGCCAAGGTAGATCTTGAATCTTAACAAACAACACTTAGACTGTTCCCTGTAAGGGAAATGCCTAATCCTTCTTTTGATCCAACCAATGCAGTGAATGCAAATAATCCCCGTACAATTAGAGTCTGTTTCCCATGAAGCCCAATGAGATGATGACTATTTTAACTCAACTACCGAATCGTAGAAAATCAACCTGAAGAAGGGTTTCGACTGGAAACTTTGCCAATTTCCTTCGCTCCATAAATGCTGCCTCACTCGCTGAGTTCCTCCAGCATTTTTGTCTACCGTAGAAAATCACCCACTTCTTTTGTGGATCACTTAAGAACAACAAAGCGTGTTTATCACACAGATTCCAAAGATTTGTGGGCGGAGATCCAGCAAATAATTACCCCAAGCGAGCACACCAGATTCTTAACGAATTTAGGGCATCCGTCACATGAAGGGCTCGCAAAGATAATAGCGGGCAATGGTACAAGGGAAAAGGAACACCCTTCAAAAACCATTCGATTTGTCCAGAATGCTAGAGGTAAGACCAAAAAAGGGGAGAAGCAGCGGATGAATTTTTAGAGCAATTCTCTCAATTTATATATGGACCAATCTGTTGACTTAAATTACAGAAATTGAACAAATTCCCCTTAATATTGTGCCATTTTATTGAATTGCCTTCCCACCAACGTAGCAGAATACATTAAGACTCGACTGGACAGAAAATAGTGCCACTCAGATGGCTAGGGCTGTAAGATATCACTGGAAGGACATAAAGAAGCTGGATAGCCTGCCTGCCGTAAAACAAAAAAAAAACTGAATATGTGATCAGAGAAGAGCTACTAAAATTCGATCCTGAACCATGGATCCCCAAAGTACCATCAACCATGGACTGGGAAAAATTAGAGTCTCAGAATATCCAGACCAATATTATATAGAAGCATCTGCCCTAGAGCCAGTTCTCCAAAGACCAGGGTCGAGGATATACCGATCATCAGGAATGGGCCAGTGTTATAGTTGTGGAGGGGTAGGTCACTGCAGTAGGGAGTGCCCAAATTAAGAAAGGAACGAAAGAGAGGGTCACAGAAGAAATTTCCAAGATCAAAGAGAATGGAGGGATCAACGGGATCCTAGAGAGCACAGACAGGAAAATCAAGAGCCAAGGGGACAAATGTCCTTTTCCCAGAATAACCCAATCACACGCCTCTGATTACCAAACCTGTGAACATCAATCCCATCCGTGTAGCTCTCCATAAAGGGGTAACACTTCCTTCAATCCAACAATATCCATTAAAACTACAGGACATCGCCAGCATTGACAAATTAATTTGGGGTTTGCTTGAACAAGGAATAATGGTGAAGTGCCAAACAATTTGTAACACCACTATTCTTGCCATTCCAAAATAGGGAAAGGAGGGCCAATATAGACTTGTGCAAGACATAAGGGAAAGCAATTCTGTTGTGGAACCACTTCACTCCCTAATGCCAAACCCTGCCCACATCCGAGCCCAAATACCAGCTGAAACAAAAGTCGTTTTGATAGTCGACTGCTGCAAAATGCATTATTTTCTCTTCCTCTTCATGACGACAGCCAATATTTGTTTGCCTTCACATATAGCGGCCAACAATACACATGGACCAGGTTGCCTCAAGGATTTATCAATTTGTCTACTTTATTTTCCAGGTGTCTGCAGGATCAACTGAGTACCTTGAAGTTCTAAATGAATTCAACTTTATTGCGGTGTTGATGATCTGTTAATGGCGAGCAAAAATGAATCCAGTAATCGGAAAGATACTGCACAACTACTAAACCATTTAGCTGATCTAGGATATGTGATCTCACCATCATAAGTACTGGTAGCTCCGGAGAAAGTAAAATTCCTAGGAATTATAATTTCTGCCACGGTAGGAAGTCTTGAGAAGAGCAGACTCGGACCTATCTGCGAATTTCCAATCCAAAAAGAAGCCAAACAAATGAGGCAATGGCTGGGCATGGTCAATTATTGCAGACCCTGGATTCCAAATATAGCTCTAGAAACCAAGGAGCTTACACCCTATACCAGCAAGGAAGGCAAATTTAAATTATCAAAGAAAGCACAGGAGGCATTTGAGAACTTAATAAGATCATTGATGCAAGCCCCGGCATTGGGAAGGCCATTATACGATCGTCCTTTCCAGCTGTATTGTACAATTCTAACTGACTGTGCCACTTCGGTACTAACACAAAAGCATGGGTTCGACATAGACCGATTGCATATTGCTCCTCTAGATCCAGTTAGATCCAGTAGCTAGGGGACATCCACTTTGCACTCAAATCTTAACTGCAATCTACAATAGTTCACAATCAGCTGCTAATTTCCAGCAGGAAATTGTAATGTACAATTCACTTTCAGTATTGGCATTGTTGGGGTAGCTTCAAACCCAGCACTTAACAATGGCCCACCAAAATAAGTATGAGATCTATCTGTTGAACAATCCAAAATTGCTGTTCAACCATTGTACATTGATTGACCCAGCCTCTTTTCTTATTTCACCCCCAGAAGAGCAATCAGAAGCAGGACATGACTGTCTAATTGTTATAGTGGAAGAAACATCAAGAGAGGACTTGAGGGATGCACCCATGGAAGACTCTGCATCCATTGGACCATGGGGTGAGAGATGATCGGGGTATGCAATTGTTGATCAAAACACGGAGATTGGAGAAGCAGCTGCCTTTGAATCACCCTATTCAGCACAGCAAGCTGAATTATTAGCTTTAATTCAGGCTTGGATTATTGAGAAAAATCTAAAAGTAAATATTTGCACTGATTCTCGATATGCATTCGGGGTGGTGCATGATTTTGAACAATTATGGAAAAATAGGGGATTCCTAACTTCTGCAGGAGCCGAATTATCAAACAAACAATTGGTGACAGATTTATTGAAGGGCTTAATGCTACCCAGACAAATCTGTGCAATGAAATGTAGTGCCCATACTAAAGGCCAAACCCTAGTAGCCATTGGAAAATGTAATGCCGACTTAGTAGCTAAGAAAACTTAGGAATGTATGGTGGTGGTACCTAAAATTATGAGGCAGACTAAAAGTGTAACTATCAAGTCCCCCTTGGACAAACTGATGCCAACCATCCAAGAAATTGTTTGATTACAGGAAAAGGCCACTGAAGGAGATAAGGAAAGATGGAGACAACTGGGGTGTGTACTGGATTGTATGACTGGGCTGTGGACCACTCCAGCAGGGCAAACTTGCATGACAGACTCATTAGCAGCATGGGTTATATAGTGTATGCACTATGCAACCCATTGTGGTGCAAGGGCATTAGGGGACATTCTATTGGCCACTTGGTGGCATCCATAATTACAATCTTTTGCTCCGAAGGTAAGCAGTAATTGTCTGGTCTGCCAGAAATACAATCCAGGGAAAGGAATAGGATGTGAAGGAGGGAAAACACCATTGCCTATGGGTCCTTTTGAGACATATCAAATGGACTATATTGAACTAGAAAGATGCCAAGGATATGAATATGTTCTTGTCGTAGTCAATGTATTCAGCCGTTGGATCAAAGCATACCCAACCCTTGACAATAAAGCGGCTACTGTTAAGGTGCTAATGAGAGACATTGTCCCTAGATTTGGCATTCCCATTCGACTTAGCTCAGATAACAATCCACAATTTATTGGACAAATCAATAAAAAGATTTCTGAACAGCTGGGGATCCAGCAGCAATTAAACTATAAAGGCGCAAACGTCGTGAATAAATGGATTCTTAATCAGGCATTGAAGGTAGACATACATGCACATTTAGCACTCTAACATAGTAGTCGTTGTTGTTGCTGAGAGGGTGTTGCCTCCTGGGATTGGTTGAGCTCCTGCTGAGGTGGCAGGACACACTCATGAAGGGAGAGGAAGTGAAAGAGCCAGAGAGCATGAGAGGGAAGGTCAGTTCTTATATACAAGGGCACACCCCCATATATCCCGTGACTCCTTCCTATGGCTGCCGATAATTTGCAAAGCAAGAGTGGCTGAACCACTAGGTGTCGCTACAGGAACCCTCCCAGAACCGGAGGCAAACCGTGAGGGCTGACGTCAAAAAGGGGTGCGGAAGCAAGATCGAGGGTGGCTCTTGCTGTGGGGTCGATGGCAAGATCGAGGGCAGCTCTTGCTTTGGGGCGGTGGCACCCTGGCGGTGAGTTGGGACAGATGGGCCTGCAAGTGTGGTCAACGATCCAGCTATGGGCCAACACAAAAACCAACACAAAAACTGCAGGACGGACGAGGGATAAACCAGTCATGTCGACCAGCAGGGGATCGTGAGAAAGACGTCAGCAACAACAAGAAACTAATAGTAATATTAAGCAAAGGCATTACAGAGTAAAATGCAAATATACACAAAGTCCAAAGTGGTTGAAAGTCGAAAGTTCCGTGGTTCGAATCAAGCAGGGTAGGACAGGAAACCAATGTGGAATGAGAAGCTGTGCTTGCAACCAGAGGCTGCAGTAACACCGATCGACCAGGGGTGGTGCTGTAGATGTTGGTCAGGCTGCATAGATGTTATTCAAGCAGAGGTGGTGCTGCTGAGGGCAGTCGTGCTGCAGAGTCGCCGCTGGACCAGAGGTGGCCCTGTTGACGGAAGTTAGCAGTTCGCGCATTGCTTCAGGCCGGCTGCGTCAGCCATTTTTGTGGTCGCTGGAGTGGCTATTTTTGAAGTCACAGCAGCAGCCATTTTTGTAGTCGCCATGGCAAAATCTGCGCGGCGTGAGGAGAAATAGGATGTCTTCGGGCAGTCGCCCCAGGTAGGCCCGCACTATCGCGAGGCTAGGCCTTGAGCAGTGGCCGGTGGGGTAATGGACAAGCCCGGTCTCTCTCCCTACTCACGAGGCCATCAGGTGCGTGTTCTTCGGGCAACCGCCCCAGGATAGCCCGCCCTATCGGGGAGCTAGGCCTTGAGCAGCGGATGGCTGGGTAATGGAAGGGGCCGCTCTCACTCCCTGCTCCGGAGGCTGTCAGGCGAGAGTTGGTGAAGCTGGGGGGTGGTGTTGGTGATGATGGGCTGCTGCACTCGCAGCCCTTGCAGCAGATGGTGGGGGAGTATTGGCAGACGGGGCCTCTCAGCCCTGGAGGGCAGCTCTGGAAAGCGAGGGCCGAGGCTGCTGCGCCACTGACTGCTGCAGTGGGCCAGGGATGCGGGCGGGCGACCCTGGCAGCATGCGATCTGCTAGGCCAGGCTTAGGCGGGAATCAAGCGGCCGGAGTGGCCCAAGACGGCGTCCGATTGCCGCGCAGGCTGCATACATAGCGTTTATTACCTTAGAGCTGTGCTGGGCTGTCAGCTGCAGACATCAGGTCATGACCAGTTTGAAGTCCAAAGTATCTGTTTTGGAACGTCGGGTCACCAACGTAGAGGCATAAATGTGTTGAATAAATGGATTATTTATTTGGGCATTGTAGGTTAGACATACATGCACGATTAGCACTCTAACATAGCAGTCGTTGTTGCTGAGAGGCTGTTGCCTTGTGGGATTGGTTGAGCTCCTGCTGAGGTGGCAGGACACTCTCATGAAGTGAGTGGAAGCAGAAGAGCAAGAGAGCGAGAGAGGGAAGGTCAGTTCTTATATACAAGGGAACACCCCCATATATCCCATGACTCCTTCCCATGGCTGCCGAGGATTCGCAAAGCAAGAGTGGCTGAACCACTAGGTGCCAGTCCAACACTGTGCTTAGCAACCACAGGCTGCTGGACCTGTAGAAAGGGCAAATTAGACCCTTAAAACTAAACTAGCCAACTTAAAGGTGGAGACTGGACATGGATGGATTAAATTACTCCCAATAGGCCTATTTCAGATGACAGTCATGCCTGCAGGAAAATCTAGATTAAGCCCAGTTTAATCTATTTGCGGTAGGCCTTTAAAAACCCCTTGGAACCAGAATTAGATGAAAATAGTTAATTTCCTCCACATGACTGCAGAGATAACTGACTACATCTTAGCCTTGACCAGAACCTTAAGAGATCTACATTGTAGAGTGAGAGGTGCCTATGGTGATTTGCCTTCATTAGTAACTCCCATTAAAGTAAAACCTAGAGACTATGTCTTATTGAAGAATTGGTGAGGAAAGTGAGGAAAGAAGTTCGTTGGGAAGGACCTTACCAAGTTCTTCTAATGACACAGACAGCAGTAAATGTAGAGGGAAGAAATGCCTGGGTGCATCTTCATCATTGTATTAGTGAAGGTATCAGTGGTTAACTTGTCTCCTCTGAGGTTTTCTTAGAAGTTCTCCACTCTATTACGAATCAAGGACCAATGAACTATCAAGATTGATAGATGGTTATTTTTGATTGATCAATCTTTTAAAAAATATATCAGAAATAAATCCAACCCTTAAGAGACAACTTATCTGTGTACAAAAGGCATCCTGATTGAAGATCTATGATCAATTCACAATGTGGGACACCAAATAAGAGCAGTATTTTTTTTGTAGTAATGCATGAAGATCACTATTGGAGTAATCACTCCATCTAAACAGTGGCATGAATGTGATCCAAATTTACATAACACATTGCAATGATTTTTGTTGGACAATTTAAATATATTACCTGCACTGACAATTGGTTCTACAAATAATTATTTGCATCACTTGATCTTACATTAATCAATTATGAAAGTCATTGAGATCACTATGTATGATAATTTATGCATTGTGATTAAATGGGTTTATTTTATACAAATGTTTCAGATTGTTATAATTTGTGGCAAATCTACTGGGCTTTGAAGCTTTGAAGATCTTTCCTTAAAGCTAAGTGATCCCTATATATTTTTTTATTTTTACAAAAGATATTCTCAACTTTCCTAGCTACAAATGCATCAGTTTAGAATTTGCACTCAAGTGATAGATTCACAGAGCATGGAAACAAGCCCCTTGAAGCACCAATAACACAAAGGGCTGGAGTGGTCAGGCAGCATCTCTGGATTGGTGACATTTCATATTGGGAACCCTTTTTCACACTGATTGTGAGGATGGGGGAGAGCTGGTGGTGGAAGAAGAAAGCCGAGAGAGAGGAGGGGCAGGACAAAGCATGGCAGCTAATTACTGAACACTGGCAAGGGGTTGAATTTGATATGGAGGCGGTTGAACAAAGGCTAGAGATAAAAAGAGAAGGTGTGAGACAAAAGGTTTGAAGAGTTTCAAATTGTGATGCCAGTGTCTTTTATTATAAACCAATATAAGCAGTTCCTTGTTTTTTCCCTTGAAACAAAATAGGTCTGCACTAACCATCATACACCTACCCACGCTACACTTGCATTATTCTCCCAATGCCTATAGTTGATACAATTTAGGATGGCCAACTAGCCTATCAATGTGAATGTCTTTGGAAGAAAATTGAAGCACCCTGAAGAACACTGTGTAGTCACAGAGAGAATGTGCAAAATCCATACAGACAGTGTCAGTGGTCAGCCTTGAACTTGGGTCACTGGAACTGTGAGGTAATAGCAATGTGCTGGTCCAAGTGCCTGGAGAAGAACATGAATTTAGAATGTCTCAAATCAGTAGTGTAGCTGAATCCAGCTAAGAGTTATTCTGTAGATGTTTGTACTCAACTACAGAAAGAGTATTTAGATTGCAATCATAAGTATTACATTTGTTAGCTCAGAATAACACAACTTTTAAAAAAAGGTAACAAATAAATACTGATTTTAACAGTCTGTGGATAACTAGGCAATTAGTGCCAGAGTACATCAGAAAATAAATTATACTTGAAGTCATCAGAAGATCTACGAAAATAATTATTTTCCAAAGTGTGTAATAAAATGGAAATTACAATGTTATTTATTGCATCAAGAAGATGTCTCACGTTCTCAAGGACAATTCAGCATAGGTATTATATAATGTATTTATCAGCAATTCCCTCAGTGCGTGAAACTGAAAAAAAATCTACATTTCAACATTGTTGAAACTCCGTAGCAACTTTCTTTGCAAGGAAACATTTTAGAGATTCTTTAAAATGTGTATGAACAATAATGCTTTCTTCTTTCTTTTGAATTTTTTGAAGAAATGATCCACAGAGGTCTTGCAGTGTCACAACAGTTGGTGTTTTGATGTACTGTACCACAGATTCATACAATATGTATGAGAGTTCTCTCGCAGCAGGACAAGAATATCCATCATCACTAAATAAAACAAACAGAGTTCTGTCACTTCCTCATTTGTGTTTATTTCTGAGTCAGGCTTGAAAAATGCCAGAACTCCCAGTCATTTTTCTGCTCAGCCCATTGTGTGAGGAACAGAGGTGGGAGATTGCTGTACAAGGAGAGTCAGAAAAAGAGATACAATCGAGACACTCCATGGTGCTTTATTACACACCAGAGAGGAAGGTGATCTAAAGTGCAATGTGGCTCTATGCTGACCTAGCAAGAAAATATAATCATTCCAATGGAGAAGGAGGGGGCACCAATTCACCCAAGTGATAACAAGGCTAAAAGCATTAGGCTTTGAAGGCTGGTCTTGACTGTTATTCCTTTGAGTACAAAAGATTAAGCAATGATCTAATTGAAGGATTTAAAATGATTAAAGGCACTGACAGGGCATATACATCGTCTCTAATGGGAATCTCAAAGCAATATAACCTTAAAATTGGAACCAGACCTTACAGAGGTGATATAGGTATGTCTCAACAAGGGCAGTATAATTTCCCACAGTCAAATTAACCAAATTAAAAATTCACAACTGTAATTGGTAGCTGAGTCCTCGACCTACAAATGGTGCAGAATTCAAGGACTGTAACACCATCAGGAGGAGTATTAGGAATGGAGGTCAGGAGGTGTTGTAAACTATTTGCTGACAATCTGGCCTGACCTTTATTCCAAGAATTGTAAGTTTGGCTTTTCTCTGGTGATGGATGGAAACTGAATGAGCAGGTAATCAATCGGTTGTTGTCTTGACAACAGATATAGTGTGCTATTGGAAAAGAGGTAGGAGGGATTAACCCTCTTAGTCAGGTTGGTGGAAAACTAAATTCAGAGATAGTGAGCTGCATGTACAATTATTGAACTGAGTTCCTGAATGTCAATAGTTTTTAGTATTTCCCAACACTCAAATTTGTAATCAAACAATGATTTAAAACACAATGACTGAAATAAACCAGAATTTGCTGGAAACACTCAGCAGGTCAGGCGACATCTGTAGAGAATGAAACAGAGTAAACAATCCATGTCACAGACAGTTATGCTGAGGAAACTCAGACATCAAAATTAGCTGTTTGATTTTCCATAGGTGACACCTAATCTGCATTTTCTATTGTTATTATGCACACCAAGGTAGATGTAGACATTCAATGCAAAATGGAAAGTTAGTATCATTGCGGAATCTGCACTGTGCATCAAACAGAGGCCATGGGCTTGATATAGCCATCCAAAAATAAACATGTGGTTAGAGAAAAATGTAGATTCAGCCAACCATATAGGTTCAAGGTTCACATTTATTTGTCACATACACCAATTAAGGTACAGTGAAATTAGTTACCATGCAGCCATACATGGACTTAATTAAAAAGAACACAACACACAATAAAAATTAACATAAACATCCACCACAGCATTCTTCACAGTGATGGAGAGCAATAAAGTTCAGTCAGTCCTCCTCCTTTGTTCACCCGTAGTCGGGGGCCTTGACCCTTCGTAGGTGCCGCTACGGACGGCCCGATGTGCAAGCCCTCTCGCCGGGATGGTCAAAACTCCGACATCGGGACAGATCAAACACAGTTTGGAGTTCCCGAATTGGCCACTACCAGAGACCGTGGCTTCAGGATGTTATAGGCAGCAGGCCGGTGGTCGGAGCTTTTCTCCGGCGATCCCCGGCAAGTGATCGGCCCGCTTTGCCATGGTAAAGTCTGCTCCACACCTGCTGCTAGAAGCGCCGCAGGCAGAGGCTTCAGGATGGTATACATGTCTTATGTGGCAAAATGTGGCAAAAACACATTCTTGCACACATTCGGGATATTAGTGGCCCCCAGAACAGAGTGTAGGACATACAACAAGTTCATGTCCAATCTACATATTTGAAGATAATGTCACAGTAACAGTAATATAATTGATCCTACTCTCTTGTTCAGCTAATTAGACTTGCTTTTCAAGATCAGCTTCACAAAAGGAAATTGTCAATTAATAGCTTAAAAGTCAGGGCCAAGGAAACACAAAACAAATTGAGTTACATATAATCAGTAACTGAATTTGCATTGAGTTTGCCTATGACCGAATGTCAAGCTCACTGATCTTGTTGCATTTAACCTTGTTTGTCCTTTGCTGGTTAATTTACTTTCCTATCTAAGTTTCATCCCTACCTTCCCCATGTCTTGTTGTTCTTCCTCTCTAGGGCCTCATTAGTTATGTTACTAAGTTATTCTTGTTCATTTATCAGATGGAACAAGCACATCCTTTGGAGGTTTGCATAGGTGATTAATAGATCAACCAGATGTTGCTTAGAAGCACGTACAAAGGGCAAAGCCATGCTATACGCAGTCTGCTGCCCAGAATGATGGCCTGTCATGTTCACTCAACCATACATAGCTTTTCTCAACCATACGTAGTGGTTTGACACTCAGAAGCTAATTATTATACCCTGATACAACAGGAAAATAGTTCAGCCCGTTTTTAACAACCATCTTCATATATTTGAAATTTAAATTCTCACAGTTGCTCAGCTGACATTGTGATTAAAAGTGCTGGTGAGAGAAAAGAATGCTCTTGATTGTTAGTTTAGTTTAGAGATACAGCTTGGAAACAGGCCCTTCGACCCACCGGATCTTCGCCGACCAGCGATCCCTGCACATTAACACTATCCTACACCCACTAGGGACAATTTTTACATTTACCAAGCCAAGTAACCTACAAACCTGTATATCTTTGGAGTGTGGGAGGAAACAGAAGATCTCGGAGAAAACCCACACATATCACAGGGAGAGAGTACAAACTCCATACATACAGCACCCGCAGACAGAATCGAACCCGGGACTCCGGCGCCGCATTTGCTGTAAGGCAGCAACTCTACCACTCAGCCACCGTGACCATTAGTGTTGAATGGATACACATCGCTTTCCATTTCAAAATTCAGATCATTTGGTTCCAATAGAACTGAATATATTTATGAAGGAGGTTATGTTTTCTTTTTATTCTGAATAACCGATTTTCAGTGTGGGCTGAACCAACATGCCACACTTAACTACTTCAAGACATATCTTATTAAGAATTTTCTTCACATTTTCCTCTGCTCACTCACTGCAGTTCCTTATAAAGATTTTTATTCACACTTTAAAATAATTGTTCTGCTTAAAGGGGCTGTCCCACTGCGGCGACCTAATCCGTGAGTTAAGAAGAGTGTCTTCGACCTTCAAGCTCGAGGGCACTCGCCTGGATTGACCATCAGCGTTGAAACCGCGAGCTGGATCGGCCGTCCGCACACACACAAACACATCGCAAAGGCGCGGGCCAGGGAAAGCGGGGAAGCGCCGTCTGAAATTCACACTCGCGATGAAGGGGAAGGTAAAAGATGACTGCACAGTTACGGTAAGTTCTTTAGAGAAGGCTGAGAGGGGGGGGGGAAGAGAAGGGGAGCGAGGGGGAAAGGAGAGAGAAGGGGAGAGAAGGGGACAGAAGGGGAGAGCGGGTGGAGAAGGAGGGGAGAAGGAGGGGAGAAGGAGTGGTGAACACTTTTAAGGAGTATAATAAAGTTTAGCAGGCATTTTACCTACCGGTCGGTTTTCCTTGGTCCTGAAAACTCCAATGAGCCAATTAAAATGCCCAGTCAGTGAAGGAGATTGCCTGAAAGCCCTGTGAAGCAAGTACACCCAAGAGCTCTCCCGAGTTAAAAAAAAATCAAAACTCGTGGTTAGCACGTAGAATGAACATAGCGGGTACGTTGGAGCTCGTGACGTCTCTTGGCGCTAACGGCAGGTACTCGGGAAACGTGGTGACTCGTGAAGATTCTTCAACATGTTTAAAAATGTCCACAAGTAAAATATACTCGGGATGTAAAAATGTGATACTTTTTAACACGTAGTCATACTGTAGTAGCTCGTGAGTTAACTGTAGTAGGACCTAGTGTCCTATATCACTATTGTATGTTCATGTTGGAAATAAGAATACTCAGTATATTCATTACCTTTGAATTGTAGTTTTATGTAATCCTCCCATAATTTCTGAGTTCCATTTCACAATATCTATCGGACACACAGAATGTTGCAAGGCAATATTTTGCCCAAACTCAGTTGTTTATATATTTATCTCAATAAATATCACAAAATATGCCATTGTTTCAGCCACATTACTAATTTACAAGCATGTACCATACATAGTCCATTGATCCATATCCAGCATAATGTTGTGATAATTGCATAAAAGGTATTATTGTCTAAGAAATTTGGCGTGGAATGATAATCCATCTCAGTACTCATTTAGGCAAGTCCCAAGCTATAGATACATTTCCCCCACCACCAATCCCCCTCGCTTTAAGGCTGCCCTCGAATACCTGTAACTAAATAGCGACCCCACTACACTGCACTACTAGTTAAAAAGAACCATGCCGACCAAATTTTACTAGCAGAACATTTTTCAACATACTTGTAAATAAGCAAACTGTACAATCTGGAGTTCAAGATCATCTTTAATCAGTACCCAAAGTATAGCGGTTCAGCAGGTTGTTAGTTACTGCTTCCAAGACTGACCAGTAAAAGAAGTGGGTGTTAGTATGAATCATACAGGCAGGTGGGGTTAGTAATGCTATTTCTACTATGATTGGTTCACATGCAATAACCTATCTACATCCTTCCCCGTAAAGAGCGAATATATAGTTAAACACACATGCATCTAGAATTCAAACATGCTCGCCATATCTGTCAGGCGGACTGCTAATACGGCCCAAACGTGTACGGACCAATCCCTCTCCCTCTTCGGCAGAAAGGTTAGAGGGAGGCGGTGAACCCGGAATTGTGAAAGCAGCAGGGGATACTCGTGGTGACCGACAGGCAGAGCATGCGGGAGAGGTGCATGGACAACTGGGTGAATGTTGGGGTCAATGGATATCTTGTAGGTCACAGGCAGCTTGCCTAGTTTGCCATCGAATAGATCAGGGTATCCTTTTATCGGGTCCTCAGATATTAGTAGCTTGTGAACGGACCGGTCAAAGGAGACTAGCCCTAAATTTTGGCACGCATTGATGCCCAGTGGACTCACAGTCAGAATTCAAAACATAGAAAGTCAGATTCCTTGTCGTGTTTTTCAGCACACATTTGAAAGTGGTTCTTCCCAGAGGATACAAGATCTCCCCTCCATTAGCATGTAAAGTGGACTTGTCTCTAGTCAAGGCCTCATTATTCCTTATCTTGTTGTAGATGTGCACAGACATTACATTCACTCGGGCTCCCGTATCTAGCTTGGCCTTCACTGGCTTGTTATTAATTGTCATTAGAACAGAAGGATCCAGAATCTTACCAGCTGTGTGAAGGAGTGAATGCACAGTCGACTCCTCATATGCGTTAATTGGATTGTCCTTGTGGGCAGAGTCGAGCTGGTCTTGAGATTCAGGAATTGTTTGGTTTTGTTGCAACAGGTGCAGATTACACGCTGAGCTGGAGAGTCTTTTCCCACAGGCTCTGCAAACGACGGCGAAATGATTCATCTTTTTGCAGTAATTGCAAGGATTTCCGTAAGCCGGATGGGTAGATCACCCCTTGTTGTGGAAGTAGTTACAGTTAGGGCATCTCCGAGGGGGCTCATTGTCGAATCCCGGTTAGATGGTTGAGAGGGTTCAGTCATAAATCTTCTGTTATCCGTATGCGTATGGACCAACCCCTCTCCCATCCCACTTCTGACACCATATAAAAAACAAACTGTACAATCTGGAGTTCAAGATCATCTTTAATCAGTACACATAGTATAGCGGTACAGCAGGTTGTTAGTTGTTAGTTCATCGTTACTGCTTCCAAGACCGACCAGTTTAGTAAGTGGGTGTTAGTATGAATCATACAGTAAGGTGGGGTTAGTGATGCTATTTCTACTATGATTGGTTCACATGCAATAACCAATCTATAATGCTGAAAATGTTTCTGCAACCTAGGTGAGGCCACGAATATTCGCGAGCTTCTTCAAGGATGAAGGAGTGTTCCAGTGACCTCATAGGACCTCCTAGGACCACGTGTCGACCATGCTGCGAGTTTGAGTCGAGGGCAAACTCATCTAAACTCGCAGATTAGGTCGCCGCAGTGGGACAGCCCCTTCTTCCCCACCACCAATGTCAGGCTAACTGGTCTATAATTCCCTGTTTTCACTCTCCCACCTTTTGTAAAAAGTGGGATAACATTAGCTGCCTTCCAATCCACAGGAACAGATCCTGAATCTATAGAACATTGGAAAATGATCACCAATGCGTCCACGATTTCTAGAGCCACTTTCTTAAGTACCCTGGGATGCAGATCATCAGGCACTGGGGATTTATCAGTCTACCCAACACAATTTCCTGCCTAATGTGAATTTCCTTCAGTTGCTCCATCACCCTAGATCCTCTGGCCACTAATACATCAGGGAGATTGTTTGTGACTTCCTTCGTGAAAGTATCTGTTCAAATTGTCTGCCATTTCCTTGTTCCCCAAAATAAATTCACCTGTTTCAGTCTTCAAGTGTCCTACTTTGGTCTTAACTATTTTTCACATACCTAAAGAAGCTTTTACTATCCTCCTTTATATTCTTGGCTAGCTTACCTTCGTACCTCATCTTTTCTCCCTATATTGCCATTTCAGTTATCTTCTGTTGCTCTTTAAAATTTTCCCAATCCTTGATATTGGTAGTATTAATATATGAGTTTAAAAATTCACTTGACTGAGATTTTAATTTTCTTTGCGTTGATGATCTGTCTAAATAAGAATCTAGTGTACAATTTAAGTCTCCACCAATTATTAAATTATTTTGTGTGCATTCCGGAATAGTATTGAATATTCTCTTGACAAACAATGGGCTATCAAAATTTGGTCCATATACATTAAGGAGAGTCACTTTTTTTGAGTATAACTCACCTACTACTACAATATATATAGTAGTATTGACAAGGTTCCCCATGGAAGGTTGGTTAAGAAGGTTCAATCTTTGGGTGTTAATGGCAGAGTAGCAAGATGGATTCAACAGTGGCTGAATGGGAGATGTCAGAGAGTAATGGTGGATGGCTGTTTGTCAGGTTGGAAGTCGGTGACCAGTGGGGTGCCTCAGGGATCTGTGTTGGGTCCACTGTTGTTTGTCATGTACATCAATGATCTGGATGATGGGGTGGAAAATTGGATAAGTAAGTATGCAGATGATACTAAGATAGGTGGTGTTGTGGATAATGAAGTAGATTTTCAAAGTCTACAGAGAGATTTGGGCCATTTGGAAAAGTGGGCTGAAAGATGGCAGATGGAGTTTAATGCTGTTAAGTGTGAAGTGCTACATCTTGGCAGGACAAATCAAAATAGGAAGTACATGGTAAATGGTAGGGAATTGAGGAATGCTGTGGAACAGAGGGATCTAGGAATAACTGTGCATAGTTCCCTGAAGGTGGAATTGCATGTAGATAGGGTGGTAAAGAAAGCCTTTGGTGTGCTGGCCTTTATAAATCAGAGCATTGAATATAGGAGTAGGGAAGTAATGTTAAAATTGTACAAGGCATTGGTAAGACTAATTCTGCAGTATGGTGTACAATTTTGGTCGCCGTTATAGGAAGGATGTCAACAAAATAGAGAGAGTACAGAGGAGATTTATTAGAATGTTGCCAGGGTTCCAGCAACTATGTTACAGAGAAAGGTTGAACAAGTTAGGTCTTTATTCTTTGGAGCGCAGAAGGTTAAGGGGGGACTTGATTGAGGTCTTTAAAATGATGAAAGGGATAGACAGAGTTGACGTGGATACGTTTTTTTCCCATTGAGGGTAGGGAAGATTCAAACAAGAGGGCATGACATGAGAATTAAGGGACAGAAGTTTTGGGGTAACGTGAGGGGGAACTTCTTTACGCAGAGGGTGGTGGCTGTGTGGAATGAGCTTCCAGCAGAAGTGGTGGAGGCAGGATCAATTTTAACATTTAAGACTAAAGTGGATAGGTATATGGACGTGAAGGGAATGGAGGGGTATGGTCTGAGTGCAGGTAGATGGGACTAGGGGAAAACAAATGGTCGGCACGGACGGGAAGGGCCGAGAGGGCCTGTTTCCGTGCTGTAATTGTTATATGGTTATATGGTTATATGGTTATATCTGCCGTCAATATCTTCTATAGTTGATATATGTTTAAAAGGTATACCTTTTACGGTTTAATATTGCAACCCCTCTCGATTTATGTGTGAATGAAGAGTGATACGTTTTAGCAATCCATTTTGCTTTCAATCTGTGTTGCGCTTCCTTTTTAAGATGAGTTTTCTGGAGGAATATTATATCTGTTTTAAATTATTTAAAGTATTTTAAATGAGCTAATACTTTACCTCTCTTGATGGGTTCATTAATTCCCTTAACATTCCAACTACAAAATGTAATTCCTTCACCCCCAGTTTTCACATTTACGTCTTGATTACATTATGATTATGGTGGTCTATAATAGAGCAGATGGTTCAGCACATTAAACCCTAACTTACACCCGAACTTCAGATAGATGAATTTTAGATCTCGTAGATTTTTTTCTCGGACATATCTCCTTAAGTAAAACTTATAATTCCAATCAGAATAAAAATTATAATATAATATAAAATAGAAAAAGTAAGTGTTATATTAATAACATGTAAAAGAAAGAAACAAACTACATCTATAGTTAGTGCAGTTGGTGATAGCCACCCTAATGTGACTAGACATCTAAGGACTTCCGTAGCTTTTGGATGTCTGGAGAATTGAAAATCCATCCGGATGAGAATATTCATTTTATTCTCCGGTGCATAAAACTTATTGAAGGATAGACTATTTCTTAATAGACTCTAAACTTATTCTGTTCACCTACAACTTGCAATATCATAACATTATAATTTCGGACCATGCTCCATTAACATTTATGATTAAACTAGATGGAATGGACAAGAACAGACACAATGGAGACTTAACCCTCAAATTTTAAATGAAAAGGTATGTTATGAATATTTTGTAAAACAGATTAATATGTTTTTCGAGGCCAATGACCATCCTGGAACTGCTGCTTCCCTTCTTTGGGAAACATTTAAAGCATTTACACGAGGAGCATTAATCTCCTCCCAGGTTTTTCTTAATAAAGAGAATAGGGCTAAACAACAGACATTGGAAATGGAAATAAGGCAATTAGACATCGAAAATGAATTGCACCTTCTATGGCAAAACACAATAAAATTGCAACATTGAAATATAAGTTAAATAAAATTATACTCAGACCAAGTTATAAAACTTTATCAACACACAATTCAATTCAATTCAATTCAATCTTTAATTGTCATTGTGCAGTGTACAATACTGAGACAACGAAATGCAGTTGGTATCTCCGAAGGGCGAACACGAATAGACAAGTAATTGTGCAGTAGTATGAGTATATACATCTATACATATACAGTGGTATCCGTGCAATTTGCTGGTGATTGGATAGTCTGGGGGGGGGTGGAGGGGGGGGGGGGGGGGGGGGGGGGGGGGGGGTGGAGACAGGCAGTCATTGAGGTGCAGCATTGAGAAGTGTGACAGCTGCAGGTAAGAAGCTGTCCTTGAGCCTGCTGGTACGGAAGCGGAGGGACCTGTACCGTCTCCCGGATGGGAGGAGGGTAAACAGTCTATGGTTGGGGTGTGAGCTGTCCCTGGCGATGCTGTGCGCCCTGCGCAGGCATCGTTTACTATGGACAGACTCAATGGAGGGGAGTGAGGAGCCTGTGATGCATTGGCCGATCTTCACCACCCTCTGCAGAGCTTTCCGGTCGGCGACAGAGCAGTTACCGTACCATACTGTGATGCAGTTGGTAAGGATGCTCTCGATGGTGCAGCGGTAGAAGTTCACCAGAATCTGGGGTGACAGGTGGACTTTCTTAAGTCTCCTCAGGAAGAAGAGACGCTGGTGAGCCTTCTTGATCAGCGAGGATGTGTTGTGGGTCCAGGAAAGGTCATCGGAGATGTTAACCCCCAGGAACCTGAAGCTGGAGACACGTTCCACCTCCGTCCTGTTGATATGGATGGGGTTGTGCGTGCAGTCTCTCAATCTCCTGAAGTCCTGAATGAGCTTCTTGGTCTTCTTGGAGTTGAGGGCCAGGTTATTGTTGGCACACCATGCTGTTAGGAGCTGAACCTCCTCCATGTAGGCCAACTCATCGTTGTCGCTGATGAGGCCAATCACCGTCGTGTCATCTGCATACTTGATGATGGTGTTGATCCCATGTACAGGTATGCAGTCGTAGGTGAAGAGGGGGTAGAGGAGGGGGCTCAGCACGCAGCCCTGGGGCTACGCCAGTGTTCAGGGTGAGGGTAGAAGAGGAATGGTTATCCAACCTTACAGACTGTGGTCTGTTGGTTAGAAAGTCCAGTAACCAATTGCAGAGGGAGGGGTTGATGCCCAGGTCATCGAGTTTGGCGATCAATTTAGAGGGGATAATGGTGTTGACTGCTGAGCTGTAGTCGATGAACAGCATTCTCACATAAGTGTTTCTGTTGTCGAGGTGGGAGAGGGCGGAGTGGGGTGCCATTGAGATGGCAAACTCCGTGCTCCTGTTCTTGCCATATGCAAAACAATTATACTTTGAATTCGGTGATAAACCACAAAAACTATTATCACGTCAGCTTCGTAAACTGGACGGGGAAAAAACTATTTATAAAATTAGATCAGACAAGGGAGAGATATTGCACTCCCTAAAGATATCAATGACAGATTTTCACAATACTATCAAAAACTTTACTCAACTAAAGTGACAGAACAATCAACAGGAATGGAAGCATTTTTACAGAAATGTAACCTTACGGGTTTAGATTTGCAAGAGCGAGAACTACTAGGTGCTGAAATAACGAAAAAAGATTTTGAGGAGTCAATTAGATCTTTTAAAAATGGAAAGGCCGCAGGCCCTGATGGCCTAAGCTCCGACTTTTATTAAAATATTTATGATCTGATTTCCCCACGCTTATAAACACTGTATAAATACATTTATACTTAACAGAAACTCCCAGAAACTTTAAACTAATCTACAATAATACTTATACCCAAAACTGATAAGGATCTACAAGATCAGGGCTCATATAGAGCAATAGCTCTCTTAAATACTGATCAAAAAATATTAACTAAAATCCTATCTCATAGATTGAGTTTAGTGATTAACAAATTAATACACCCCGCCAAACAGGTTTTATTCCAAAACGTTACTCATTTTACCATTTGATTCGACTATTTAATATTATATACTCAAATAGAATTACTAACGCAGATCTAGCAATTATTTCACTAGATGCTGAAAAAGCATTTGATCAGGTAGAATGGTCATATTTAAGTACTATACATGGGTGAAACTTTTATATTTTAACCCAACAGCTGGAATACTAACAAACCAAATGTTATCAACTAAATTTAATCTCTCTAGAGGTTGTAGACAAGGATGCCCGTTATCCCCATTATTATTCGCTCTAGCAATTGAACCACTAGCAGAAAGTGTCAGAGCACATCCTGAAATACATGGATATAATACTAAAGACACAATGAATAAAATCTCCTTATATGCAGATGATGTATTACAAAGCCAGAAACTAGTATTCCAAATTTATTAAATCTAGTAACACAATTTGGTCAGTTTTCAGGATATAGAATTAATTGCAATAAAAGCGAAATCATGCCAATAACAGAACTCAATTTATATACACTACAACATTCCCCTTTTAAAATAGTTGAGGATAAATTTAAATATTTAGGTATTTATGTAACTAAGACATATACTTCTTTATTTAAATCAAACTTCCCATTTTTACTGAATAAACTAAATAAGAATATTCAGTATTGGAAAACACTCCCCATCTCAATGTTTGGTAAAATTAATGCTATAAAATGATCTTTTTGCCGCAATTACAATACATATTTCAGTCAATCCCGATATATATTCCAAAATCTTTTTTTTTTTAAGTTGACTCCACTGTTACGAGTTTCATTTGGGATTATAAGAATCATAGAATAAGCAAAAAACATTTTTGTAAATCAAAGATTAATGGAGGTTTAGCTTTAACAAATTTTCTGTTTTATTTTTGGGCAGTCCATATTAAAAACATGAATTTCTGGCTGGAAGAAATGGATCAGCAACCAAACTGGTTAAGGATGGAAAAGGAAGACTGTTTACCTTTTGAAATTAGTTCAATTATGTTAGCACCCACAAAATTGCACGATAAAACCAATACGGAAAACCTAATACATAGTGGTATACGAATCTGGAAACAATTAAAAATGGCTTCAAAATTGGATAATATATCATTCTGTCTCCCCATTGTCAACAATCCCTTATTCAAACCTTCCATGCTGGATAAAGGTTTCATACAATGGAAAAATTATGGAATTAAAAAGATGGGACATCTTTAAAAGAAAGGCACTTTTATTTTATTTCAGGAGTTACAACAGATTTATGAACTACACTCAAATATTTTTTTTAGATATCTACAACTTAGAGATTATGTTAAAGCCAATACACAAGATTATAGGAGTAGGGAACCAGAAATCCTTGATGAATGTTTGAATAAACATCCTAATACTGAAAAATTAACAACTTATATTTATAATACCCTTTTAGATAGCGAGGTCCCATCGACGGAATCATATAGACATACATGGGAAAATGAATTAGACCAACCCATAACGAAAGATATTTGGGACAAAAGTTTACAATATATATATCAAAGCTCGTTAAATGCCAGACATGTTTTAATACAAATTAAAGTATTACACAGATTACACTACTCTAAAGTAAAACTAAATAGAATGTTTCCACAAATCTCTCCTATCTGCGACAAATGTCAGCAGCTAGAGGCTAACTTAACACATACTTTTGCAAATTGTATAAAAATCAGAAAATTCTGGATTGATATTTTTAGAATAATTTCTGAAGTTGTTAATACTAAACTGGATCCCGACTCAAAACTAATAATACTTGGAATATCAGAACAAAGTCTAACACCCATAACAAGCCAATGAAACTTTCTAGACTACAGTATAATAACTGGGAAGAAATTAATATTAAAATTTTGGAAAGGTCTTATAACCCCCGCAATTAAAATGTGGATTATGGAAATGTCGGAGAACCTACGCCTGGAAAGAATCAGATTTGTCAATGGACAAACAAGAACTTTTTGTTAGAATATGGTCTTCATTCATCGATTATTTGAAAGGGTAGATTGGTTCGGCACAGGAACCTAACTGAAACTTGGACTCAGGATCTGATGAAAAGTTATACTTTATATCTTCAAACCAATCTCCAATGATGTATTAATAGTAATTTATTCCATTCTTCTATTTTTTAATATTGACATTTATGATTTTTTCTTTCTTTCTTTTGTTTTACTTTCTATCTATATTAATAAAAAAATTATTAGAAGCTGAATGAATCCTCAATTGATAATATTAATAATGTATTATTGATGCACATTAAATGGTTTCATCATAATATGTGTTTAACTCTAATAAAAATATATTTAAAAAACAATTTCCAAATTCTCTGGCTTCCTGCTCAACTTGGCTATGTTATACTTCTTCTCTATTATTTTTATACTGTACCTGACTTCCCTTGTCAGCCACAGTTGCCCCTTACTCCCCTTGGAATCGTTTTTCCTTTGGAATTAACTGATCCTGCACCTTCTGTATTATTCCCAGAAATACCTGCCATTGTTATTCCACTGTTATTCCCTGCTAGGGTCTCTTCCCAATCAACTTTGGCCAGCTCCACCCTCATGGCCCCATAGTTCAACTGCAATACTGACACTTCTGATTTTCCGTTCTCCCTCGCAAATTGTAGATTAAAACATCCTATTATGGTCACAACCTCCTAACGGCTCCTTTACCTTGAGTTCCTTTAGTAAATCTGGTTCATTACACAACACTAAATCCAGAATTGCCTTCTCCCTGGTAGGCTCCAGTACAAGCTGCTCTAAGAATTCATCATAGAGGCACTCCATAAACTCCCTTTCTTGGGGTCCAGTACCAACCTGATTTTCCCAGTCTACCTGCATGTTGAAATCTCACATAACAACCATAGCATTACCTTTACGACATGCCAATTTTAACTCTTTGATGCACAGGAGCTTTGGTCTGACAATTATTTGAACTAAACAGAAAATGTTGGAAAAACACAGCTGGTCAAGCAATATTTGTGGAAATAAAAACAGTTAATGCTTCACATCCTGGACCATTCAGACGGACTGTTCTGATAAAATATTCCAGAAATGAAATCTAACTGTTTATCTTTCGATTACTACCTATTAGTCTGACCTATTATATATATTCAGTTTTTATTTCACATTTCCAGCATCTGTAGATATTTGAATTTCAGAATTTGTTGGACCTTCCTCTATGCCTATAACCTGACATTTATTTCCCGATAACTGGACATCTGGGTCAAGAGCAGAGTCGTGAACACTTCATTAAGTGAGAATAACCGGAGGTCATGCGCATGGCAATGGAAACAAATGCTCCATTCAAACCACTGAACTATTTGTCCTGGCTATTTTGGGCTCCTGCTCTCACAATGATGACCCAATTTACATTGAGATGAGCTCCATGTCACAAACAGTAATTGGCAGAGTGGGGCAATGTATAGAAAGAGACTACAGCAGTGAATGTGAACTTTCAGCCCATCATGCATTTAAAAGAGACATTCAATTAGTCTCACTTCCTTGCTTCGGTCATTGATCTGCAGAGCTCACCTCACGCAGCTGCTTCGTGATAATGATTGTGGGTTTAATTCTCTTTTCGCAGAGCACACTTTCTTGGCAGAGCTAAAATATATAAGCCAGTGTAAGCAGAATGTTGCTCTCTTTGAGCAATTGTCTCCGCTTACTACAATTAGTCCTGCAAACTCCCAAGGAGCTTGGGAAACCACCCCACAAGGATTTTGGCTGCTGCAAATAAGGTCATAAGATCATAAAGAGGAGTAGAATTAAGCTATTTGGCCCATCATCTACTCCGCCATGCAATAATGGCTGATCTATTTTTCCCTCTTGACCGCATTCTCCTGCCTTCTCCCCATAACCTCTGACACTTGTACTAATCAAGAATCTATCTCTGCCTTAAAAAATATCCACTGACTTGGCCTCTAATGTAGTAGAAAGCTTTACATGTGATACCTTAAAATCCATGCTTCTACTGTGTTGTTCGATAAGGCAAAGAACATATTAGAGCTTCTGAACAAACATCCTTTTTGGTGATGAGCAAGTCCCAACTAACAGCAATGGCCAATACAACAAGGTATCAGAAGTCACAATTTGACATCCTTATCTGTTTGGGTCTACATGTGATTCCCCACCCACCAGCTCTCCACTGCCTCCCAGTTCAGAAGCTATTAGGAATGAATAATTGCTGGCATGGCCAATAATGTCTCCATCCACTGAAAGATCACATAACAAATAGGAAGAATCTATTCATTTAAATAATCTATAAATATTGTCTTTTTACTTTTGACAACATCGACATGGAGTTTCAAGAATCTGTATTGACCTGTGAGGAAATTGGGCAATAATAAAAATGCAAGCTTTTCATTAAAAACCATCTCCTCTGAACAAATAAATAACATAAGAAATGCAGGAAGAGTATGGAATATATGGAAAGTGAAACTTGTTAATATTTCAGATCGGGTATGATAAAAGGTGTTCAACCTGAAATATGAACTGATCTCTCCACAAATGCTGCTTGACTGCCTGAATTCTTCCAATATTTTTATTTTCGCTACAGATTCCAGCGTCTGCAAATAAATAGATGTCAGTAAAATTTTTGTCCATACAATCGCCTTTCCTGTAACACAATATTTTGTACTTATATATGGTATGATCTGCCTGGACATCACATAAAGCAACGTTTTTCACCTTATCTTGGTACACGTGACAAAAACAATAAACTGAATCAAACATTGATCTGGAAAGTAGAAGAGGATACCTTTAATCCTTGATACTCTGAAGTAATGTAGTATTGATAGTGAGATCTCTGTACTCTTCCAATTAGACAATAGACAATTGACAATAGACAATAGGTGCAGGAGGAGGCCATTTGGCCCTTCGAGCCAGCACCGCCATTCAATGTGATCATGGCTGATCATCTGCAATCAGTACCCTGTTCCTGCCTTCTCCCCTTATTCCCTGACTCCGCTATTTTTAAGAGCCCTATCTAACTCTCTCTTGAAGGCATCCAGAGAACCTGCCTCCACCCGCCCTCTGAGGCAGAGAATTCCACAGACTCACCACTCTCTGTGAGAAAAAGTGTTTCCTCGTCTCCATTCTAAATGGCTTACTCCTTACTCTTAAACTGTGGCCCCTGGTTCTGGACTCCCCCAACATCGGGAACATGTTTCCTGCCTCTAGTATGTCCAAGCCCTTAACCATCTTATTGTTCTAGCCTCATGTGTATCTCCAGCTATAATGACTCCCCATTTTATAGACAATAGACAATAGACAATAGACATAGGTGCAGGAGTCAGCAATTCGGCCCTTCGAGCCAACACCGCCATTCAATGTGATCATGGCTGATCATCCCCAATCAGTACCCTGTTCCTGCCTTCTCCCCATATCCCCTGACTCCGCTATCTTTAAGAGCCCTATCTAGCTCTCTCTTGAAAATATCCAGAGAACCTGCCTCCATCACTCTCTGAGGCAGAGAATTCCACAAACTCACAACTCTCTGTGAGAAAAATATTTTTCTTTATCTAATATTTTTCTTTAATGAGTGCTAACAACAGACACATTTTATTTTAAATTATCTTCATGGAATGTGGGTGATTCCAAACTCAAACTATTCCTCAATCAGATACAAAATTCTGGAGTAACTCAGCAAGTCAGGCAGTATCTCTGGTGAAAAGAAATGAGTGACGTTTCACATAGAGGCCCTTCTTCAGACAAGTTATTCAAATTATTCCTACATCAATCAAATATCAATTTGAGGTTAATCTCCTCAAAAGATTAACTGTGCTTCTGTGCAAACTCTCATTTTCAGCACTAATGTGGTTTTGAACACAAATTCTATTTTGATCTACTGCCATATTGCCAGAGGATGTCATTGAGGCTGGGACTATTCCAACGTTTAAGAAACAGTTAGACAGTTACCTGGAGGGATATTGGCCAAATGAGAGCAGGTGGGACAAGTGTAGCTGGGACATGTTGACCGGTGTGAATAAGTGGAGCCTGTTTCCACGTTGTATCACTAACTTCCAGGAGAACTCATGAAATTTTGCTGTGCTCCCAAAAGATTTTCAAAAGGGAATCAGATGAATAATTTGAAATGGTAGGTATTTTTTTCAATGGTTCTGCATTAAAGATTACAATATATGGCTAGAACAATGCAGCATCATATATCTAAATAACCAAGGACAATCCTATGCCTTCAAATACTGGCCAGTATGAGCTAACCAGTAAGTAAAAGGGATGGAGGTCTCTGGGGCAGACTTTGTACAGGCTGAAAGAGCAGAACTAAAACTGAAATAGAGATTTGACAGCTAGATTTTTATTCCAAATGTGGCAGCAGTGCTATTCCCACAATTTATTTCAAAAGTCTTTGCTATTTAATTTCAATAAAAATATTACAATTTAATTTAATTTTGCATCAGTACAAAGAACTAGACAATAAGCAGTATTAAAGCGACAGGCTTTCACTTTACTCCAAGCATTTCAGCAGTCACTGCTGAGTTCAGGCTGAATTAGAGAAATGTGTACAAACTCGCTTGGAGGCAGAAATAGTGAAATCTGTGTCTGTCAAGATAATGAGCTGACAACAGTTTCTCTTCCCAGCTGCTTTAATGTCAACATAATTTAGCGTTCTTCCATAAATGAGGCTTAAGCATTTGTTACTCTCACTGTTTAATTAACATCTAATAACGGATTAAAAAAATAATTGGAGAAATTTTGCAATATAATGGCAGGGGAATATCAGCACTGCTAATCAGGGCACCAGGCAACTTCTGGATTCCTGTTCAGATTAGTGAGGAAATGCTGAATTATTGTCAGTGATTCAGCAATCCACCATAGGGCAGTGATAACTTCAGCAACAGAATGGAGGGAATAACTTAGCTATTTGTAAACTATTTTTACTACTGGGGCAAAATCCAAGTAGGAATCTGAGAACACTAAGCTATATTTCATCCCAATAAACTCTTTAGCCATAAAACACTTATTTAAATATGCATATTGTAATTTCACCACACAAGCACTATAACAAGAGACAATAGACAAAAGCCAAATGGTGCAGGAGCAGGCCATTCGGCCCTTCGAGTCAGCACCGCCATTCAATGTGATCATGGCTGATCATCCCCAATCAGTACCGTGTTCCTGCTGTCTCCCCATATCCACTGACTCTGCTATCTTTAAGAGCCCTATCTTGCTCGTTCTTAAAAGTATACAGACAACTAGCCTCCACTGCCCTCTGAGGCAGAGAATTCCACAGACTCACAACTCTCTGTGAGAAAAAGAGTTTCCTCGACTATGTTCTAAATGGCTTACCCCTTATTAAACTGTGGCCCCTGGTTCTGGACTCCCCCAATATCGGGAACATATTTCCTGCCTCTAGATTGTCCAAACGCTTAACCTATCTATATATTACTAAAAGTCTGATCTTGACTGCTTTTGGCTCACTGTGCTGTGATTTCCAAGAGAATGGTGCCACCTACGGCCGTCATTTTTGGCCAGCTCGCAAAGAGCCCCCCCCTCTGCCTTCCTGGACCAGAGGATTTTTCCCATCAATGAAAACTCAGTGAGATATTAATGTTTTTTACAAATTCACCATTCTCTCTGCTGCCCCTGCTGGAGGGAGGGGGACGGACTATAAAACCAGAAAGTGCTGTGCCTCACTCAGTTTCTGCAAGATGGAGGAACCAGAAGGTCACGTCTCTCTGAGCAGCACTGAACACATGTCTACTCAACTGTGAGTGCCCTTAATGTGGTTTGAAAATGAAAATATGGTTGGTTTGAAGTAAAAAGGCACTGTCTGCAAATGTTTGTTTGGGTGCTTTAGCTTGAAGTGAAAATGCACTACTGCAAATGGTGGCTTGGGTGCTTTGGCTTGAAGCGAAAAGGCACTACTGCAAATGGTGGCTTGGGTGCTTTGGGTAACTTCCTGTTTGCACTGTATATTGATTTTAGATAAAACTATACCACTTACGGCTGTGATTTATGGCCATCCTACTCAGCCCCCCTCTGCTCAGCAGGTGCAGAGGATTCTTCCCATCAAAGAAAAATAAAAGTGTTATTAGTTTTTTAAAAATGTTGAGAATCTCTCTCCTGTAATGAAGGCCACACCTTTTCTGGTGGGAGGGGGAGGGGGTTATAAAACCCGAAAGTGTGGGTGTGGCTCAGTCTCTGCATGATGGGGGAGGGAGAGGTCATGACTCTGTCTGAGCTGTGAATAAACTGAACACACTGAATGTCTATTGGACTGTGAGTTTGGTGTTTTTTGTGGTTTTATGTTGGCTTTATGGTGGTTTCACCCTGCTTGAAATGGTATGAAACTGCATTTGAATGTGGTGGCCTTGCTCCCTGCATGAAATGGTATGAAACTGCATTTGAATGTGGTGGCCTTGCTCCCTGCATGAAATGGTATGAAACTGCATTTGAATGTGGTGGCGTTGCACCCTCCATGACATGGTATGAAGCTGTATTTGAATTTGGTGCCTTGTATCCAGCTTGAAGTGTTATGAAACTCCACGAATTTGGTGGCCTTGCACCCTGCTTGAAGTGGTATGAAACTACTCTTGAATTTGGTAGCCTTGCACTCTGCTTGAAGTGGTAGGAAACTGCACTTGAGTTTGGTGGCCTTGCACCCTGCTTGAAATGGTAGGAACATTGATATGAAATTTGGTGGCCTTGCACCCTGCTTGAAATGGAATTTCAAGGAATAGCCATGAGTCAACTGCCAGCCCACCAGCCGTGAGTGAGCTGCCAGCACATCAGGCTTGAGGGACTGCGCTGCCACACCAAGAACCCATACTAGTGTTCCAGAAAGCACCCCCCTCCACACTGGCCACCAATATTGGAATTGGTGGAGAGGTGGAATATTGCATCGGGGGACCAGCCCTCCTGTGTGAACATGGGGCCCAACGGGTCCCACTTAGTCAAGTAATCTTATATGTTTCAATAAGATCCCCTCACATCTTTCTAAATTCCAGAGAGTACAAGCCCAGCTGCTCCATTCTCTCAGCATATGACAGTCTCGCCATCCCGGGAATTAACCCTGTAAACCTACGCTGCACTCCCTCAATAGCAAGAATGTCCTTCCTCACATTAGGGAATGAAAACTGCACACAATACACCAGGTGTGGTCTCACTAGGGCCCTATATAATTATAGAAGGACCTCTTTGCTCCCATATCAACTCCTCTTGGTATAAAGGCCAACATGCCATTCGCTTTCTTCACTGCCTGCTGTACCTGCATGCTTACTTTCATTGACTGATGAACAAGGGTCCACAGATCCCGTTGTACTTCCACTTTTCCCAACTTGACACCATTTAGATAGTAATCTGCCTTCCAGTTTTTGCTACCAAAGTGGCTAACCACACATTTATCCACGTTAAACTGCACATGCCATGCATCTGCCCACTCACCCAACCTGTCCAAGTCACCCTGCTTTCTCATAGCATCCTCCTCACAGTTCACACTCCACCCAGCTTTGTGTCATCTGCAAATTTGCTATTGTGACTTTGAATCCCTTCATCTAAATCATTAATGTATATTGTAAAAAGTTGTGGTCCCAGCACCGAGCCTTGTGGTACCCCACTAGTCATTGCCTGTCATTCTGAAAGCGACCCGTTAATCCCTACTCTTTGTTTCCTGTCTGGCAACCAATTTTCTATCCATGTCAGCACTCTACCCCCAATACCATGTGCCCTAATTTTGCCCACTAATCTCCTATGTGGGACCTTATCAAATGCTTTCTGAAAGTCCAGGTACACTACATCCCGTGGTTCTCCCTTGTCCATTTTTCTAGTTACATCCTCAAAAAATTCCAGAAGATTAGTCTAGCATGATTTCCCCTTTGTAAATCCATGTTGACTCGGACCGATCCAGTTAAAGCTATCCAAATGTGCAGCTATTTCATCTTTTATAATTGACTCCAGCATCTTCCCCACCACCCATGTCAGGCTAACTGGTCTATAATTCCCTGTTTTCTCTCTTCCGCCTTTCTTAAATAGTGGGAATACATTAGCGTCCCTCCAATCCACAGGAACTGATCCTTGAATCTATGGAACATTGGAAAATTATCACCAATGCGTCCACGATTTCTGGATCCACTTCCTTAAGTACCCTGGGATGCAGACCATCAAGCCCTGGAGATTTATCAGCCTTCAGTCCCATCACCATTTCTTGCCTAATGTGGATTTCCTTCAGTTCCTCCGTCACACCAGATCCTCTGGCTACCAATACATCAGGAAGATTATTTATGTCCTCCTTAGTGAAGATGGATTCCAAAGTACCTGCTTAAATCATCTGCCATTTCCTTGTTTCCCTGAATAAGTAAGTAAGTAAATTGTATTTATATAGCACATTTAAATCAACTCGCGTTGAAACCAAAATGCTTTACATAGAAGAAATAATTAAGTTTCCGTACAACCATGGAAGAATTCATAAAAATAAAAATGACACAACACATTATAGAATTCAATGTGAATGTCACCCCACAACAGAATCAAAATTCTTCACTGTGCTGAAAGGCATCAGAAAGTTCAGTCCTCTTCATCAGTGAAAAACCCGAGGTCGGGGCCTATTTGTGGCCTCCGCAGCCAGTCCGATGTTTTCAGGCCCTCTTTGCCAAAAAGCTGGAACTCCGGCGTCGGGTGAACACTACTCAGCGGCATGGAAATGTCTGAAGCGGCCACTTCCTCCCCGGAGACCGCGGCACCTGAAGTCCTCGCTGGCTCCGACTCTGGCGATCTCGGATCCCAGGCTCCACGGTGTTTTAAATCCAGCGCCGCCCGCGGCTGGACGCCCGCAGCTACAGCTCCTAGGATGATGGAGTCGGCGGTCACAGCACTCCATCATCCTAGGGTGATGTTGTGCTTACCGCACAACGACCCGGTAAGGCATCGCCCGCTGCGTGTTGGTGTCCCAGCGCTGTGCCGCCACCAAAGCTGTAGTCCCGGCCGTCCCGACAGGAAACGCTGCTCACCGATGGGTGATGGTAGGCTGCGAGGAAGGGGCGAAGAAGCAGCTCGGAGGGAAGCTGCCTCTCCGACCAGGTAGGGACTAGGAAATAAAGTTTCCCCCTTCCCCTCCCCCACCCACCACATAAAAGAAGACCTCCAACAAACATTTTGTTTTAACAGGACTAAAAATAAAAATAAAAAAGGGTGAAGGGACGGACTGCAGGCAGAGCGGCCATACACAACGACGTCCCACTCCTGCAGTCAGCCATCTTTTTGTGTAAATTCACCTCTTTCAGTCTTCAGGGGTCCAACTTTGGTTTTAACTAATTTTTTCCTCTTCACATACCTAAAGAAGCTTTTACTATCCTCCTTTATATTCTTGGCTAGCTTACCTTCGTACCTCATCTTTTCTCCCATATTGCCTTTTTAGTTATCTTCAGTTGCTCTTTAAACATTACCCAATCCTCTGGCTTCCTGCTCATCTTTGCTACATTGTACTTCTTCTCTTTTATTTTTATATTGTCCCTGACGTCCCTTGTCAGCCACGGTCGCCCCTTACTCCACTTGGAATCTTTCTTCCTCTTTTGAATGAACTGATCCTGTACCTTCTGTACTAATCCCACAAATACCTGCCATTGTTGTTCCACTGTCATCCCTGCTAGGGTATCTTTCCAGTCAACTTTGGCCAGCTCCATAGTCCCCCTTACTCAACTGTAACACCAACACCTCCGATTTACCCTTCTTCCTCTCGATTTGTAGATTAAACTTGACCATATTATGGTCACTCCCTCTTAATGGCTCCTTAACCTCAAGTTCCTTTATCAAATCCAGTTCATTACGTAACACTAAATCTAGAATTGCCTTCTCACTGGTAGGCTCCACTACAAGCTGCTCTAAGAATCCATCACGAAGGCATTCCACAAACTCCCTTTCTTGGGGTCCAGTACCAACCTGATTTTCCCAGTCTACCTGCATGTTGAAATCTCCCATAACAACCATAGCATTACCTTTACTACATGCCAATTTTAACTCCTGATGGTTGCACCATGTATCCAGGCTACTGTTTGGGGAACAATACCACGTCAAGATGAACAATACCACGGCTGTGGCACATGTTAACAATGGTATCGGAGACAACAAATTTGGGAGAAAAACATATTGTCATTATTTTTGCATTACTTACGGATTAATCTGGTTTTTATACAGATTTAAATCATGATCTTTCAAATGTTTTCTTGTGGGTCACAAGATAAGTTCAAATAACAATCATGGGATTATCTAAGTAAACAGATGTGGCAATTTAAAGTTTAGTCCACCTGTTTATCTCTAAGGAAGAGACAATGGTATCGGATAGACAACAAATTTGGGAGAAAAAAACATATTGTCATTAATATGGATTACTTACGATTAATCTGATTGCATACAGATTAAATCACTGATCTCTCGAATATTTCTTGTGGGCAAACCAAAAACAGGGAAGGTGGATGCTTTTCTCCCAATTACATGAGGAAAAGATTTATTTGTGTTCCTCATTTTTGTTTAATAGGGCAGTGTCTGATGAAAATGTAGCGGGACACTGCCAGAGGTTTTTTGGTGGCCTAATATGGGTCCTTTATAGTTTCATAAATATTGTGTGATTTTGAACTGCTAGTGATGATTCATAGTGGCAGCAATTTATTGAAGTCAAAAAAGGAGTCTCGACCTAGGTCGATGCCTGTCTCCCTTCGCTCTTTGGATGCTGCTGCACCCACTGGGATCTCCAGGTTTGAGAAACCCTGCAGTAATTTATTGTTGTACAAATCATCCATGACATGAAAATATGAATTTGACTATCTGCAGGTTGACCAGACCATCACAACAGCTGATGGTCAGAAGTGTATAAATGTTAACCAATATAACAACATATCAATAAAATAATTATGTATAAAGAAGTGTTATACTTGCAATTTGCAGAAATAAGTCTAAAAAACAATATTTTGTTATAAGAAATTGGAGGTCTGTATATACAGCAAAGTTATTTTATCATATTAGATATATGTGAATTCCTTGTGGATTGCATTTTCTAATTGATAGAGCCAATAATAGGGCTCAGAGTCTTACCGTCTTATAAACGAACAATATATTAACAACAATGAAAAACAAAAAAAAAAAAAAACGTATTCAGATGCATTCATAAATATCACCGATATGGAAAGGGATATATCTGTAAATGTTATTAAATATATATATATATACATTAGACACCTTTACATATACATATTATTCTTAAAGCCATATACTATCATATACATACATACAATACATACATACACATAACACATACATATACATACTTACACATACTACATACACATACATTACATTACATATACACAAATACATATATATACATATTTTATATACTATATATATATATATATATTATATATATATATATATATATATATATATATATATATATATATATATATTCTATATTAAATATTATTACATATATATATCATATATATATATGTGTGTGTGTGTATGTATGTGTCTATATATATATTATATATATATATATGCATACATGTGTATATGTATATATAATCTGTCCAAAATTGTTAAACATATAAGCAGGAGATAAATAATCTTGAATTGCCTAAGAAAAGGACGCTAAACTCTATCATGATTCAGAAAACTTAAACATTGGAAAAATAACTAAATGCTGATACTTAGTATCTATATATAAGAGTGCAAACATTGCAAATGTAACATTATAATTGATTGTAGGATACAGCATTGCATTATATTATATGTTAGGAATCTACCACAAAAGCACACAAAGAAGACCTGAAACCAAGGTAAACCTATAAGCATCTCACTGCGGGCTTTAAGTTGTTGTGTTGTGCTGTGTGTGCCTGTGATCAAAATTATGAGTCTTTATGAACATTGATGAAATGTGCAGTAGGTAAGAGTCTCTCGTGGCAATGAGTACTGCTTATTACACACAAAAACAAATTGGGTTCAGTAAAAACTGATGGTTATAGAGGAAAGTATTTATAGATGGTTAGGGAAAAGGATACATTCAGTAGGAACTAGACACTGAAGGTGGAAAATCACTCTGTTATGAGAAATCATTCACAGGAATGGCACGGATGAGCCACTCTTTGAGCAAACGATGCAAGGGCCGCAGGAGGTGTAGATTACTATAAGTAAAAAGGAACCAGTCATGGTGTCAGAGTTAGGACAACGCAATGTTCGGTTCTCTTAATTGTTGCTTGGTCATGCCATAAAAAAATTTATATCAATTGGTATTTGTGATAAACTTGCCTTTCAATGGAATGGGCATTTACTTTCTTTTCATTTTTTTTTTTTTTTTTTTTTTTTTATATTTATTTATTTATAGAAACAATAATCAAACCAGTGACATTATATTTCAGTAGTAAAAATTACATAGTCCTAATAACTGATTCATACTAATAATATTATTTATACTGTCTTATCCTTTAGTTATAGATTTCTGTGTTATTGTTTTTTATAATTAAAGACATAATATATACTACATTCACAATATTGCCATTATATCGTACTATTAGTAATTATCATTTATATTTTCTAATTTTATTAAGTATATTGACCATATTTTATGATATTATTGATACAAAAAGTTTAGTATAACATCTTAATTAAGTCTTATTATTTCTTATGTTTAACCAATATTTATTTTATCGCTAATATTTTAAAAAATTATTGTACCATTAAAAGCCATATATATTTTTTATAATAATTAAAAAATATAAATACTAGGAAATGCTAATACTAACAATGTTCTTATAAATCTAATGATTAATTTATATTCATTATAATATTAAAACTAGTGTGTTTCTATATTATTTTTTTATTTTATTGAGATATAAGGAAATAGAGAATTAAGAAATTAAGAATAAACGAATAAGAAGAGGTTTGATGGAGAATAAATATTCGACATTAATATCCGTACTTATGATATATATTCATGATTTATTATACGTTCTCTTCATCCTCAAATGTCCAGGCCTCAGTCAGGTTCCCGCGCCGAACCATTTCGATCAGCAATATTTATTATGGAGACCAAATACATCTGAAGAGATCTATCATATCCATAGGACAAGCCTCATCTCTCCAAATGAAGTGTCTCCGACATTTTCTATATTCCACATTTTGATTGTTGGGAATGCAGGGGCCTTTCCAAAATTTTAATATTATTTTTACCATAACTAAACCATAATCAATAAAAGTTCTTTGTTTCGTTGTTATTAATTGGTCAGTTTCAATTATTCCAAGTATATCAGCTTTGAGTCAGGGATTATATTTATATTAATACAGTCGAGCGATTATAATTTATTTTCCTTCCAGTATTCTACAATTTTATGCAGTTTAGTGAATGAATGTGTTCAAATATGCTTCTGAAAATTTGACATTTGTCACATATTGGAGATATTTTTGGAAATATATATTATGTAATTTAGATTTAGAGTAATGTGTATCTACATGTAATATTTTAAACTGTTTATAAGAGAATGGTTTAGCGTTTATGAACAATAATGTATTATGTTGTTAAACTTTCATCCCTTATGTTGGTCTTATTATATTAGGCCTAATTCCTTTTCCCAAAATTTTTTCCCTTTTCTGGTATATTTTGTTGATGGAGTATCGTTTTCCGTAATATTATATATAATATGATTATTCATTTTTGTTCCATTTTGGATGTTTATTCATCATTCATTCTACACATTTCTATTTTTCTATTTCTAAATTCATATATATTTACAGAGGCATAGTTTTCATGTATAATATGATTTATCTGCTAAAATATATCTCGTATGACTATCATATGTCCTATCAGCCATCTGTAAAGGTATGGTTTAGAGTGACAACACCCTCATCCATCTCTTCACCATCTCCATCCTCTCCGTTTGCTACAAACTGCCAGCCTCGCGCGCCCTACGGGGACTTATTTTCTTCCCCCCCGCTTATTCTCGCCTCTGCATACAACTATGGAGTTTGCGCTGTTTAAACGCGGGGAATTTAACTTATATATTTCCCCTGGTGTATCTCTCAATCCTTGGGAATGGAACGTGACGCTGCGTGACGGCACCGTAACAACGCTGCGTGGGAAATTTAAAATTATTCTCAAAAAAAATAAATTGGCTGCGCTTTGCCGAGGGAAAAGGTTTCCCGTTTTAATAACTTGACCTTCACATTGTCACATAAATGAATGACATAAATCACCGTACATAAATGGAGAAACTTTATGTTACTTGTTTATAGTACCTTATATACAATGTTTGCAATGGTTTTAGTCCCTTCTTTACTTTGTTGCATTGCATATTGCAAAATGTATAGATACATTCATATCATATGGAGATGTTCAGATTTTCCTCTAGATGTCTGATAATGGGTAATAATAACAATTTGACTGTCTCTCTTTCGGTTATGTACGACATATATTGCCCTCACTGATCCCAGTGACTCGATTCGACTCGGGCAATATAATTACTCAGGCAATATATGTGTATCCCCCTCATGGCCAGCTCAAATTCTCTTATATGTAGCCCATAAATTTGTTGCAACTCTTGAAATGAAAGAAAAGTATTTTCCTTATAAGTTCACCATCTTAGAAATTCTTTATTTTTCATTGTAAAAAAGCCTTATCAAAAATCGAAGGTTATAATAAAATTTATTTCCAATCAGATCTTATCTGTATAGATTTTTAGTTTGAATGCTTTCTTTATTTGTTTCCAGAAGCGGATTTCCATTTTCTATTATCGGATTTTCATGTAATACTTTCTTAGCTACATTATATTAGCAAATATTATAGAGCATAATTTCTAATGTGAGAAACAATCTTCTTCTTCCATACTTAACCATTTTGGTTTATTATCTATTTCTTCCTAACAAAATTCATGTTTTTAATATTAACTGCCCAGCCCAGTATTAACAATCAGTTGGTAACGCTTAAATCCTCATTTATTTATAGACTTACATAAATGTGTTTTTTATTTATTCTATGAATCTTATAATCCCAAATAAAATTCGTAATTTAAAGTATTCTAACTTTTTTAAAAAAAATTTTTGGAAGATATATCGGGATTAATTGAATTAAAATATAATATAATTGTGGAAGAGAAAAATCATTTTTATTGCATTAATTTTCCCTATCATCGAAAAAATAGGTAATACTGTTTCAGTATGAAATTTTTATTTAAATTTATAGTAATGCGGGGAAAATTAGATTTAAATAGAGAATTAAATTCTTTTTGTAACAAAATCCCAAGATATTTAATATTTAATTTGTTATCTTAAAAGGAAATTGTTGTAATATATGTAATTTATTCATTGTTATAGGGCATAAGTTCACTTTTATTTCCAATTAATATGGTATCTGTAATTGATACGAATTCCTCAGTTATTAGTATTAACAAATTTCGAATACATATTTCTCTAGTTGTGTGATAATAAGTAATACATATTGCATTATAAGGAATTTTATTCCTTAGTATTTGCGGTATCATATCCATATATTTCCGGGTGTAGTCTTACCCTTGCTGAGCATGGTTCTATTGCTATGCAAACAATAAAGGTGATAAAGGGCAACCTTGCCTACAACTTTCGTGATAATAAATAAAATTTATTGATAACATTCGTTTGTTGTTAATTTCTAGCTATTTGATTTGCATAATAATTTAATCCAAGTAATAAACTCTCTCTCCTAATTTATTCTAAAAGCTTCCGATAACGAAAATAATTGGGCCCATTCAACTTGGTCCAAAGCCTTTTCTGCATTCAAGCGAGAATAACTACTAAATCTTTTTATCACTTCTTTTCGAATATATAATATTAAACAATCGTCTTAGATTATATGAAGAATATCATTTTTGGTAAAATCCTGTTTGATCCGGATGTATTAATTCATCAAACAATTGAACTCAATCTTTTAGCTAATATTGTTTGTTAATATTTTTGATCTGTATTTAATGAGCTATTGCTCTATATGATCCTGGTTCGTTCTAACGTCTTTATTAATTTTAGGTATGAGTGTTATAGATCGATTGTTCAATGTATCTGGAAGCTTCTGTTCTGTATATAATCTGTTCATATACGTGGATTTTAAATGGTACTATATATTCTTGAAATGTTTTTTAAAAATTCCGAACCTATACCATCAGGTCCTGGTGTTTTACCGTTTTTTTTTTTAATGATCTAATAGATTCTTTAATTTCATTTATTGAAATATCAGCATTTAATAATTTTCTATTTTGTAAATCCAGTCCTTCAAGTTACATTTTTTTATAAATGCATCTATTTCTATTTTACTTACTGTTGTTTTAGCAGTGTATAAATTTTTATAATATTGCATAAATCTTTCATTTAATATCTTTAGGTTGTATTAATAAATCACCATTTTGTGATTTAATCCTATGTATAATTTTTCCGCTTCAATTTTCCTTAATTGTCGAGCCAGCAGTTTTTTGGGGCTTATCCCCAAATTTCAAAACTGTAATTGTTTAGTATGTTGGTAAAATTTTATCACTTGATCTGTATATATTTTATTTAATTTATATTTCAATATAACAATTTTATTATGTAATGTCGTATCTGGTTTTATTGCATTCTGTATATCTAATTCCTTAATCTCCTTTTCGATCTTGTTGTTCTTTCCGAGTCTTTTTATTGTCAAATGCTTGTGAAGAAATCATTTATTCCTCGAAGATATGCCTTAAATGTTTCCACAATAAAGAACGCGATATCTCTGGTTGATCATTTATTTCAAAAAAGTTTTAATTTGAGTTATGATATATTCTGAGTGGCTTTGTTTTTTAAAATTTTGTGGGTTAAATTTTCCACTGTCTTAAATTTTCTATTTTATATTAATTTTAATTTTAAACGATTACTGGAGCGTGATCTGAGATTATTATATTATCATATTTAGCTTCATAAGTAAGTGAGATAAGTTTTGCATCCACCAAAAAAATAATCTATTCTTGAGTAAGTTTTATGTACTGGGGAGTAAAAAGAATATTCTCGTCCTGTAGGATTTTCTGTTCTCCAAACATCTTTAATGTTGGTTGTTTGCATATTGCACTTAGCAAATCACTAGAACGTGATTTGTTTTTTCTTTGTTTTGTAGATCTGTCTAAGTAAGGGTCTAATGTACAGTTGAAATCTCACCAATTATCAAATTATATTGTGTTAATTCCGGAATATTATTAAATACTTTTTTAAAAAAACAATGGACTATCAAAATTTTGGTCCATATATATTAACAAGAATTACTTTTTCTGTATTTAATTTTCCTATCACAATAATATATCTACCATCTTTATCATCTATGGTTAATGTATGCTTAAATAAAGTACCTTTACGAAATAATATTGCTACGCCTCTTGATTTATGTGTAAAAGAAGAGTGATATATTTTATCTATCCATTTAGCTTTCAACCTGTTTTCCGCCTCTTTTTTTAGATGGGTCTCTTGAATGTAAATTATCAGCTTTACTTGCCTTTAAGTATGTCAATACTTTTCTCTCTTTATCGGTTCATTAATACCTTTAACATTCCAACTGCAGAATGTTAATCCCTCATTCCCCGTATTTCTTTTTAAGTCTTGCATTTTAGATTTTATGGGATTGCAGGATCTAAGGATCAGCGCGATAAAACCAACCTTACACCTGAACCCCGAGTGGATGTAGTTTAAATCTCTTTTTTGACTCATGAATATATCTCCCTTGGTACATTATATTACACCAATCAAAACAAAAAAATTACTATAGATATGAAAGATCGAAAGAAAATAAATAGAAGTACTGTGTGTAAAAGAAAAAAGAACTACATCTAGAATCGATGTAGTTTGTGCCAGCCATATTAAGATGACTATATATCTAACGACTTCCGTCATCGATGTTATCAACACGACCAGCTCCTGGAATTAGGGAATTACTATTCCTTAACAATATTTTAACGGGGGTATAATATATATAATATAAAAAAGGGGGGGGGAGGGGGAATAATAATAAAAAAAAAAAAACCAGGAAGGGGAGAGAAAAAGAGGAAAAGAGGAAGAATAAAAAAAAAGGTTCTTCCTTTAAAAAATATCAATATCTAAAGCTAACTTAGAAATCTACTAATATTAGACATAAAAAATACAAAGGCTATATAAAAAGATGAATAAAATACAATTAATTCAGTTCCAAAAAAGGGAAAATTAGTTATTAATTATTAGTAATAGTGATTAGTAATAATAGACATTCCTAATTAATAAAAAATAGGGTGGGAAAAATGATAATAAAACCGTTTATATCTTAATGTGTGTATTAATTATTTTTGTTAGTTATATGTTAGAACTATTATCAATGTCCAGATATCCAGATGACGTTGTCAAATCTTGTTTTATTCCCTCCATTCCATTCGACATTGTCTATTCCATCAAGTCCAATATCTCTTGAAGAGTCTCAGTAAATATTAAAAGTTCATGTTGAGTATCTGAAGATGGTAAAAGTCAGTATAACTTGCTTGTAGGTATTCTTCAAGTCTTGAACTGCTGAGCAAACTCCAATGCTGTGTTTGGGGTCTTAAAAAAGTACTCCACTTTCTTATAAGAAACTCTTAAAGTCGCTGGGTTAGTTCAAACCGTATCTCAGATTTTCTACTCCACGCATAAGACTTTTGGCTTCATTGAATGCTTTTCGTTTCCTGGCGACCTCTGGTGGATAGTCTCGATAAATACTAATCCTTTGACCTTCAAATGTCAAGTTTTTAGTTTTCGAAGCTTTCCGCATAATCTCATCCAGAACAAAATCAAATTGTACTTTTATAATCATTTGTCTGGGAGGAGCGTTGGGTCTGGTTGACGTCTACTGACTCTGTGAGCACGAGCTAATAAAGGCATTTCTTCCAGAGATAGAACTTCTTTGAGTAATTTAGCAGTGAACTCTCGAGGGCCGTCGATATTCTCTCGACCTCAGGAATCCCTACAATTCTCAGATTTTGCCTTCTCTGATGTCCTTCTAGCTCAGTACATTTCTCGGCTGTTTTAGTCAGCATACTCATCAGCGTTCATTTTCTGTAATCAAATTCGCTGTAGTCAAAGCATTCGCTTCTGCTGTCTGTTCAAGGTTCTTTTATTGCAGCCATCTGTTGTTTTCTGCATTTCTTCAATAGGTTTAAATCTGTGTCAATGTCTTTTTTAATGTCTTTTTTAAACCTTTCCAGTTTTTTATCCAGCTTTTCCTCCATGTCATTAAACGTGTCAATAAACTCTTCTTTTAAATCATCCGACATTTTCTTAACCTTTTTTTTCAATAATTGTGTTTGTTTCCTTTTTTAACTCCATCAGTTGAGTTTTCATCTGATTCATCTGTATATCAATCGAGCTATTTATTTGACTTATATCTTCCTTTATTCTTCCTTTAACTTAACTATCTGCTGAGAAATAAAGGATTTCAATTCCTCACCTTCCACTTTTGTCCTGGTTTCTTGGACAACATCTTCCTGGGATCGAGTCCTAGTCGACACATCTTCCTGGGATCGAGTTACTAATCGACTCCCAGGCTTCACTTGGGCCTTCTCCCGGTTTCGGCTTTCGAGCTTTACTCTTATCTGTGGGGCTCGTGGAACCGACATAGCTCGTCGCGCGCCTGATGACGTCACTCGGTGAGGAAACTACAAACAGCTCGTTGCAGACAGCCGGTAAGTCTTCTAAAACCCCGTTTTTAACGATTTTTTTTGCAGAGCTGGCTGGCACTATACTCTAGGGCTCCATAGCGCCACCGGATATTTCACATTTTTTTTAATGTGAAATATTTATCACATAACTTGAGGCAATGTTTGGGAAAAAATGTGTTATTCGCTCGTTATTGTGTTAAATGAGCCGTACTGTCGTATGGAATAGATTCTACGACACGAAAAAACACAGAAAGCTTCAAACTCTTCCACGTAGTCACTCACGTGACTCCGAAGTAAAATAGTAAGATTAAACGAGAACTTACCAGTTCGAAGTTTGATCGTTATTTTATGAGGAGTAACGATGAGGGATTACGTGCCCTCCACTCCCCACCCTCATAAAATGAATGATCATCTGGTAGTTCTAAATCTATGATGAGCCTTACTATCTTACTCCGGCTATTTGTGTTCTGTGTTTTTCATGCCGCTGCTTTGAAGTATGCCGTTTCCAACGCCAGGCGGGGTTCTTCACGTAATCCCTCATCGTTACTCCTCATAAAATAATGATCAAACTTCGAACTGGTAAGTTCTCGTTTAATCTTACTATTATATTCCTCACCAACAGAGCTACCCCACCCCCTCTGCCCACCTGTCTGTTTTTTCGATAGAAGGTATAACCTTGAATATTCAGTTCCCAGCCCTGGCCCTCTTGCAGCCATGTCTCTGTAATTCCCATAACATCATACTTGCCAATTTCTATCTGAGCCTCATTATAACATATAAACATCATTTGCCTTCAAACTTGCCATTTCAAGTAATTCATTTTTCATGTACTAAATAGTTACTATTTCAAAGAGAAGTTATTTCAATTTTAAGAGCCATTTCATTCGTGGCAACAGGACAAAAATTGTTTTTGCTTCCTCCTTTATTCTTTCGCGTTTGTTATTTCTGAGAATTTGTTAATATAATTGGTTGTTCGGCAAATTTAATCATATCATAGTGGTGGGTATCGGGGATCATCTTGGACTGTTGACTAACTGCAATCAACTTTACACATTGAGAATTATCATTTTCAATATGATATCTCCATTGATCTACCGCAAGTTCTCGCATTTGTAACAATGAAACAAAGCAAATGCAATTAATTGTTGCAGCCAAAACTTCATGGGGCCTATACACAAAATTCTTCTGGCCTTCTATCACCCCCCACCTGTCTCAATCACTCAGTACATTCTTCAATTTTTCTCCCCCTTCTTCATTCCCATTTAATGCTTCTTTACTACTCATCTAAGCGTTCCCTACAATTAAGTTTCCACAATGCGCTGAAATGATCTGACTCATAGTCAATTATCTACTGCACAAGCTCTCCCATCACATAAGTCCAAAGCAAACAGGGGATAAGAAGTCAATGTGAATCAACTTCCACTTCACTGCTGGAGTCGCCCCTTGAGCTCAGCGGCAGAGCTCTGGTTTGTTGGAGAGAAGGACCACACGCACTTTGTACCTGGACCCTCAGCCTTGTAACTGGAGGACCACATTCAAAAGAAGACCCCGAACACCCACTCCCTATGAAAAATGTGGTGCGGAGAATAATTTAGATTCATTTCATTTAAAAACATATCTAGTTACTTGTTAGTATTTCCAATTGGTCACAGCTTAAACAAAATGAAACTGGTTATAAATTAAAAAAAAACATTTTGTTTGTCATTGGTGAGCCTTTAATAGATGTCGAGGCATTTGGAGTGGGGTGAAACAGGGCTATGGGGTCCAGCACCCAAGTCATGCTTATTGCTCAGAGTCTTCTTGACCTCACAATACTCCTCTTGCATGCAGAAAGTCAGTAGAAAACACATGGAGTCACAGGGAGAACTTGTAAACTCCACAAAGATAACATCTGAGTTCAGGATTGAACTCGGGCCTGAGGCAAAGACTCTACTCGCTGTGCCACTGTGCTGTCCAAAGTATCCATAGCCTCTTCTTTGTTAACCATAACTAAGGCAGGGCGTGAAGTAGGGAGGAAATAGGAGGCATTCAAGCTCTATTAACAGACATTGCCCCAGAGACACACACATGCAGAGGGACCAATAGCCACCCGTGCATTGTGACCAAACATCTTGTCGATTTGCAGGATTAAATTTACAGATATAAAGATGTCACAAACTTTGGAAGTGCAGCAAGCACAGACAAGGAAAATAATAGGCTGAGTGATGACAAAGATAGACTTGGAAATTGGACAGACAAGTCCCAGATGAAATTTATTACTGATGCAATGAAGTAATGCACTTTTGCTGAAAGATTAAGGAGAGACTGCATGTAGATTAAATTGCTACAATTCAAAGGGCATGAAGATGCGATTGGTGTTAAGGTGATTACATTTTCAAAAGTAATAAAGGATATTGAAAGTGCAATTAGGAAAGCAGATGGAGATCTTCGGTTTCATAAATCGAGGTATTGAATAAAAAACAGCAGTTCCTATAAATTAGGATCACCACCATGTCCTTTTCGCTGGTTCAAGGACCATAGGTTCATGACACAGACTCAAATTTAAGGGCAAAGGACACATTGGGGATGCACGTGAAGACATTTTACATGGAGAGCCATTTACTGTCAGTACAAATGATGGAAAGAGTCAAAATGTGCACTTAAAAAGGAATTGGTTAGGCACTTGAGAGAAAAGAATTGGGAAGTTAAAAGGGAAAGAGCTGGGGATTGCAGCTGATTGAATTGCTCTACCAAGTGTTTGCACAAATGTAATTGTCCAAAAAGCCACAATGCAGTCTATAACCATTCTGTCATTCCATGCTCCCAGCAGATATATAGCGTACCCAGTGCAGCACGTCCATCAACAGCCAATGAGCAAAAGCAGCCGAGCACAACTGTTGTTCAATTAGAGTAAGACACTGCCCTTGGTGCTGATTGTTTTTCAATGTCTATAAATTAGGGAGATTACTGTTAGGTGGACACAGTATGGTGGGGGTGGGGATGAATGGAATCTGCTTAAGCCCCCGTTAGTTCCCCACCCCTTATGCATGCCTCTGAATTCTAAAGTATCAGAAACAAGATTAAAAATGTCACAATAATAAATCACGTAATTCATCTTATCTGAGCTTCAAAGAAAGTTATGTGTAAAAAGCAGTCTGAAGAAGAGTCGTAACTCAAAACATCACCTGTCCTTTTTCTCCAGAGAGGCTGCCTGACCCGCTGAGCTACTCCAGCACTGTATCTGTCTTTGGTACACTTGAGCATTTGCAGTTCCTTTCTACAAACTTAATTTTAAGAAATTGTGCGTCACTAAAATTAAAATATGTTGCTCAGCTATTGGGCAGGCTATCAAACAGTGATCATTGGTTTAATTATAAGGCTAATTTTGCTGCTTTTATTTTTTTAAAATTTTTGTTAGAAGTACAATAGTGTGGTACTTGAGTACCTAATACATACATACATATTTCCATTCTTGTACAACTTTGTATTTTTAATTTAATAATAAAGGAACAGTGAGAGAAAAAAGAAATAAAGAGTGTCGGAATAGATAGACAAGCGAATTAGAAACAGATAGCACAAGAAATAAAGAACACTGATGAGAAACTAAAAAGATTGAAAAAAAGGGAGAAAGTAGAGAAAATAGAGATTAGGAGAGATCTACCTATTTCATATTTTTGCCCATCCGTCACCCGGATCTGAACCATTTAATTTCTAAGGTTGTGTTACGTAGCACCATATGTTTGTAAAAAGTTGTTAAAAGGAGACCAAGTCTTTAAGAATTGGTCTACTTTGCCTAGTAGGATGAATCTCATTTCTTCAAGATGTAGCGTTTCCGACATGTTTGAAATCCACATTTTGAATGTTGGCGTGGTTGCGTTTTTCCAAAATTTGAGTATAAGTTTTTTTGCTGTTATTAAACCGTAATTAAGAAAAGCTTCTTGGAATATAATTAGTTTACTTCCCTCTTCCATTGATCCAAAGATAATCAGTTCTGTATTGGGGTTCAATTTTGTGTTAAATAGTTTTGTAAAAATTCCAAAAATTTCATTCCAAAATGTATGCAGTTTTGTACAAGAGACAAAGGAATGTGCTATAGTGGCATTTTGAGTTAGACATTTGTCACAGATGGGGTAAACATTTGAAAATATTTTATTCCGTCTAGTTTTCGAATAATATAATCTATGTAAAATTTTAAATTGAATTAGGATTTGTCTTACATTAATTGAACATTTATTTACATATAATAGATTTTTTTCCCCATCTATCATTCGGAATTTTTATCAATAACTCTTGTTCCCAGTCCCTTCTAATTGCCTCTGTCATTGGTGTTTCTATATTTAGAATTATATTATAGAAGTAAGATATTAAATTGCTTGATTCTGCCTTTCTATTCATTCATTCCTCTAATAAATCTAGGGTTAGAGTTTGATATACTTGTATATATTTTTTCAAATAATCTTGAATTTGAAGATATTTGAAATATTGATTATTTTCAAATTATATTTTAGTTGTAATTGTTGGAATGATAAAAGTTTTCCCATTTCATACATATCTCCCGTCATTTTAATTCCTATTCTTTCCCATTGATTAAACGTTTTATCAATAATAGATGGTTTGAATGAGGGATTATTAGCTATTGGAGAAAGAAGCAATATTTTTTTGATTTTAATTTTATTTGTTTCCAAATTTGTATTATACTATGAATAATTGGATCCTTCTTATATATTATATTGTTCAGTTTCATCGGGGAAAGAAGGATCACTCCTATATTATAAGGGGGACAATCCTCTTTCTCCATTCTTATCCAATCTACCTGTTGGGCAGAACTGTCCAACCAGTAGATTATATTTTTAATATTCACTGCCCAATAGTAATACAATAAGTTAGGAAGTGCCAGTCCCCCTGATTCTTTAGATTAACACAAGTGTTTTCTTTGAATTCTGTGTGATTTATAATCCCATATGAAGTTTATAATATCAGAATCTAGTTTTTTTTAATAATTTTTTTGGTAAGTATATTGGTATTGATTGAAATAGGTGCAGTATTTGTGGTAAGAAGATCATTTTTATCGCATTTATTCACATTATAAACATCGGCAGTGTTTTCCACAATTTAATCAACCCATTTAATTTAGTTAATAAAGGCATATAGTTTGCGTTGAGTAATGATTTATATTTCCTAGTAATTTGGATGCCCAAATACTTAAATTTTTCTGTTGCAATTCTAAAAGGGAATTTCAACAGATGTGTCGGCTCTTGAGGTTTTATCGTCATAATTTCGCTTTTGTTCCAGTTTATTCTATATCCTGAAAAATAACCAAATTCGTCTATTAAATTAATATATTTGGTATGCTAATTTGCGAATTTGTAATATATAATAATATGTCGTCTGCATATAATGAGATTTTATTATTTGAGTGTTTGGTATTATATCTATGAATATTCGGATGACTTCTTATACTTTCTGCTAAAGGCTCTATCACTAGTCAAATAGCAGGGGCGATAGTGTGCACCCCTGCCTATTGCCCCTTGCTAATTGGAATTTTGGGGATAATATATTATTAGTCAGTATTCTAGCCGTCGGCTTATCGTATAATAATTTTACCCATGAGATAAAGTTATCTCCCATGTTAAATTTTTGCAATACTTTGAATACATATTGCCATGCTACTTGATCAAAAGCTTTTTCTGCATCCAATGAAATGATTGCTGCTAACTGTTTTAATTCCTTGTTATAGTTAACCCATTTCTATCATTGTCTATGTGACAGGAACAATTGGGAACAAAAAAGCAGGATTCAAGAAACAAAGGCAGGTTATACAAAAAATTACTTTAAAGTTTTTGATTTTAAAGATTGGCCTCTGTTCAAATCCATCAATGCATTTGTAAGATGCATTATTTAACATGCACATACATAATTAGGCCAAAAATCTCAATGGTTAGGTCAATGCAGGAACATTTAATAGACTTCTGTGGAATGTGCCCGATATATCCAGATTTATTTATTTATCCTGATGAAATTTCGAATTACCCCACATTATTAATTTAAAAGACATAATTTGTCCTGTAGAAGCATTAGAAAACCTGAAAATAAAATGTAGTTATAAAAAGTTACAAGATGAGCATTTTATTTTACATCACTTCCATTCAGCCACTAATGAAGTACTCACTGAAGTACATTGGGATGCAGGGAACTTGGCAGCCAATTAGTGCACAACAAGCTTCAACAAACAGTGAGTGAAAATGACCAGATCATCTTGATTAAAGTGATATGAACAGAAAATACTGGAAAGGGTCAGCAGATTAGGCAAAGCTTTTCACTGTACCTCGGTACGGGACAATAATAAACTGAACTGATAATCTATGGAGAAAGAGCGCCAGAGATAACAGTTCAGGTTCTTTTTCCTTTAGTAATGAAACAGTGGCAATGTTTCATTGAAGAGTGATCATTGTCATGAAATAGTAACTGTCTCTCTCTTCACAATGAAGTTTCAGCATTTTCTCTTCTTATTTCAGACTAACAGTCAGATTTTTTTTTTCAGTTTTGTTTAGTTTTTTTCTTACTTTATGATTATGGTGACATTGGTTCAGAAATAAATGTCCAGGACATCAGACATAATGTTTCTAATTGTATCTATATTGGCATCATGGCATTCCACTTGAGGCAAACAGCATTTCAAGTTAAAAACCCATCCAGGACACTAGGGATGGGACAGTGAAAAAGCACTACTTTTTCAGGCGACTGCCGGGATCTCTGAATTCGTAGCAGGTCGTTGAATAAATGGTGACTGGAACGGCGACTGTCAGAGTGGAGAACACACACACACACACCCACACCCCATTTCCTTCACCAGCCAGTTATGCAGGCGGGGGACAGGGCAAACAGGGAAGTGCTGTCTGAGTGAAATTTGCACGGTGCAAAGCTAATGTGATACCGACATACACCACGATGAACAGGAAGGTTGGTGCTGCAATTAAGACGGTGAAAGCACAGTGTATGGGAGGGGGGAGGGAGGGAGGGGGGGGGGGGGGGGGGGGAGGAGGGGGGAGGAGGAGGGGTGGGAGGAGATGGGGGAGACGGGGTGGGGAGAAGGAGTGGAGATAAACGTTTAAGAAGCCAGAGATACATGGCTCTGAAGCTCGGCGGACATTAACATTACCGGTCAGTTATCCTTGGTTCTGACAACTACTGTTTACGTTTTCTTTCCCAATGAGACAATGAAATTCACCAGTCAGCACCAGCGACAACCTATGACCTCCTGGCGACCCCACTACCACTGCACCTACGGCACGAGAATTCTCGCTACTCTCCATGGCGGCTTCATTCTGGTCGCCGCTAATTTTTCAACATGTTGAAAAATGAGCAGCGACCAGAATGAGGCCACGACTAGTTCCGTGAATGCGGGAACTACTCATGACCATGAAGGCGACTCCCCGGCAACCACCCGCGAACCTGTGGCGACCGCATAGGCTCCTGTAGTCGCCTAAAAAGTCGCCTAAGTGGGACAGGCCCATTAGGGTTTCAATTGATGGGCAGAGCGATAATCATCCCTCCTTGTTCCTTCCTGGAGATTTAGTTTCACTGCAAACCTGCCACTTTGATCTGGCCCCTGACCATTTGTATTGTGGCGGGGGAGGAGGAGAGAGAGGGGGGGAGAGGGGGGAGAGGGGGGGAGATATTGCAGGCAGCAAGGCTTTTAGCGTCATTGAATCATAAAGTCGTGAAACACAGTAAAGGAATTTTGTCCCACCATGTCTGTGCCAAAACCTTTGCCCAACTACACTAATTCCCTTTTGTCTGCATTAAAGCTGTATTCTTCCATGCATGCCTACAAAAGTGTCTGTCTAAATGCCTCTTAAACTAAGTGATTGTATCTAATTCCACCACCTCCACTGGCAGTATATTCCAAATATCCATCAGTCTTTGTGTAAACATACTTACTCCCTCTCAGAACCCCATTAAAACTCCTCCCTCTCAACTTAAACTTGGGTGTTTTGATACTTAGCATGGCAAAAATATTTGGACTATTTACCTAATCCATACCTCTCAAAATCTTACGTATATACTTCTATCAGGTCACCTCTCAGCCTCCTTTGCTCCAGGGATATTTTGTCACTAACAGCAGGGTTGTGGGAAATTACCAATTGGTCAGCCCACAATAATGGGACAGAAAAAATTGAAACAAAGTCACAGAGAGAACATGGACACAGATGGCCAGTTGTGATGCAGGCAGAAAGCAAGAGGAGAGTATTACCTAATTCACCATCCTACTCTTAATATTACCTTTCTATCTATGACCTCCTGCTCTCTTACAATGAGGCCCAAAGTAAACATGGGAAGGGAAGTTTTAACAAAAAATTTAATTGGCCCTTGCAATAACCAAAGACATTAAATGAAGTGTCTTAATTAATGGTAATTCCTTTCTTTGATAAAATAAATGTTCCCAATTTTAATAGATTGTATTATACTTCATGTTTTAAACCAAAATTATTTAGTAGTGCTGAATGAATCTGCAGTAATTAATATCTAATAGGTCAGCATTCTGTGTAACATCTCAATTTGTGGTGTAGATTAAAATGAAGGGAGCTTTTTCACAACTTTTGCAGGTGTACATAATTTTTAAAAGACTGATCCTCAAAAATTAGATTGGCTTTGTTTGAATGTTGAATTGTGTAATGATCTGCATTTTATAACAATAAAGAGAAAAACGAATGGAATTTCAATACATAACTTGAAGCAATGGTTCGTCCCATCTGGACCATGGGTAGGGACCATGGGTAGCAAGTCGCGTGCAGAACAATCAAGAGTGTGAATACATTTATTATGACACTGTTAATCGCTAAATTTGTAAGTAGAATCCAGTTTTTGTGTCATATTTCACAATTTCATTTTATACAAGATTTCATTTTAGGTATATTCTGCTTCGGTAACTTAATTCCAATGGTATGAACATTGAATTAATCAATTTACTTAACACCTTCCCCTTCAGTCCCCCTCCCCATACCCGTCTTTCCTGTGCCCTACCCTGATGTGTCTGCCCTGGTCCACCTATAAACCTCCCTCTGGTTTTAAATTTCACTCATCTTCCTTACTTACCTGTCTACATTTCTCTTATAGCCTTTGCCGACCCATTTACTAATCAAAACCTTGTATCCAGCTATTACTTACCAGGCTTTGTCTCGCCCCACCTCTTTTCCAGTTTTTGCCTCCCAACCACAATCAGTTTGAATATGGGTATCGACCCAAAATGTCACCAGTCCATGTCTTCCAGAGATGCTACCTGACTCATTGAGTTACTTCATGCTTTGTGATTTATTAAAATATAAAATATTGGATCTTATTACATGTGTTTGTAAAGACTGAGAAAAAACAACATTATTTATAACAACTAAATGTTTATCGGAATAACTAGAGTCTGTGGAGACACAAAACTACTTCACCAGAGTATAAAACTCTGCATCAGCAGAACCAAATAGACAATAATGGCTCTATCCCTGAAGAAGTTTCATCTTGTTTTTCAAAGCAATTTCTTTGAGTGGGCTGCAATACGTATGTGGAAGTGCATGTCACAGTTCATCTATCAGCATTGAAACAATTTCAGAAGCAAGCTTTTCTTTCCTCAAGGGGGCAAATGAGAAGCCTCAGACATTCAAAATGTAAATACTGTTTATCAGTGCATTTCTTTGTCTAGAAATAGATACCGGCATGCATGATTAATAAACATTCATGTTATGTGGCCAGAGAGCAAAATAATAACATTTAACTTTTGACAATTAAATTTCGAGGTGGGTGAGTCTCCTTCTTGAAGCAGAGGACTCCATTCAGTGAAGGTCTTCTCACAAGGCCCCCCTACCTCTGCCTCTGACCGACGCCTCATTCCTCCAATCATCGCCCCGAATCATCATGTCCCGTCCCCCCACTGCCTGCTGACCAACGTCCCTCTCGTCCAATTGTTCCACCCCCACTGTCTCACGGAAAACCATTTATGGAGATTTAGATTTTTTTGTTTAACAAATTTCAAAATCCGCGGAAATCCGTGGGTCCGTGGAGAAATCTAATATCTGTATTGTATGCAGTTTTGGTCACCTAATTTGAGGAAGGGCAATCTTGCTATTGAGGGAGTGCAGCGTAGGTTCACCTGGTTATTTTCCGGGATGGGCAGACTGACATATGATGAAAGAATGGGTTGACTGTGCTTTTATTCACTAGAATTTGAATGAGGAGACCAGGATTTAAGCCCAGTGCTGGCCTTTTTCTTAGTGGCACTTAAGTGGTTCTGTCAGAATAGCTAGGGAGAGCAAAGGCAGTGCATTTTGTAATGGTCTACCCTACTGCTTCCCATTTACTGCAGTGAATGGGATGTCAGTCAAGCAAACCACTCTGCCTAGATTGCATCGCACTCCATATTAACAGTTAGTGCTTCATTTCTGTTTATTATTTGGAACTTCATCAGTCTGGTGTAATTCCAGTTTCATAGTGATGTAAATCTCGCCATGTTCACTGGATTTTGACAAACTTACTTTAAAGTAAAAGCATGAAATGAATAGCCAGTGACATCAACACGGGTATTGAAATTGGAAAAAGATAGGAAAACTAGAATTATTAAATTAAAATACTGCAGATGCTGGAAATCTGAAATCAGAATAGAAATTATTGGAAGCACTCAGCAGGACAGGCAGCATCTGTGAATAAAGAAACTGAGTTAACATTTCAAGTTAAAGAACGTCATCAGATGAGCAGGTACAGCAGGCAGTGTGGAAAGCTAATGGAATGCTGGCCTTCATTCTGAGAGCATTTTAGTTTAGGAGGAGGTCTTACTGCAATTGTACAGGGCCCTGGTGAGACAGGCATGAGACAGGAAAAAAATGAAAAAAGAGTAAGAGATATGGGAGTCCAGGGGGCATTCCAAGGGGCAATGCCCCTGGCGTGGGTAAAAGAGGGCAGCGTCCCCTTTTGTGCAGAATTTGGTTGATAAATGTACCTTGAAATGACACAGTTTTCTTGCCTGTTTACCCTTAATTTCTCGCAGCGTCTTCCCCACTCACAGGGACCACCCCCCCTCCTCACTACTCACACTCACAAGGATGTCATCTCAACTTTACTCACAGAGACCCCCCCCCCCCCATCTGCTCACCAGGGCTCACATACACTCCCTCCACTTGCTTTGAAACGCATATTGACGCAGACAAGGCCCCGGCCCTGCAGCCGTTCTCCGGCCTTTCCCAGCCCAGTGCCCACTCTCCGACTGCTCTTCCCCGGGGCCGCCGCTACCTGTGCTAACTGCGCTCCTGGCCCCGGCGCCTCGCTCCACCAGGCCTCGTCTTGTCCTGCCCCCAGATGCCTCCCTCCTCCAATCACCGCTCTCTATCCTCAATCCCGCCCCCCCACTTCCGCCTCTGATCGACGCCTCTCTCCTCCAATCATCATGCTGAATCATCATGTCCTGTCCCCCCACTGCCGGCTGACCAACGTCCCTCTCGTCCAAGTGATCCGCCCCCACTGTCTCGCGGGAAGCCTTTTATAGAGATTTGGATTTTTTGTTTAACAAATTTCAAAATCTGCGTAAATCCGTGGGTCCGCGGAGAAATCTAATGCCTGTATTGCGTATAGTTTTGGTCTCCTAATTTGAGGAAGGGCAATCTTGCTATTGAGGGAGTGCAGCGTAGGTTCACCTAGTTATTTTCCGGGATTGGCAGACTGACATATGATGAAAGAATGGGTCGACTTGCTTTTATTCACTAGAATTTAGAAGGATGAGAGGTGTTCTTATAGAAACATATAAAATTCATAAGGGACTGGACAGGCTAGATGCAGGATAAATGTTCCCATTGTTGGGGGAGTCCAGACCCAGGAATCTCTGTTTAAGAATAAGCCTTTTAGGACTGAGATGAGAGAAAACATTTTTCACCCAGAGAGTTGTGAATATGTGGAATTCTCTGCCACAAAAGGCAGTGGAGGTTAATTCACTAGATGTTTTCAAGAGAGAGTTAGACTTAGCTCTTAGGGCTAACAGAATCAAGAGATATGGGGAAAAAGCAGGAATGGGAATACTTTGGATGATCAGCCATGATCATATTGAATGGCGGTGATGGCTCGAATGGCCAAACGGCCTACTCCTGCAGCTATTTTTCTGTGTTTCTATGTTTCTAACAGTGAAACTGTAAGAAAATAAGTTAGTTTAAATTGCATAACATTGTGGGAGGGTTGACTAGGACACAGGGAAAGTCTGTGATAGGATGAGAAAGCCTATGTGTGTTTGCTGATGTTCAGTTACCATGGATGTGCCTTTAACATCAATTTTACTTCGGAGTCACGTGAGTGACTACGTGAAGAAGCCCTACCAGGTGCATGCACGTCATTACGCCCGTGCATGTCGCACTGAACGGGCTGGAGGGCACAGCTCCACCAGCGGTAAGTAGAAACTTCGCAGGTAAGTGGTTTTACAAAACTTTGCCTGCGAGTACTTAAACTCCTTCAAGCTGGCTCAAGAAGTCATTCGGAGTTGAAGAGATGGAGCAGTCCGGTCGGAGGGTTCGTACTAAGCATGGGTCCAGTGAGGATTCGCACATTCGATCGGGTCGGGAGATAGCGCGGCAACTCCGGTTCCAATACCGGATGCCGTTTTACCGGCAGCAGTTATGATAGAGAGCGAACCTTCTACCCTAGCTCCACAGACTCAGCAGCCTGAGCCTGCTGAGAGCCATGGGAAGGCAAAAAGGAAATCTAACAGACCAATGTTGTCAGACGAGTCTGACAAAGATGGTGACTCTCCCCCAGATGATAAAAGAATGTGGGAGAGGATGCAGAATATGGAGAAGATGCTCCAGACTTTGCTAAACAAGGGTCAAAGGCCCCAGTGGTTCCCCAGGCAGTTGTGCAGCAAGGCCCATATCAAGAGGAATATATGGAGTACCAGCAAGGGGATTTCCTTCCAGCGCCTTATTTAGGACTGGAGGATGCCTTCCTACAATATGAATTGGGAGAAGCAGGGCAGGATGCAGCTGACCCTGATTCTGGTGTCCCTGCTTATGTGCAAACACCAGAGCACAAGAGCCACGCTCCGGGTGTCCCGGAAATAGCAATGAGCTTTGCTATTCCGGAGGGGACTGGTGAGGCAATGGAAGAGTACCTTGCCAACAACATCAACTATTTAGTGTCTCACCAGCTCCAGCATTCTATGATGCAAGAGACCACAAATAAGTATAAGACACCTGTCAACTGTGCGTCACTAAAAGTGCTTATGGTGAACCCAGCAATATGGGCACCTATGAGTCCTTCTATGAGGGGACAGGAGGTTTAAAATCAACACGTCCTCCAGCTGGTGGTGGCTACAATTACTGCATTTGGCACCATGGTGAAAGGGACAATGATAAATCAAATCCAAAAAGATATGTTGGCTATGTTATGCAATGCGTTTTTTGAGATCATTGCATTAGAAAAATCGCCATCAGGCCAACTCTAAATCAGAAGTTTGCTCCTCTGTGTAAGGCGACGAATGTTCGCCTTACAGAGAGGAATATATTTTATGAGGAGTTTATTTTATGAGGAGTTACGATGAGGGATTATGTGAAGAAGACCCCGCCAGGCGCATGCTCGGCATACTTCATAGCAGCGGCGTGAAAAACACAGAACCAATAGCCGAAGTAAGATAGTAAGGCTCACACAAGACTAGAACTACCAGATGATCGTTTAGATTATGAGGGTCTGGAGCAGAGGGCACGTAATCCCTCATCATAACTCCTCATAAAATAAAGATCAAACCGTACAGGTAAGTTCTCGTTTAATCTTACTATTTTACTTCGGAATCACGTGAGTGACTACGTGAAGATTTTTGAAGCTCTGTGTTTTTCATGCCGTAGATTAATTCCATACGACACACTGCTTCAGTTGATACAGTAGTGAGTAAATAATATATTGCTTGAAATTATGCAATAAATATTTTAATAATAATAATAAAAAAGAAAAGTAATAACCCCTCTATCCCAGGGGAAATCACAACAAATGATATGCAACAAAGCAAACAATTTGAACAGAACCCAACGCAGCATGTGCAACCCTGGTACTGTAACAACAGGTTTATCATAAATCTAGAAAGTTCTTCTTTAGACCATCCTGCGGTGTCCAGAATTTGGTCGAGCGGCACATCCTGCACTTCGCCACGGACATTGATACCGCCCTTGTGGAGTGAGATTTAAACACATCAGTGTCTACTTCAGTTAATCCTGAACCCGTTTATCCATCTGGAATAGTTTGTACTGTCACTTTTTTATATGTTTCTTGTGGGTAATGAACGTTGGTGTCTCACAACCTCGGAGACTCTAAATTCAATATATATTGTCAGATGCTTAACCACACACAATGTTTAGTTGACAGAGTACGTCTTAAAGATTACATTGGTTCCAGCCTTTCTTGGCTTGCTTTGCTTGCTTAGATCATTGACATAAAATGTTATTTTATTTACAGACAACTGCAAACAATCTAACTGCAACATTTGTAATGTTGGTACTCATTGTGCTGATATTAATAGCATGAACATAACCACTTTAAATATTAACTTCTGAAAAGACAGTGATGTAATTGGAGTCCATTGCCAAAGCAATGTGAGAACTATCTGACATCCCAGATGTCTGTATATCTGGGTTTGGTAGGATTTTATTAAAATTCCTCTCATAAATCGGGATATTAACGGATGAGACCCGACAATTGTTGTTCTGAAATTTATCCTAAATAGGGGGACAAAGCACTCCGAACTCCATTAATGGTACTATGCCTCAGGTGCAACATAGCAAGGAACTCCAAAATATCCAATATGTTTGCAGTATGATAAAACATATCTGACTGTATAAAAAAGATTTCCCATTACTTATATTGTATTGTATATCTTTATTATCATTTTTCTGAGTACTTACATACCCAGAGGAAAACGAAAAAGCATTTCTCAACCAGTGTCCATTCAGTGTGTGGTAAAAAATAAATAGAATTAAGGAATAAAACAACATATATCATGAGTTCCGATCGGCAGTGGCACGACAATGGCTCTGCTTCAGTGTGTCCAGGTTGGTGGTTGGTGCGCGATACTTTGGCAGGGGGCCAAGTCCGTTTATCAGTCTAATTGCCTGTGGGAAGAAGCTGAGGAGCATCCTGCTGGTTTTGCAGCTGCAGCTCCTATACGATATGTGATGCGATGGGTGGTAGGGGTCTTTGATGATGGAGATGGCTCTGCTAATATATCTCTTCCTGTATATGTCCAGCAATAAAGGGAGTGGAGCACCAATAATCCTGCTGGCGGTCTTCACAATCCTGTCCAGTTGGTGCCGTTCGTACGCCTTGCAGCTCCCGAACCAGGAGGTGATGCCGCAGGTTAATGTGCTCTGATTGTCCCCCTATAAAAAGTTCGTAGGTGTGCAGTGGGGAGACCTGCTTTCCTTAGTCTTCGGAGAGGGTGTAGTCGATGCTGGGCTCTCTTGACCAGTGCTGTGGTGTTGGTCGTGAATGTCAGGTCATCTGACAGGTGGAGTCCTAGGAACTTCACACTGCTGACCCTTTCCACATCAGCTCCATCGATGTGCAGAGGTGTGTGGCGTTGTTTTCCCGCCCTCCTGAAGTCAACCATCATCTCCTTCGTTTTTCCCACGTTGAGAATGAGGTTGTGGGATTTGCACCATCCTGTGAGCAGCTCCACCTCCATCCTGTATGCCGACTCATCATTGTCACTGATGAGACCCACCACTGTTGTGTCATCAGCGAACTTGTTGATGAAGTTGTTGTTGAGTCTAGCAGTACAGTCGTGTGTAAGCAGACTCAACAGCAGGGGGCTTAGGACACAGCCTTGGGGCATGCCAGTGCTCACGGCTATGGTTTTTGATGTCCTACTGCCCACCCTGACTGTCTGCTGCCGTTGTGATAGAAAGTTCAGGACCCAGTTACATGTGCCAGCATCAACCCCCAATAACTCCAACTTCTCCACCAGCTGCTGCGGAATGATTGTGTTAAAAGCAGAGCTGATATATTATTGAGTAGCAATATATGAAACATATATTGCTACTCAATGCTATCTCTCCAAGCTGCAATTATGACATCCATGGTCCTATCCAACATTCCATCAGAATCAGCAGATAAGTAATTAATACGGTCATGTAATGGATGACTTCTGCTGTTACTGGGTGTACCAACAATTACTGCACCTGGGATTTGCATGAATGTCTGAATCATCATTCTGATCACCAATGGGAACAATGGCTGTGTAGTAATGGTCCCTAGATAATGGACATATCAGATATTACTGATAAGAACAGATACTATACTTGCTCTTAGCCAAAATCCTGAACAATACCAGTTTGGATCCACCAACGCCTTCAGCGGAGACTTGCTCTATTTGGTGACACATTGCCTAATCAGGCAAAATGCGGAACCGTAAAAGACTATACTTCCCCAATGTAATGAGAATGCATCCACCGCTAATGCTCCTGGATCTGGCTCCCATGTGACACATTTACCACTGGAGATTGAATCCAGACACAACAGATCAATATTTGGTACTCATACTGTCTGACAATCTTTTTGAACTTTTTGAATTTTAACATTCATTATGTATTGTCATTGAACTTTCGTGATCTGTTGTCTTACACAATATTGTCTTCCCCACAGCTATGGTATTATCTACTCGTAATTGAACATGTAAGTTCTTTATTCTAGAGCAACAGCTATCAATGCATATATGCCCCCAATAACTCCAAATAATTCATACCAGGTGTTTGGAGAATTAAATCGTCTTGGACAGTCCATTGATCACCACAACTGGTGTCGCTTATTCTTAGCTCCCCATCCAAGAAACTTCCATCAATCTGTAATACACTGAAGACTGCTGAACAAGCACATTTTACGTCTAGTAACTTGTGCAACATTGAGAATCCATCATTGCAAATCGGCTCAACCTTTTAGTTGGTACCTACATGGACATAATCAATGACCAGCACACTTTCACACTTATTCTCTGGTCTTTGCAGACTTTGATCATAGGTCCCAATGATCGGACAGAGGTCCCAATTCGACAGCAGGAATGCTGCTATCACTACCAATAACCGTTGCTACTTCTTGGATGGTGGGATAATGCCCAAGACAAGTAACATTTGTAACATTCCCAACCTTAATTGTTGGTAAAGTTACTGACATATCAACTGTATAAATGACAACCCCTAATAATCAATTGTTTGGGATGCCTGTAACTTACATGTTGTTTGGATGTACAGAACCTTAGCCTTTAAATAGGCTTATGGTTGCTGAACCCAGTTCTTCAGCTGTCTCCCATTTACAATTAACATACCCTCTAAATAAGTCATTACAATGTGAATCTGAGCCCTCATTAACACCAGTGCTGGTTTCAATAATTGTGTCAGCAATCTGAGGGCTGAATTTAACCCATTAGGTAATTCCTTCCCATCCAATTAATTTAAGTACCTGAATAATAATGCATCTTTTTTAGATCTAATAATAGCCTTGTGATAATAACTTTGTTACAGTGTTGAAGTGTACTTTTTCTAAATATGCCTATACTGAACTATAAATTTAAGTTTGTGAGTCCCAGAATGACTCTGCAACCCCCATACATGTCTCTGGGATATATTATCTCTACCTGACGAGTTCCTGAGACATTCAATACCAACCCAATCAGATTTAATGCACAATTACAAAACAATTGTAATCTTACAACCAACAGAGGTTGTTTCCCAGAAATTCCATGTGTGATGGAATGACGTTTCTGTACTTCCGTAAATGAACCACATGATCCCTTCTCTTAATACAGAGGTTCGTATTCAACCTGTTTGTTTCCTCAAAGCAGGGATGAGAAGTTTTATAAGGAAAATATCCTTAATTGTTTGGGCAGTTTTTCATCAATCATAAATCTGGTTATAGCTTGCCCATGCATTTTTTGGGTATAATGTTAGCCAAATGACAATTTATCATCATACAATTGGGTTTGAATATGCATTGCAGAGTAACACAAGCATGTCTTAAAAGTATTGGACATTATCGACCCATGTATGTCTTCCCCAAATGCAGCGATGCCAACTGAATATCAGCTAAAGGACATGCTGGAACACATTTCCTGTCCTCGCATTTTTACACTCATGGGTGCCCAATTACCCTGAGCGAGGCACAATAGACAGGTGTTTTATATATTTTTACACTGTCATAACAGTTTCTTGGAGTAGGTGAGAAACCAAATACTGTTGGCTTTCATCCATAGCCTCACTAGTCCATACCGATATAGCAAAACTTGGTGCTACATCGGAACACCTGGAGCGTTTCTATTGTGCTCTGGTGTATACCACAAGTAGGGACACCAGCTTCAGGGTCAGTTTCATCCTGCCCTGGTACTCCCGAGTCTTTGCTCTAGACTTCATCCAGTCCTAAACAAGGCATTGGTGAATGAGATTCTCATTTTTCATAGGCACCATACTCAGTGTATGGAAATTCCTTTCAGAGCCTGCCTTAGAATCTCATGGTTTTTAAAACCCTTAATTGTTTAGAATTTTGAGCAATTTATCTTGCTCTAAGTACATTGTCCAGACTGATGTAAGGCACTGGTGAATGAGATTCTTATTCTTTATAGGCACCATACTCAGTGTATGGAAACTCCTTCGGAGCCTGCCTTAGAATCTCATGGGTCTTTAGAACCCTTGACTGATTAGAATTTGGAGCATTTTATCTTGCTCTAGGGATCTTATCCAGACCTAACCAAGGTACTGGAGAATCAGAATCCCATTTTCATAGGCACCATACTCGGCGTATGGAAACTCCTTTGGAGCCTGCCTACAGGAAGACATACATGGGTCAAGAACCCTTTACTAAGCCAAGTGTTGAGCATTTTCTCCATTTCCAGCCTCCCCCACTTTCTTGTCCTCCCTTGGAGGAGAGTTACTTCTTTACTGTTTTGTATTTATGCATAAACCATATATGTTTTAAAAATGTAATTCTGACAGGCACATTCTGTTTGCAGAATATTTGTATTAACCTCAGTATCACGGTTATATATACATTTCCATAAAGAAAACTGCATCTGGAAACATATGCTCAGAGCAGTTTTTATTTTATAATTAGTGGGTAATTGGAGCCGGCATCTAGCGCAGCCGTTATCTCCAAGTGTTAAATCGCGGGAACCGGCTTTTAAAGCTGCCCTTATCTCCCGACCCGATCTAAATCGGAAACTGCGGTTCCAGCGTGTTCTATTCAATTACCGCTGTTTAATATTTTCACTCTAGCTAGCTCCGTATTTCAAGCCAGAGTTACAGAAAAGCCAAAAAACCCTAGCAAGAAAGTTCAACAGTGACTTACCTGTGGGTTAAACTTACCGCTGGTGGGAGCAGTGCTCTCCACCCTGTCGATGCTTCACATACGTCGACGTAATGCCGAGCATGCGCCAGGCGGAGTCTTCTTCACGTAGTCACTCACGTGACTCCGAAGTAAAATGTGTTTGATACATTAGGGTTTTTGGTCCATCCAACTAAGTCCAAGTTACAGCCAACCCAAAATATTGAGTATTTGGGATTTCTTATTGATTCAGTTGATGTGACAGTAACATTACCAACAGCGAAGGTTGTGGATATTGCTAATGTCTGTATTGCCTCACACAAAAGCTTTATCCCTCCATCCGAGAAGTCGCCAAGGTAATTGGGAAATTAGTAGCAGCTTTTCCTGCAGTACAGTTCGGACCTTTGCATTATCAACATTTGCAAAGAGCAAGAGAACAAGCATTAAAAGAGCACGCAGGCCATTTTGATCGGGTTATGCAGTTACCAACCACAGCTCTAGCAGAATTGCAGTGGTGGATTGTTAATGTTAGTCAAGCTACCAATAACATTTTAGTGGCCGAACCTTCAGTGCTCTTACAGACTGATGTAAGCGCTCTCGGATGGGGGGCCACAAACACAGAGTCTAGCTGTGGGGGTAGATGGAGTGAACAAGAAGGTTTCATTCTCCATACGCAAGGGGTAAATTATTTGGAATTATTGGGGGCATTTTATGGGTTAAAAGTATATTGCTCCCAATGAATAATTTACACGTTCGCCTCCAGATTGATAACACCACAGCAGTGGCATATATTAATCATATGGGAGTAGCAAGATCAGTATCATGTGATAACTTGGCTAACCTCATCTGGCATTGGTGTATTTCAAGGAACATCTGGGATTCAGCCATCTATCTACCAAGTATAGACAATGTGGTGGCAGACCATAGGTCGAGTAAGTTTAATGACAATATAGAATGGATGTTGAATGCTGAGATTTTGCAAACAATTGTCACTCGATTTGGGTTGCCAGATATTGATCTGTTCGCATCCAGGTTGAATCACCAGTTGCCTAAATATGTTTCATGGGAGCCAGATCCAGGAGCAGTGGCTGTGGATGCGTTCTCGTTACATTGGGGGCACTCGATCTTTTATGCATTTCCTCCATTTTGTCTGATCACGAAATGTCTCACCAAAATAGAGCGTGACTCCACCACAGGCATTTTGGTGGTCCCAGATTGGCCAACACAACCATGGTTCCCATTAGTACTGAGAATGATGGCTCAGCCATTCATGATGATTCCCAGCTGCAGTAATTTGTTGTTGCATCCAGTTACAGGAGAAAGTCACCCGTTACATGACCGTATCAATTTGTTGGTCTGCAGGTTCTGACCAGACCATTCCAAGGCCTTGGATTATCGAACGGGACCATGGAGGTTACCAGGCTTATGCAACCTGGAGAAATAGCACTAAAAAACAATATGTGGTGCACATAAAGAAATGGGAGATGTTCTGTGTACAATCAAATATATCTTATGATACTGCAAGCATATGTGATGTGTTGGAGTTCCTTGCTAAATTGCATTTTGATGAGCACCTGAGTTATAGTGCCATTAACAGTGCTCGGAGTGCTTTGTCCTCCTATTTAGGGAGTCTTCAGAACAACAACAACCTATCGGGTCTCATCCGTTAGTTTCCAGATTTATGAGAGGAATTTTTAACAAAAACCCTCCTAAGCCTAGATATACAGAAATCTGGATTATCGGCATAGTTCTCACATTGCTTCGGCAATGGGCTCCAATTATGTCATTATCTATGCAAAGATTAACTCTTAAAGTAGTTATGCTAATGGCGCTGGTTTCCGCACAACATGTACAAACATTACAATTGTTACGATTAGATTATATGCATTTGTCTGTAGGTGACATTACATTTTATGTCTATGATTTAATCAAACAAAGCAGGCCAGGGATGGCAGGAACCAAGGTGACGTTTAAAGCATATCCTGTTGACCAAATGTTATGTGTAGTTAAACACTTAAGCTAATATATTGAGGTAACAAGGAGTCTCAGAGGTTCTGAGACAGGACTGCTCATTAGTCACAAAAAGCCAAATAAAAGAGTGTCAGTACAAACTATTTCTAGATGGTTGAAACAGGTTCTCAATTATGCTGGAGTCGACACTCATGTATTTAAATCTCACTCCACCAGGGCGGCATCAACATCTGTGGCGAAGGCTCAGGACGTGCCGCTAGACCAAATCCTCGCGGCCACAGGATGGTCTAGAGAATCAACATTTTCTCAATTTTATGACAAACCTGTACAGACAGTGCCACAGTTTGGGCATGCTGTTTTGGGTTCCATTTAATTCATTTGCTTTGTTTATTTATCATTGTTTGTAATTTCCCCCTGGGACAGAGGGGTTATTACTGTTTATTGTTATTGTTATTAAAATAGTTATTGAATAATTTGAAGCAATGTTCAATATATTATTTATTATTTATTCACTACTGTGCCAACCGAAGCAGATTGTCATATGGAGTGCATCTACGGCATGGAAACACAGAGCTTTGAAATCTTCATGTAATCACTCACGTGACTCCGAAGTATAATAGTAAGATTAAATGTGAACTTACCAGATCGAAGTTTGATCCTTATTTTATGAGGAGTAACGTTGAGGGATTACGTGCCCTCCGCTCCCACCCTCAGAAATAGTGGATGCATTAATGATAATTTTTAAAAACCCTTTAGAGTCTGGAATAGTTCCTGAGGATTGGAGGGTAGCTAATGTAACCCCACTTTTGAAAAATGGAGAGAGAGAGAAAACAGGGAATTACAGACCAGTTAGTCTAACATCAGTAGTGGGGAAAATGCTAGAGTCAGTTATTAAAGATGGGATAGCAGCACATTTGGAAAGTGGTGAAATCATTGGACAAAGTCAGCATGGATTTACAAAAGGTAAATCATGTCTGACGAATCTTATAGAATTTTTCGAGGATGTAACTAGTAGAGTGAATAAAGGGGAAACAGGGGATGTGTTATATCTGGACTTTCAGAAGGCTTTCGACAAGGTTCCACATAAGAGATTAGTATGCAAACTTAAAGCACATGGTATTGGGGGTTCAGTATTGATGTGGATAGAAAACTGGCTGGCAGACAATAAGCAAAGAGTAGGAGTAAACGGGTCCTTTTCAGAATGGCAGGCAGTGACTAGTGGGGTACCGCAAGGCTCAGTGCTGGGACCCCAGCTATTTACAATATATATTAATGGTTTTGACGAGGGAATTGAATGCAACATCTCCAAGTTAGCGGATGACATGAAGCTGGGGGGCAGTGTTATCTGTGAGGTGGATGCTAGGAGGCTGCAAGGTCACTTGGATCGGTTGGGCAAGTGGGAAAATGCATGGCAGATGCAGTATAATGTGGATAAATGTGAGGTTATCCACTTTTGTGGCAAGAACAGGAAAGTAGACTATTATCTAAATGGTGGCTGATTAGGAAAAGGGTAGATGCAACGAGACCTGGGTGTCATGGTACACCAGTCATTGAAAGTAGGCATGCAGGTGCAGCAGGCAGTGAAGAAAGCGAATGGTATGTTAGCATTCATAGCAAAAGGATTTGAGTATAGGAGCAGGGAGGTTCTACTGCAGTTGTACAGGGCCTTGGTGAGACCATACCTGGAGTTTTGCGTACAGTTGTGTTCTCCTAATCTGAGGAAAGATGTCCTTGCCATAGAGGGAGTACAGAGAAGGTTCACCAGACTGATTCCTGGGATGGCAGGACTTTCATATGAAGAAAGACTGGATGGTCTCGGCTTGTACTTGGTAGAATTTAGAAGATTGAGGGAGGGATCTTATAGAAACTTACAAAATTCTTAAGGGGTTGGACAGGCTAGATGCAGGAAAATTGTTCCCGATGATGAGGAAGTCCAGAACAAGGGGTCACAGTTTAAGGATAAGGGGGAAGTCTTTTAGGACCGAGATGAGAATTTTTGTTTGAATTCTGATTGAATCTGTGGAATTCTCTGCCACAGAAAGTAGTTGAGGCCAGTTCATTGGCTATATTTAAGAGGGAGTTAGATGTGGCCCTTGTGGCTAAAGGGATCAGTGGGTATGGAGAGAAGGCGGGTAAAGGATACTGAGTTGGATGATCAGCCATGATCATATTGAATGGCGGTGTGGACTAGAAGGGCTGAATGGCCTACTCCTGCACCTATTTTCTTTGTTTCTATGAAACTGTGAAACACATAAACAAGCCCTTCTGTCCAACTCATCCATTCCAATCAAGTTGCCTAACAGAGCTAGTTTCATGAGTTATAAAAGATTCTCCTGTCTATCTCCACCACTGGTGTAAACCATGGAACACTCTCACAAACAACACATTCAGCAGATGGATTGGTGAAGTTCATAGTCATAATTCCTTACAATATTTTTTTTAAGAGTAATGAGGTATGAGCCTTGCTAAATAAAACCACATCCCCAAATTACATTAAAAAAATAGAACATTTGGAAATAAAGATAAACTTAATCTTAATATACTTTTTTATTGAAGGAACCTTTTCACTTACAGCAAGAAAACCTGCTTATATATCAAGCAATTAATAATATATAAATTGAAGTGAAATTCTACGTCTAGTTACACTACAATAGTGGAAATCCTAATAATTGCAAGGTGATGCATTTGGCGGTTCTCGTAGGGATACATACACAAAAATGTTAGGTCCCGAAGGAGTATTGAGAAACAATGGGACTTCAGTGTACAAGTTCAAAGACCTTTGAAGGTGGCAGCATTAATAGATAGTGTGGTGAAAGAGGGATGAATGTAATTCATGAAATTCGACATTGAACACAAAAGGCCTGGATTGAATGGATGTGGAGAGGATGTTTCCACTAATGGGAGAGTATAGGACCAAAGGTCATAGCCTCAAAATTAAAGGACATTCCTTTAAGAAGGAGATGAGGAGGAATTTCTTTTGTGTCATGTGTATCGAGGTACAGTGAAAAGCTTTTGTTTATCGTCTATTGTTGCATGCTAACCAGTCAGTGGAAAGAAACTACATGATTATAATCGAGCCATTCACAATGTACAGATGCACGATAAAGGGAATAACGTGCATGTTTAGTGCAAGATAAAGTCCAGTAAAGTCCAATCAAAGATAGTCTGAGGGTCTACATTGAAGTAGATATTCGCCCAAGACTTCATTCTAGATGTTGGTAGGATGCTTCAGTTAGCCTCCCTAGCCCCCCCCCCCCCCCCCCCCCCCCCCCATCCGCTCATATCTTCTTCACAAGCACAAGCCACCTTTACTTATAGGTATATGCTAACATATTAATTGCACAGCTCTATTTATTACGATATATAATGAAATTATCCAATATTTACAGTATAGAGCAATAGCACATTTCATGGTATTAACAAATTCAGCAATATCTCCACTGAACAGCTAGGACGTTTTTCAAATTGTATTTCATTACATTTTATGGATGGCTCAGAAATATCTGTATCAATAGCTTTTCTCACCACAGAAAGCTATTTCAAGAGTGTGCTGTGCACTAAAATTACACCATATTACATTTTTCAACGTACTTTATCTCTGGATTCACAAATGATGTTTAAATGTCCAGATAGTGAAGTCGATTTAATGGTCATCCAGATCTCTGCATGCTGATATTAACATCTTAATGATATAAACTGTTCCTTTGCATTGCACGCTGTATCCAGTTGAGATGATATTAAAATGTTAGTTCTGCTGGTCTGATCTAATCTACAGAAATACTGCTGCAAAGTGCCAACATTGATCAAAACCTTGTCTGCATCGTACCAGTTTAATTTAGTTTATTTTTGAGATACAGTGCGGAAACAGGTCCTTCGGCCCACGAGTCTGCACCAATCAGCGATCCCCACGTTAACGCTATCCTACACACATTAGGGACAATTTACACTTATACCACGCCAATTTATCTACATACCTGGTATACACAAAATGCTGGAGTAACTCTGCGGGTCAGGGAGCATCTCTGGAGAGAAAGAATGGGTGACGTTTCAAGGTATTAATAAATTCAGCAATATCTCCACTAAACAGCTAGGACGTTTTTCAAATTCTATTTCATTACATTTTATGGATGGCTCAGAAATATCTGTATCAATATTCTTCAGTCTGAAGAGGGGTCTCGACCTGAAACGTCACCCATTCCTTCTCTCCAGAGATGCTCCCTGACCCTCTGAGTTATTCCAGCATTTTGTGTCTACCTTCGATTTAAACCATGATCTGCAGTTCTTTCCTAGCTACATACCTGTACTTCTTTGAAGTGTGGGAAGAAGACCTCGGAGAAAACCCACGTTGGCACGGGGAGAATATAGAAACTCCATACAGATAGCACCAGGAGTCAGGATTGAACCCGGGTCTCGGCGCTGCAAGCTCTGTAAGGCAGCAACTCTACCGCTGCACCACAATGTCACCCCCTGTTATGCTTTACTTGTTAAAACTCAAGTTCTACCTTGAGAAATTCCCCAAAATGGTTGCAGGATTATCTCACCTTACATAAAGATTCATGTAGCCAAGGTAAAAAGAGAGATTATGACTGGCTTTCTTTGCTCTTTATAACACCTACACATGCTTAACGGCTGCACCAAATTGTCTAAAAGAGGTGCGAGATTAATGGGTCATTCAATGGACTCATGAAACTCCATCAGTGGTTGAAGTGTCACACTGGAAATGTGAGCATTATCTCCACTCCAGTAGTATGTGTTGTACAGTCGGTGGTGGCAATCTGGGCAGACAAATGACTCAATGGTATTAATCAAAGTGGAGGGAGTGCAACATAATATCCTCCAACCAATGTCATGAAAACTGGGCATTATCACATTACTAATTGTGAGAGCTTGATGTGTGTATAATGGATGCTGCTACCCACATTTTAGTTGTTGACCACACTTCCAAAAATGTAACATATTGACTGGAAAATACTTCAGGATGCCTTGAGGTTATATAAATGAACATCTGCCATATTGTTTTTCAAAACATGCTAATCATTGTCATAAATTGCATATAGGAGTGTTAGAACGTTGTTAGAACGTAGAACAATCAAAATGTTAAATTACCAAATTGAAATGCTTTAAGCATGACCCTGTACATTTCCGGGTGTGATTCTGGTATTTTACAAATCTTAGAACACTATTTATTAACAAACCCAGTATATTTTGAAAGCAGCATTTATTTTAATCCAATAGTGCTCAGAACCTCATCCAAAATCACATAAAGAGAACAAGATTTTTATTAAAATACTTCCGATGTAATTTAAGACTGATCTCTACACATAATGGAAAAAACAATGGAAATTTGTCTTTGAAACCACTTAAATATAAGTTATCTAAATCACCCATGCTTTAGTGTGGTTTTCACTTCATTTCACTTAGGTTTTCGCCACTTAAACAGGTATTTGATTTTGGTAAACAGAAATTAAGCATACCAACCTTTTTTAGTTAAATAGTGCTCAAAGTACTCGCTTCCCCTTCTCTGTTGGAGGCAACCAGTCTTTAATGAATAGTTTAAGCAGATAAGGAATAGGAGCAGGAATATGTCACCTAGCCCTTCAAGTCTGCTCTGGTATCAATCGAGATGTTGGCTGATCCTTGAACACAGTGTCATTTTGTAGCACCATCTCTCTACCACAATGCCCTTCAGAGATTTGGAAATTTCAGTCAACATAACCTCAGAAAGTACTAACATGGTGAATGTGATTTCTCTATATGACATTCGGGAACAGAATCACTTCTTAATCCAACTCCACTTACTTGAAGTGTAAAGCCATTATTGGTAAGATCATCAATGACCAATTGACTCAGTTTTGATTGGGAAAAGAAAGTTTCTTGTAACCTACACATTTCAACTGTGCTGTGCAGGGATACTTAGAGAATAATGATTATATTTAATTATTTCTGTTTCATTAGGAAGGGAAACTTGTTTGAAATTCTGAATCATAACATTAAATTAAAACAAAAAGCACTGCTATGTAGTGCAGGACATGCCGTCAATGCTAATTTCAATATCACTTTTATTTTACCAGTTTAAAAAAGACTGAACATAATCTGGTCAGGATCAAAACAAACACAGGAATAACTGTTACAAAGTAATTCAGCAGCTCCATCAAACACATATAGTGCGGTAAATTGACAAACATTTGCTCCCGAAATGGAGACTGGCTTTGGCAGCACAACATCTTATTGAAATGTGCAATTCAGAGGTTGCAATTTGGCCCATTGCCCCAGTCCAAATTCTTTATAAGATCAACTGGATTTATTTCAATCCCCTTGTCCCTCTCTGCATTGAATTTCCTAACAGAAGTCAGTTGAGGTCCCACACCCCACAAATGCAATCTCCAACAACATTTCCATTCAATTGCCTGGTAGAAATGGACAGGTTGGCCTTAGCACTGACGGCTCCAGTGGAAATATGGTCTGTTCACATAGAACAGGAGCACATGCAGGGCAAGCAAGTGACACAAGAAAGTGGTTCAAAATAAAACGTCCCCTGTCACCTTACCATAGTGTAGCTGTGAGCCACCTTCATTAATTCAGTGCAGCCTTGAGCATCAGCGAAAGCACGGATACCCAAGCAGTTTGACGGATGTAGCAACTTCATCAGAAAATGGCAGCACACTTCTACCACCTGGGAGAGCTGGAGTAGGCAGGCAGCTGCAAGGAGATTCTCAATCGTCTCCTCCTTTAACTCCAGGCAACCTGAAAGCAGATCAATTCCCCAAACACGGTGACAATTATGTTCTCAAGAGAAACATGGGAAACAAGGATTTTCAAAAAAGAAGTTTGTTATCTTCATGCAATGTTCACAGACATGTGTTCTATTCTCTGTGCTTGTCAATAATAAAGAAACCCATTAAAAAAAGTTGATTTGAAGTTTGTTTGCAGATTCCATGCAACAGATAAGCTGTTCTACAGCAGCCACTGAAATGCAATGCAAATCATCATATTGTGAAGCTTCCAGTCTGTATTATGTAACTGATACACTGACACAATTCAACTGTTCAACTCCCACACCTTAGAGATTTTGTACTCAGCATGATTTAAATCAGGTAGACACAAAATGCTGGAGTAACTCAGCTGGACAGGCAGCATCCCTGGAGAGAAGGAATGGGTGACGTTTCAGATCGACAGTTTAATCAATTCAAATGTGTTGAGCTTTAAAATGACTTCATTGGGAAAATCACTGCAAATTTGATTTGATGGTAAATTTATAAAAAAAGTAAGCAAGTACATAATTACAGGAGAGACTGTACTAATCTGTACAGAGGGAAAAAAAAAACAGATCTTTGGTTACTTGCCACAAGCTTATTAAAGATTATCAGCTCCTTGCTGGTATTTGACAAGTGCTGAAGCTGGGTCAGGATGCACTTCACATCCAGCCCCTTCACATTATGACAGGGGAGGTTGGTTTTGGAACAGCAACCTAATTCATGTGAATGGAGTCACCAACCCTGTGGAAAAATCTCGGTGCAGGTAAGTGCTCAACCTATTTTACCTGAATGTTTCTAATTATTCTGTGGTATTTTAACCTGTTTCTTCTTTTTTTTTTGCCAGTCTTTAAAAAAAAAATATTTAAAAGCATTTGAATATTTTGTCAGATACTATGGAAAAATGGTCAAAAGTCTTTGACAGCCGGCAAACTAAAGGGTTGGGACCTCAGTAGTACTATATCTGAGAGTGTTCCCAGTGCAGAGGACAAGGTCTGCTGGTGGGCAGGAAGGATGGGTTCACAAGAATCCATCCCAATGGAACCACAAGTGCAGAGTCAAGTTAAGTTGCGGGCTAATTTTCAAGTGCTTGTAACTCTTCATAATACTCCCTCTTCTTATCTAATACTTTGTCTTCTTGTCTATTTCTCCACTTATTGTCCAACCATTAGCAAATTTAAAAAAAACCTGTGTATCCATCTACCGCTTGCCAGATTTAGTCCTAGCCCAACCCGAAGCATCCCCTATGCCTTTTCCCAGCAATGCTGCCTGATCTGCTACATTACTCCAGCACTTTCGGTCTTGTTTTGTAAACCAGCATCTGCAATTCCTCGTATCTCCCTGAAAAACCCATAAGACTTGAAAGACATTCTACGGGCAACAAACAAATAAGTCAGAGGCAGACATATGGGGCTGCAGATGCAGGAAACTTAAGCAAAAATCAAGCTGCTGTTGAAACCCGGGCAGCATCTGTGGTGGAAATGGACATGATAATTTAGGTTGGGATCCTCCATCAACCTGAAGAAGCACTATGTTTTTTTTGGTTAATGATTGGCACTCACCACGACTGGGAAAATACAGATAGCACCCTTTGAAGTTCCAACAAGAGTTCTTATGGACATAAGTCCAGAATCATTCAGATCTATCCTGCTACATCACACACTGCACTGGGACTGTAATTTGCCAATAGAAAAAAAACTCTGAAAGCATATGAAGTCTGTGCTCTTACTAAATATTATTGGAATATTTCTGACCAGTATAGAATACATATATATAAATATTACTTACCATTAAATGTCACTAATAAAGGGGTTTATTAGCGCTTAAATGCCTCGGATTATACATGAAAAGTATTACCTTAAAGCAATTGAGTTAGTTATCCTATTGTTCATTATGCCCTAGCAATTGAAAGGTGTGGGGTGAAATTGGTCAATTAGGAAAACTGACTAATTTTATGCTTCATATCAAGCAGCCTAGTTTTATTAAAGGCCTTGATCATGTTATAACAGCGGAATTTTAAATCCTTCTTCTGAGTGAGGTATGAAAATAAAATCCACAACATACGTATATGCATTATGTGGCTGGGTCACAGGCGTGATGGCACTATCTTTTATGGTGGAGACATTCAAAGTCATTTGTGATACCAGGCACCTTGTAGGGAAGATACCACAATAATAATCATTCAATATGTCAGCAGAGTTGTGGGGCGGGGTACGCACTTGTTTCAGATCCAGCCGCCCTGGTTAGATCCCAAACTCTGGTATTGCCTACCTAGCGTCTTGTGGGATGCACATTTCCTTGATTATCATTGCTTTCTGCATCTTCCATTCATTTGTCCGAAGTATCTCTATCTCTCATTCCCCTTTCCCCTGACTCTCAGTCTGAAGAAGGGTCTCGACCCGAAACATCACTTATTCCTTTTCTCCAGGGATGCTGCTTTACCCGCTAAGTTACTTCAGCTTTTTGTGTCTGTCTTCAGTTTAAACCAGCATCTGCAGTTCCTCCCTACACATTGAGTCTGCATGTTCTCCCTGTGAGTGCTTAGACTTCTACTAAGTTCTGCAGTTCCTTCCTGCAAACATATGCCACGATAAGTTAATTGCTGCTGTAAATTATCCCAAATCTAGATGACAGAAACACTAGAGGAGGGGGATTGGGTATTTGGTGGCGGTTAATACACATTTAATGGGCGACATAAAGCAAGTGGGATTGATGGGATTAATCTGAGAGCAGCATAGGCTCACTGGGCTGAACTGCCTCCTATTTCATTTGGAAAATTTGGAAAAGATATTGAACTGTGCATTAAAAACTTTGCGGATCTTTTTCCAGATTAATATGCTGGAGATTGTGACATGCTGTCAACAGAAAACCTTCATTTATTTTCCAGACAGTGGAACTGACTAAATTCACAAGTGAAGTCTCCTAGAAGTTACAGCTTCTCATCTATTTGTTTGTGGTGGGGTGCCTTTCCATTGTCGTTTCTGTTTCCCAAAACCTCACCGAAGATTAAACTTTAATTTTCCCTTGTGGATAGCCTAAATTTGACGGGGACATCATCTGTGCCTTTCTATGGCCAACACAGAAATCTCAGCTTCAAATGTGGTCCAGTCGATTATGGATCCTATTTAATTTGTTTTGATGGTTTCCTTCCAGAGCTAAGACAGGTACTCACTACCTGGAAGCATTACCCTTGCATTTTAGATACTTCTTGACATATTTGTCTTAAGTGCATGAATCTCCTTTGGAATCCATCATGTTAACCCTCTATTGATTGTGACATTGCAAATCTCTTAACTCTGGTCCAGATTAAGTTTAGCCAATTCTTAAAAACAATTTTACTTGTGAAAGGAAATGTAACCAGACTGATTCCTGGGATGTCAAGACTTTCATATGAGGAAAGACTGGATAGACTTGGCTTGTACTCGCTAGAATTGAGAAGATTGAGGGGGGGATCTTATAGAAACTTACAACATTCTTAAGGGGTTGGACAGGCTAGATGCAGGAAGATTATTCCCGATGTTGGGGAGGTCCAGAACAAGGAGTCACAGTCTAAGGATAAGGGGGGATTCCTTTAGGACCGAGATGAGGGAAACATTTTTCGCACAGAGAATAGTGAGTCTCTGGAATTCTCTGCCACAGAAGGTAGTTGAGGCCAGTTAATTTGCTATATTGATGTGGCCCTTGTGGCTTAAGAGATCAGGGGGTATGGAGAGAAGGCAGGTACAGGATACAGAGTTGGATGATCAGCCATGATCATATTGAATGGCGGTGCAGGCTCGAAGGGCCAAAAGGCCTACTGCACCTATTTTCTATGTTTGTATGTTTCTAATTGGTCTGTCAATGTACCATAGTACACTGATAGAACTTTGCTCGTAATTTACCTATTTTGTCAAAATCTGCTCAATACCACTTTCTGGATGGCAGCTGAGTTTTTATCCAGACAGGATAAAACATTCAGTTGGCAATGGATGTTCATCGTAGACAATCATGTATCTTAAAGATGAAAAGTTTCAGATGGTTTGTACCAAAGAGACACGAAAAGCTGGAAGGTAGACAAAATAGCTGGAGAAACTCAGCCAGTGAGGCAGCATCTATGGAGCGAAGGAATAGGCGACGTTTCAGGTCGAGACCCTTCTTCAGGCTGATGTTTGGGGGGGGGGGGGGGGGGGGTGAAGAAAGCAAGAGGTGGAGACAGTAGGCTGTGGAAGAGATTGGAAAGGGAGGGGGAGGAGGGAGAAATAAAGAACTACCTGAAACTGGAGGTCAATGTTCATACCGCAGTGGTGTAAGGCTCCTTCCCTCCCCTTCCCATCCTCTAACTCTTTCTCTGCTATGTAATGACTGCATTGGCCCTACGTCCTGCACCAGTGCAGAACTGATTGACTTCATTAACCTTACCACTAACTTCCACCCAGCCCTCAAATTCACTTAGATTATCACTGACACCTCTCTTCCCTTTCTTGATCCATCACTGGGGACATATTATCAACTGATGTCTACTACAAACCAATCCATATTCAACTGAATTACACTTCCTCTCACCCTGCCTCTTGCAAAGATGCTGTCCCCTACTCTCAATTTCTCCATCTCTGCCACATCTGCTTCCGAGATCAGGCTTACTACTCCACTACTACTGGGGATGTCCTCCCTTTTTAGTAAACATGGTTATTCCCTTCTGTCATAGATGGATAGACAATAGACAATAGACAATAGGTGCAGGAGTAGGCCATTCGGTCCTTCGACCCAGCAGGGCCATCAATGGGAATGACTGATCAGTACCCCGTTCCTGCCTTCTCCCCATATCCGCTGACTCCGCTATCTTTAAGAGCCCTCTCTAGCTCTCTCTTAAAAGCACCCAGAGAACCGGCCTCCACCGCACTCTGAGGCAGAGAATTCCACAAACTCACAACTCTCTGTGAGAAAAAGTGTTTCCTCATCTTCGTTCTAAATGACTTCCCCCTTATTCTTAAACTGTGGCCCCCGGTTCTGGACTCCCTCAACATCAGGAACATGTTTCCTGCCTCTAACATGTACAAACCCTTAACAATCTTATATGTTTCAATAAGATCCCCTTCCATCCTTCTAAACTCCAGAGTGTACAAGCCCAGCCGCTCAATTCTCTCAGCATATGACATCCCCGCCATCCCGGGTATTAACCTTGTAAACCTGCACTGCACTCCCTCAAGAGCAAGAAAGCCCTTCCTCAAATTAGAGGCCCAAATTTGCACACAATACTCCAGGTGTGGTCTCACTAGGGCTCTGTACGTCTGCAGAATGGCCTCTTTGCTCCTATACTCATCTCCTCTTGTTATAAAGGCCAACATGCCATTCGCTTTCTTCACTGCCTGCTGTACCTGCATGCTTACTTTTATAGATTGATGAACAAGGACCCCCAGATCCCGTTGTACCTCCCATTTTCCCAAGTTGATGCCATTTAGAAAGTAATCTGCCTTCCTGTTTTCGATACCAAAGTGGATAACATCACATTTATCCACATTAAACTTCATCTGCCATGCATCTGCCCCAACCTGTCCAAGTCACCCTACATTCTCATAGCATCCTCCTCACAGTTCACACTGCCACCCAGCTTTGTGTCATCGGCAAATTTGTTGATACTACTTTGAATCCCTTCATCCAAATCATTGATGTATATTGTAAATAGCTGCGGTCCCAGCACTGAGCCTTGCGGTACCCCACTAGTCACTGCCTGCCATTCTGAAAGGGACCCGTTAATCCATACTCTTTGTTTCCTGTCTGCCAACCAATTTTCTACCCATGTCAGCATGCTGCCCCCAATACCATGTGCCCTAATTTTGCCCACTAATCTCCTATGTGGGACCTTATCAAATGCTTTCTGAAAGTCCAGGTACATGACATCCACTGACACTCCCTTGTCCATTTTCCTAGTTACATCCTCAAAAAATTCTAGAAGATTAGTCAAGCATGATTTTCCCTTCGCAAATGCTGACTCGGACCGATCCTGTTACTGCTATCCAAATGTGCGGCTATTTCATCTTTTATAATTGACTCCAGCATCTTCTCCACCACCAATGTCAGGCTAACTGGTCTAAAATTCCCTGTTTTCTCTCTCCTGCCTTTCTTAAAAAGTGGGATAACATTAGCTACCCTCCAATCCACAGGAACTGATCCTGAGTCTATAGAACATTGGAAAATTATCACCAATGCATCCACGATTTCTTGAGCCACTTCCTTAAGTACCCTGGGTTGCAGACCATCAGGTCCTGGGGATTTATCAGCCTTTAGTCCCATCAGTCTACCCAACACCATTTGCTGCCTAATGTGGATTTCCTTCAGTTCCTCCGTCACCCAAGATCCTCCAGCCACTACTATATCAGGAAGATTGTTTGTGCCCTCCTTAGTGAAGACAGATCTAAAGTACCTGTTCAACTCATCTGCCATTTCCTTGTTCCCCATAATAAATTCACCTTTTTCGGTCTTCAAGGGTCCAACTTTGGTCTTAACTATTTTTTTCCTCTTCACATACATAAAGAAGCTTTTACTATCCTCCTTTATATTCTTGGCTAGCTTACCTTCGTACCTCATCTCTTCTCCCCCCGTTGTCTTTTTAGTTATCTTCTGTTGTTCTTTAAACATTACCCAATCCTCCTGTTTCCTGCTCATCTTTGCTACATTGTACGTCTTCTCTTTTATTTTTATATTGTCCCTGACGTCCCTTGTCAGCCATTGTCATCCCTTCCTCCTAGGAATGAACTGATCCTGCACCTTCTGTATTATTCCTAGAAATAACTGCCATTGTTGCTCCACTGTCATCCCAGCTAGTGTATCTTTCCAGTCAACTTTGGCCAGCTCCTCCCTCATGACCCCATAGTCCCCTTTATTCAACTGTTACACTGCCCCCCCTGAACTACCCTTCTCCGTCTCCAATTGTTGATTAAACCTGAGCATATTATAGTCACTACCTCCTAATGGGTCATTAACCTCAAGTTCCTTTATCAAATCCGGTTCATTACATAACACTAAATCCAGAATTGCCTTCTCCCTGGTCGGCTCCAATACAAGCTACTTTAAGAATCCATCACAAAGGCAATCTACAAAATCGCTTTCTTGGGGTCCAGTACCAATTTGATTTTCCCAGTCTACCTGCACGTTGAAATCTCCCATAACAACCACAGCATTATCTTTGCTACATGCCAATTATAACTCCTGATTCAACTTGCCCCCTATGTCCAGGCTACTGTTTGGGGGCCTGTAGATAAATCCCATTACCCTTACAATTCCATAGTTCTATCCATACTGACTCCACATCTCCTGTTTCAATGTCACCCCTTGCAAGGGACTGAATTTCATTCCTCACCAACAGACCTACCCCAACTCCTCTGCCTACTTGTCTGTCTTTTCGATAGGAGGTATACCCTTAAATATTCAGTTCCCAGCCCTGGCCCTCTTGCAGCCATGTCTCTGTAATTCCCACAACATCATACTTGCCAATTTCTAACTGAGCCTCAAGCTCGTCCACTTTATTTCATATACTTCGCGCATTCATATACAATACTTTGACCTCCGTATTCACGTCCCCCCTCGCAATTGGCCCTGACACTCTTTTATCATCTCAAACTTTCCTTCCCATTAATTCGAGAATCTTTTGTAATTTTTTCTTTACTCACTTCCCCTTCAACTCCATCTTTATACTCCCAACTTGTCAATCCCTCCCCCCCCACTATTTAGTTTAAACCCACACGTGTAACCCCAGCCTGCCAGAATGTCGGTCCCCCTCCAGTTAAAGTGTAACCCGTCTCTTTTCTACAAGTCACCCCTACCCCAGAAGAGATCCCAGTGGTCTATAAATCTAAATCCTTGCTCCCTGCTCCTTAGCCACACATTCAGATCCCCTATCTCCCTGTTCCTGTCCTCACTAGCAATAGGTACCGGAAGCAATCCAGAGATACCCACCCTCGAAGTCCAGCAATTCAGTCTTCTTCCTTACTCTGAACTCACGTTGGAGAACCTCCTTCCTCTTTTTCCCCCAATGTCATTTGTGCCTACGTGCACAACTACTGCCGGCTGTTCACCTTCTCTCTCGAGGATGTTCTGAATTTGGCTCATGACATCCTGATCCCTGGCACCAGGGAGGCAACAGACCATCCTCGCGTCTCGTCTGCCGCCACAGAATCTTCTGTCTGCTTCACGGACAATGGAGTCACCCACCACTATGGCTGTGCCTGAGGTTGGTCTCGCCAGTCGAGTTGCATCTCTAGGTTTGGAACCACTGACGTGTCTGGCACTCGGACTGGAAACATCGTCTCTCCCGACAGTTCCCAAGAGGGCGTACCCGTCTTCATTAGGCACAGCCACCTGGGTCTCCTGCACTCCACGATTTCCACCCTTTCTCTCAGTCACACACCTTCATTCTTCCCGTATCCTCAGCGTGACAACCTCACTGTAGGTCCTGTCCAGGAAACTCTTGTTTTCCCAGATGGCCCTGAGGTCATCCAGCTGCTTCTCCAGTGCCCCAACACAGTCCTTTAGAAGCTGAAGCTGGACGCACATGCCACAGTTGTAGCAGCCAGAGGCTCCATCCATGTCCCTGGGCTCCCACATTCTGCAAGCATCACACTGTCTCATATGTCCTGTCATGTGTTCACCGCGCACAGACCTCTCGAGCTTTTTGTGTAGCCTCCTCACCAAAGACTCGCACTTTACTCACAAGGCCACTCCCTCACTGCACTCCCCTAGAGCAGCCTTGCTTTTATTGACTGATAAATTGCCTAATTTACCAATTTACAAACCAAATTCCTCAGTTTTAAACAGTTTTTCCCCTGTGACTTACTCACCTTTCCCATGGGTTTCAGCTAATAAGCTCTTCTCCCTGCTTCTCTTTGATTGCTGCTTGTCCAAGATCCACATCAGCACTGGGCTCCCTCACCTCCATCTACTCTGTGTCCTGTTGAACCCCACCAGCCTCCGCATCCACACATCATCCTTGGATATTTCCGTTACTTAGACATGATTCCACCACCACTCACATCTTCCCATCCTCACACCTTTCCACCTTCCATGGAGACTGCTGTCTCTGCAAATCCTTGGTTCACTCGTCCTCTCCCTCCCAAACCACTCTCTCCCCAGGACTTTCCTCTGCCACCACAAGAGATGTAACACATGTCCCTTTAGTTCCTCTCTCATCTCCATCCAGGGACTACACCTTTCTAGGTGAGAAAGAAGTCCATGTGCACCTCCTCTAACCTCACCTATGGGGGCTATGGTACATTGGCGAAACTGAGCATAAACTCGGAGACCGTTTTGACGAACCCTTGCACTCCGTCTGCCAAAAACTACTGGATCTCTTTGTTGCTAACAATTTCAGCTCCTCTTCCCATTCCCATACTGATCTTTCTGTCCTGGGCTTGCTGAGATGAAAACTTTCTGCCCTGTCACTGAGATGAAAACTTTGTGTCCTTGTGCAGTTTGCCCTTTTGCAATTCCTAACCCACATTGTTAACTGCCCTCAGAGGCCTAGTAAATCAAGCAGATGAACAACCTGTTACAAAGACTGGTATTGTGGTAATACCTCGTGACACACGCTAGAATGATTCACGTGCAAAAGTAATCTCAAAGATTGCCAATAATTGGCAGTCTTGCTAGTGATGCCCATTTCTTGGAAATTGTTTAAAATAAATGTCATATAGGTTTAAGGTGAAACGAAGGAACTTTAAAGAGGATTTGAGGGGACTTTTTCTAGTGGTTGATATTTGAAACTCACTTCTGGAGGTGGTGGAATCAGATACAGTCACTGTTTAAGAGGCATTTTGACAGGCACTAGAGCAGTCAAGTCTCAGTACGATACAGATCTAATGTGGGCAAATGGGCTTAATGAAGATTCATTATGAAGCCAGTTCATTGGCTATATTTAAGAGGGAGTTAGATGTGGCCCTTGTGGCTAAAGGGACAGGGGGTGTGGAGAGAAGGCAGGTACAGGATACTGAGTTGGATGATCAGCCATGATCATATTGAATGGCGGTGCAGGCTCAAAGGGCCGAATGGCCTACTCCTGCACCTATTTTCTACGTTTCTATGTATGCTCTATTGCCAGAGCAAGGCCACACAAACTGGAGGAACAGAACCTCATATTTTGCTTGAATAGCTTACAGCTCAATGGTATGAACATTGAATTTTCCAATTTCAGAGAACTAAATCCACTTTGCCTTTCTTTTCCTACCCTCCCCTCTCCCCTCCCTTTCTTGTTGCCCACCTGGAGTCACACCTATTTCTCCCCTTCCGTTCGCCCTACATTCCTTCACAATTCACAACTCTTCAATCCGTTTGTCGCACACCTTCCGTCTTTTCATCTCTGACCTCTGTCAAACCATCTGCCCCATACCTGTATCCAACCTTCAAAAATCCCTTTACTTGTTTCCACATATTACTTGCCTGGCTTTGTCCTGGCCCTTCTCTCTATCAGCTTTCTCCCCCCCCCACAATTAGTCTGAAGAAGGCTCCCGACCCAAAATGTAAACTAGAATGTACTTAAAGAGGCTAATCTGCTGAGTTACTCCAGCACATTGTGTCTTTTTTTCTTCAAAATATAGCACTACTTTTGTGTATCTGGCTTTCGCTAAAAAATATTGCAAGTGCCAAATACAAAACTAACATTGGATTAAATAGTCAACGCAGGATGAACAGGTTGGAATTTTATCTAAACTATTCAGATACAATTCAAATTTTGTACAAAATGACTGTATACTATCTTTATACATATACTGTCTTTAAACATTTTGCATCAATAACAGATCAAGTAGCTTGTTTACATGAAAGGGAATAACTTCTCTTTTGTGCTATTTTTTCCTACCATGAGATTAAAGGAATCACATTTATTCTGGCATGTTGCTTTCAAGTATTAATTAACGTTTTCCAGAAGTAGTACATGCACAAGAAACCTCAACTTGACTCTTTGTCAGGAAGGACAGTAGTTTGGCAGCTTAATTTCAAAGCCATCTCTTTGATTCTTTTGTAAGCCCAGCAAGTGCTTCAATGCAAGCCCTGCTTCTTATCAAGTCAGTACAGGTTTTTTTTTATCTTTGGCACTTATCAAATATTTTCTTTCGCAACTGTTCTTACAGCTCAATTTAACTTTAATTCATTGAACACATGAGAGATTTGCAGTATCTTGCAAGGCCAGAAGACTGATAAACATGAAAGTAATTGTTTGTATTCTTCAAGACTGGTAACTTGAGTATTGTATAAAATATATATTAAAAAAGTATTATATAAAATATAGGCTGCACAGAACAGTTTATAGCACCAAAGTAAATCAAGGTTAATTAGATTAAGCCAAAATTTAAATGCAATACTGCTTGAATGCTCCAACTTTTGCTTTGCTTACATGCAAGTATCAATTCTGGAGAAATATAACTCTGATGGGATTTTGTGGTGGCAATAAGCTGCTTGTATATTTTGGTTTCGTCAGTTACAGGGATGTGTTTCCAGCTTCTGTAATCACCATTCATGAATTATGCACAATGTAATCACATTTCCAAAATCTGTAAGTACTTCAAGAGTCTTTTTTCGTGAACTGCTCCAGAGCAATACACACTTCCAATCTAATGTGTATATAATCATTTTGTAAAATATTATGGCTAAAGTAGGAAAACAGTTCTGTGTTGGACTGCAGAACTAAAGACTTGTAAAACCATTTACATTACATTATGAAGGCACATCTTTACCTCCAATGTAATTAATCTTCTCTCCAATGCTAACTGTCCTATTACATGCCATGGATTATTACAACGGATACATTTAGAAGTTAAAATGAAGCAGCTAGCTTTTATAGAACACTTTACAAAGCTATTCATTGACCAATGCATTTGACTCTTGCTTCTCTTTCTCACTGGAGCCTACTGTTCTAAAAATACGTCAATTTTTATCAGACCTTTAATGTTTCCTTCCAAGGATTCCAAAAGACTTTAGTGTTAATATTTGAAGTGTAGTCAGGCATTACTACATTGCTACATGTTCTATATACCGATGGTAATGAAGGAAATGTAGCTATTTTGAATGTGTCAAGCTCCCACAAACCTGCATTGATTGAATGATAGAATTTTAGGTGTTTGACTGATGGGTGGATGTCTGAAGAAGGGTCTCGACCTGAAACGTCACCCATTCCTTCTTTCCAGAGATGCTGCCTGTCCCGCTGAGTTGCTTCAGCTTTTTGTGTCTATCTTCTGTTGTTTAGGGGGTAGCAGGCCTAATGCATTACCATATTCTTAAATTACTGGTACAAAAATTTCCCACTAACTCAAGAGAACACTCAGGGATGCTCTTGATCTCTGGTGCTGTCTGGGTGAAGTTTACACTTTGCTGTATTAAATATCTTTCAAATTATAGTCACAGTGATAGAATATGGAGAAAGATCTATTGGTCAAATCAGCCACACAAAGGAGCATCAGTGTTTAGGGGCTGGATGTCATCAATAAGAGGCCAGCTGTAGCTCTGTACGAAGGCCCGGTATAATTTGTATGCACTGCGACTTCCCACAATAGAAAGAGCCATGTCTCTCTCTCCTGGTTTTTCCCAATAGTTCTATGAATAACTCTCTTTCATGCACCATTTCATAAAGCAGTAATGGTGTCAAAAGTTACAGGGAGAAGGCAGGTGATGGGATTGGGAGGGAAAGATGGCAGAGTAGACTCGATGGGCTGAATGGACTAATTCTGCTCCTATGTCTTATCAACATATGGATCGGATTGTTAAAATCTCCTTGGAAAGCCATGCAATAAATATCTCTTGGACATGTGATCTAATTTTCACTATAATCTTCCAAAGGGAGGTCTGCCAGTGAATTCTGTAATTTGCAGCAGAAATTGGACCAGTTCAGCTCATGATAGGAAGTGCTTGGTCAAATTTCCGAAGTAAGGTGAAATGATGCAAAAATTAACATCTTGCATCTCATTATGAAAGATCCACTATCAATCACACAATAAGAACTAAATAATTGAAGTTACAGGGCATGGTGCACCATTTCATTTACCTTTGCTTGAAAATGCATCATTAAAAGACTTGCCTTGATTGAGGCAGCACACTGGCACATTTGGTAGATCCACTGCCTCACTGCATCAGATGAACCGCATCGGAGGTCACAAAGAACAAAGGGGATGTGGCGTGGGGGGCAGCTGAGAACAAAAGGGAAACCCGGCGTGGGGGGGTGATGCCGAGAACAAGAGAGACCTGTGGTGCTGGTGGGGGGAGGGGGTACGAAGAAGGGACCAACAATATTTAACTTTGTCTGTGCCTTGTGGCGACTCTTTTGTGTACTGTGTATGTAAAAACAAAGAATGTCACTATACCTCATGGTACATGTGACAATAAATTATCTATCTATCAGACTATGTCTGGAGTTTATATATTTCTCCATGTTCTATGTAGGTTTCTTTGGGTTCCTCCCACATCCCAGATCCCAGGCCTGTAGATTAACTGGCCATTGATAATAGCGCAAAGTTAGTGGGTTAGTGAAATAATCTAGAGTAAAATGGGATAAGTATAGGATGAAGGTAAATAATGGTTTGATTCGGTCCCATTCGACCAGTAGATTTGTTTCCATATTCTACCACTTTGTGACTATAATTTGAAAGATATTTAAGACAGCAAGGTGTAAACTCCACACAGACAGCACCAGAGGTCAGGATCAAACCCAATGTTGTGAGGTAGCAGCACTAATTGGTGTGTCACCATGCCTATGTTAATTGTTAATGTTATTGAATATTAACCAACCCAAGTGATGTCAAATCTTTAGTACAAACCAATTCCTTGTTCCATCAAAGCAAAATACTGATAGTGCAAGAAAATTAACATATAAAGTAAACAGAATGCGGGAAATCCTCAATGGGTCAGGCTGCATTTTAATGGAGAGAGTTTGTGTTTTAGGTTGAGCATTAATCAGGAATGGTAGAAGGCCATTAATCCTAAATATAAGAACACAGAATTGCAGGATGAGGCCGTTGAGCTTCCTCCACCATTTCACAAGTCTGTGCCTGATTCTGCGTCCCAAGTCCACTATCCCGGATAATCCCCATGTTCCAATTCCCCCAAATTCCAGAAGATCTATTTATTTTGACATTGAATATTGACCAATGTGCAATCACAGCACCACATGGAAAAGAATACCAAGGATTTGCAATCCTCATAGAGAAGGAATTTTTCCTCAGCTCAGTGCTAAATATCCAACATCTTATCGTGAAACCATGCCACATAACCCTAACACTCCAGACAGGGGAAGTCATCTCTCATTGACAAGCACGTCAAAATGTTTCTCCCTCCACAGAAGCTGCCTGACATGGTGAGCATGCCCATCACTTTCTGTTGATATTTTTGTGTCTCTAACCTTACCTGTGTATGCAAATTGGACAAGATCCCATAGTGCACTGGGGTCTATGCCCTCCATTTTGATTTCTTCTTGTTTGGCTTCACAAACATCACTTGTAAACATGGCAGCAAAGTAGTCTGAAACAGCACTGAGGACAAGTCTGTAGAAACAAGAAAAACAAGGATTGAGTTTAATTAATTCCTTTTAATTAGCTGAGTTGTTGACTGAAGGAATCCACTGCTTCAAAACAAAACAAAGGCACAACTCGTGAACTATGATTGTTTTTTAAGATAATTTAAGTGCCAGCAAAAAATACATTGGCTGGAAAGGAAGTTAATAAATTTGTATATATAGAGTGTTAAACATTGAGCCATATTTATTTAATGTATTCAAAATGCAGGCCTGAAAATTAGATTGCATTGAACTTGTATGTACTTTGTAGATTGATGTTGCATGTTAACCAATCACACACCAGCCAGCATCTCTAACTCCACCCCACAGTAATACTTATACTAACACTATTTCCCAGCACAGACAGTTGGAGCAGCCAGGATGTACTAACAACTAATCATACCTCAATGCTGTTAAGTTTCAGTGCTGATTAAAGATTTATTTGAATCACGTACTGAGTCAGGAGGTCATTTACATGGCGTCAGAAGCGACTGGATCCACTCCTTCTGTATAACGGTTTTTGTTTTACCCTTTTGTGAGTTTTCATTTTGCTTTATGATGGCCTCTTCCTGTCGAAAGCCTGACCTTCTCGTCTTTGATGCGGATATCAGCGAACGCTGATATCCGCATCAACGTTTGAAATTGATTACCGACACTACATGAACATTGCACACCAAAATGAACCTGATGCTGACAAGGCCTCTCTCCTACTCAACCTTGCGGGCCCAGATGCCCTTCGGCGATCCAGAACATTCCGTTATGCTCCGGCAGTCCGCGATGCCAACGACCAGGTAATAACCCCAGCTGAATCTCCTGATGACCCCAATGTTCTGCTGTGTAAATTTAGCCAGATCTGTGACCTGCCCTCAAATCACATTTTGGACAGGGCTTGGTTTTTCTCTCGCCGTCAGCTCCCTAGTGAACGAGTAGACTCGTTTATTTCAAACTTAATGTATTAATGTATTGGAATCGCAATCGATTCCAAAATATGCCGGTCGATCAGCTGATTGATCAGTTAACAAGGGACATTTTAGTTAACGGCATTAGTGACCTAAAGCTCAGATCAGAGCTTCTGAGACGGCCAGATTTGACATTGGATGAAGCAGCACATGCGTGCAGAACAGCAGAATTCATCGACCCTATAGACAGTTCGCATGAAACAAAACCATCAATCTGACGGGCTTCACTAGGCAGCGAACCAACACAGATAACAGGCGACTTATGACTCAAGCTAGTCAGGCGGCTCTTGGTGATCCTCAGAAGAAATGCCCAAATTGCAACTACTCACACAGCAGACAATCAGCTTGCCCTGCTTTTGGTTAATCATGCAATTACTGTAAAAAGTTAAATCACTTTGCCTCTGCATGTCGGGCAGCAAGTCGGGCCCGTGGGAAGAATTTGCCTAGCTTCAGGTCTAATCTCAATTTCTTGCAACGAAACAGCAACAATCTCACTCCCCAATTCCAGCTCGAACCTGCCCCCGAACAGAGTCCAATTAACTCACAAGAGGACCCGACTGTTTACTCATTACAGCTTGCTGCTGCTAAGAATTATGATCGACCGTGACAGTAACTGTAAACAACGTCCATTTTGGGGTGAAATTAGATACGGGGGCGAAAGTAAACACAATGTCAATCAACCTCTTCAACAAGATAAGAACTAATGAGCCACTGATCAAGGACAAATCCACTCTACATGCTTTTGGAGGGGAGGTGCTGGTGCCTCTGGGCAAAACCAACTTGAAATATGTGCTGAAAAAAACCCCCAAAGAATTTGGCCTTCTATGTCTTGAACTTTAATTCAGTTACTCTGCTGGGCAACTGGGCCTGTCAGGAACTGGGGCTGATCTCCTTTGACAAAACGGTACACAAGCTGCAAATTTCCCTGGACCCGCTGAGTGAATTCCCTGATCTTTTCGACAATAACCTGGGCAAGTTGCCCGTGACTTACAAGATTATTATTGACCCCGAAGTGACACCCGTCACCCGACCTCCACACCAATTGTCATTTGCCATGATTGACAGGGTTCACTCTGCGCTGAAGGACATGGCCTCCACAGGCATAATTGAAGCAGTCAGCGACCCCACCGACTGGGTCTCAACCATGATTGCCACAGTCAAGAAGGGAAAAAATGAAATCCACTTGTGCATCAACTCGAAAGAACTGAACACTGCCATTAAGCGCCCACACCATCCCATGAAGACTGTCGAGGATGTTGCGGCAAAGGTCGGAACGGCCACCCTATTTTCTGTCCTCGATGCAAAGAACTCTTTCTGGCAGATACCGCTGGACAAGGAGTCATCAAACCTCACCACATTTGCCACTCCATTCCGCATTTACAAGTTTCTGAGAATGCCATTCGGAATCAACTTTGCCAGTGAAGTCTTCCAAAGAACTATGGAGCTATTATTCGAGGACCTACCTTGTGCCATCATTGTCGATGATATCCTAGTGTATGGCAAAGATGCAACGGAGCACGACCACAATCTCAGGTTCATCTTGGATCGCGCATGTAAGATCAACCTCAAGCAACTGCGCACCCTGGCCGCGCACACCGCCACTGACGATACGCTTCAAATCCTCTCCTCCATCATCAAAACAGGCTGGCCAGACAAAGAATCCAACACGCCCACAGAGGTGCAGCCTTTCTTCCTGGTTCGCGATGAACTGGTAGTTCAGGATGGGGTTGTCGCCAAGGGTCACAAGGTAGTGATACCCTCATCGCTACGAGACGTGTACATCAAAGAGGCACACAGCGGTCACCCGGAAGTCGACGCCACACTGGCATGTGCCCATAGTATGTTCTACTGGCCAGGAATGGCCAGTTACATCTGGGACCGCGTAGCCTCCTGTCCCGCTTACAACAGCCTTGCGCCTCATCAGCAGCGGCAGCCCCTTCTGCAACAACTTCCACCAGCTCTGCCCTGGACGTCGCTGGCAGCAGACATTTTCAAATGGTGCGGAAAGCACTGCCTCGTTCTAGTCGACTCCTTTTCTAATTGGCTTGAACTAGACCAACTGACCTCCCTCACATTTGAGATGGTCATCCAGAAGCTGAAAAGACACTTCTCTACCTTTGGTGCTCCTGTCAGCCTGAGAACTGACAACGGTCGGCAGTTCACCAGCAACATGTTCAAGCTTTTCGCAGACGGATGGAACGTCCAGCACGTCACGAGCAGTCCCGAGTATCCACAGAGTAATGTAGGTATGTTACAAAACTTACCTTTAGCGGTGCTGCAGTTCTGTCACTGGCCGTGTGCGTGACTTTGGCGCCTTTGAGGGGGGGCGGGGTTAAAATGCGGTTTTCCCTTGCCATCCGGAGCTTTATTTTCTCGGAGTGCAAGATTTTTCTAAAGATTCGTTCGACTGCCGGTAAGTTAACTTTTTGTTTTTAAATCGCCCTACTATTTCAGCGCTGCAGTAAAATAAAAATTAGCTCCTAATGCCGTGAACGCTGACAACGGGGACGGATTTTACGTGGGGGACTGGTAAGTGACTTGTTTGTTTAGATGACCTTAATCAATATTTCATGTTGCGAAACGGTGATTTATTCCCCATATGAACCGGCAGAATTTTTCCTGCTGATATGGGGTTTAAATTCACCGCAACCACAACGTTCCAATCCATCGCATTCCATAAAATTCCACTCGCAAACTGATTTAAATGGTCATTAATTTACAGGCATTAAACACTAAATTCCTTCAATTTGGCCTATAAATTAATGACAGATTTAAAAATCATGTTACATTGTGAATTCTTGTGTGAATGTTATTTGGACACTTAGGCTTTAAAAAAATGTTAATTTTTTCTTAAGAAATGGATAGATGTTTAGATCTAGTAATTGAATTTTGTAATTAGCTACAATTGGGTAACTAACTAATTATATGATTTAATTTCAGGCCATCCAAGTAAGATTGTTTCATATTTCTTTCAGAATGCTTCAATCTATAATAACTGAAAATGTCTTTCAGTTCTCATAATTTTTAAGAAAGTTGTGGGCTTTTTACTGTCCTCGATCACAACTTTTGTGTTAAGTCAATAAAAAAGCAATAGGGAACAAGTTGCTAATTTCCGAGTATGAAAATGGCCATAACGTATTTAATAGATATGGAAATGAATCAGGTGTCAAATTAAACTTCTTTTTATGCTTTATCTGATGGGATAAATTGCAGACGATTTTTAAAATCTCAACATTTTTTAACATTGCTAAGTAATGGACTCGCTGAACGCGCTGTCAGAAGTGCCAAGCACTTGCTGGAGCGAGCACAGATTTCAAGGTCAGACATTTATCTTGATCTCCTGAATCTCAGAAACGTTGCCAGGGACAGAACCCTGGGATCACCAGCACAGGGATTTATGTCGAGATTGACGAGGCCTCTGGTACTCATCGCACAACAGCAACTGGTCCCTTAGGTGCTGAAGCCTGCCACTATCCAGAAACGTCTACAAGAGAAGCACGACATCCAGAAATGGTCATACGACAGTTCCAGCAGACCACTCAAGCCTCTACTTCCGGGTCAGGTCATCCGCCTACGAACTTCAACTGGACATTCCCGTCTGGGCTCTGTGGTCAACCCGACTGACGAGCCACGGTCTTACCTGGTAGACTGTGAGGGAGCGGTATACCGGAGAAGCCGACAACACCTGCTTGCTGTGAGGGAGCCTCGACCATCGCCTGCTGGTCCCTATGCTCCACCGCTCCAGTTCCAGCCGCCTTTTGCAATGTCTACCACCCGTCCCCGCATGCCTTGCACCCCTCCACGTCCCGCGCTCTCCAATAACCACGGGGCCTCACCCACTGCATGTCTCCCCTTTCAGTCACAACAAGCCTCCACCACGTCATTCTCGCCTCCAGGCTCTCCGTCTCATCTTTCAGGTGGGGGGGGGGGGGGGGGGGGGAGGGTTTGGTCGCATGCGCTCGGGCTGTGTTAGTAGCCCACCAGGACAAATATGGCTCCATGGCATGGGAGCTCTTCCACACTTAATCTTTAGGGGGAAGGATGTAGATTGATGTTGCATGTTAACCAATCACACACCAGCCAGCATCTCTAACTCCACCCCACTGTAATACGTATACTAACACTATTTCCCAGCACAGGCAGTTGGAGCAGCCAGGATGTACTAACAACTAATCATCCTTCATGTTATTACATTTCAGTGCTGATTAAAGATGTACTTGAATCACGTACTGAGTCAGGAGGTCATTTACATTCTTAAAGTCAATTTAAATACATTTTGGTGTTAAACCATATCAATCATGAAATTCAACAAAGAAATTTCAGCAACAAGCAACTTTTATGCCTGAATTAGTGTCATACTGCTGCATTAAGGCCACACTGGGTGACAATCCTGACCTCTGGTGCTGTCTGCGTGGAGTTTGCATGTTCTCCCTGTGACCCCGTGAATTGAATTGAATTTATTTGTCATTCAAAAAAGAAAATTTGAACGAAATGTTGTTACCATACAGTCATAACAATAAAAAGCAAACAAAACACAGTTATACAAATGTAACATAAACATCCATCACAATGACTCACCTCCAGGCACTTCCTCACTGTGATGGAAGGTTAAAAAAATCTGTTATCTTATCTTATCTCTTACTTGCTTCTTCTCCCCTGATCAGGCAGTAAAACTGCTGCGTCGAGGCAATTGAGGCACCCGTTATTGAAGATATCGGGCAATTGAACATCCCGCTGCCGAGCCACGTCTGGCGATGAAAGGTCCTGCGAACGGGCCGATTCAAGCCTTGCGCTTCCTGACGGACTAAGTTGCTGCGGCTGGAGTTCCTGAAAGGTTGGTCACCAAGCAGGGACCTGCGAGGTCCCAATGTTCCAGACCACAGGACAAACGGCCGAAGCCTCCGAAAGTCGAGTCGCAGCCACAATCGCAGCACCACCACAGCCTCCGAAATTCATCCAGCTCCACGAGTCCACAGGCTCTGTGACCGGAGCCCTCAAGGTCGATCCCAGCTGGAGGTTGCCCAGCACCTTGATGTTAGGCTGCAACTCGAACAGGGGTACAACACGGAAAAATAGTTGCATCTCCGTTGAAGAAAGAGATTTTAAAAAGTTTCCCCACCCCCTCCCACCAGTCCCTACATAATACACAACTAAAAATAGACTATTACATACATCTAGTAGTAAGTAAGTAAGTAGTTTTTATTTTTATAGCACTTTTAAATCAAATCATGTTGAAGCCAAAGTGCTTTACAGAGAAAAAAAATAATTAGATTGCCATACATCCAGAAAAATAAAAAAGAAGAAAAAAGCCACAATACAACATAGGATTAAACATGAACATCCACCCACAGCAGAATCAACACTTTCCACTGTGAGGGAAGGCACCAAAAAGTCCAGTCCTCCTCCTCCACCTAGACCACCCGAGGTCGGAGCCTATTTGAGGCCTCCACAGCCAGTCGCCGCAATGGCGGCCCGATGTTATAGGCCCACCTGCCGTGAAGATAGAACACCGGCATCGGGTGAAAAGTCCATGGAGATGTCTGGAGCGGCCGCTCCCTCCCTGGACACCACGGCAACCAAAGTCCCCTTGGCCGCGCTGGTTTGGAGCTCTGACTCTGGCGATCTCAAATCCCAGGCTCCGCGGTGTTTTAAATCCAGCACCGCCCGCACCACAGCTCCTCAATGTTGGAGCCGGCGGTCACAGCACTCTGGAGCGTACCGCACGGCGACCAGGCCGTGTTGGTGTTCCAGCGCAGTGCCGCCGCCGAAGCTGTAGTCCCGGCCGGTCCCAGCAGGAAATGCTGCTCCAGTCCGATGGTAGGCTGCACAGAGAGGACGGAGATGCGATTCGGAGGAGAACCGCAGAAATAAAGTTCCCCCCTTCCCCTCCCCCCACCCGCCACATAACAGAAGACCTACAACAAACATTTGGATCCAACAGGACTAAAAATAAAAATAAAAAAGGGTGAAAGGACGGACTGAAGGCATTAACGATAAGACAAAGAAGGGAGAGAGACAGACAGACTGCAGGCGAGTCGCAAACGCAGACACAGCACAACCACAGAACTGTTGAGATGCCTCTGGGTTCTCTACTTTCTTCCCACAAAGCAAAAATGCATCGGTGGCAGGTTAATTGGCTACTGCCCCTGGTATGTAGCTGAATGGTATAATCAAGAGGAGGGAGATAGTTATAGAGGAAGAAAGCTCAAAGACACCTTAAAGTCTTCAGTACTTTATTAAGCACACGTCATACATAGCCCTGCTGTACGTGGTCTGTCACGAACACCAGAGAGAGTGCTAGGGGCGTGTGGGTTGCAGTTATACTAAATGGTGGGGGAGTGGTTAGCATGGACCTCGTTACTATCAATTAAAAGGTGTACACACATATCATCTACATCCTTCCTCTACCAAAACAAACAGTGAGTGACAGGGCGACCACGGTCTCATGCGCCAGGGTGAGTGCAAACAGTAAAGCACAGGGATACAGGATCACACGTAATCGCCGTAACGGACCGGCGACCTGACCAGGCAACCAGACCGGGTCCGCACCTCGCCATCACCTCCTTCCCCGACAGTAAACAAGCGGGACGCCGGGTCATGGTGGGGGCTACGGACAGGAGAACTCCTTGGCGATGAAGGCAGCGGGGAGGGAGGCGAAGAGAAGGGCGCGGAAGCCGGAGAAAGCGGGACCGCAGCCGGAGGTGCTCCGGAGGAGGACGAGGGGAGGCCAGCCCCAGAGGAATGGGCAAAGCACAGGGCCGCGACAGGGGGCAGCGGGGGGGCATACGGAGCCGCCGGGGGTGGGAGAGGCTCGTTCACGAGCCGGAGATGCTGGCGGGACCGGCGGTACACCCTTCCGTCGCGGTTGACAAGGTATGAACGAAGGGAACCGGCAGAGCCGACGACCACGGCCAGCCTGGAACGGCCAGAAGGGGACCACATACGGACGACCTGGCCTGGGAGAAGAGGCAGAGGACACGGCAGGACCTGTCGTGGGAACGCTTCTGGATACTGTGTCTTTCGGACCAAGGCAGGTTTAAAGACGGAGGGGACAGGGACTGCTGAGACACCGGGACCGTGGGCCTCGTGACTCGGGACATGAGTCGCTGAGCCGGGAGCCCAGGGCATGGTCGGGGAGATGTTGCGGAGGTTCAGCAGGCCAGGTAGATGTCGGTGCGGGATAGGCGGCAGCGTTCCAACAATCCTTTAGCACTGGCGGACGCGCGCTCTGGCCAGTCCATTGCTCTGTGGGTATTCCGGGCTGCTGGTGTAAATGACGAAAGTTCCAACGCTCAGCAAAATCGCGGAACTCGGCACTAGTGGAACTGGCTGCCATTGTCCGACTGCAGGCTGACGGGGGACCCAAAACGGTGGCAAAGTGGCGGCGCAACTTGTCGATGACTGCGGAGGAAGAGAGGTAGTGGAGCTGGTCAACTTCAAACCAGCTGGAGTAAGAGTCGACAAGCACCAGGAAGTGCTTTCCGTGCCACTCGAAGATGTCGGTTGCTAGCGCAGACCATGGCAGGTCAGCAGCTGGCTGCTGCAGGAGGCGGCCTGCCGCTGTTGCTGTGGAGCGAGGCTGTTGCAGGTAGGGCACGTGGAGACCCTGTCCCGGAAGTAGCGAGGCATGTCGGGCCAGAAGAACTGGCTCTGAGCGATGGAAAGGGTCGACACGGCCCCAGGATGGCCACAATGAGCGGTCTCGAAGTATTGTTCCGTAGTGCTTCGGGCACCACCACCTTGTGCCCCTTCACAATCACACCACCACGCAGCACCAACTCGTCACGAACCAAGAAGTAAGGCACCGCTGCGGCCCGGCAGGGAAGAACGGCGGTCTGGCCAACCCTGCCTGATGATCGCGGCCAGCTGCTGTAGCGAAGCGTCTGCCGCCGTGTGCTCTGCTAGGGACTTCAACTGTCCGGAGGGCACGAAGTTCACACGACAACGTGTCCGCAACAACCATGTCCTTGCCCTTGCGATAAACCACTGTGAAAGTGAAGCGTTGTAGCTGGAGCATCATGCGCTGGAGCCGGGAGGAGGCCATGTGTATTGGCTTGTTGAGGATGGTGACCAGAGGCTGGTGGTCCGTCTCGACAGTGAAGCAGTTGCCCATGATATAGTCTTTGAATTTGGGAGCAGGCAAAGACAACTGCCAGCAGTTCTTTCTCAATCTGGGCATAGTGTTGTTCAGCGGACGTCATTGTGCGGGACGCGTAGGATACAGGCAGTTGCACACCCGTCATGGATCTGCAGGCAGGCGGCCCCGAGGCCAAACTTAGAGGCATCACACGTGAGAACGATGAGGCGCTGGAGGTCGAAGTACTTCAGCGTTGGAATGCTGACCAGCTTAGATTTGAGGGTGTCAAATGCACGCTGGTGTTGCGGGAACCAGGCCCAGGCAGTGTCCTTTTTCACCAGATCCCGCAGAGGGGCACTCAGTTCACTCAGGTCGGGGATGAACTTTCCCAGGTAGTTGACCATGCCCAAGGCCAGGCACGTCAGCAGGTGCAGGCATCTCGGATATTGCGGCCGTCCTCTGCGGGTCGGGCTTCAGCCCCGATGCCGTGAAAACATGCCCCACGTAGGTGACCTCAGGGACCCGGAATCGGCACTTTTTCGGGTTGAGTTTCAGGTTGACCTCCCGGGCCCGCTGCAGCACCTGGCGAAGGTGGTCGTCGTGCTCAGCGACATTCTCCCCATAGACCAGGATGTCGTCGACAATGATGGCACACGGAAGTCCAGCAAACAGTTGTTCCATGGTCCCCTGGAACACCTCGCTGGCAGAGTTGATCCCAAACGGCATGCGGAGGAAGCGATACCTGCCGAAGGGCGTGCTGAAGGTTGTCAGGTGCGAGGACCGCTCGTCTAGAGGTATCTTCCAGAACAAACTCTTGGCATCAAGAACCGAGAACACGGTGGCAGGGCCAACCTGCGCAGCAGCAACATCCTCCACCGTTCCGCATGGGATAGTGGGGCGCCTGATGGCCAAGTTCAAGTCCTTGGGGTTGATGTAGATCCGTATTTCGCTCTTGTCTTTCTTCGCAGCGACAACCATAGTAGAAACCCACCGGGTGGAGTCCGTGACTGGCGCCAGGATGCCCGTGGCCACCATCTTGCGAAGAGCAGACTCGACCTTGCCCCTCATGGCAAAGGACACGCGGTGCGGGGGGACGGACGACCGTGATGTCGGGATTGAGGGCAATCTTGTAGCTGCAGGGCAACTTCCCCAGCTTCGAGTCGAACCGGTCCGGGAAATTCGGTCAGCGGGTTCAGGAGTGCCTCTACCAGGTGGACATCGCTGTGGAAGCTCACCAACCCGAGGTCCTGGCAGGCCTCCACGCCGAGCAGAGGGGTCACATTTACTGTCTAGCAGGAAGAAAGAGAGGGGCCGAGTGGTCGACAGCACCTTGCAGTGGAGAGTGGCCCTCCCCCACAGGAACAAGCATGCCACCCCCATAGGCACGCAAAACAGCACTGTCTGTGGAAAACAGCTCATTATTTCTTATCTTCCTGAACAGGCTTGTTGACATAACATTGGCAGCTGCCACCGTGTCGACCTTAGCAGAGAAGGCCATGCCATTCACCGTGACTCGGACGGTCGGGTCCGTTATCAGTCCAGCTGCACCTCGCAAGGAAAAACACATCCAGCTCACTCGGAGAAGAGTCAGGGTCAGACGGGGAAGATCAACATGCTGGAGATGGGAACTAGACGTTGCGTCATCACGTGACAGGTAGCGAGACGGTTTCTGCTGTGGCTGTGCAGGGTTCCCACGGGAAACGGCATGCTGCTGAAAAGTGCCCGAGCTTGTTGCAAAAGTTACAGGTTTTCCCCAACGCCGGGCACACATTAAAACGGTGTGAGACAAAGTTACAATTTGGACATCGTTGAGGCGGTCTGGAGCCCTGCAGTGGTCTTGCCCACTGTCGCCGGGGAGCATTGTACTGGGGACCAGCGAGACTGGCTGTGTGGACCACAGGGTCGGGTACAGCGGAGGAGACAGCCTCAGCTAAACGAGAGGCATGCAGCGCCTCATGGAATGTCAGATCAGGCTTACGCAGCAGCTCAGAGCGCAGCTTTTCATCCCGCAGACCAAAGACTAAAATGTCACGGGTCAAAGTATCGGGGGTCAGGTCATGCAGGTTACATCGGCGAGCCAGCTGGCGCAGCGCGGCCACAAAGTTGTCAATAGACTTCCCCAGGGTTCTGGCGTCTGGAGAACAGTTTGAAACGCTCTAAGATGTGGTTAGTGGGAAGGTCACACATCGCCGTAAATTTAGCAATCAGGCAATCGGGGTCTTGGACACTCTCACCATGTCCATAGACGAACGACTCCGAACGCTCGAGCGCCTCTGGACCAGCCAGGTTAAGCAGCAGGGAAGCCTTGACAGCGGGGCCACAGCAGGGTGGGCGATTGCAACATAATGCTCAAAGTCCCGTCGGAACACACTCCAGCGATGAGTGATGTCTGCATCAAAGACTAGGATGTCAGGTTTACGACAAGCAGAAGCCATCACGGATCCAGGAGGGGGTACTGGGACTAAGAAAATAAAACGCGATAGATCAGAGACGCAGGAAGAAGCACTTCTGACGCCATGAAGAATGCTCAAAGACACCTTAAAGTCTTCAGTACTTTTATTAAGCACACGTCATACATAGCCCTGGCTGTACGTGGTCTGTCACGAACACCAGAGAGAGAGCTAGGGGCGTGTGGGTTGCAGTTATACTAAATGGTGGGGGGAGTGGTTAGCATGGACATCGTTACTATCAATTAAAGGTGTACACACATATCATCTACATAGTTATAGAGCAGAATATAAGAAGAATATAATGGTTTTGGGTAGAATTAGTGTAAAAATGGGTATGTGATGGGTGACAGGTTCAGTGGGGCAAAGAACAAGTTGCCATGTTATATCTCTCTGGGACTCCATGACATAAGTCCCCTGTGCCACACTCACTATGGAGTATTACAGGGGACTTTGATCAATCTGTTCTGTTCGCAGGCACGCCTGGAAAAAATGTTCTTAAAAGTATATTGCTGAGTTGCATTGTAGTCATGAAGACACTCGAAAGGCTTGTGCTGGCCAAGCAGAAAAATATCACGAAAATATCACAAACTCCCTGCTGGACCCTCTGCAGTTTGCATATCGGGCCAATAGATCTGTGAATGATGTAGTCAACCTGGCCCTGCACTTCATCCTACAGCACCTGGACTGCCAGGGGACCTATGCGAGGATCCTGTTTGTTGATTTTAGCTCTGCATCCAACACCATTGTGCCTGAGTTACTACACTCCAAACTTTACGAGTTGACTGTGCCTGAACCCCTCTGTCGGTGGATCACCAGCTTCCTGACATACAGGAAGCAGCATGTGAGGCTGGGAAAGCATATATCGGATGCACAAATGCTCAGCATAGGAGCACCGCAAGGCTGCATACTCTCTCCTCTCCTCTACTCTCTCTACACCAGCGATGCACCTCCACAAACACCTCTGTCAAACTTCTCATGTTTACAGATGACACAACCCTGATTGGACTGATCCAGGATGGGAAGGAATCTGCCTACAGCCAGGAAGTGTCACAGCTGGCGTCCTGGTGCCGTCGCAACAACCTAGAGCTCGATGCTCTTAACACAGTGGAATTGATTGTACACTTTAGGAGAGCTCCCCCTCCCCTCACCATCAACAACACCACAGTCACATCTGTGGAGTCTTTAAAGTTCCTGGGAACCGTCATCTCCAAGGACCTTAAGGAGGGGGCTACCATCGACTCCACAGTCAAAAAGGCACAACAGAGGATGTACTTCCTATGGCAGCTGAGGAAGCACAATCTGCCACAGGCAATGATGGTCCAATTCTACACGGCCATCGTAGAGTCTGTTCTCACCTTTTCCATCATAGTCTGGTTTGGCTCAGGCACCAAGCACGTCACCTAGAGGCTGCAGTGAATCGTCCGATCAGCAGAGAAGGTTATTGGCTGCAACCTTCCCTGCATTGATGAACTGTACATTGCAAGGGCCAGGAAGTGAGCGGGCTAAATCATCTCTGACCTCTCTCACCCTGGCCACAAACTCTTTGAATCACTTACCTCTGAAAGACGACTCCGGATTGCCAAAGCTGCCACAACCAGATATAAAAACAGTTTTTATCCACGAGTAGTTGCTCTGCTCAACAGCTAAAAATCTGTGGCCTCCCTTTGATCTGGTATTTTGTTGGTTCACATGCTTGATCAATGGTGTTTTGTCATTAATGTTTTATTGTTATTAATGTTTAGTGTTTTCTGAGTCATTCGTAACTGTCACTGTATGTCATGTTGTTGCTTGTGTGTGGAGCACCAAGACAAATTCCTTGTATGTTTATTCCAATAAACTTACTTACTTAAACTTACACTTACTTACTTCATTTATATTATCCCTCTTAGTGACAAATCAAATAAATGTTAACAAGATGACTAGCATGATAAACCTTAGGTAGACAAAAATGCTGGAGAAACTCAGCGGGTGAGGCAGCATCTATGGAGCGAAGGAATAGGTGACGTTTCAGGTCGAGACCCTTCTTCAGACCAGTAGCCAACTTCCTGAGCCTCTAATCTCAGAGACCGTGAGATCAAATAGAACACTTTCTCTCCTTCAAGTAAGCAGCAACTCAGTGATGGAAATGGGAGGCAGTATCTCTGGAGCAAAGGAATGGGTGACATTTCGGGTCGAGACACCTTCTTCTGTATGGTGTCAGATTAGGAAAAGGGGAAGTGCAACGAGACCTGGATGTACTTGTACATCAGTTACTGAAAGTAAGCATGCAAGAAACAGCAGGCAGTGAAGAAAACTAATGGCATGTTGGCCTTCATAATGACAGGATTTGAGTATAGGAGCAAAGACGTCCTTCTGCAGTTGTACAGGACTCTGGTGAGACCACACCTGGAGTATTGTGTGCAGTTTTGGTCTCCTAATTTGAGGACGGACGGAGATGAACCACAATAAACTATATTATAAATGCACAATAAACAGGTTATGCATTCTTGTACTCTTATATGGGTATGACCGCACATAAAAAATCCCCCCCCTTCCTTCCCAACCTCAACCTCACGGACCTTAGAGTACCCCTAGTTCCTAAAACCCATTTCCATCACTGCAGCAACTGGTGCATTGAGACTGGAGCTTCAGAGAGGCAATAGGTGCAAGAAAATGTTTGTGGTCACCTTTATTGTTACAACGTATTGACCTAGTTGGGCAGATGTTTGGGGAAACAAGTAGAAAGTTTAAAGGTCTGAAGAAAGTTCAGTCTGAAGAAGGGTCTCGATCCGAAATGTCACCTATTCCTTCGCTCCACAGATGCTGCCTCACCCGCTGAGTTTCTCCAGTGTTTTTGTCTACCTTCGATTTTTCCAGCATCTGCAGTTCTTTCTTAAGCATTATCAACCTTTGTCAGTCTCATTTTGATTTTATATTCCTTTTGGCACCATTTCCCAAGAATTCAAAGTTATTCCATTCCCATACAATTACTCCTGTATTTGCAATATTTAGACAATGTTTATACGCAACTAAAGATAATTTAGTTAATCAAAATCTATTCTATGTCTTACGAAAGAAAACAACAGCAGCTGCCTGAAATTTGGAAAAGATTTATATTTCAATAATATGAACACCAAATGCTGAAACACTCAGGATGTGAGGTCAGGAAGCACCTATGGAAAGAAAAGCAGAGTTAATGTATTGAGTCGGAAATGTTCATCAGTACATTAACGCCATTTTTCCTTCCGTCTGAACAAAGGTCTCAACCCAAAACGGCACCCATTCCTTCTCTCCAGAGATGCTGCCTGTCCTTCTGAGTTACTCCAGCATTCTGTGTCATTCTCCTTCCATGGATACTGCTTGACCTACTAAGTGTTTCTAGCATTTTCTCTTTTTATTTCAGATTTCCTGCATTTGAAGATCTTTGAATGCCATTGAAATATCTTTTTTTTTAAATAAATATTTCAATCCAACATAATTGCGTTTATGTACTGAACTGTGGAGTTAAATTTAATCTATTACTTTCCAATTTCAGATATTAACGAGATAATATTTCACATCACACAAGAACGGTAAACTTCCGAAGCCCAGTTTGAAGCACTTTTCCGCCGTACTCTTGTTTAAAGCAAAGTGCTGAAGAGAAAGATGCTGTGAAAAATTGCTGGAGCAGGATTGTCTCAAAGCCAGGAACAATAGTTGTTTTACAGAACATGAGGTCTGAGGATCAAGCCACTTTCTTAAGTGTCTGAAGAAGGGTCTCGACCCGAAACGTCAACCATTCCTTCTCTCCAGAGATGCTGCTAGTCCTCGCTGAGTTACTCCAGCATTTTGTGTCTACCTTCGAATTAAACCAGCATCTGCAGTTCCTTCCTAAACATTAAGCCACTTTCTTATATGTGCATACATTGTTGTATAAGTGATGGCAATATTCAAATATGGGTGGCTCAAAACCTTGTAGAGATATAAATGTGTGTGAAAAGATTAGTAAAGATTGAGAAAGTAATGAGATTGCAGAGGAACATAAAATAGCTATGACATTGGTTAGCCGGACCTGCTGGACATGTCTTCTTGTTTTGCATTTCCCACCCACTATTCTTTCATCTATGTATTGACATGTATTGATCTTTTCACCTGTTCACGCTCAATACTGCTCCCATTCACTCAAGGACCAGGCAACTGTTGTTTACAGCTTATCTCCATGGTTTTACCATCCTGGCTTTACTCTATCAGAGACAACCCCCTCCCTCACCATCTCTGCAGTTACACATTTCTTTTATCTTGTTAAAACAAAAACTAGTGGAGGAACACAGTGGTTCTGGCAACATCTATGATAGACAAAGGATAGTTGATTTTCATGTCGAGACCCTGCATGATAACTTTTTTCATCTCCTTCTCACTACTGATGAAACAGCTTTGACTTAAAACATTGACTCTGCTTCGCTTCCAACAGATGTGGTCTGACCAGCACATTGTTTCTAATACTTAGTATTTTTTTATTTTAGATTTCAATTATCTGCAGTATTTTCATATTTGTTGATTTTTCCACCATATAGGGCAATTCAGCCGATGGGCTTTATACGAATTCCAATAAACCGAACTCCTCAGTCATTCTCCCCTGTGCTTTCCCAATAACCTCTGCAAATTATTCACTTTCATGTGCCATTTCATACCCATTTGAAGGCAACAACTCTATTTCCATCACCCTTATGGGCACTGAATTCCAGATCGTAACTCCATTCCTCTTGCCTCTTCTTTATATTTTCAGGCCACATCTTTAAATTCCTGCTCCTTGTCTTTGAAATTGAAACAGCCTCTCTCTACTTATTCCACCTGGTTGAACATTGGTGTGTTGCTATCAAATCTCCTCTCAACCCTAATCGGAATTTTTGGTTCAGATACCTGTGTGAGCATGCACAAAAGTAGTTAGTAGCACATTGGACTTGCTATTCGGAACTGATGGATATGCTGTAATGAGATTAAAATGTTCCAGAGTGGATTAGAGAAATGATGCAATTTGGAAATTTTCATTAATGGGGACCATTATTGTTATTGGTATATTTTAAAATGATTGTCTTTTGTATTTAGATACAGTGAGGTTGTTTTGCTTGCTATCTGGGCAGAGAATACCATACATAGGTGCAATCATACCATACATAAGAAATTCTGCAAGTAAAAATTTCATTGTTCTATCTGGGACATTCTTATTCAAGTGGTTGAGTTCAATCAAACTGCTTATGAGTATGCTAGGTAGAATAAAAAGGCAAATTATTTATATATATATATATATATATATATATATATATTAGAGGTACAATAAATCACATCAGTGTGCATCCCGTATATATTATTACAATCGTTGTACCCCTTATTTTTAAAGCTGTTAAAAAGAATAGAAACAGAGAGCATAGAGAAAGTGAGAAAGAATTGTGAAAGTGAAAAAGGAAAGAAGAAAGAACCCTTAGTCGAACAGTTAGAGAAAGGAAAATAAGAGATAAAGAGAATAAAAAGAGGAAAAAAGAAAAAGACAGTTACTTTATTATAAACATCACGCAAGAAGAATTTACCAACTCGACAATTTTTCATACCCCTTTACCAAGACCTGATGCCAGTACTGCTTTGAGGTACTCTTGCACCCTATCCTTGTAGTAGACCTATAAATGCAGACCACATCTTATAAAAGCGATCTGATTTTCCTGCCAGGTGGAGTCTCATATCTTCCAGATGTAGTGTTTCAACCATGGTTGAAATCCACATATTTACTGTTGGTACAGGAGCATTTTTCCAGAATTTTAAAATAAGCTTTTTTCAAGTTATTAACCCGTATTCAAATAAATCCTTTTGAAACACATTTAATTCAGGGCTACCTTCCGTTGTTCCAAAAATAATCCATTACGTATTTGCTGTGAATTTTATTTTAAATAATTTTGTAAAAATTTCAAAAATTTCAGTCCAAAACTTCTGAATTTTTATACAAAAGACAAATGAATGCGCTATAGTAGCTTCTTGAGACTGGCATTTATCACAGATAGGTGAGATGTTGGGAAAAAAGTTTACTTAGTTTAGTTTTTGAATAGTATAATCTATGTAAAATTTTAAATTGGATTAAAGTGTGTCTTATGTTTATTGAACATTTGTGCACATTTAATAAATGTTCATCCCACCTCACTTTTGCAATTTTGATGACTAATTCTTGTTCCCAGTCTCTTCGAATGCCTTCAGTTGTAGGTATTTCTGCATTTAGAATAATAATAGAATATTGACTGGCCTTGAGGGGGATACGACATATATTGCCTGAAGTAGATTCATATTGCCCGAGTCGAAGACGAGGGCAATATGGATCTAGTGAGGGCAATATATGTCGTATCTCCCGAAAGAGGACAGTCAATATTGTTATTATTACCCATTATCAACATCTAGAGGAAAATCTGAACATCTCATATGATATGAATGTATCTATACATTTTGCAATATGCATTGCAACATTGTAAATAAGGGTACTAAAACCATTCCAACATTGTAAATAAGGGTACTAAAAGAATGTAACATTTATGTTTCATTTATGTAATTTATGTAATTCATTTATGTGACAATGTGAAGGTCGAACTTTTAAATCGCGAACCTCTTCTCGCAACCGGCTGCCATTTTTTTTTTTTTAAGATAAATTTTAAATTTTGCACGCAGCGTCACGTTGCCGTCACGCAGCGTCACGTTGCCAAGTTCCCGGATGTGAGACCAGGGGAATATAAGACTATATTCCCCGCTGTTTAAACAGGTAAAGTCCATAGGCGTTCGCTAGAAAGGGGAATATAAGAAAATATTCCCCTGTTAGCGCTGCTGGCAGTAAAAAGGAAGGGAATACAATTTCGTAAAAGCATACCTCAGATGGATGATATGGGTAATAATATTATATATATATATTAAGTTTGCTGATTCAGCCTTTGTCTTCATTGCTTCATCCAGTAGATCTAAAGGCATATTGTAATATTCTTGTGCATATTATTTCAGATAGTCACATATTTAAAAATATTAAAAATACTAATTGTTTCCCAAATTGTACTTAAGTTGAAGTTGTTTAAATGATAGTAATTTTCCCATTTCATACAAATCTCCCAACATTTTAATTCCAGCTCTTTCCCATTGTATAAATGCTTTATCTATGATTGAAGGTTTAAACAAAGGGTTTTTAACTATAGGAACTAAGAGAGATAAATTTCTTAGTTTTAAGTTGTGTTTTATTTGTTTCCAAGTTCTAATTGTACTATGTATAATTGGATTTTTGTTATAATTTGTGTTATTCAACGTCATTGGTGAGAGAAGTATCGCTCCGATATTCCAAGGGTAGCATTTTCCAGAATTTAATTAAATTATATAATTTCTTGAGTAAAGGATTATAGTTTGCATTAAACATATCTTGGTATCTTCTGGTAATTTCAATACCCAAGTATTTAATTTTTTCTAAAGCTATCTTAAAAGGAAACTGTAGAAGATGTGTTGAATCTTTCGGTTTAATTGACATGATTTCACTTTTGTTCCAGTTTATTTTATATCCTGAAAATGATCCAAAATCCTCAATTAAAGTTAATATATTTGGTATAGTGATATGGGTTTCGGTGATGTACAGTAGTACATCATCAGCATATAAAGATATTTTATTATTTGAAGATTTTGTATTATATCCATGGATATTCGGATGAATTCTAAATCTTTCCGCTAGGGGTTCAATTATAAGAGCAAATAGCAGCGGTGATAGTGAACATCCATGTCTATTACCCCTTGACAATTGAAATTTCGAAGATAAAATGTTATTAGTTAATATTCTGGCTGTTGGCTTATTATATAGTAATTTAATCCTAAAGATGAAATTCTCTCCCAGTTGGAATTTTTGCAATACCTTAAGCATATAATCCCATACCACCTGATCGAATGCTTTCTCTGCATCCAACAAAATAATTGATAATTCTTGATCTTCAATTCTATGTGAATGCATTATGTTGAGCAGACGTCTCAAGTTATTAACTGATTGTCTCTTAGGGATAAACCCAGTTTGACCCGGATGCATTAACTTACTAGCATACTTACTTAATCTTCTAACTAGTATTTTCACTAATATTTTTTGATCTGTATTTAACAAAGCAAGAGCTCCATATGATCTGGGTTCTTCCACATCTTTGTCTTTCTTAAGTATTAATGTAATCATTGATTCTGCTAGCGTTTCAGGTCATGTTTGTCCTTTAAAGGAATATGTATAAATGTGTCGTAAAAACTTTTATAGAATTCATTACCGAATCTATCAGGTCCAGGTGTTTTTCCATTCTTTAATGAGATTATTGTTTCTTCGATTTCCTTAATGGAGATTTATGCTCCCAATTCCTCTTGTTCCTGAAATTCTAGTTTTGGAAGATTACAATTATCTAAGAACTCAGTGACTTTGTTTGTGTCCGTTGTCGATTTAGATGTAAACAAATTCTCATAAAATTGCACAAATCTTTTATTAATATCCTTCGGTAAAGTTAATACTTCCCCTCTATCTGATTTATTCTTTGAAATCATATGTTCTTGTTCTAGTTTTTTTAACTGACGTGCCAAAAGTTTATGGGGCTTATCCCCAAATTCAAAATGTTCCTGTCTTGTGATTTGGAATAATCTTATAACTTGGAAATCCGGAAGTGGCGGCGCTGCGTGGCAGCTGCGGCTCACCTGCAGTCCGTCTGTTTTTTTCCTTTTTTTCGTCTTTTTGTGTCTGTTTTAGTTAGAATTTTGGTTTATTAGGCTGTGTTTGTGTGTGTGTGTGGGGGGGGGGGGAGAGGGTGGGAGAAACAAGGTTTTAGTCTCTCCCTTCGGGGATGCGACCTTTTCTTGTCGTGTCCCCCGTCACCGTCTCCGTCTGTGCTGAGGCCTAATGGCGGAGCTGGTGGCCTTGGAGCTGTGGTGAGCGTTCAGAGCTCCAGTGTTCCATCCAGCTTCGGGCTTCGGCGCTCCAGCAAGCGGCTTTCGGCGCTCCAGCGGCTCTCCAGCGGTGCTCCAACGGCGGCCCGGCTTCGGGGCTTCGGCGCTCCAGTGTTCCCGTGGTCGATCCTGATTGGGAGCTGTGGTGGTGTTCCGGCATTCCGGCAGTGGCGGCGGTGACGGCCTGGCTTCGGAGGCTCGGCCGGGCCTAGTGGACGATTGCCTCAGTACAGAGAGGGAACAAGTAGGGGAATAAGACAAAGACTTTAAGACTTTTGCCTTCCACCACAGTGAGGAGGTGCTTGGTGAACTCACTGTGGTGGATGTTAAATATGTGTTTATTGTGTGTTTTGTTTTAATTATTACATGTTATGACTGCAAGGTAACAAATTTCGTTCAGACCGAAAGGTCTGAATGAAAATAAAGGAATCTGAATCTGAATCTGAATCTGAAACTTTAGCTGATAATCATTTATTTAATTTAAATTTCAGTATTAATATTTTATTGTGTTTATCCATAGTTGGGTCTTTAGCATTGTCTATACCCAGTTGCCTAATTTGTTTTTCTAACTGTCTTTGTTCATTCTTGTTTTTTTTAATTTTGAAAAGCTTGGTATGAGATTATAATACCTGTAATAAATGCTTTGAAAGATTCCCGTAATAATGTAGGTGATTAACCATATAACCATATAACAATTACAGCACGGAAACAGGCCCTCTCAGCCCTTCCAGTCCGTGCCGACCATTTATTTTCCCCATGTCCCATCTACCTGCACTCAGACCATACCCCTCCATTCCCTTCCCATCCATATACCTATCCACTTTACTTTTAAATGTTAAAATCGATCCTGCCTCCGCCACTTCTGCTGGAAGCTCATTCCACACAGCCACTGAGTAAAGAGGTTCCCCCTCAAGTTACCCCTAAACGTCTGTCCCTTAATTCTCATATCATGCCCTCGTTTGAATCTTCCCTACCCTCAATGGGAAAAGCTTATCCACGTCAACTCTGTCTATCCCTTTCATCACTTTAAAGACCTCAGTTAAGTCCCCCCTTAACCTTCTGCGCTCCAAAGAATAAAGACCTAACTTGTTCAACCTTTCTCTGTAACATAGTTGCTGGAACCCTGGCAACATTCTAGTAAATCTCCTCTGTACTCTCTCTATTTTGTTGACATCCTTCCTATAATTAGGCGACCAAAATTATACACCATACTCCAGAATTGGTCTTATCAATGCCTTGTACAATTTTAACATTACTTCCCTACTCCTATATTCAATGCTCTGATTTATAAAGGCCAGCACACCAAAAGCTTTCTTTACCACCCTATCTACATGCGATTCTACCTTCAGGGAACTATGCACAGTTATTCCTCGACCTCTCTGTTCCACAGCATTCCTCAATTCCCTACCATTTACCATGTATGTCCTATTTTGATTTGTCCTGCCAAGATGTAGCACTTCACACTTATCAGCATTAAACTCCATCTGCCATCTTTCAGCCCACTTTTCCAAATGGCCCAAATCTCTCTGTAGACTTTGAAAATCTACTTCATTAATCCACAACACCACCTATCTTAGTATCATCTGCATATTTACTTATCCAATTTTCCACCCCATCATCCAGATCATTGATGTACATGACAAACAACAGTGGTCCCAACACAGATCCCTGAGGCACCCCACTGGTCACCGGCTTCCAACCTGACAAACAGCCATCCACCATTACTCTCTGACATCTCCCATTCAGCCACTGTTGAATCCATCTTGCTACTCCACCATTAACACCCAAAGATTGAACCTTCTTAACCAACCTTCCATGGGGAACCTTGTCAAAGGCCTTACTGAAATCCATATAGACAACATCCACTGCTTTACCCTCATCAATTTCCCTAGTAACCGCTTCAAAAAATTTCAAGAAGGTTTGTCAAACATGACCTTCCAGGCACAAATCCATGTTGATTGTTCCTGATCAGACCCTGTTTATCCAGATGCTTATATATATTATCTCTAAGTATCCTTTCCATTAATTTGCCACCACTGACATCAAACGAACAGGTCTATAATTGCTAGGTTTATTCTTTGAACCCTTTTTAAACAATGGAACAACATGCGCAGTACGCCAATCCTCCGCACTATTCCCGTTTCTAAAGACATTTGAAATATTTCTGTCATAGCTCCTGCTATTTCTACACTAACTTCCCTCAATGTCCTAGGGAATATCCTGTCTGGACCTGGAGACTTATCCACTTTTATATTTTTCAAAAGTTTCAGTACTTCCTCCTCTTTGAATCTCATAGTTTCCATAGTTATTCTACTTTTTTCCCTTACCCCAGAGTTCAATATCCTTCTCCTGGGTGAATACCGAAGAAAATAAATTGTTCAATATCTCCCCCATCTCTTTTGGCTCTGCAGATAGCTGTCCATTCTGGCTCTCTAATGGTCCAATTTTATCCCTAGTTATCCTTTTGCTATTAATATAGCTGTAGAAACCCTTTGGATTTACTTTCACCTTTCTTGCCAAAGCAACCTCATATCTTGCCAAAGCAACCTCATATCTTCTTTTAGCCTTGTAGATATCTCTCTTTTTTCGAAACAAGTGTCCAATTTCCCTCGAAAACCATGGCTCTTTCCAATTTTTACTATTTCTTCAACCTAACAGGGACATAAAGATTCTGTACTCTTACAATTTCCCCTTTAAATGTCCTCCATTTCTCTTCTACATCCTTCCCATAAAACAAAGTGTCCCAATTCACTCCTTTTAAATCCTTACGCATTCCCTCAAAGTTAGCCTTTCTCCAATCAAAAATGTCTGGAGTATCATTTAGTTCGAAAAAGAGATCCATTTGCTGTTTTAAATATATACTCCCTTGCAGGTCTTTTACAATTTGAGGGTTATACCTCCAAAACGATTTATTCTTAGACATAGCTTCCTGTTTTAAAAAGAAAGTTACTGGGGAGTGATCTGAAATCAAATTAGTATGGCATTTTGGATTCAAAGTAAACGGAAGTAATTTTGTATCAAGGAAATAATATATTCTTGAGTATGTCTTGTGTACCATTGAATAAAACGAGTATTCCCTGCCGGTCGGATTTGCGATCCTCCAAACATCTCTTATGTTTGTATTTTTTTATATATGTGTTTAAAAGTTCGCTAGTTTTAGATTTCATATTACCTCTCTGTTTTTGACTAGATTTGTCTACTTAAGGGTCTAAAACACAGTTAAAGTCTCCTCCGATTATGACATTTTGATAATTATATTCAGCGATTATATTCAAATTTTTATTGAACAATTGCGGATTGTCAAAGTTGGGTGCATATATATTTACCAAGGTGATTGGGGTAGCATGGATCTCACCGGTAACTATCAAATATCTCCCATCCTAATCCATTAAGGTAGTTTTTGGTTTAAATGGTATGCCTTTACGAATAATAATAGACGTGCCTCTAGATTTCGACGTATATGACGAGTGAAAAGTTTGGCCTATCCAGTTCGCCCTCAATCTAGCTTGATCTTGGAGTTTACGATGCATTTCTTATAGGAAGATAATACCTGTGTTGTATGCTCTCAGTTGAGCTAGTATCTTACCCCTTTTAATACGTTCGTTAACACCGTTAATGTTCCAGCTGCAGAATGAGATTCCTCCCATTTTTCTTTTGTTTATCGTCTTGCATTTTGAGTGGATTTAATACCTGTGTATCTTATGGTGCATCTGTACCTCAGGTCTTTAGATATTGGGGGGGGGGGGGGGGCATTTACCCTGCAGAGTTCAATTAGTAAATTGCTTTTGCGATTGTCCTTAAATTAAAAAAACACACATGTGATTAATTGTGATAATAAAAAAAAACTTATGAAAGTGAAAATACAGTGTCCGAACTTGTCGGCATTGTAACAAGTTACCCGCCTGTTGGTGGGAGAAAACATGGTATCGACTTCCGTTGTCGATATTAAACAAACAATTAGCTCCGCTCCCTCGGTTAGTCGTAACATAATGCAACGGGACCGGTTCAAAATCAAATGTATAGTACCTATTTATAATATATGTAACCATTTTGTTATATATTTCCAAATATAACTAACAATTTTATCTACTAAATGTTTAAACGTATAATTTTACCTCGGTAATAATCAACTGTTGGTTGAAGGGGTTAATCTGCAGCAGGCTCCTGGATCTGAGCCAGCAGCCCATTTCTCCACCTCTTGCCCCAATTATTGATCTACTTGAAACTTATTAAGTTATAAATGTTAGTGTATAAATCATCCCCTTTCTACCATTCTGATTAACGTTCATTACTATTTCTATGTTAATATTCTATAATGTTATTGTTAAAAATGTTAGATCTATACCAATTAGGTTATTCATTTAATCTCTTAAACAACAATAGTTGCTCTGTCCACATTCTGTTGTTGAACTCTTCATTTCATGTTTTGTCTTTTTTCACTTCACTTGGAACACAGAATGTCCTTGAATTAACATTCCACCGATAAGAAGTCTAGACAAAGCGCATGTAGTATTTCTTCTTCTGGCAAGCACTCCGCCATTAAGGGAGAAATAAAAAAAGCAAGATTAATCCGTACCATCCATCCCTTCCAACTGCTTGTTCTCTTCCACGATAGTTAGAGCAAATTTGTATGCATTCTCCGGATTTGTGAATGATTTTTGCTGATCCTTGTAAGAAAACATAATTTTAGTTGGGTAGTAAACACCATATCTGACATCTTTAATTCCTTGGAGAGCCTGCTTTGCCTTAGAGAACTGGTTTTGCATTTGCACAATTTCATAAGGATAGTCCCTGATTTCATTGAAAGATGTTTCACCGAACTTCAATGGCACTCCATATTTGATGTTACTCATAAACTCTTCCAAGTCAGAAATGTCCGGAAATTTCACAATAATCTGTCATGTATATTCTGAACTTGTTTAAGATTTTCATTTATATCTCGGAACTCGGTGTGCCACTTCAATTTTTGGTAGGTTAGGGAGATTAAGAGCTTCTTTAATTAGGCCTGCAGCAAACTCCCAAGGGTTATCTCCCTCGGCTCCCTCTGGCACTCCAACTATTCTTAGATTTTGGCGTCTCGAATGAGCTTCCAAATCCAGGCATTTTTTAGCCAAAACTTTTGCCAGCTGAGACGCCATCTGTTTTGCTGTGAGGTCTTGATATATATTTATTTTCTTCATTTTCTCAGCCATTCGTTCCATCTCTCCCTCCATCTCTCGCATTGTTGCCACATATGAAGAGACAGTCTCCTGCACCGCATCAAACTTCTTTGTGGTCTCATCATCCCTCATATCCATTCTCTCCATTAGTTCCTCTCTCACATCTTCAATTCGTTTATTTATGGTGCCAATCGAATCCTGCACCGAGTCAATAACTTTCTGATTGCCAGCATTCATATTCCCCATCAGCTGTTCCATATCTCTTTCATCAACTTTTCCATCTTCTTTTCATCCACCTTTTCATCTTTCAGTTCTCTTACCAATTGCTTTAAATCCTCCATTTCTTTGTCCTTATCTGCCTTAGTTCTTGTAGTCATTCCGGAGAGCACTTTTTCTTCAGTAGCCACTTCAAAAGTAAGTTCTTCAGGCATTGTCTGGCTTCCCCAGTGATGTTTTGTGACTCTTCCCTGAGGACTCTGACCAGAGAATGGATGTTGCATTTAAAGTGCTTTAAACCACCGTTAAATTCACAGCGCTTACTGATGACGTCAGCAGCGGGACGTCCAGAGGCTCCGGTAAGTTTTTAAAATCGGTCCCGACCAGTAGACCCAATTTTAACGCGAAAAGTTGTGAATTTTCGGGAGCGGAGCTATGTGCAGTGACTGTTGCTAGAACATGGCACCACCGGAAGTCATAAAAAGGGAAATTAAGCAGAACATAGACTATATTGCTACAGTTACAGATAAAATTGCAATGGACAACATGAGGTAGATTGGAGAATTAGGAAAACTTCGTTAACATACAGTCTATGATAAAGTAATGTCATTTTCTCCAAGTCAAGATAACAAACACTTGCAGGGCATTCCCAGGTAAATAAGGTAGGAAATGCAACATGCTCATTGTCATGAGTATAAGATTTTGAGATATCACATTACACCTTTAATGGTCAAGCCACAATTGAATCATTGTGTATAGTTTTTTTTTCATCACACTACCCAAGAATGTGTTAGCATTGGATTGAGTGCAGAAGAGATGCACCAAGATTTTGCCCGGGATGGAGGGCTGCTGTTATGACAGATTAGATAGGGTGGGTTTAACCTCAGTGGAATGTAGGAGGCGGAGGTGTGACCTTATAGAAATTTACAAAATTATCAGGTATGTAAATCAGGTAGATTGTCAGTCTTTTCCTCAGGTTGGGGAGAGTCTAAAATTAGAAGACATAGATTTAAGGTGAGAGGGGAGAAATTTATAAGAGATAATGAGGTCCTAGCTTTTTGTATGGAATGAGCTGCAGGTGCTTTGGTAAAGAGGTATTGAATCGGAGTGGCGTGGTGAAATATGGCCTAAAGCAGGAAAGTGAGATTAGCATAGATAGGCATCGTGATTTAAATTGAACACTGGGCAATGATCAATGAATGTCGTCAATTACTGTCCTTATGACAGAAGAACGGTCACTGATGAAGCTGCTGTAGATGGTTGGGCTTAGGACATAACCCTGAGGAAGTCCTGCATCGGTATCTTCAGGAAGTTATGAATGATTTCAAACAATCACAACCATCTTCCTTTGCATGAAGTATGGTTTCGGTACCTGGAGACTGTTTCATTTGATATCCATTGTTGCCAGTTTTCTCTGGATGCCTTGCAGCCACACACATGCGCTGCCTTGATGTCAAAGCAGTCACAACCTCACCTCTGGAATTCAGCTCATTGGTTCATGTTTTGCAGGAATTTTAGTGACAGTTCAAAGAGAAGGATCAGAAATTTAAAGAATTTAATTAATATTTAAAAAAAATGTTTAATTCAATTTTGTAACAAAATTGCTCTTTTTGAGTCCACTGATTATCACTGTTGTATTTATCATAGCACTTAGAGCGATGAGCTTACATTAGGTGATTTTATCAAGATTAATGTTAAGCCCCTGTCTCACTTTCCCGAGTTACTCACAAATTCTCCCGAATATTCCCCTGGATTCAAACTCGGAGATGCCAGCCGTAGGTACTCAGGGCTATTTTTTTTAACCCATGGACATTTTTCAACATGAAAAAACGTCCCGACTTACCTGATGCCCTGAGTACCAACCGCTGGCATTACGAGCCGCTATGAAATATCTACGGAATCTTACGGCCTCCTACGGATATTCCCCGTGTTTGAATCAAGGGGAAAACTCGGGAAAATTCATGAGTAACTTGGGAAAGTGGGACAGGAGCTTTACTTTTCAATAGAACTGTGCTCCACTGTGCTTTTCTATGTTTGCTGTGCAAATACCAGACGTCTTACCCCGAGGCTTTTACCACCATTGCTGGGGACTTCAATAAGGCAAACCTCAAGAAATCACTCCCCAACTTCCACCAACATGTCTCCTGCTGCACCAGAGGACCAAGCACCCTCGACCACTGCTACACCACCATCAAGAATGCCTACCGCTCTATCCCTCGCCCTCACTTCGGTAAATCCGACCATACCGCGGTGCTGCCTCTCCCTGCCTACAGGCAGCAATTAAAGAGCGCACCCCCAGAGGTGAGGACAGTGCAGAGCTGGTCGGGGGGGGGGGGGGGGGGGGGGAGGTGGGACAGAGGAACAACTCAAGGACTGTTTCGAGTCTGTAGACTGGGCAATGTTCAAGGACTCGGCAACGGACTTGAAAGAATACGCCACAGTCATAACAGACTTTATAAAGAAATGTGTGGAGGACTGCATCCCTACAAAAACCTTCTGAGTGTTTCCCAATCAGAAACCTTGGATGAACTTTGAGATCCGCACTTTTCTGAAGACCGGCACCGAGCATTCACGTCTGATGATACAGTGGACTACAAGAAGTCCAGATACGACCTTGGTAAGGCCATCAAAAAGGCCAAAAGGGAGTTCTGCTCTAAACTGGAGGATGAGACAGATGTTCGGCAGCTGTGGCGGGAACTGAATGCAATCACCTCCTACAAGGCGAAACCAGGAGGCAGCTCGAATGTCGGCAAAACATCACTCCCTGACGAGCTCAATGCGTTTTACGCACACTTTGATAGGGAGAATACTGATGTGCCTTCCCGAGTCCCCATTCGCTGTGATGGTATTTCAGTCTCAGTCACAGAGGCTGACGTCAGGAAATCCTTCAGAGGGGTGAACCCTCAAAAAGCGCCTGGACCTGATGGAATACCCGGTCGTGTTCTAAAAACCTGTGCGGCCCAACTGGCTGGAGTTTTTACGGACATTTTCAATCTCTCACTTCTGAGGTCTGAGGTCCCCACCTGCTTCAAAAGGGCATCAATTATACCAGTGCCCAAGAAGACTAAGGTGACATGCCTCAATGACTATCGACCTGTGGCACTAATGCCTGTGGTGATGAAGTGCTTTGAGAGGTTGATCATGGAGCAAATCAACTCCTACCTCGACAAAAACCTGGACCCACTGCAGTTCGCTTACCGCCACAACAAATCAACAGTGGATGCGATCTCGCTGGCCCTCCACTCCGCTCTGGACCACTTGGACAACAAAAACTCATATGTCAGGCTGTTATTCGTTGATTACAGCTTGGCATTTAACACAATCATCCTCTCCAAGCTGGTTACCAAACTCGCAGAACTGGGTCTCTGCGCATCTCTCTGCAAATGGATCCTCGACTTCCTCATTCACAGACCATAGTCCGTTCGTATTGGTGGAAATGTGTCAGCCTCTATAACAATCAGCACGGGAGCACCTCAAGGCTGCGTGCTCAGCCCCTTGCTGTACTCACTCTATACTCATGACTGCGTAGCCAGTCACAGTGTGAACTCCATCATCAAGTTCGCTGATGACACCACTGTTGTGTGACGTAGCACTGATGGGGATGAGTCAGAGTATTGAAGAGAGATCAAGCAACTGTCCATATGGTGCCAGCACAATAACCTGGCCCTCAACACCAGCAAAACCAAGGATCTTATTGTGGACTTTGGAAGGAGTAGGATGGGGACCCACAGTCCTGTTTATATCAACGGGTCGATGGTTGAAGGGGTCAAGAGCTTCAAATTCCTGGGTGTGCATATCTCTTAAGATCTTTCCTGGTCCGAGAACACTAATGCAATTATCAAGAAAGCACATCAGCGCCTCTACTTCCTGAGAAGATTACGGAGAGTCGGTTTGTCAAGGAGGATTCTCTCTAGCTTCTACAGGTGCACAGTAGAAAGCATGCTGACCGGTTGCATCGTGACTTGGTTCGGCAACTTGAGCGCCCTGGAGAGGAAAATACTTCAAAACATAGTAAACACTGCCCAGTCCATCATCGGCTCTGACCTTCCTTACTTTGAGAGGATTTATCACAGATGCTGCCTCAAAAAGGCTGGCAGCATCATCAAGGACCCACACCATCCTGGCCACACACTCATCTCCCTGCTACCTTCAGGTAGAATGTAGAGGAGCCTGAAGACTGTAACTACCAGGTTCAGGAAAAGCTGCTTCCCCACAGCCATCAGGCTATTAACCCTGGCTCGGACAAAACTCTGGTCATTAATAACCCATCATCTGTTATTTGCATTTTATCAGTTTATTTATTCATGTGTGTATGTATTTATATAATGATATATGGACACACTGATCTGTTTTGTAGTAAATGCCTACTATGTTCTGTGTGCTGAAGCAAAGCAAGAATTTCATTGTCCTATCAGGGACACATGACAATAAACTCACTTGAACTTGAATTTTTCCAACTGGTCACCAGCTGAAATGACTTTAGGTAATTACTAATCACTCGCAATGGTTGAAAACAAGCCATAAGCCAATTTCGTACCATTCGACATCTGAACCCCTGAGTCGCATCCACAAAATGGACTATAGCAATTCACCTAGGCTGCTCTGATTCTGCTGAACCGCATTGATGGCCAAATGTTACACAGTTAACTTTACAATAAATTTAAATTCCAGATACTAAGGACATAAATTACAAACTTGGATAAACAAAATAAGTGAATGGTCTATTTGCATTTCTGCATACTTCATTCAAAACTTAGAATCATGTTCAAGTTAATAAAGGAAGGAATAAAACAATTGCCTCGGTTTCTGGACAATGTGTTATTCACTCCAGTAAACTGAATCATCTTTTCAAGATCTCTAAAAGGCAATTCGCCCCAAAGGTGTTAATGCTCAAAAGATGACAAGCAGATACTAGACTGGATATAAACCTTTGCACCTTGAGTTTCAATCTACTTGAACCATGTTGTTGGATCAAATAACAGTAAGGCTTGGAGGCAGACAATGTTATTTGTTTGACTTCTATGAAAAGCCACAAGGAAAATGTGACTGTTTGCTCTTGTCACAATTTCACATCAGATGAAAATATTGATTGACCTCTAAAGATCTCTGATGCTTTTAAAAAGGTCACGGAGAAGTCATTTGGCACAAAGGTCAGAAGTGGATCATTTTCACTGCTGTGATGCACACATATAAATCTAATTCTAGAGCCCAGCTTAATGCCTCAGCCTTCAGAATGGGATTGTGAAGAGGAGTAAAGATGAACACGTTTTGTAAAGGGTGTATGTGTTATTCAAGACTAACCTCCTAGAAGTGAATTAATTGAAAGTCTCCAGGAAGCACTTAATTTGCCCAGTAGGGAATTTTAAGTGAGGCCATCCACCAAAGACTCCACTCGGGGATATATAGTAAGTGGCAAATGCAAAATGTTCTTGCACAGTGTCAGAAAAGGTTGAATCACTTTAACAGGTCAAGTAAAGTATTAAACACATTTACCACTTTGACTTCCTTTTACGTGGTGTGAAAGTGCTCAAATTACTTCTGACATAATCCTTTTAACACTCCCAGCGAGAATTCCCTAACTTGAAGCATTGGTCAGTGGTCACACATTGGACGGTGGGGGAGCTGCGGGTCGACTGCCCTGCCATCAGCGTGTTCGTTATTTTGACATTTTTGGGGGTTTTTTGTGTGTCTAATGTTAGTTTAGGTGTCTCTTGGTGTGTCTTGTGTGAGGGGTTGTGGGGGGGGGGGGGGGGGGGGGGGGGGGGAGAAAAGTGGGGAACCGCTTTTGGTTGCCTCCTTAATGCAGAGGCGACTTTTTCCATGTCGTCTCCCTTGCGGCCTAACATGGAATTGGAGCGACCTCTCCCGTAGTTGGGCCCGGAGCATTAGCAGCTGGCGTGGCGTGGATTTTTCCATCGTGGAGCGGGCAAACCCTTGCCGGGGTCGTCAGAAAGGAGTGCTCCAATTGCTGGCCTGGTGAATTTGGCATCATGGGGCTGTGGTCTGTGGAGCTTCTAGCCATGGGCATGGCATGGACTTACCATCCGGAGCCTGGGATCCCTTGCCGGGGATCGCCGGAGAAGTGCTCTGACCGCCGGCCTGCGGCCTATAACATCCTGAAGCTGCGGTCTCTGGTAGGAAAATGTCGATCCAGGACATCCAAGCGTGTGCTTGGACCGTCCCGACCTCAGAGTTTTGATCATCCCGACGAGAGGGCCTGTACAACGGAGGGGTTATTGCCCCTACCACGGGTGAACAAAGGAGGAGAACTTGCTGAACTTTGGTGCCTTCCAGTGAAGAATGCTGTGGTGGATGTTTTTGTTAAATTCTTTTTAAGTGCATTGCTGCTGGCAAATTCATTTCACTGCACCTTCGGGTGCATGTGATGAATAAAATTGACTTTGGCATACATTTATCAACATAAAGGGCCTGTCCCACTTAGGTGATTTTTTAGGAGACTACAGGTGACCAGGCTGTCGCCACATGGTCGCTGGGGTGTCACCAGTATGATCTCCTCAGTTTCCCAAAGAGTTGTAGAGTCTTTCTGGTCACCGCAGAATGTTTAAATATTCCAAATGTTTTGGCGACCGTTATCCTGACGCCAATGGAGGTAGCCTGATGTAGTCTTATGTAGCATGATGTAGGTGCTGTCGCCAGGATGATGTAGGATGTTGCCAGGATAATGTCGGATGTTGCCAGGATGACATAGGTATTTGCCTGTGATGACATCGGTGAATTCCATTAAAGTTATATTATAGATAATTTAAATTTTATTGTTAGTATAATATTTTTGTATGCACTGTTGTACGTTGTAGTTACTGGTTTCTCGGCGGCCAGCAACGACAATGACACTTGCAGCATTCGCCTAAAAAAATCACCTAAATGGGAGAGGCCCTTAAGCAGTGCACTGCAGCTTTACTTTGTTGCAATGTCTCAAAGCGCTTCGGAGAGTTCAGGCAAAAATTGGATGTTGCTCCAAAGAAAGACACATCAGGATCAGCAAACAAAAAGCTCATTGAAAAGTGGGGTTTGTGGAAGGCCATAAAAGAAAAAAGACTGAGCGATAGGAGTTCAGGGATGAAATTCTGGAGCGTGTTGTTAAAAATATAAAGGAACAAATCAATGCTGGCAGCAGCATCACGGAGGAGATGCTGCCTCTTCACAGAGGATCCCACGCACCTGGACTCGAGCTGCTTCACTGCTTCAGTTTGCAGCTCAGAGAGGCAGCAATGATCAAGCACCCTGGAGTGGAAAGGTCCCGGGAAGCCGCACGTGCGGCGGGAGAATCCCGGGGATTGGCGGCTTGAAGATGGGTAGGATCTACTTGCCCACCACTTTAGGCCCAACTCACCAGCCGCAGTCGCTGGACCCACGATGCAGACCAGAACTCACCAGGAAGGCCCAACTCGCCTGCCACAGATTGAGGACACGCACCACAAACCGGGAACCCACCTGGAGGCCCAGCTCACCCGCCCAGAGTGGAAGAAGTCTGACAGAGGGCCAGTAAGCCAACTGGCTGTGCGAGGCTTTGCAATGCCTAGATGTGGGAGCGGGCCGCTGGAGGCTCTGCAACTGCCTGGGGCTTGGCTGGACCAGGTGCTGATCCAAGAGGCTTTGCACACAGACCAGATGCAGCCTAAAGTGGTGGAACAATAGTGGAGGACACCATGGTTACGTTTGGCCCGGCCGGGACTTTGAACTTGATGAAACAGCGTCAAACATGGTGGTGCTGGCATTATGAATTTTGCATTTAATTTTGCAAATAAATGTTTTGGCATAAAGTTCAGAAATTGATCATTTTCACTGTATGATGCACACATATAATAATAAATCAAGAGCCCTGCTTAATGCCTCAGCCTTCAAAATGGGATTGTGAAGAGGAGTAATGATGAACTCTTTTTGTAAAGGATGTACTGTATATGTTATACCAAAGACTCCACTAGGGGATATATATAGTAAGCGGCAAATGCAAAATGTTCTTGCACAGTGTCAGAAAAGGTTGAATCACTTTAACAGGTCAAGCAAAGTATTAAACACATTTTCTACTTTGACTTCCTTTTACGTGGTGTGAAAGTGCTCTAATTGCTTCTAACATAATGCTTTTAACACTCCCAACGAGAGTTCATTAACTGACAGCCTTACCGACATCTACCTCACTAAAAGTCTCACATGTTTGACGCATACACTTATCAACATAAGCAGTGTGCTGCAGCTTTAATTTGTAACAATGTCTCAAAGCACTTCAGAGAGTTCAAGCAAAAAGTGTTTATTTGCAATTCTGACAATAAATATCCATTGAACCATTTCAAGTATATTGTTATATGCACAAGTATGGTCAGGCACAAGGTACAATCAAAATCTTGTTTGCAGCAGCAACACAGGCACAAAGACACAGACAGAGCACAAAACATAACTTATAACTAGACTAAGTGGGACCCGTTGGGTCCCATATTCACACAGGAGGGCTGGTCCCCCGACGCAATATTCCACCTCTCCACCAATTCCAATATTGGTGGCCAGTGGGGGGGGGGGGGGGTGCTTTCTGGAGCGCTGGTATGGGTGTTGTTGGCTGCAGGGACTACTGGTCTCCAGAGAGCTAGTATGGACATTGTGGGCCAAATGGATTCTTGGGGTGGCAGCTCAGTCCCTCAAGCATGACGTGCTGGCAGCTCACTCACGGCTGGTGGGCTGGAAGTTGACTCATGGCTATTCCTTGAAATTCCATTTCAAACAGAGTGCAAGGCTACTAAATTCAAATCCAGTTTCTTACCCCTTCGGGCAGAGTGCAAGGCCACAAAATTCAAGTGCAGTTTCATACCACTTCAAGCAGGGTGCAAGGTCACCAAATTCAGGTGCAGTTTCATACCACTTCAAGCAGGGTGCAAGGTCACCAAATTCAGGTGCAGTTTCATACCATTTCATGCAGGGTGCAACGACACCACATTCAAATGCAGTTTCATACCATTTCATGCAGGGTGCACGGCCACCACAATCAAATGCAGTTTCATACCATTTCAAGCAGGGTAAAACCACCATAAGACCACACAAAACACCACACTCACAGTACAGTAGACATTCAGTGTGTTCAGTTGATTCACAGCTCAGACAGAGTCATGCCCTCTCCCTCCCCCATCATGCAGAGACTGAGCCACACCCACACTTCTGGGTATTATAATCCCTCCCCCTCCCACCGGAAAAGGTGTGGCCCTCATGGCGTGATTCAAAATTTTTTAAACACTAAACACTTTTATTATTCATTGATGGGAAGAATCCTCTGCACCAGATGAGCGGAGGGGGACTGAGTAAGATAGTCAAAAATCACAGCCGTAAGTGGTAGCGTTTTCTCTAAAATCAATATAATGCAAACAGGAAGTTGTCAAGTTTAGACAAACAAGCCATTTGCAGTGCATTTCCACTTCAACCCAAAACTCCCAAACAGCCATTTGCAGTGCATCTCCACTTCAACCCAAAACTCCGAAACAGCCATTTGCAGTGCATCTCCACTTCAACCCAAACCCCCCAAACAGCCATTTGCAGTGCATTTCCACTACAACCCAAACCCCCCAAACAGCCATTTTGCAGTGCATTTCCACTTCAACCCAAACCCCCCAAACAGCCATTTGCAGTGCATTTCCACTTCAACCCAAAACTCCGAAACAGCCATTTGCAGTGCATCTCCACTTCAACCCAAACCCCCCAAACAGCCATTTGCAGTGCATTTCCACTTCACCCCCAAAGACAGCCATTTGCAGTGCATTCCCACCTCACCCCCAAAGACAGCCATTTGCAGTGCATTCCCACCTCACCCCCAAAGACAGCCATTTGCAGTGCATTCCCACCTCACCCCCAAAGACAGCCATTTGCAGTGCATTCCCACCTCACCCCAAAGACAGCCATTTGCAGTGCATTCCCACCTCACCCCAAAGACAGCCATTTGCAGTGCATTCCCACCTCACCCCAAAGACAGCCATTTGCAGTGCATTCCCACCTCACCCCAAAGACAGCCATTTGCAGTGCATTCCCACCTCACCCCAAAGACAGCCATTTGCAGTGCATCCCACCTCACCCCAAAGACAGCCATTTGCAGTGCATTCCCACCTCACCCCAAGACAGCCATTTGCAGTGCATTCCCACCTCACCCCAAAGACAACCATTTGCAGTGCATTCCCACCTCACCCCAAAGACAGCCATTTGCAGTGCATTCCCACCTCACCCCAAAGACAGCCATTTGCAGTGCATTCCCACCTCACCACAAAGACAACTACTTGCAGTACATTCCCACCTCAGCCCAAAGACAGCCATTTGCAGTGCATTCCCACTTCACCCCAAAGACAGCCATTTGCAGTACATTTCCACCTCACCCCAAAGACAGCCATTTGCCGTGCATTTCTACTTGAAACCAACCATATTTTGATTTTCAAACCACATTAAGGACACTCACAGTTGAGTAGATGTGTTTAGTGTTATTCAGAAAGACATGAACCTCTCGCTTCCTCCATGTTGCAGAGACTGAGTGAGACACACCATTTCCGGGTTTTATAGTCCCTCCCCCCCTCCCACCAGCAGGGGCAGGAGAGAAAATGGCAAAAAATTAAAAAACATTAATATCTCTCTGATTTTTCATCGATGGGAAAAATCCTCTGGTCGTGGAAGGTGGAGGGCAGCACTGAGTGAGGTGGCCAAAAATGACGGCCGTAGGTGGCGGCGTTCTCTCGGAAATCACAGCACAGCAAGCCAAAAGCGGTCAAGATCAGACTTTTAGTCATATAGAAGATAAACTCTGCCAGGCAGTAAAAAAAGAAACAAAGAAAAACTGCCAAAAAATAAAGAGCTGGAAATGTTTCCAGGTTTCCTCCAAGTCGTGCACCATGCTGACATGAAAATATGATGGCTATTCCTGCATTACTACTTAAAACATTAGTATTAAACACAATTTTTTTTAAGTTCATGGTGATCAACAGATTGCCTGTAATGTTCCATTGCCACGGTAGGATTAGGGTTGTAAGGGTTGGTTTAGGAACCTGATTGTTGTAGGAATATACAGCAGTTGTTCCTGAACATTCTGTATCTCCTGCCTGACATTAGCAGCAAGTAAATTGCACAGAATACAGATGGTGGGGATCCTTGATGGCAGAGACTGCTTTCTTGAGGTAGTCACCCTTAGTATTTTCAAGGGCTAAGAGGATGATTGGTTTCTTTGGAGTGAATGCTGACAGTGAATTTGAAAGAAGGAAAGGGTATGGGGTAAAGGAAAAAGTGAAGGGTGATGCAAACTTATTTTTCAATTACCATCTGGAAAAAAATGGCAGCAGGTGCATGATACTGCTCTCCAAATGACACGCCATACTAACGGTACAACATTGCCCATTCCTTCATCAATCCATGGTCAAAAACCTGGAACTACTCACTTACGGGCCAAATGGGGAACCTTTACTTACCATGTGTAGTAAAGAACTGCAGATGCTGGTTTAAATCAAAGGTAGATAGAAGTCTGATGAAGAGTCTTGACCCGAAATTCCTTCTCTCCAGAGATGCTGCCTGTCCTGCTGAATTAATCCAGTATTCTGTGTCTACCTTTACTTACTAGCCAAGTGAGTAACCTTCACCAGATAGACTGCAGCACTTCAAGAGACAACATCTCCACTTTCTCAAGATGGTTGAGGTATGGCTATAAATATTGGCAGTGATTCTCAAATCCTACATTTAAAATATGTATCCCTACTAACCCTTTGCACTTGCTAGAACAGCACCATTTCTATGAAATAATTTGTGCTATGTATGACCCATTCTGGAGCACCTGTAGCCTTTGGTCTTGAATGCTGTTGAATTTCCACCCAGTAACCTCACACCCTAAAGAGGTATGAGCACATTGTGCGGTAACGTATCATACAGACAGAGATGCAACATAGGTCCAAGCTGGCTATAGTAAGGAGTTCAGACAATGTTGACAAGTTAAAAGGAGTTAGCTGAGAATATAAATGACCAGAAATTAGAATATTTTTTTATAACCTGTATTATACGCTTCCGGATAAATCTATAAAAAAGGTGTGCAAAGAAAAGTAATTATCATTTATAGTCTGACTGGACCGTGGCTTTGATTGATTGCTGAAAAAAGGACAGGATTGCGGGGTAAAATTGACTTTGACATTTCAGAGAAATCTCCACCTCACAAGCTGCTTGTAATTTGACATAAGGCAGCATTCACAGCAGCAATGGAAAAGTGTCCAGGGATCACAAGAAAGTCAAAAACAAAACAGGATACACACAGCATGACTTTTTGCTGGCAATAAAGAAGTCTGAGGCCTGAACAGCCAAAGAACTATTAGATATTACTAAATACATCCGTACAACAATTTGTCATCTGAGAAAGTGATAATGTGGGTGTATAATTAGGCTCATAATATAACCACACAATATTTACACCAATTGGTTTCTTTTAAGCAGATGAAAAATAATGCCTGCTGTATGTTGAAGGTGCTCTTTGAAAGAGAACCTATTTTTAATGTTAAAAATAGATACACTTCTCATTTAGTAGTGATAGTGGTAATGGCAATATACAATACAAGGCTGAATAGTGCTTGCTAAATTTTATGCATCTGCATTTCTTTTTATCATAATGATAATTTTAATTGCAAATTAGATCTTGTGATGAAATAAAATTTCAGTTGCGTGTAGAAATTATTAATGAAGGTGCTAGGAACACCATTCCTTGCCTTTAGCATAAGTCGAATATTTTCTCAGACCATCCCCGGGCAAATAGGTGGGTTCTGCTTTCACAGAGTCCATAAATTGATTTGTGTCCGTAGAGAAAGAAAATACCGAAACTATTCTGTAACCATTACCCTCCAGCTGTTTTGGAATGAATGGAAGCAAAACACATCCATACGAATAAGAAAGAAGAATTACAAAAAGCTAAGAAGGGAAATAAGTTTATCGTTCCTAGAAACAAACTATATGCACGTATATATGAACATTTGAATAAATATCCTCTGGGAACTCGTTCATATGTCTGTTGTCATTAAGTTGATTGTTATTAACCCGGTGACAGATTGTACAGTACTAATTTCCTCAGCGAGGTGGCAAGTATAAATCAAAACAGAGATATAAGTTTTAAATATTAAAGAATCATAGGATGTAGCATTATTGCATGGGAATGGCGCTGAGCGGAAAAAAAATCAGCTGTGATTTTATCGAGTGGCCGAGCAGGTATAGGGGAATTATTCCTGTTTCTATTTGTATGATCCATTAATATTAGTCCAGTTATTATTGATTCACACATTAATGACTGATGTCATTCTGAGATTTAATATTATTTTATGATTTAATGATGTTTTCCGAATATTATTCTCAAATTTCACTCTACCTTAGTCGGTTAAGTGACAATAAACGCAAACTTGAACTTGAACTTACACTTGAGATTATTGAGTGGACTTGTGCATCTTGACAGCTGGTTGAATTGTAGGAACTACCCCCATCATTGTCGGACTTCAGCCGGTGCTCGACCAATGCAGGTGTAGGTGTTAGGTGTTAGAACGGAGACGAGGAAACACTTTTTCTCACAGAGAGCTGTGAGTGTGTGGAATTCTCTGCCTCAGAGGGCGGTGGAGGCAGGGTCTCTGGATGCTCTCAAGAGAGAGCTGGATAGGGCTCTTAAAGATAGCGGAGTCAGGGGATATGGGGAAAAGGCAGGAACGGGGTACTGATTGGGGATAGTCAGCCATGATCACATTGAGTGGTGGTGCTGGCTCGAAGGGACGAATGGCCTACTCCTGCACCTATTGTCTATTGTCTATTGTCAAGTTAGAGGCCAGATGTTGGTGGACAGGTGAACCTCCTACCCTGCTCCTCACTTCACACCAGTCCACATTCAGCATGTACCTGACGTCAGAAACCCAGTGGAATAAGGCATATGTGGACAAATATTCAAGCCAATTTTAGTGTTTTTGGTTATTTATGTGCAATGTATGTACTTAATTCTAATCGGATTGTCATGAATCTTTTTTTTTTTAATGACTGAATGTGAAATGTTCTATTGATTCAATTTATGCCTCGCGCTGCCTCGGCAAGGCCAGCAGCATAATCAAGGACGAGTCACACCCTGGGCACTCTTTCTGCTCCCCTCTCTCATCAGGCAAAAGGTGTAGAAGTGTGTAAATGCACACCTCCAGATTCAGGGACAATTTCTTCCCAGCTGTTATCAGGCAACTGAATCATCCTACCACAACCAGAGAGCAGTGCTGAACTACTATCTAACTCTTTGATACCACTTTGCTGGCTTTACATTGCACTAAACGGTATTCCCTAATCATGTCAATGGATTGACTGTAATCATGTATTGTCTTTCTGCTGATTGGTTCGCACGCAACAAAAAGCTTTTCATTGCACACGTGACAATAAACTAAACTGAACTGTAAAAAAAAAATTCAAGGTATAGTGGAGGGTTTAGGTCTGGACCTAGGTCGATAGCAAGGGTGAGCCTAACACGGGTGGACACAGGCAGAGTCTGGGCTGAGCAGCACAGGTGGGCCCCTGGAGTAATCGACATTTTGCTGATGAACAAAATGAAGCTTGAATAAAAAAACAAAACTCCAGCAGTGACTATACTTCTAATATATAATTCAGCTCAACCAGATATTAGTAACCACAGAGTTTGGTACAATCCACTTGTTAGTCATCTGGTAAACAATTTCACCTAGCATTTTTTCTTTCTAATCTATTGTGACATCCATCATTTATTTCACATTTCTTTGGAATTTCTGTGGAATTTCTTTGCGAAATTGAAACAAGCTCTTTCTCGCCCTATTAATTACATGAAAAAGGATCGCACTCAAACTGAAAATAATTAAAATATAAAGAGTCGGTATGTCGCAAAACTTACCTTCAGCGGCGCTGCAGTTCTGTCACTGGCCATGTGCGTGACTTTAGCGCCTTTGAGAGGGGGGCAGGTTTAAAATGCCGTTTTTCTTCAGACTATTCAAATCAATTTTGAACAGGCTGTTTAGTTGCTGAAGAAAAATCCGCTTCGATCAGCCATTTATTTAAGATTATAATAATTAGAGCGCTGAATATTTAATAGCCAGTAGTAAAATTAAAATCATCTTCCTAACTGCCAGTCAACGCCGACAACGGGAACGGATCTCACCGTAGGGGTCAAGTAAGGTACACCGTTTCTTTTTTCCTAATAAACTTGCTTCTTATGGATGCCTTTAATCAAATTTCACGTTGCAAAAATTGGACTTAGGACCCATACGAACCGGCAGTATTTTTAACTGCCGGATATGGGGTTTAAATTCACCGCAACCGCAAACGCTCCACTCGATCGCGTTCGCACAAAATCCCACTTGCTAGATGAATTAAAATGGCCATTAAATTTACGAGGAATTAAACAATAAAATCCTTCCATTTGCCTATAAATTCATGACAAGAGATTAAAAATCATGTTATGTTTGTTTATAATTCCTTGTGTGATGCTATTGGAACACTTAGCTTTTTTAAAAATGTTAACCTTTTCTTAAGAAAATGGAATATATTGTTTAGATCCCAGTCATTGAATTTTAGTAATTAGACTATCAATAGGTAACCTAACTACTTATTGTAATGCATATAAATTTTCAGGTCATCCAAGTAAGATTTTTCCAATTTTTTTTTTCAAATGCTACAATCCATAATAACGAAAATTTCATTCAGTTCTCTTAATTTTAAAGAAAGTTATGGGCTTTTGACTGTCCTTGATCACAGCTTTTTGTGTTCTGGAAAAGCAATAGGGAACAAGAATGGCCAATATTCGATATATAAAAATGGGCCATAACTATTTTAATACTGAAATATGAAAAGTGGAATTAAGGTGTCAAATTAAACTTCATTTTATGCTTTATCTGATGGGACAAATTGCAGACTTGATGTTTAAAATCTCAAAATGTTGTAACATTGCTATAAAGAGGAAACAAGTGTCCTCTATACTTTTTAATCGTAGCTGTTAAACTGTAATTAAAGTTGTTTTTTATTGGATTTGGACACTACCGAACCAATTGACTGCCTCCATATGCTCTTCATTCCAATGTCTTTTGGGATCATGGCTTCCATCTTTATTGTATCTTTCTGAAACATTGAGTTAACAGATTAAAGGAGGGTGTCACAGTAGTGCAGACAGTAGAGCTCCAGGGACCCATGAACAATCTTTATCTTGGCCTCTTTCTTAATGGGTTCATATGTTCTGCCACTGACTTGCCCCAAGTGCACCACTCTCCTCAAAAACTTGCCAGTTAGTTAATTAGCTTCTGAAAACTGCCTGTAGTGTTGATGGGTGGCAGTATATTTAGTGGGGTGTCCATGAGCATGTGAGCAGGATTAAGTCACAGGGAGGTAAGTGGAGGAATGAGACTGAAGAGTTTGCTCTCGAATTCATTACTAACCCGGTTGACCTAATAGCTTCTACGGAAAAAAGAATTAAATAATATGGACCATAATACAACAAATATGCCTATTAAGCAAAATCTACATGTGCTGAAAAATTTGGCACCAATAAGGGCGTCACGGTAGCGCAGCGGTAGAGTTGCTGCCTTACAGCGAATGCAGCGCCGGAGACCCGGGTTCGATCCAGACTACGGGTACTGTCTGTACAGAGTTTGTACGTTCTCCCCGTGACCTGCGTGGGTTTTCTCCGAGATTGGTTTCCTCCCACACTCCAAAGGTATGTAGGTTAATTGGCTTAATAAATGTAAAAATTGTCCCTAGTGGGTATAGGATAGTGTGAATGTGCGAGGATCGCAGACCCACTGGGCCGCAAGGGCCTGTTTCCGCGCTGTATCTCTAAACTAAACAAAACTAAACTAAATAGATAGAATAGGTTTAGACGGATATGGACCAGATACAGGCAGGTGGGATTAGTGTAGATGGGGCATGTTGGTCGGTGAGCGCAAGTTGGGCTGACGGGCTTGTTTACACGCTGTATGACTCTAAGATTATATAATAGAAACAGTCGGCAGAGTCAGTAGAGTCGATCTAGCCCCAGTGCAATGTTATGATATTAATCTCTTTCTCCTGCCTTTCAGCTTCTATGATTCACCTACATGCCAGGGCCAATTTACAGTGACCAGTTTAGCTAACATCCCTAATATCTTTGGGAGGTGGGAGGAAACCGATCTCGGAGAAAACCCACGCAGGTCACGGGGAGAACGTACAAACTCTGTACAGACAGCACCCGTAGTCGGGATCAAACCTGGGTCTCCGGCACTTGGAAGAAAAGTACAAACCCACGATCTTCAAATGATGCAGTGTAGCAAATGGCGAGTGCCATAATAGCGAATGGCTCAATGGTGCCGCTAGTCGGGTTGGTCAGGGAGGATGTGGAGAGAATGTTTCCACTAGTGGCAGAATTTACGACCAGAGACCACAGCCATAGAATAAAAGGATGTAGATTTAGAAAGGAGATGAGGAGGAATTCCTTTAGCCAGTGAATCAGTGGAATTCATTGGCTCAGATGGCTGTGGAGGCCAACTCACTGGGTATTTTTAAAGCAAAGATTGACAGGTTGTTGATTAGTAAGGGTGTCAAAGATTATGAAAAAAATGGCAGAAGAATGGGGTTGAGAGGGAAAGATAGATCAGCCATGATTGAATGGGGGATGGGCCGAATGGCTTCATTCTGCTCCTTTGACGATCTTGTGAGCTGCTGTATCACCGCCCCAGAGACCCGGGATTCAGTCATGACCTCAGGTCTGTCTGTGTGCAGTTATCATATTCTTTTAGTGACCATGTGTTATTTTCCTGGATGCTCCAGTTTCCTCTTACATCCCAAAGACTTGTGGGATGGTCGGCAAATTGGTGTCTATAAGTTGCCCCTAGTGTGCAGCTGTGCGGCCAAATCAGAGTGGAGTCAATAATAACGTGGGGGAATTTAAAAAGAATGGAACAAATGGGGAATTATTCTAAATGGATGGGTGATGGTCAGGACGTACTTTGTGGTCTTGTGCCTGTGTTAGTATCTCCCAATGACTCTACGTGACAGCACGGGAAATCAGGATTGAAGCCGTGCTGTCTACGGGTTACTGGAGCTTTGAGGCAGCTGCTCCTCTAGCTGTACCATGGCGCAAAAAGATAACAATTTAACATCTCAGAACACTATTTCACATAATTAGAGTAGAAATCTGACTACAGTCAGTCACTGCTGTTAGTTGAGTAATATAAATGCTGGTGATAGTAATCATGGGGGATTTATTTTTGTCTAAGGTCATAAGAAGTAGGAGTAGAATTAGGCCATTTGGCCTATCGAGTCTACTTCATCATTCAATCATGGCAACATCTATCTCTCCCTCTTGATCCCATTAACCCTCCTTCTCCCCATAACCCTGTAGAAAATCAAGAATCTATCTATCTCTGCCTGAAAAATTATCCACTGACTTGGTCTCCACAGCCATTTGCAACAGAAAATTCCACAGATACACCACCCTCTGACTAAAGAGATATCTCCTCATCGCCTTCCTGAAAGAACATCCCTTAATTATGAGGCTATGACCTCGTATTGGATTCTATCCTCAGCAATACTGTTGGTTGCTGAGTATCTCGAGCATTTTGGGTTTTTTTTTTGTTTCAGACCTACAGTATTCTAAATATTGTTTTACAAAGAGTTGGGAACTTGTGGTTAATAAAGCAGTTTTGGCGAGAAAAAAATCCCTACCCCTTTTATTTGCACATCTGAGGAATCTACAGCCTGCATCACACAGAGGTGAGTGCAGCCAGAAACGTCTATTTTTCCTCAGCTCTAGTGACCAAAGGTGAATAACTCTGCATTGACTTTTCTCAGATGAAAACACTACAGTAGAACTCTATTAACCTGGCATGTTCACGACGTTTGGTGGTGCGGAAGAAGCAGATTGCCCAGATTACCAAGACTAGGATATGTTATACTTATTAATTTTCAAGTCCACATTTAATTCTATTTCACTAATTTTTTTCCACTGATGATTTTAAGGGGATCGCAGGAAATTTAAAGGGAATTAAAAAATAAAAAAACAGTTGCCTTTCAAGGGTGAATGGGAACAGGATCCTCACTGAGAGAAAGGGATAAAGGACTTACCAAAATTCAAAGGAGCATGAGAATTATGAACCTCATGCGCGAAATGGGAATTGGGGGCCATGTGAATGAAAGGAAGAACAGGAACACCAATGAGTTGGATGATGAGCTATCTAGTTTTTTGTATATAGACAAAAATGCTGGAGAAACTCAGTGGGAGGGGCAGCATCTATGGAGCGACGGAAATATGCAACGTTTCGGGTCGAGACCCTTCTTCAGACTGATGTGTGGGTGCGGGTGCGGGAAGAAGAAAGGAAGAGGCGGAGACAGTGGGCTGAGGGAGAGCTGAGAAGGGGAGGAGAAAGCAGGGACTACCTGAAATTAGAGCAGTCAATGTTCATACTGCTGGGGTGCAAACTGCCCAAGCGAAATATGAGGTGCTACTCCTCCCCAAGTTAAATATCATCACTGAATGGATTTTTAGAGTTAACTCTGGGGACTACCATTCAATGGTAGTCTACATTCAACTGGTCATTTCTAAAGGAGGCTGCAGAAAGTGATGGATTTTTGCCCGAGACATCATCAGTACTGACCTCTCATCCCCCCCCCTTACCTCCGCCCCATCCTTTCCCATGAACGGTATCAACAGAAAGCTCTGCCTCTAGTAGCCAGCTAATATCGTCAATGACTAACACTGTCCTGGCCATGCCTTCATCTTGATGCTATCATCCGAAATATGGTACTGGAGCCTGAGAACCAGTTCCTTCAGATTCAAGAACATGCTCATGAGACACACTGCAACCTTAACCATGACGCTACCACAGCAACAAACTGCTACACTTTGTAGTTCTAAAGTTGTACTACATATCTTGCCTTGTTCTATTATGGTCTCATTTACCTAGAATAACTGATAATTTATCTTATAATTATTGTATTGTTGTATTTAATGTGCCTGTAAAGATGCAGCAAGTTAACACCATATAACCATATAATAATTACAGCACGGAGACAGGCCCTCTCGGCCCTTCCAGTCCGTGCCGACCATTTGTTTTCCCCTAGTCCCATCTACCTGCACTCAGACCATAACCCTCCATTCCCTTCACGTCCATATACCTATCCACTTTACTTTTAAATGTTAAAATCGATCCTGCCTCCACCACCTCTGCTGGAAGCTCATCCCACACAGCCACCACCCTCTGAGTAAAGAAGTTCCCCCTCACTTACCCCTAAACTCTGGCCCTTAATTTCTCATGTCATGCCCTCTTGTTTGAATCTTCCTACCCTCAATGGGAATAAGCATATCCACTTCAACTCTGTCTATCCCTTTCATCATTTTAAAGACCTCAATCAAGTCCCCCCTTAACCTTCTGCGTTCCAAAGAATAAAGACCTAACTTGTTCAACCTTTTCTCTGTAACATAGTTGCTGGAACCCTGGCAACATTCTAGTAAATCTCCTCTGTACTCTCTCTATTTTGTTTGACATCCTCCTATAACTAGGCGACCAAAATTGTACACCATACTCCAGAATTAGTCTTTCCAATGCCTTGTACAATTTTAACATTACTTCCCTACTCCTATATTCAACGCTCTGATTTATAAAGGCCAGCACAACACCAAAGGCTTTCTTTACCACCCTATCTACATGCATTCACTCCAGGGAACTTTATGCACAGTTATTCCTAGATCCCCACTGTTCCACAGCATTCCTCAATTCCCTACATGTTCTCCACATTTACCATGTACGTCCTATTTTTGATTTGTCCTGCCAAGATGTAGCGCATCACACTAATCAGCATTAAACTCCATCATGCATCTTTCTTTTTCAGACCACTTTTCCAAATGGCCCAAATCTCTCTGTAGACTTTGAGAATCTACTCATTATCCACAATACCACCTATCTTAGTATCATCTGCATACCTTACTATCCAATTTTCCACCCCATCAACCAGATCATTGATGTACATGACAAACAAACAGTGGACCAACACTGAATCCCGAGCACCCCACGGTCACCGGCTTCCAACCTGACAAACAGCCATCCACAATTACTCTCTGACACTCCCATTCAGCCACTGGAATCCATCTTGCTACTCCGCCTAAACACCCAAGATCGAACCTTCTGAAACCAACCTGCCATGAACCTTGTCAAGCCTTAACTGAAATCCATAAGACAACATCCACCTGCTTTTACCCTCATCAATTTCCCTAGTTACCGCTTCAAAAAATTCAAGAAGGTTTGTCAACACCATGACCTTCCAGCACAAATCCATGTTGACTGTTTCCTGATCAGACCCTGTTTTATCCAGATGCTTATATATTTATCTCTAAGTATCCTTTTCCATTAATTTGCCCACCACTGACTCAAACTAATAGGATCTAAATTCTAGGTTATTCTTTGAAACCCTTTTTTAAACAATGGGAACACCACATGCGCAGTACGCCAATCCTCCTCACGCCCATCCGTTTCTAATGACATTTGAAATAATTTCTGTCATACTCCTGCTATTTTCTACATCTAACTTCCCTCAATGTCCTAGGGAATATCCTGTCAGGACCTGGAGACTTATCCATCCTTTAAATATTTTTCAAAAGTGTCAGTACTTTCCTCCTTCTTTGAATCTCATAGTTTCCATAGCTACTACCTACTTTTTTTCCCTTACCTCACAGAGTACAATATCTTCTCCTGGTTAATACCGAAGAAAATAAATTGTTCAATATCTCCCCCATCTCTTTTGGCTCGCAATAGCTGACCATTCTGGTTCTCCAATGGTCCAATTTTAATCCCTCGTTAATCCTTTTGCTATTAATATAGCCTAGAAACCCTTGATTTACTTTCACCTTTCTTGCCAAAGCAACCTCATATCTTCTTTTAGCCTTCCTAAGTTCTTTCTTAATATTCTTTTTACTCTTATACTCCTCTAGCACCTCAATTACCAATGCCTCCTATTATATTGTACATATATCTCCTTTTTTTCGACACCCAAGTGTCCTAATTTCCCTTGAAAACCATGGCTCCTTTCCAATTTTTAACTATTTCCTTTCAACCTAACAGGGACATAAAATTTCTGTACTCTTACAATTTCTCCCCTTTAAATGTCCTCCCATTTCTCTTCTACATCCTTCCCATTAAACAAAGTGTCCCATCACTCCTTTAAAATCCTCACGCATTCCTCAAAGTTTATGCCTTTCTCCAATCAAAAAATCCCCACTCTAGGTCCTGTTCTGACTCGCTCCATAATTATATTGAAACGTAATGGTCATTGGACATGGTTCCCGGTCAGGTTGCCACCAACAGCATACCTCCGTCACCTGTCCCTGCCTCATTTCCTAAAGGAGCCAGCACTGCCCCTTCTCTGGTCGGTGCCTCTATGTACTGTCTGCAAAAAACTATCCTGCACACATTTATAAACTCCAAACCATCCAGCCCATTTACAGAATGTGGTTTCCCATCAATTTTTGGGAAATTGAAATCCCCCCAATCAAATCACTACTTGTGCTACTACAAATATCTGCTTTACTCATTTCCATACATATTTGCTCTTCCAATATCTCGCTCCCCATTTTGGCGTCTATAGTACACACCCCTAAACAGTGTTGCGACACCGTTCCCACTTCCTCAGTTCCCCCAAATAGCTCCCTAACGAACCCTCTAATCTACAATCCGCCAAAAGCACTGCTGAATATCCACACTGACAATGCAGACACCTCCAACCTCTGTCCCTCCAATTCTATCACCCCGGAAGACAACGAAATCCTGGATATTTATTTAATGTTTCCCAATCACAGCCCTCCTGCACCATGTTTACTGATTGCGACCACAACAATCATATTTCCAGGTTGTCAATTCCCAAATTGCCCCTTCCCCCCCCCCCCCCCCCCCAAGTTAAGTGAAGGTGCATCCACCCCCCCCTTACTTTACAATGCTCCTAGCATTAAAATTATGCACATTTTATAAACCCACCATCCTTTATTCTCTTCTATTATCTTTTTCCATCTTTCTCGCCTACATTTTGGGTCGAGGGCTTCCCTTCTCTGCCTCTTGTCTTGCCCACACCCAGTCCCGTAGCCCCCTCCTACCACCCGAGTCCCTCCCCCCCAGCCTTTCAAGTTTAAAGTCTCCCTATAGCCTTTGCAAATCTCCCTGCCAGGATATTGGGTGGTCCCCCTTCGGGTTCCAGGTGCCACCCGTCCTCTGAGTACAGATCAAGCCTTTCCCCAAAAGAGAGCCCAGTGATCAAGAAACTTGAATCGCTGCCCATCTGCACCAGTCCCTCACCACGCATTTTAGCCTCCACCCATTTCATCCTACTCTCACTGTCACGCGGCCGGCGGCAACAGGCAGTAATCCTGAAATCGTTACCCTTTTGGTCCTTCTCTTTTAACTTTTCCCCCCCAACTCCCTAAATTCCCCCTTCAGAATCACGTCACTTTTTCTGCCTAATCATTTTACCTATGTGTACACCACAACCATCAGGCTCCTCTCGCCTCCTTATCAGAATCTTTTTGGACACGTTCTTGACTCAAGCGAGACCCGGCCCAGGAGCAAACTACCAACCATTTCCGGGTCTCCCGACTGCGCCACAGAACACCTATCCGACCCCCTAACTATAAGTCCCTAGTAAATTGCCCTCCCTCTTTTGCTTACCCTACCTCTGAGCTTGCAGGGCCGGTCTCTGTGCCGGAGGCCCGGCCTGCTGTTTTGTTGCCCCCACTAGGCGTCCCCTCCAATCGTACTCCAAACCCAGTACCTATTTCCAGTTTGTAACGGTCCACAAGAGGGTACATCTCAAGCCCCTGCCTCTGCCCTTGCCCTTCCTAACTGTGACCCTTCGTCAGCCTCCTGTGGTCTGGGAGTGAACTACCTCCCAGTAGCACCTCTCTATGACCTCACTCTCACTCTCCCTGTCCAGACGGAGGTCGTCGAGCTGCAGATCCAGGTTCCTAACACGATCCTTTAGGAGCCCCATCTCGACACATCCTGGCGCAGATGTGTACGTCCTGGAGGGCTAATCAGTTTCCCTGACCACCCACATCAGACATCCAGAACATACACTGCCCCTGGCCTTCATATGCACCCCTTACACAGTACAATAGCAACACAATATAAAAATCACTACAAACTGCTGGGATCTGGACTGTAAACACTTGCTTTTCCCAAGTCCACACTTCCCACCAATTCCTGCTTTCCCTAGTCCACTTCCACAATCACGGCTTCCCTCCAAAAAAACCCACTTCTCCAAATGGAATGTTATGGATTTGGGTAAAAACAACCCCGCGCTAGATTTTATCAGCTGCTCTACCGCGGAGAGTCTCCTCCCCCCCTCCTCCTCTTCCAACGCTCCTGTGGGCTCAGAAAAAACAAGCCCCGCGCTTGAATTTCTAGCTTACCGGTCGGTGTCGCTCCTCCCCCTCCCTCCTCTTCCAACGGCTCCTGTGGTGCCTCAGAAAAAACAAGCCCCGCGCTTGATTTTATATAAATACTTTCCGGTCGGGGAGTCGCTCCTACCCCTCCTCCTCTTCCAACGGCTCCTGTGGGCCACTGAAAAAACAAGCCCCGCCTTGATTTTATAGCTTACCGTCGGGTGTCGCTCCTCACTCTCCTCTTCCAACGGCTCCTTGGGCCTCTGGAAAAAACAAGCCCCGCTCTTGATTTTTAAGCTTACCTGTCGGGTGTCGCTCCTTTAACCGGATCCTCCTCTTCCAATGTCCTGTGGGCCTCTTGCGGGCCAAGTTAAAATCTCACGTTCAGCCCCATAATAAGTCAATTTAATGTTTTGATACCATGTTTTAAATGACCTTAATTACGACAAACGCCTTTAAGGAAAGATGGTACTCAAGGAGAAGAACAGGGGCCCCTTGGAAACCAAAGCGACTATCCTCCATATGAGTCGCAGGAGATGGGCAAGGGTTCTCATGTTATTTCTCATCTGGTTTTTACTGCAGAGAAAGACATGAAATCTGGGGAAACCTGACAGTAAATGGTAAAAAATATTTTGAGGTCAGTCTGTAATATCAGTCGAAGAGATGCAAACGTCAAAGGCGTTATGAAGATAGATACATCTCCCGGGCCTGATCAATATAAAACATGGGACACTGTGCGAAGATACAGAATAAATTGGTAGGTGTCCCTGGCAGAGATATATTAGATATGATGAGGTGGCCGGAAGAACTGGAGGAGAATCTCGCTCAGAGGTGGTGAAAGCTGGTCTCCTGGATGCTTTTCAAGAGAGAGCTAGACAGAGAGCTCTTAATATGATCAGATAGGGGAGATGGCAGGAACGGGGTACTGAATGTGTAGCAATGTTACAAAATTTTGAGATTTACAAATCAAGTCTGCAATTTATCACATCAGATAAAGCATAAAAATAGTTTAATTGACACCTAATTCACTTTCATATCTTCAGTATAAAAAACCTATGGCTTTCACACTCGGAAATTAGCAACTTGTTCCTTATTGCTTTTCTATTGACTTAACACAAAAGATTGTGATCGAGGCCATTCAAATGCCATAACTTTCTTAAAAAAATTAAGAGAACTGAATACATTTCAGTTAATTATAGATTGAAGTATTCTGAAACACAAATATGGAAACAAATTCTTACTTGGATGGAAATTAAAACATAAATTAGTTAGTTACCCAATAGTTGCTAATTACATAATTAAATTACTAGATCTTAACATCTAGCCATTTCTAGAGAAAAAAAACAATCTTTTGTTTAAAAAGCCTAAGTGTCCTATAAACATTCGCACATAATATCACAATATACCATGAGAATTCTAAATCTAATTGTCCATTAAATTTATAGGCCAAATTGAAGAGGAATTTAGTGTTTAATGCTTATAAATTAATGGCCATTTTAAATCAGTTTGCGAGTGGGATTTTCTGGAACGCGAGGATTGTACGGTTGCAGTTGCGGTGAATTTAAAACCCCATATATCGGCAGAAAATACTGCCGGTTCGTAGGGGATCGTCTAACACATTGAGAGAATATTAAAAATAAACAAGCTTATCACTTACCTGTCCCCTACCGTAAAATCCGTCCACGTTATCCGGCGTTTCACAGGCATTAGAGCTAATTTTTATTTTACTCCAGCGCTGAAATAGTCGAGCTATTTTTTTTTTTTTTAATTACCGGCAGTTGGAATGAATCTCCAGATATAGCTCGCCACTCCCGGAAAATAAAGCTCAGGGGGATGGCAAGGGTAAAAAACCGCATTTTAAACCTCGCCCCCCCCCCCCCCCCCCCCAAGGTGCCAAGTCGCGCACACGGCCAGTGACAGACTGCAGCACCGCTAAAGGTAAGTTTTTGTGACATTACCTAGATTAATGGATGATCAGCCATGAGCACATTGAATGGCAGTGCTGGCTCGAAGGGCCGAATGGCCTACTCCTGCACCTATTTTCTTGTTCTATGTTTCTATGTCTATTGTCTAAGCTGTGCCTCTATTTAAGAAGGCTGCAAGAAAAAGCTTGGGAACTACAGACAATGAGCCCTAACATCTTTGGTAGGCAAAGTTATTATTGAGTAGGCTGATGGATAGAATACAATATGCTTTAGATATACAAGGTCCAATCTCTCCAGAACCTATGTCCCAAGATACCTCGCGCTCATTAATGACTGTGGGCCCCAGCTATGCCTTTGAATGGGTTGGTTGAGCATTTGGCATACACTGGCCCTATCCCCGAGCTCTATCTCTCTTCATTGATGATTCCATTCGTGCTACCTTCTGCACCCATACAGAACTCATGGACTTTATTAACTTCACCACCAATTTCCATCCTGCACTCAAATTCATTGGACCATCTCCGACATCTCGCTAGTTTCACAGGAGATAGATTATCTATGATGTCTATTACAAACACACTTCCACAACTATCTCAACTATACTTCTTCCACACCCTGCTTCCTGCAAAAACTCTATCCCCAACGTCCCAAACTCCTCCATCTATACCACACCTGCGCCCAAGATGAGGCGTTCCATACAGGACATCCAAGATGTCCTCATTGTTCAAGGAATAGAGGTTCCCCTCTTCATCGTAGATGAGGCCCTCACACATGTCTCCTCGGTACTCCGCAGCTCTGCCCTTGCACCCCCCCCCCAGTTGCAACAGGGACAGTGTCGCCCTAGTCCTTACCTTTCACCAACTCAGCTGTCACATACAACACATAACCTACACTATTTTTGCTACCTCCAACGGGAGTACCACATAACTCACATCTTCCAATCTCCACCCCTTTCCCACCTTCCCCAGAGACTATTCCCTCTACAATTCCCCTGGTTAACTCATCCCTTCCTACCCAAACCACCCCCTCCCGGTTACCTTCCCCTGCTGGAGATGCAACACACGTCTCTATAACCTCCTCCCTTGACTCTGTCCAGGGTCCCCGACAGTCCACTAAGGCACAGCCTCATGCACACCTCCTCCAACCTCATCGATTGTATCCGTACTTCAAGATCTGGACTCTTATACATCAGTGAGACAAAACGTAGATTGGATAATCATTTGCTGAACAACTTCACTCAGTCCGCCTGGACCTACCTGAATCTTCGGTTGCTAAACACTTTAATTCTTCTTCCCATTCCCACACTGACCTTTCTGTCCTCGGTCTCCTCCATTATCAGAGTAAGGCTAAATGCAAATTGGGTGAACAACATCTCCTATTTTGTTTGAGCAGCTTACAGCCCACTGATTTCTCTAACTTCAAATAACCCCTGAACCCTCCCCCCACCGTCCGCCACTCAAGTTGCACCAAGTTCCTGTTCTCATCTAGCTAACACATAACAATGGCCTGTTTCTTTTAACGTCATCACTTCTTTGCTTATCTTTCATTCATTTGTTCTTTATCTCTCTACAACACTGTCTACATCTCTCATTTCCATTTCTCCTGACTAGTCTGAAGTGGAGTCTCAACCCGAAACGACACCCAATCGTTCCCTCCAGAGATGCCACCTGTCCGCTGAGTTACTCCAGCATTTTGTGTCTCTCTTCAACTGAATAGAGAATTGGCTTTATGGAAGAAAGCAGAGGGTGACATTGCAGATTGTTTTTCAGATCGAAGACCTCAGGTTAGTGGTGCGCATCAGGAATTTCAAGCTGGGCCCATTGGTGTTTATAGCAACGGTTTTGGATTCAAAATATAGTCGTGATTAGTAATTTTTTTGCAGATTAAACTAAAGTGGGTGGTAAGCTAGATAGCATAGATGTTGAACAAAAATTACAACAGGATCGCGATCAATTGGGCCAAATGGGCTGAATGGTTAAGAAACATAGAAAATAGGTGCAGGAGTAGGCCATTCAGCCCTTCGAGCCTGCACCACCATTCAATATGATCATGGCTGATCATCGAACACAGTATCCCGTACCTGCCTTCTCTACCATACCCCCTGATCCATTTAGCCAAAAGGGCCACATCTAACTCCCTCTTAAAATATACCAAATGAACTGGCCTTCAACTACCTTCTGTGGCAGAGAATTCCAGAGATTCGCCACTCTCTGTGTGAAAAATGCATTTCTCATCTCGGTCCTAAAAGATTTCCCCTTATCCTTAAAACTGTGACCACTTGTCCTGGACTCCCCAACATTGGGAACAATCTTCTGCATCTAGCTGTCCAAACCCTTAAGAATTATGTAAGTTTTCTATAAGTTCCCCCCTCAATCTTCTAAATTCTAGCGAGTATAAACTGAGATTATCCAGTCTTTCTTCATACGGAAGTCCTGACCATCCCAGGAATCAGTCTGGTGAACCTTGTTTGTACTCCTCTATGGCAAGAATGTATTTCTTCAGATTTGGAGACTAAAACTGCATGCCAATACTCAGATGTGGTCTCACCAAGACCTGTACAACTGCAGAAGAACCTCCCTGCTCCTATACTCAATCCTTTTGCTATGAATGCTAATATACCATTCGGTTTCTTCAGTGCCTGCTGCACCTGCATGCCTACTTTCAATGACTGATACCATGACACCAGGTCTTGCTGCATCTCCCCTTTTCCTAATCGGCCACCATTCAGATAATAGTCTACCTCTGTTTTTGCACCAAAGTGGATAACCTCACATTTATCCACATTATACTGCATCTGCCATGCATTTGTCCACTCACCCAGCTTATCCAAGTCAACTTTCAGCCTCCCAGCATCCTCCTCAGCTAACACTGCCCCCAGCTTCATGTCATCCGCAAACTTGGAGATGTTGCATCCAATCCCTCGTCCAAATCATTAATATATATTGTAAATGCTGAGATATATATATTACTATATCCCAGCACAGAGCCCCACTAGTCACTGCCTGCCATTGGAAAAGGACCCGTTTACTCCTACTCTTTATTTCCCGTTTGCCCACCAGTTCTCTATTCACATCAATACTGAACCCCCAATACCATGTGCTTAAGTTTGATAACTAATCTCTTATGTGGGACCTTGTCGAAATTCCAGATATAAAACATCCACAGGTTCTCCCTTATCCACTTACTAGTTACACCCTCGAAAAATTCATAAGTTCGTCAGACATGATTTACCTTTCGTAAATCCATGCTGACTTTGTCCAATGATTTCACCACTTTCCAAATGTGCTGCTATCCCATCTTTAATAACTGACTCTAGCAGTTTTCCCCACTACGATGTTAGACTAACTGGTCTGTAATTCCCCATTTTCTCTCTCCCTCCCTTTTTAAAAAGTGGGGTTACATTAGCTACTCTCCAATCCTCAGGAAGTACTCCAGAATTTAAAGTGATTTGAAAAATTATCACTAAGGCATCCACTATTTCTGGGGCTACTCCCTTAAGTAATCTGGATGCAGCCTATCTGGTCCTGGGGAATTATCGGCCTTTAATCCAATCAATTTACTAACACCATTTCCCGGCCAACCTAAGAGTTAGTTAGCAGTCTTTAAATGCCTTCCATTGCCTATCCACCGTCAAAACCTTTAAGAAACAATTGCCAGCTATTTTGGCCAATTCACGTCTCATACCCTCAAAAATTACCTTTCTTTAAGTTCAGGACCCATGTTTCTGAATTAACAATGTCACTCTCCATCCTAATGAAGAACTCAACCATATTATGGTCACTCTTGCCAAGGGGCCACGCACATCAAACTCTTCTCATTACTCAATACCCAGTCTAGAATAGCCTGTTCTCTCGTTGGTTCCTCTACATGTTGGTTTAGAAAACTATCCTGCATACATTCCAAGAAATCCTCTTCCTCAGCACCCCTGCAAATTTTATATGTAGATTGAAGTCACCCATTATAGCTGTTTTACCTTTGTTGCACACATTTCTAATTTCCTGTTTGATGCCATCCCCAACTCCACTACTACTGTTAGGTGGCCTGTACACAACATCCACTAGCGTTTTCTGCCCCTTAGTGTTTCGCAGCTCTACCCATATCGATTCCACATCCTCCAAGCTAATGTCCTTCCTCTCTATTGCGTTAATCTCCTCTCTAACCAGCAACGCTACCCCACCTCCTTTTCCTTTCTATCTATGCCTCCTGAATATTGAATATCCCCTGGATGTTCAGCTCCCAGCCTTGGTCACCCTGGAGCCATATCTCCGTGATCCCAATCTATTCATAATCATTAATAGCTATCTGCACATTCAACTCATCCACCTTATTATGAAAGAAGGGTCTCGACCCGAAACGTCGCCTATCTCCTTCGCTCTTTAGATGCTGCTGCACCCGCTGAGTTTCTCCAGCTTTTTGTGTACCCACCTTATTATGAATGCTCCTTGCATTGAGACACAAAGCCTTCAGGCTTGTTTTTACAATGCTCTTACCCCTTATACATTATATATGTTGAAAAGTGGCCCTTTTTGATTTTTTGCCCTAGATTTGTCTGCCTGCCACTTTTACTTTTTCACCTTGCTACCTATTGCTTCTACCCTCATTTCACACCCCTCTGTCTCTCTGCTCACACATTTAAGAAACCCACCACCTCTTATTCTCTGTTTATTATTTTATTTTTCTTTCCCCCCTACATGTTGGGTCTCAGTGCTTCCCTTCTCTACCTCCTGCCCACACACTGTCTACTAGCTTTCTCTATTTGAGTCCCTCCCCCCAACCGATCTAGTTTAAAGTCTCCCTACTAGCCTTCGCAAATCTCCCCACCACGGGTTCAAGTGCAACCCGTCATTTTTGTACAGGTCACACCTTCCCCAAAAGAGGTCCCAATGAGCCAGAAACTTCAATCCCTGTCCTCTCAAGTTCATGTTCAAGTGAGTTTTATTACCATATAAAAAACCATATAACAATTACAGCACGGAAACAGGCCCTCTCGGCCCTTCCAGTCCGTGCCGACCATTTGTTTTCCCCTAGTCCCATCTACCTGCACTCAGACCATACCCCTCCATTCCCTTCACGTCCATATACCTATCCACTTTACTCTTAAATGTTAAAATCGATCCTGCCTCCACCACTTCTGCTGGAAGCTCTTTCCACACAGCCACCACCCTCTGAGTAAAAGAAGTTCCCCCTCACGTTACCCCGAAACCTCTGTCCCTTAATTCTCATGTCATGCCCTCTTGTTTGAATCTTCCCTACCCTCAATGGGAAAAACGTATCCACGTCAACTCTGTCTATCCCTTTCATCATTTTAAAGACCTCAATCAAGTCCCCCCTTAACCTTCTGCGCTCCAAAGAATAAAGACCTAACTTGTTCAACCTTTCTCTGAAACATAGTTGCTGGAACCCAGGCAACATTCTAGTAAATCTCCTCTGTACTCTCTCTATTTTGTTGACATCCTTCCTATAACTAGGCGACAAAAATTGTACACCATACTCCAGAATTGGTCTTACCAATGCCTTGTACAATTTTAACATTACTTCCCTACTCCTATATTCAATGCTCTGATTTATAAAGGCCAGCACACCAAAGGCTTTCTTTACCACCCTATCTACATGCGATTCCACCTTCAGGGAACTATGCACAGTTATTCCTAGATCCCTCTGTTCCACAGCATTCCTCAATTCCCTACCATTTACCATGTATGTCCTATTTTGATTTGTCCTGCCAAGATGTACACTTCACACTTATCAGCATTAAACTCCATCTGCCATCTTTCAGCCCACTTTTCCAAATGGCCCAAATCTCTCTGTAGACTTTGAAAATCTACTTCATTATCCACAACACCACCTATCTTAGTATCATCTGCATACTTACTTATCCAATTTTCCACCCCATCATCCAGATCATTGATGTACATGACAAACAACAGTGGACCAAACACAGATCCCTGAGGCACCCCACTGGTCACCGGCTTCCAACCTGACAAACAGCCATCCACCATTACTCTCTGGCATCTCCCATTTAGCCACTGTTGAATCCATCTTGCTACTCCGCCATTAACACCCAAAGATTGAACCTTCTTAACCAACCTTCCATGGGAACCTTGTCAAAGGCCTTACTGAAATCCATATAGACAACATCCACTGCTTTACCCTCATCAATTTCCCTAGTTACCGCTTCAAAAAATTCAAGAAGGTTTGTCAAACATGACCTTCCAGGCACAAATCCATGTTGACTGTTCTGATCAGACCCTGTTTATCCAGATGCTTATATATATTATCTCTAAGTATCCTTTCCATTAATTTGCCCACCACTGACGTCAAACTAATAGGTCTATAATTGCTAGGTTTAATCTTTGAACCCTTTTTAAACAATGGAACAACATGCGCAGTACGCCAATCCTCCGGCACTATTCCCGTTTCTAATGACATTTGAAATATTTCTGTCATAGCTTCTGCTATTTCTACACTAACTTCCCTCAATGTCCTAGGGAATATCCTGTCAGGACCTGGAGACTTATCCACTTTTATATTTTTCAAAAGTGTCAGTACTTCCTCCTCTTTGAATCTCATAGTTTCCATAGCTACTCTACTTTTTCCCCATAACTCACAGAGTTCAATATCCTTCTCCTTGGTGAATACCAAGAAAATAAATTGTTCAATATCTCCCCCATCTCTTTTGGCTCTGCGGCACAGGCAGTAATCCTGAAATCGTTACCCTTTTGGTCCTTCTCCTTAACTTTCCCCCAACTCCCTAAATTCTCCCTTCAGGACCTCATCACTTTTCTGCCTATGTCATTGGTACCTATGTGTACCATAACATCAGGCTCCTCTCCCTCCCTTATCAGAATCTTTTGTACACGTTCTGACACATGCGAGACCCTGGCACCAGGGAGGCAAACTACCATCGGGTCTCCCGACTGCGTCTACAGAATCGCCTATCCGACCCCCTAACTATAGAGTCCCCTATTACAATTGCCCTCCTCTTTTTGCTACCCTTCTGAGCATCAGGGCCGGTCTCTGTGCCGGAGGCCTGGCCGCTGTTGGTGCCCCCAGCTAGGCTGTCCCCTCCAATCGTACTCAAACCTGAGTACCTATTTTCCAGGTGTACGGTCACAGGGGTACTCTCTAGTCCCTGCCTCTGCCCCTTGCCCTTCCTAACCGTGACTCACTTGTCTGCCTCCTGTGGTCTGGGAATGACTACCTCCCTGTAGCCCTGATAGGACAATGAAATTCTTGTCCCTGATAGGACAATGAAATTCTTGTCCCTGATAGGACAATGAAATTCTTGCTTTGCATCAGCACACAGAACATAGAAGGCATTTACCACTCTGCATCAGTCCTTCAGCCATTTATCCTCCACCTCGTTTCATTCCTACACTCACTGTCGCATGGCACAGGCAGTAATCCTGAGATTGTTACCTTTGCGATCCTTCTCCTTTACTCTCCTCCTAACTCCCTAAATTATCCTTTCAGGAGCTCTTCTCTTCTTCTCTCTATGTCATTGCTACCTATATGTACCACGACATCGGGCTCCTCTCCCATTTCAGGATATCTTGGACACGTTCAGACACATCCCAGACTGTGGCACCAAGGAGGCAAACTACCATCCGGGTCTCCTGACTGCGTTCACAGAATCGCGTATCTGACCCCCTAACTATAGAGTCCCCTATTACTACTGCCCTCCTCTTCTTTTCCTTACCCTTCTGAGCAACAGTGCCGGTTAATGGAGTTTAATACGGATAAGTGCAAGCTTAACATTTTGCAAAATCAAACCAGGACAAGACCTTCACAGTGAAAGGCAAGGCCCTGGGAAATTTTGTAGAGCAGAGAAATCTGAAAATGCAGGAACATAGATCCTTTAATGCGGTGTCAGAGGTATATAGGGTGGTCAAGAAGGCGTCATATACACAGAGTGGTCGGGAGGGTTACGTCGCTGGCAGCATGTGGATGAAGGGCACACGGAGCAGACCCATTGTGACATCATCACCAAAAAACTGTGGTTTTTAAATTCAAAGTTTTTCTGATTTTTGAACATTTTAGTTTGAGAAATAAAGCCTGAAATTTTCGGATAAGGCAATTTTGGACTCCACGGAAAAATCGCTACCGGAATATGTAAAAATGTTACCGTTGCTGCGTCGTTTTTTCGAGAAGATGTAAACACACACACACACACACACACACACACACACACACACACACACACACACACACACACACACACACACACACACACACACACACACACACACACACACACACACACACACACACACATACACACACACACACACAATCAGAATTTTATAAGTATAGAGATATGATGTGGAATGAGCTGCCAGAGGAGATAGTTGAGGCAGTTACTATAACACAATATAAAAGAGATTTGGTGCATGGATTGGAAAACTTTTAAAGGACATGGGCCAACGGTGGGCAGGTTGAACTAATATAGATGAGAGATTTTTTTTGGCATGGGCATGTTGGATTAATGGGTCTGTTTCCATACTGTATGAATATGACAAATAGATCAATCCAGAATGGATCACAGCGAGATGGCAGGATGGCCTACCTATGAGCAGGAATCTTCCGGTTTCCAGCAATCAGAATGACATCGCAGAGCTGGTGTTGCTTGAGATAGAACTCCATCTTACGGAAGGTCTGTTCCGCGTGATTCACAGCCTGGAAGAGTTCCTCAGAACTACCTGCTTCCATATCACAGTGTGACATCAGCGGATGACCAGGCACTGACAACCTGTGGACCACAAATGGGAGATATATGTTGTTGATGAAGTGCCACAGATTTTATGGCCTAAATCACATGTTTTGCTGATTGTAGGCTTAAGAAAACCAATAAGAAAATAATCAATAGTTGCCTGTGGCCTTCCTGCAAACAGTAGAATGAAATGAGACCAATGTGTTCCTTGCAATCCTGTCTTCCTTTAACTCATACTCTTCTTATTACTAAGTCGTTCTCATAATAATTTTCGTTTGCTGCACAGTAAGGGTCTTTTTGCAGAAAATTGCCTGTTTTAACAAGCTTCACTGCACAATAAGCGATATAAATGAGTGTGTCTTCCTTAATAGTTGCAGTGAAATCATATTATTTGTTTTAACACAACATTTTATAAACTCTAGCTATTGAATTTTCTAGGTTTTTGCCATTATCTCATCCAAGTGGGACGATAACCCGATTATATAAATATGGCACATTTTCAAACTGAATCCAAATGCATGATACTTGGAACAATCCTTATTTTCTACATTCCATGTTCCTTTTTCAAGCACTTTGGAATGTTGATGAAAAGAGAGACCAAAGTTCCAAGTCCATAGTTCCTTGAGAGTGCCAACAAATGCAGATAGAAATGCAGATAGTGAAGAAGGTATATGGCAGGCACATGCCGACAGGGTAGGCAAGGTAGGCAGTGCCTACCCTGACTAAAATTATAAAATAGTAATTATTTTATATATAAATATAATATATATAAAATATATATAAAAACATATATAAAATGGTCATAAATAGTAAAGTCACGGAGAATTATGCCTCCCTAAGAGATCAATCTCTTAGGGAGGCATAATTCTCCCGTGCCTTTCATCAGCAGTACGTTTTAAACGTGGAAGTATGTGCTACTCACATGCCGTCGACGCTGCTTCAAGCCATCAGTGGGAACGGTCTGTAAAGGCAACTGAAACTCTGCCTTTACACTGTGGACTGAGTGCATGTGCTGCGTTGCGCACTACGCATGCGCACCAGCCTACTGCGCATGCGCATGCGCAAGTTTCTTAGCGGGCTTTTAAACAGTGGATAGTGATTACCTGAAGCGTTTCACGAAGCAACCTTATGGATATTTTTGTTGCAGAACGGATTTTGTGCACAAATAATATGGTAAGTAATTTTTTTTGAGCTATATGTTTTTAAATACTTTATTAAGAGATAGGACCTATTGAAAACAAATTACATGATAAAAGTCGAGAGAACAATCTGCGCATGCGCGGTTTCCACGATTTAAAAATAGCCGAATGACAGTTCACCGGTGAGGGAACAGTGCGCGCATGCGCGGGTTTCAAGATTAAAAAATGCCGACCGGCAGTTTACCGGGGAGGGAACAATGTGCGCATGCGCAGTTTCAAGATTTAAAAAAAGCCGACTGACAGCTCACCGGGGAGCGAATAATCTGCGCATGCGCGGTTTTCAAGATTTTTAATAGCCACTGCCTACCCTGGCTGATTACTCACGGCACGTGCCTGGTATATGGCGTGCTAACATTCATAGGTTGGGCATAGAAATTGGGCCAATTTCCTCTCACACCCCTGCTCTCCCTATTTACACCTTCCCCAGATCATGTGATATTAATAAGCCTTCAGAAATAGATAATTAACCATGATCATAGGGAAAGGTAGGGCATGCTCGAAGGGCCTGAAGGCTTACTCCAGCACCTAATTTTCTATGCTGCACCATTCTCTTGCAGCATCTTGCATTTTCACTCAGCATGTCGCCAAAATTCCATTTGTTATGTCCATTCCTTCCCTTTTTTCTATGTATCTTAAAACAGCTTAATTTTCTGTTATTTATGTTTTGATGAAGAACCTTTGATCTGAATTATCTTTTATCTGTATTTCACTCCTGCTGAGTGTTTACAGCATTTTCTCTTGTTAATTTTTTTTATTAGACGTAAGTACATATTAATAAAATATACTTCTCACATACATTCGTAATATTATTAATATTAACAATTATGTCTTATATATTATGTCTTATATATGTCTTATATAGTCTTATATATCTTATATGTCTTATATATGTCTTATATTATGTCTTATATATGTCTTATATAGATAGGAAGGATGTCAACAAAATAGAGAGAGTACAGAGGAGATTTACTAGAATGTTGCCAGGGTTCCAGCAACTATGTTACAGAGAAAGGTTGAACAAGTTAGGTCCTTATTCTTTGGAGCGCAGAAGGTTAAGGGGGGACTTGATTGAGGTCTTTAAAATGATGAAAGGGATAGACAGAGTTGACGTGGATACGTTTTTCCCATTGAGGGTAGGGAAGATTCAAACAAGAGGGCATGACATGAGAATTAAGGGACAGAGGTTTCGGGGCAACGTGAGGGGGAACTTCTTTACTCAGAGGGTGGTGGCTGTGTGGAATCAGCTTCCAGCAGAAGTGGTGGAGGCAGGATCGATTTTAACATTTAAGAGTAAAGTGAATAGGTATATGGACGTGAAGAGAATGGAGGGGTATGGTCTGAGTGCAGGTAGATGGGACTAGGGGAAAACAAATGGTCGGCACGGACTGGAAGGGCCGAGAGGGCCTGTTTCCGTGCTGTAATTGTTATATGGTTATATGGTTATATGGTTATATTCCTATACATTTTTTTTTTGCAGGTAAGAAAAGATAGAGAAAAATAATGTAAAAGTAGGAAATCAAAAATAAAGAAATGAGTGGAGTATTAAAAAAGTTATCCATCACTGGAGATATATCCATGATTTGTTATACGTGATTCTTCATCTATTCCATTATTCAGGCTTCAGTCAGGCTCTCGTACTGAGCCATTTTGACCCTTTAGATATTCAATAAATGGAGACCATATTACTCTGAAAAGATCCAACATGTCCAATAGGACAAGCCTTAATCTTTCCAGATGAAGTGTCTCTGACATTCCTGTAATCCACATTTTGATTGTGGGGGAAGTAGGACCTTTCCAGAATTTCAATATTATTTTTTTCCTAATTATTAAGCTATAATCTATAAAAATTATTTGATTTGTTGTTATTAATTGATCTGTTTATAATATTCCCAGTTTTATTAACTTTGAGTCAGGGATCAGATTAATATTAACAACATTCAAAATTATCTTAAATATTTCTGTCCAAAATTTAGTAATTTTTACAATTTGTAAATGAGTGTGTTAAGTTAGCTTCTAAGTGCTGACATTTATCACATATGGCAGATACATTTGAAAAAATACTATGAAGTTTGGATTTTGAATAATGTAGTCTATGTAATATTTTAAAATGTATAAGAGCGTGTCTAGCATTTAACAAACAGTGGTGTATATGTTGTAAACTTTCATCCCATACTTCAGGTCTAATGATTTGACCTAATTTGTTTTCCCATGATTGCCTATATATTTCTGTCATTGGGACATCATTTTCCAATAAAGTATTATAAATATATGATATCAATTTTCCTGTGTTTGGGTGTTTATTTAGACATTCATCTAAAATTTCTGTCTTTCTATTTCTAATTTCCTTTGTGTTTATTTTTACATAGTCTCTAATTTGTAAATATCTAAAGTAATCTTTTGAATGTAATCCATAAATTTGTTGGTACACAAAAAGCTGGAGAAACTCAGCGGGTGCAGCAGCATCTAAGGAGCGAAGGAGATAGGCGACGTTTCGGGTCGAGACCCTTCTTTAAATTTGTTGTAATTCTTGAAATGAAAGGAAAGAATTTTCCCTGTAGAGATCGCCCATCTTATTAATTCCATAGTTTTTTCCATTGTAAAAAACCTTTGTCCATCATTGAGGGTTTAAATGTAACGTTATTTACAATGGTAAGGGCTAGTGGTATACATTTTCTGGCTTCATGTCAACAGGTATCCTTTGAATCAAAATATTAATGGTTGAGTTTGCAAGCAACATCAATAGGAATCATTACTTCAAATAACATACTGTAAGTACTAACATTTGCCTGAATCTATTGAAGCCAATGGAACTGATTAACAGAGGCAGAGAAGAACAGATTGTCACAACTCTGTAACCCAAAATGTGCCAATCACTTCCAATGTGTTCTTAAGTTGGTGCTGGGCAGCTTTGTCATCTTACATTCAACTAAAATGGCAGTCAGCCATAGATTGGATAGTCCACTCTTATCCCTAGGAAACCATTCCATCAGTTGGATGAATAAACTGAATTGTTGTCCTGATATTTTCTTGGATCATAGTGCAAATTTATTTTGCTCAATTTATTTAAAAGCTATGCAGGCATATTAGCAATATAAATTCAGCATCATATAAAATGATAAAATCTTGAAGACATAACATCCCCAAATTTCGGAAATGAGTATCAACCATTCTGAGTTATGTCTCAGGCACTCTGGACATGTTGTGCCAACATTCTCACCCTTGTCTATGCAGGCATATTAGCAATATAAATTCAGCATCATATAAAATGATAAAATCTTGAAGACATAACATCCCCCAAATTTCGGAAATGAGTATCAACTATTCCTGAGTTATGTCTCAGGCACTCTGGACATGTTGTGCCAACATTCTCACCCTTGTCTTCAAATACTTCCCAAACATCTTCTCAGCCACAAGTGTTGTGTTCCAATTCAATTGTAAACTATGTACCACTGTGTACCAATTAGATATCCCTCTACATGTTAAGGAAGGTGAGGGGTGGATGGTTAGAGATAGAAATCTAGAACCTAAGGACTTCCAGAAAGTTAGCGTCATCAAATCAATTGGCTTCAAGAGCTCATAACTCCAAATGACTACAAGACCTTAAGTTCCACAGTTCTCTTGCTAAACATCTCAGCCTCTATTTTCTTATTTAATTTATTAATTGAAACCTCTATGATTAAACTTTTTGTGATCTGAACAAATATCTCAACAAAACAAGCAGAACAACTCAAGAGACCTGGGATCTAGCCAGCCTGCGTGTGCTGTCTGCGTGACGTTTGCATGCTCTCCTGTATGTGTTTCCCTCGGATGCTCCACTTTCCTCCCATCTCTCAACTGTAAATTACTTCAATCATGGATGGGCAGTAGGAAAAATCAGGGAAAACAGGGACAGATTATACAAGGAAATAGGTTGAAGAATGGGATTGATGTAGATTCACAAAGAACCAGAATGGAATTTTCCTTACTATGTTGACTCTTTACCATGTTGGCTCTGTTTTCAGTCTAGGAGTTCTCGCTTATACTAGTTCTTAACTACTGCTGAGTAATTTCTAGTCCGGTCTCTTAAAGGGAAGTCCTACTGCTCACAGTTCCTCTTTTGGCCATTTCCAATTTTACTTCGGAGTCACGTGAGTGACTACGTTAAGAAGCCCCGCCAGTGCACATGCTCGTCATTACATCAGATGCATTGACAAGCACCAGACTGGCAGGGCAACGCTCCTGCCGGCGGTAAGTTTTTAATTTTTTTTTTAAATTTCATTTTATTAGAAGTATGTACAGTAATATGGCACCAAGGTGCCTAATATATATTGACATATTACATTTTATGTACAGCTTCTTAATTTTTTTTAATGAAACAGAAAAAGAGAGAATAGAAAATAAAAGATAGAGAAACATGTGATATATAGTGTGTGAGAAAGAAAAAAGTGTGAAAGTAGAAAGTTGAGAAAGAAAAAAGAAAAAAGAAAGAAAAAGAGTAGAAAGTAAGAGATTAAGGAGATCGTTATCTATATTCTTGACCATCCCTCACCCAATCCTGAAACAGTTAGCTTCTACGGTTTTGTTGCACCATATGCTTCCACAAAATCGACAAATGGAGACCAACTCGTTAAAAATTGGTCTGATTTACCTATTAAGAGGAATCACATTTCCTCAAGATGTGCAGTGTCCAACATGTTTGAAATCACATTTTAAGCGTTGGTATGGCTGTATTTTTCCAAAAGTTAAGTATAAGTTTTTTTGCCGTTATTAACCCATAATTTAAAAATAAATTTTGAGATGAGTTTAATTTATTCCCATCTGCCCTTACTCCGGCGGTAAGTTTCAACCTAGAACCCAGGGTTGTTTGTTTGCGCAGAAGCCTCTCTTCACAGAGGTTTCCTGCTGGATTTATGCGGAGTCCGGTGCGTAAGTCGGCTATGGGCTGTGGGGGAACCCCGGTCCGACCGCTGAAGCGGATAGCCGGCAAAGATCGGGTTTTGCGATATCAGTGGCTTCCAGCCTGCTGGGATGCCGTAGAAGTAACGCCAGAGTCGCTGACAGTGCGGTCAGCATCTCACAGACATGTTGGTCCCCAGGCATGGGGTGAAATTGGAGGGGGAGAGAACTTGTGCAGCCCTATTGGTACTCGGGTGAGTCAGGCTGCAAGGGTTCCTCTCCAATAATAAGGGTACTTTTCACTTCCAAATTAATGAGACTACACTGTAATAGTGCGGGCCTGTGGGACAGACCACGCCAGCAGCACCTGGGACAGGCTGCTTCCTGTGTCAAAGCGCCGGCTTACGGGAGAGCCGTGCTAACAGCGCCTGGGATAGGGCTGCTTCATGTGTGAAAGTGCTGGCCTACAGGAGAGCCGTGCTAGCAGCGCCTGGGATAGGGCTGCTTCATGTGTCAAAGCGCCGGCCTACAGGAGAGCCGCCTGTGATAGGGCTGCTTCATGTGTGAAAGTGCTGGCCTACGGGAGAGCCACGCCAGCAGCACCTGTTGACAGGACTGTGTGTGTGACCTCCCGTAAGCAGGAGCTGGGAGAGCCAGGGCAGTATAAATCTGACCCTGAAGTGGTGAGCTCCCATGAGCATCAGCCGGGAGAGCCAGGACATGGGGACCCAGCACAGCAGCACCTCGTTAGGGCTGTGTGTGTGACCTCCCATGAGCATGACCAGGGAGAGCCAGGGCAGTAGGAATCTGACCCTGAAGTTTGGGGACCCAGCACACCAGCACCTCGTTTAGGGCTTTGTGTGACCTCCCGTGAGCATCAGCCAGGAGAGCCAGGGCAGGAGGAAGCTGACCCTGAAGTTTGGTGTCACTGCTAATGTGCACACACCAAAGCACATGAGGGACTCGGACTATCAAGTAGGACCTTCGATGTGATTACGATGGCCTGGAGAGATAGTACTAAAAAACGATATGTATCTCATATTAAGAAATGGGAGATGTCCTGTTTACAGTCAAAAATATCTTATCATAAGTTGCAGGCATTTGGGATGTATTGGAGTTCCTGGCTACTATGCATTTTGACGAGCAGTTAAGCTATGTGCCATTATAATGCCCAAAGAGCTTTGTCCTCCTACTTACTAAGGCAATGGTCCGGACAACACTCTGTCGGATCTCATCTATTGGTGCCCCGATTCATAGGAGGTATTTAACAATACTGAATTTAACGTATGTCCCCATCTGGCAGCCATAGATCTGAAAGATGCATAATAATCAGATACCACACACCAGTTGAGAGGTTAGGACCTCACCCATCTAATTAAACTTAGATTAGTACCATTTAGAATGTTGGCTATTTGAGGTTCATCATTGGTTAATTGACATGGCATTACTTGCCTACAGCCAAAACTGTAACTAATGTCTCGCGATGTACTGGAGACATTCTGAATCAATAACCTTTAGTTTACAAACTGATGTGAGCTTCAGGATGAGGCAGATAGAATGTGAAAGAAGCATTAACCATACAGAGGCATGGGGTAAACTGCGTAGAATTGCTGGGTGCATTCTATGGCCTAAAGAATTTTGCTCAACAATGCATGATTTGCATGAGCAGCTTCAGATTGATAATACCACGGCTGTTGCATATCAATCACATGGGTGGAATGAGGTCACTATTCTGTGACAATCTGCCTAACCTCATCTGGCACTGGTGCATTACAAAAAACATCTGGGCCTCAGATATCTACCTATCAGGTAGAGATAATGTGAAAGTTGCAGACACCAGGTCATGTAAATTCTATGACAAACAAAAAATGGATGATGAATCCAAAAGTTTCAAAATGATTGTTTGCCGGTATGGATTACCAGACATAGATCTGTTGCATCTGGGTTAAATTACCAGTACCAAAATCGGCATGGGAACCAAATCTAGGGGTAGTAGCGGAGGATACATTATCGCTACGTTAGGGACGAACGTTCTTACACTTTCCTCATTTTTGCCTCATTTAATCAATGTCTCACCAAATAGAGCACGACTACGCTTAGGCGTTTGGTAGTTCCTAAACTGGTCCATACAGCATGGTCCCATTGGTTCTGAGACTGATGACACAGCATTCACGATTATCCCAATTACAGCAACTTGTTGGTTCACACTGGGGGAGGAGGAGAATTCCCCTTTGCATGAGCATATTAATCTATTGATTTATATCTTCTGACCAGGGACTCGGACTATCAATTAGGACCTTCGATGTGATTACGATGGCCTGGAGAGATAGTACTAAGAAACGATATGCATCTCATATTAAGAAATGGGAGATGTCCTGTTTACAGTCAAAAATATCTTATCATAAGTTGCAGGCATTTGGGATGTATTGGAGTTCCTGGCTACTATGCATTTTGATGAGCAGTTAAGCTACAAGTGCTATTATAATGCCCAAAGAGCTTTGGCCTCCTACTTAGGGATAAGGGTCCGGACAACACTCTGTCAGATCTCATCTATTGGTGGCCCGATTCATAGGAGGTATTTAACAAAACCCTCCCAGACGTAGATATTTGGAAATCTGGGATGTGAGTATAGTTCTCACACTGCTTTGGCAATGGGCTCCAATTACATCTCTGCCTTTCTGGAAGTTAACACTCAAAGTGGTCATGTTCATGGTGCTAGTGGTAGCGCAATGGGTCCAGATATTGCAAAAGTTACGACTGGACGGCACGCATTCTTCAGTAGATGATATTGTGTATTGTGCATATGATCTAATCAAACAGAGCAGGCCAGGGATGGCAGGAACCAAAATAAGCTTAAAATATACCCATTGATCTAAGACAATATATAATTATGCATCTGAGCTAATATATCAAGGTCATCAATAGTCTCAGAGGCTCTGAAACAGCGATGATCATCAGCCACATAAAACCTCATACAAAGGTGTCAGTGCAAGCTATTTCTAGATGGCCGAAACAGGTTTGCATTATGCTGGAGTAGACACTGATGTGTTTAAATCACTCCACCAGGGCAGCATCAACGTATGCAGCAAAGGCACAGGATGTGCCATTGGGACCAAACCCTCACTGCAGGATAGTCCAGTTAAGGAACCTTTTAGGGTTTATGATAAACCTGTCCTCGCAATGCAAAGATTTGGGCATGCTGTTTTGGGTTCTGTTTGAGTTCTCCTTTGTAATTTCCCCTGCGAAAGAGGGGTTATTACTGTTCTTTTATTGTTTAAGACGTTCATTGTATCATTTAAACAATGTTTTGATACATTATTTGGTTATCCTGTGTCAACCAAGGCAGTGTGTTGTATGGAACTGTATCTACGGCATGAAATCACAGTGCTTTGAAATCTTCACGTAGTCACTCACGTGACTCCAAAATAAAATAGTAAGATTAAATGAGAACTTACCAGTTTGAAGTTTGATCTTTATTTTATGATGAATTACGATGAGGATTACGTGCCCTCTGCTCCCGACCCTCATAATCGCAAAGATCATCTGGTAGTTCTAGTCTTCTGAGTCTTACTATATCACTTTGAATGTTGTTACTGTGATTTCACGCCGCTGCTTTGAAGATTGATGAGCATGCGCACTGGCGGGGCTTCTTCACGTAATCACTCATCATAACTCCTCATAAAATAAAGATCAAACTTCAAACTGGTAAGCTAATTTATCTTACTATTTTAACTCCAATTCCAATTTCAATTCCATTTTAATTTCAACTCCAATTCCAATTCTCATATTCCCTGAATAATTTCCATGTTACCAGATCTTCCCAAGTTCCATCCTTCCTGATATTCTCTGAACTATCCTTCCCATCTTTGGCTGCCTGTTTGGTGATGAGATAACAACAATATCAATTAATAATCAAACTCCAAATATTCTTAAGCCAACTTCCACAAGTGGTTGACAAGAGAAGTTAGGGACAGAATAAAACTAAAAGAAAAGATGTATAACACAGCAAAGAGTGCCGGAAGCCAGAGGATTGGAAACTTTCATAGGACAACAGAAGGAAACAAAATGGGCATTACAGGCTGAAAAGGTTAAGTACGAAAGGAAGCTGGCCAGGAATATAAAGAATAACAGTAAAAGCTTCTTCAGATATGTTAAGGGAAAAAGAGTAGCAAAGTCAAATGTGGGTCCCTTGAAGGCAGACACGGGTGAAATAATTATGGGCAACAAGGAAATGGCAGAAGAGTTGAATAGGTACTTCGGATCTGTCTTCACTAAGGAGGACACAAACAATCTCCCAGATGTACTGGAGGGCAGAAGATCTAAGGGGGTAGAGGAACTGAAATAAATTTTCATTAGGCGAGAAATAGTATTGGTTAGGCTAATGGGACTGAAGGATGATAAATCCCCTGGGCCTGATGGTCTGCATCCCAGGGTCCCCAGTGAGGTGGCTCTAGAAATAGTGGATGAGACCACATCTGGAGTATTGTGTACAGTTTTGGTCTCCTAATTTGAGGAAGGACATCCTTGTGATTGAGGCAGTGCAGCGTAGGTTCACGAGACTGATCACTGGGATGGCGGGACTGTCATATGAGGAAAGATTGAAAAGACTAGGCTTGTATTCACTGGAGTTTAGAAGGATGAGTCAAAGTCAAAAGTCAAAAGAGTTTATTGTCATGTGTCCCTGACAGGACAATGAAATTCTTTCTTTGCATAGCACAACAGAACATAGTAGGCATTGACTACAATTATATACTTAAATACACATATTAATTAATAAATTCATAAAGTGCAAATAACAGATGGAGGGGTATTAATGAGGGGATATCTTATAGAAACATACAAAATTATATAAGGACTGGACAAGCTAGATGCAGGATAAATGTTCCCAATGTTGGGTGAGTCCAGAACCAGAGGCCACAGTCTTAGAATAAAGGGGAGGTAATTTAAGACTGAGGTGAGAAACAAACTTTTTTGCCCAGAAAGTTGTGAATTTATGAAATTCCTGCCACAAAGGGCAGTAGATGGCCAAAAATCACTCGATGGATTTAAGAGAGAGTTGGATAGAGCTCTAGGGGCTAGTGGAGTCAAGGATATGGAGAGAAGGCAGGCACGGGTTATTGATAGCGGATGTGATCAGCCATGATCACAATGAATGGCGGTGCTGGCTCGAAGGGCCGAATGCCCGCTTCCTGCACCTATTTTCTATGTTTCTATGTTTCTATGTAAGTCTGTTCCAATTCTCAAAATTTAAAGTCCCTCCAATTCATTTCCATACAATTTCGAGACCTAATCATAATTTCCTAAATTTATTTCTAATAATCATAATTTAGATGCAAAATAGGTATTTTACCCCGAACCACAGAGACATATTTTTTTTTAAGTCAGTTCTTTAAAGAGGAACTTGTCCCAATATTCTGTATAGGTTGTCGGTGTTGTTTCTTTATGGAAGATTAGATAGTGTCCTTTACTTTCATAGAAACATAGAAACATAGAAGGGCCATTCGGCCCTTCGAGCCTGCACCGCCATTCAATATGATCATGGCTGATCATCCAAACTTTCCTTCCTTTTCTTTCTTCAAAAGCTAGATGATGTTAAAGTTGAACTCTAGGGTAGGTTTTTCTTATTTTTTTCTGGTGTCAATTTCAAGGGAGATGGGGATACTGAGAGGTTCTGTCTGTTTGCCTTCCCAAAGGGGCAGGACAGTATCTTTCCTCCTGCTAGTTGATTCCTGTTTCTGGGGAGCTACATTACCTTTTGCTGTCTTCTACCCATTCTCAAGGGGCTGCGAGGCCTTTACCTCACTCCCCAGATAGTATGTTGTCGATTATACTGTCCTGCGGGCACAAACTCAGTAACACATTAGTATATTAACTTCTTTCCCCTCTCCCATACCTCCTGGACAATAGGTTTGTTTCTTCTCTCCCTAGTGCCATTTCCATTCCTTAGTTACTATTCCTTCTCACGCCACTTACTATGTTTTTTACTTCTTCCTTTCAGTGAGGGTTTCTTGAGAATTAGATGCTTTGTCCTAGAATCTGGAAGGGGTGATGTTCTTTCCAATTTGCAATGATGTTTCACGGGCCATGTGGGGACGGTTTAAATTAATAGGTGGTATTAACTGACTTGCAGGTTAGGGCTAACCAAATGGTTTGATTGCCAAAAATGTCCCTGCCCCTGATCTCCTTGCCAGTGTCCTCGTCTCTACCCTCGGGGTCCCAAGAGTCCCGGTAACCTCTTGGAATCCACTGGTTCCTGAAACCCCGTGGCCCTCTTCTTTGTCGCCTTCCTTCTTGATAATACTCCCTCTCAGGACATGACCGAACTCCAATGTCCAATCCCCCACAGTTTGTAACACTGATCGGGTCGGACCACTCTATAACCTCTCCAAGCCAAATCGGAGGAAAGGTTGGCTCTCGGAATGGGAGATCTATCCAGGCTTTGAGCTCTTCTTCCTCCCTTATCGTCTTCCGACCTTACTTTCTTTTCTTGTTGTTTTTCTTTCTTTTTTCTCTTTTTGAACCTTTAATATGTCACTGAGCTGCCGTTGAACCAGGCTGCCTTAAAGTCTGAACGTCTGTGGTCTGGAGAACATTTACACCTAATGCGGGACTCAACCCCAAAGGTGGTGGGGCATCTCCCTGCAAAAACAAACTGTCTACAGGGAATCTGTTCTAAATCCCCTTCATCAAGGAATTGCTCTGACATAATAATACTATCAATATCCGGATCAATTGCTCCGTATCCTCCACTATCTCGCCCTCAGAAAAGCTTTTGTTCTGTCTCGATACCTCAGGAAGGATTCCACCATTTTCCCACCGCTAAGATTTTCTAATCAATTTGGCACCTGTCGATGGAACCTTCCTTCTAGCTCCTTGATCTCTCTCATACTATCCTCCACTGGTGGAGCAATCATAGGAGCTAGAAGATCCTTCCCCGAATTTTTCCACTTCAGGTTTGAATTTAGTGGTAGGAGCCGTAGATAATGCTGACTCTCCCGTGTGCCCTGCTCGCAAGCTGCACATGGTGTCTCCAAAATGGGAGAACGCTGTGGCCCTACTCCGAAAAATTCTGCCCTCTCTGGCATATATTGAGCCTCTCTCCATTGAGGTCTACAGATACTGCTGCAAATCTTACCAAATGTAATAAATTTAATTTTTGTCGGCACCTCCCCTTTAAGTGCCATTTCACAGTAGTTTCCCTTTAGAAGGTGGTAGTCTCTCCTGCTCCCGTTCCTGCTGTTGGCTTCCACTATCTTTCTGTCCCTGTTCTGATTGTCCCGAGAAGGACCAGTTCTCTCGTGTTCCCCTCTAATTCCCAATTTACATGCCACCATTCTTAGGGTGGCCAGCAAAACAATCTCTTTATTTATTTTCCTCCTAGTGAAGAAACATTCTCCATATTCCGATTTACTCATTTCCTTCTTCACTATTTCCATATTTTTAGACAATCATTTAAATGTTAGTTTATTCCTATTACAGATTTATTCCAACCAGCGGCCAAAGTTTGTTCTCAAAAACTGCATAATACAAAACACAAAATAAAATTTCCAGACACTAACACCCATTCAAACTCAACTCCTTCCTCTCAGACTCCAAGGTCAATGAGTCTCTCCCACACAATGGATAATCGTCTCTCAGATTTACACTTACTCACAATTGTTCCCTTTCAAACGTTTACTCAAGCACTCACTCAACCTATTGAATTATTCAAACCACTCGCTCATATTCAATTTCTCTCCCAACTCTCTTATCAGTTTAAATCACAATCACTTCATTCAACTCTAACTTTCAAACAAAGGAACCTCCGGTTTCTCATCCAAATCGAAATCTCAATCACAGTCTCTTCCACGCAGCAGTCTCTCTCTCAATCCACTTTAAGTTCACACAGACAGACAAAACACAAACCATGCTAATTAATACATAAATTGAAATGAAAATATTCCTCAGATTACAAATAACCTAAGACACACACCGATATAAACTACAGGCATCCCATACATCACATTCTAATAAATCTCTTCGTGGCCAACAATCGGTCAGCGGAAAGGACCCTCCCCGACACAGCGATCGAAAAGAGTACAGTCCCTGACGAACCACGACTCAACTTTTCACAATACTACACTCTTAACAATTACAAATATCTAACTCAAATACAGTTTTACTTCAAGTATCTAAATCTGTAACCACTACCACACCAGCAGCATACAAACAGCAGTCTGCGAACTTAACCACACTCTAAATCTTACTTCTAAACCTTAACTTCTAAATTTTATTTACATACACAGACTACACAATTCGGATTCGATAACATCCAGAAAGCTAGATTTACAAGAAAAGATTTAAAGCACTAGCGCACCATTTACAGATCTCAAACCTCTCCCTCTGATACCAAATGTTTTCCTCATCCTAGGTTATTCTTTTGCTGAGGGATACTACTCCTTAAATGATTATTTTCCTCCTGAATGTTACTATCCTACCAAGACTGGACTTCTAAAGGGGGACCTCTATCCCTCCTCTCTACGTTCGACAGGTTTAGGGGTTACCCTTCGCATTCGAATTACTATTCACCAAGTAAAACCAGGTTCCCATCTCTCAGTTACACTTCACTATCATGTACTATTTAAATCAACAATTGATCAAGTGGTTTACTATTCACTGTTTAATCAGCCGCTCTTTCGGAATCGATCATGACATGCACGAACCCGAAGTTCCTATCTACAAGAATTTGAAATCTATGTTACAGGCAGAACTTCCAATGTGAAATACTGTTTTGTAATTTGACTCTACAAATCTAGACTCGTCTGCTCGAACTTCCTAGTTAGTTGCGTACCTCCTCATATGCGGGCTCTCGAATCTAACTAAATTGCCCAATTAAATTCCTCGAATGGACTAGATTATTCTCAGCCAAACCTTTCTCATTCCACCGAGCCCAGTACATTTTACAAGATTCCGCATGCCGTCCCACATCAGGCGAAGGGAGTCAGACACCGTCACGCAGATAACCTCTCTGCTGGGCACTGAGGGTTACAAGTGCCTAACCTCTGTCGTGCTGGCATTTGTCGATGCCGATATCAGAGCGCACCTTTCCAAATCCGCGCTTCCGGCAAAGAAGATCAATAAACGCAGGTCAGAGCTGTGTTTCAATACCCACCAATATTAACCTTGGGGCCACTCCCACCATAAAGCGCTGTCAGCCTCCTCGTTGAAGCATGCAGCAGTTCTGCCAAATACGACCAAGTATTGGGCCAAAAACCCTTCCACGCCCCAGTTTTATGGGCACCAACCCAAAGGAGTGCTAAACACTGCCCCATGCTTTGCTAGACTCTATTCTAATTATCCTCGATAGACCCTTTTCCCAAGCCCTCGAATGATCGATCTCCCGATTAACGAATTGCCGAAACCCAATTCGAAAACCGCACAGTGGGGCGTTTCAGCACTCAGCGAATCGAGACAACCCTAATCACAAACATGTGTTATGTGGGGTCTGTTGAGACCTGATGAGCACTCCTCATTAAATTGCTCATGCTAAAGCTTCCCCATGTTCTCTAGTTTTAGTCAAAAACACCGAAAAAAAAAATCAAGCAACTTGCACAACTAATCTTTATTTTGAACAAAACACAATTACAATTCAATCACTATGCCTAACCACCGCGGTTTCGATCCTCCACATCTTTAAAAGATGAAAGGGATAAGACAGAGTTGACGTGGATAAGCTTTTCCCATTGAGGGTTAAGGAAGATTCAACAGAGGACATGACATGAGAATTAAAGGACAGAAGTTTTAGGGGAACCGTGAGGGGGAAACATCTTTGACTCAGTAGGGTGGTGGCTGTGTGATGACTTCCCACAGAGTGGTGAAGGCAGGATCGATATTAAACATTTAAAAGTAAAATTGGAGAGGGCCTGTCTCCGGCAGTAATTTTATATGGTTATATGGTTATAATCTGCCTCTAACTCTCTAGGCTTCGCTCAAACAGAGACACTCCAAAGGTTAGAATGGAATGGAATGGAAGGCCATGGTGAGTGGGAGTGCCGCAAGGCTCGTGTGGTGCTTGTTTACCATATATATTAATGATTTGGGGAAGAGGGAAATATGGAGTAACACACTAGCAAGTTTGCAGATGACACAAAGCTGGGTGCAGTGTGATACAGTGAAAGAGGATGTTAGGAGACTGACCTGGACAGGTTGAGTGAGTGGAAGATGTGTGGCAGATGCAGTTTATACATGGCTTGCAAAAGTAAATTCATACCCCTCTGAACTTTCCACATTTTGTCATGTTACAACGCACAACGTAAATGTATTTTTATTAGGAGTTTATGTGATATACCAACAACAAAGTGGCGGCATAATTGTGACTGGAAAGGAAAATGATACATGGTTTTCAAAACATTTTACAAATAAAATACTGGAAAAGTGTGCGTGCAAAGATTCAGCCCCTTTACTCGATATCCCTAAATAAATCCATTGCAACCAATTTCATTCAGAAGTCACCTAATTAGTAAATAGAGTCCAACTTGTGTGTAATCTAATATCAGTATATAATAAAGCCTGTTCTGTGAGGTTCGTTAGAGAACATTAGTGAACAACAATGTTCCTTGGGCATCATGAAGCCCATGGATCACACCAGACAGGTCATGGATAAAGTTGTGGAAAAGTTTAAAGCACAGTTAGGTTATAAAAAAATATCCCAAAAGCTTTGAATATCTCACAGAGCACTGTTCAACTCCATTCATCCGAATGAAAGTATGGCACAACGCAAACCTACCAAGACATGGCCGGTCACCTAAACTGACAAGGCCGGGCAAGGATAGCATTGATCAGAGAAGCAGCCAAGAGCCATAGGTAAGTCTGGAGGAGCTGCAAGAGATCACACAGCCAGGTGGGAGATTCGTCCACATAGAAGGACAACTATTTGTCTTGCACTCCAAAAAACGGGCATTATGAAGAAGTGGGGCCAAGAAGAAAGCCATTGTTGAACAAAGCCATAAGAAGTCCCCGTTTGGAGCAGTATGCCACAAGCCATGTGGGGACACAGCAAACATGTGGAGGAAGGTGCTCTGGTCTGATAACCAAAAATGAAGTTTTTGCATAAATGCAAAACGCTATGTGTGGTGTGAAAACTCAACCCCTGCACATCACCACCCTGAGAACACACCATCCCCACTGTGAAACATGTGTGTTGGCAGCATCATGCAGTGGGATGCTTTCTTCAGCAGGACAAGGAAGCTGGTCAGAGTTGATGGGAAAATGGAGGAGCCAAATACAGGGCAATCTTGAAGAAACTGTTAGATCTGCAAAGGCATGAGACTGGGTGAGTTCACCTTCCAGCAGGACAACAACCCTAACCATACAGCCAGAGCTACAAGAAATGGTTTAGATCAAAGCTTATTCATGTGTTAGAATGCCCCAGTCAAATCCAGAACTAAATCCAAATGAGGATCTCTGGCAAGACTTGAAAATTGCCGTTCATAACGCTCTCCTGCCAAATCCGACTGAGCTTGAGCTATTTGCAAAGAAGAATGGGCAAGACGTTTCCAATGTGCAAACCGGTAGAGACATACCCCCAAAAAAACTTACAGCTGTAATTGCAAGCGAAAGGTGGGTTCTAACAAAGTATTGACTCAGGGGGACATGAATACTTTTGCAACCACACTTTCAGTTTTTTATTTGTAATAAAATTTGAAACCCGGTCAGCATTTTCTTCCACTTCACAACTTATTCAACCACTTTGTGTTGGTCATTCCCAATCCCAAAAAATTTACATTTACGTTTGTGTTTGTAACGTGACAAAATGTGGAAAAGTTCAAGGGTAATGAATACTTTTGCTAGCCACTGTAGATAAAAGTAAGTTATCCCACTTTGGTGGCAAAAACAAGGGGCAGATATTATCTCAATGGTAGGTTAGGTAAAGGGGCGATACAACAGGACCTGGGTGTCCTTTGTACCCGTCACTGAAAGTTGGCGTGCAGGTACAGCAGCCAGTGAAGAAAGCAATGGAATGTTGGCCTTCATACAAGGAGGAATTTCACTATGGAGTAAAGATGTTCTTCTGCGGTTGTAAAGGGCTGCTGGTAAGACCACATCTGGATATGGTGTACAGTTTGGTCTCCTAATTTTGAGGAAGGACATCCTTGTGATTGAGGCAGTGTAGCGTAAATTTATGTAGATATTGCTCCCTGGATGGCGGGGTACTGTCATATGAGGTAGGATTGAAAAACTAGGCATGAATTCACTGGAGTTTAAGAAGGATTAGGGGGGGTCTTATAGAAACTATAAAAGGACTGGACAAGCTAGATGCAGAAAAAATGTTCCCAATGTTGGGCGAGTCCAACCAGGGGCCACAGTTCTAGAATAAAGGGAGGCCATTTATGACAGAGAGAGAGAAAAAAAACTTTTCCACCAGAGTTTGAATTTGTGGAATTCCTGCCACAGCGTGCAATGGAGGAGCAAATCACTACATGGTTTAAGAGAGAGTTTAGATAGAGCTCTAGGGCTAGTGGGAATCAGGGGATATGGGGGAGGGAAGGCAGGCACTGGTATATAACTTTGCATCTAATATAATTAAAATGAGGTGATTCTTGCCTTCACATTTCACTCTGTTGATTTGGTAATATATGCCTCTCTATGATTTATATTTTTCTATCACATTTAATATCCATTCTAGTTTCATTCAATACTGGTATCTTGTTTTTGATCTTGTATTCTTTGTCTACTATGAAAGTTTTTCAAGTTCTATGAAGAGGACTCAAAAGGGTCAGGCATGCCTCTGCCTCAAGGAGGGAAATGTTAACAGAAATGGTTTTAGATTGCGGACCTTCTTCAGATTTCATGACCCACCCGTTATGTTGGCTTATGCATTTCCATCCACTGATTATATGGCCGTTGAGTTACTCCAGAACTTTGGGGTTTTGCCTCAAGATTTCAGTTATCTTGCAGTATAAGCTCCATGGCGGAAATTCAATTTGGGGTTGTTTTTGAATGATGACATTTTAGAGAAGTGTTCTTAGAAATACATACACTTAGGCAATAAGATCTGGTTGGCAGGACATTCAATGCCATCATCTGTAGATTCATGGTTATAATTTTTTCACAACATTATATTTCTGCTTTCTCCACATACAGTTCCTCTTGATTGCTTTTTGTCTTCTAGAAATTTTCACATCTCTCTTAAATATTTTAAACAATCACGTTTCTCATTCGGGATTGAAAAGCTCTGTGTGAATTGCGACAGGTAATTTCAGGGGATCATTTGCGGCTTCTATTATCTTCACCAGATTTTTTAATCCAGATGATGTTATCACATCTCTTCACTATTAGGTAGTACCATCTTGGTATTTCAATGAAGATTTGCTTGTTCTGGGTCTACATGCAATGGGAGAGAAATAAACAAGATCAATGTTTGCCATGCATCGAGTGAAGGAAAGGGTTTGCTGCCTTCATATAGTCGGGTGTTTATGCCATATAGGAATTACATCAGGCTGAAGAAAACATAATTCACTTTTTAATGAAATATCCTGTTGAGATTTGTACTGGTATGTTTGCGAGGATTCAATGTAGGAAAGCAATTTTGGATTTATTGAAAAGCAAGTTGCGGTCTGATGATAGAAGCTTAATTCTACCACAGGGACTAAGTTAAGTTGGTGTACAAGATTTTTCATGCGGCAGGTTGTTATGATATACAATGCTGATTCAATAGCAATGATCCAAGGGAAATACTTGGCACAAGTACAATTTACAGGGGGTTGTAGAAAAGGACATGAGACTGAGCGGAAATTAGTGAATTTCCATATAAATCCATTGGGGGCATAATGAGCCCCAAATATCCTCTACTTAAGTTGTAATATCCAACAGTTTCATGATAATTGGATATGAATAGCCAGTATTGTTAACATAGGCAAAAATATACTTAAGTAATTATTGAATGTGTGGCTTTAATCATGAATGATAACACGTGACCAAAATGTTCTTGTATTTATGATGGTTCATATTAAACAGTCTTAGTATTGGTTTGGCAGTATGTGGTAGCAGTCAAACATATTTATTATGTTTAATGAAGCACTTTGTTAGATTAAACTTCATTCAGCTTCTTAATTTGGGATTATGGTACATCAATGCTGTTAAGGTTCTGTCATTAATTGTTTACTTTCCTATATTTATTCATCCTACAACGTGCAACACCTCACACTTGCTAAGGTTGAAACTTATCAGCATTTCTCCACCCATTACTGCAGATGATCTTATATCCTGCTGTTTTCTTCTGACAGCTTTCTTCACGTGGAAACTTCTTCCATGTTAGGTGTCCAATCAGCAAACTTACTCACCCAAAAACCCCCCATCTGTATGTATGTCAGAGTTCATTTAAATACGTCACCAAAAAGGATAAAAAACAGCTTGATCTCTGCAGAATTCCACTGGTCACAGACTCCAGCCAGAATATCTACTTTCCACAACAATCCTTTGTTTTCTATGAATAATCTAGTTCTGAATCCTAACTTTTCAACAATATTCCAGCTGGTGGTAACCACCAAATTCTTCTCCAAGTTATGGGATACACAACGTAGGTACAGTCCATACATTGCGAATGGCATGGATTATTTGATACTGCTGCAGGATTACTTGCATCTTCTGCCTTTGTGGAAAACTTGATCCACTGCATAGCACTGCATCTTGCAGCACAAAAATTTAAATGTTGTGTTTAAATGCCTTGACTTAACTATAAGCACCTCTATTAACTAAACATTGGCCTATGTTTTTATTTATTGCCAGCAATTTGGGCTTGCAACTTTTCGTCGTTTGCGAAAACGATTCTAAGGAATGAAAGCCTGTCATAACTTGAGGAGAATGTATATATAGAAATTAACTCAGTTTGATATTTCAGCTGGGAATCACCACAGTAATTTTCAAGGTATTAAAGGTTTACTTAACGTTTGCTTTGCAATTTTGATCTGTTTGAAAAATTTACTTTCACTAATTGAGATATCCCAGAATAGAATACACAGGATTCTCATTGGTAATTCCGCTAGTTGTTTTAAAATATACTTTACAGGGAATTGGTAAAATACTGTCAAATCTTTCTGCCAAAAACAGCAAATGGAGCAGCAAATAGAAGATGTTCAGTGAGTTAACTACTGCCTAGCTGGACAATGTACAAGGATTTAATTTCACATGTTATTAATTTGGAAGTAATCATGAATACCAGAGAATAAAGTTATTCCCAAGTCAAGGATGATTCTGCTACATTATTATGCATTGCACTGTAAAACACTAAAGAATGCAAGTCCTAACTTTCATAAAATGATTGTTAATACTCTTAAATTCGACCAGTTCTATACTATAAACCAGTTCTTCGCAAATATATTTGAGACAAAATTAAAGTGAGTAGGGAGAAAAGAAGAAAAAAGGAGAAAAGGAAGAAGAAGAGGAAAAAGAGTGGGTAATTGGAGAAAAAGAAGGGAGGGAGGGCAGGAATGAATGAGCGCCGAAAGAGACGAGGGAAGGAAAGGAAAGTCATTTAGATGCGGGGAGAAGTCATTTAGAAAGAAGAAAGAAAAGAGAAAGAGAAAAGAAGAAGTTCCATAAAAGAAGGAAAGAGGAAAAGAAGGGGGAAATAAAGAGGGAGAGGAAGAAAATGGAACCTACCCAGAAAGGAGAAGAGAAAAAGGAAGGGAATTGAGGAAAAAAAGGAAAGAAAAAGAGAGAAAAGGGGAGGATGGAAAGGATGGAATGGAATAAAGTCTCATTTAGGAAAAAAGAAAGAGGGGAATTAAGGAAAGAAAATGATGAAGAAAGGAGGGGAAAAGGATGAGATAGAAGAAGAAAGGGAAGGGGGAAAAGAGAAAGAAAAATAACAGAAGAAGGAAAGGAATAGTCTTTTTGCAAGAATGGGGAAGAGAAAGGGAAAGAGGAAAGAGGGAGAGAATGCTTGAAAGGGAAAAGTTCCATTATAGGGAAAGGGAATAGTTTGGTAGGTTTAGGAAAGAGGGAGATGTATTGGATTGGGGTATGGGGGATAAGAGAATGGAAGGGGGTATTGAAAGTGGTTGAGGGTTTGGGGGTGTATATGAGGTGATTGTTTCAGCCGGTTAGTTGCGGGTATTGGAGATTTGATTTATGTGTTAGGTGGAATAATTAGGAATAAGGGGGATGATTGGGTTGGAGATAAGGAAGTGGTGTTTTTGATTAGGCAGAATTTTTGTGTTTTAGGTTGTTATGGTTATTTGGTATGTGTATAGGGGACTTGGGCTGGGTGGTGTTTGTATTGTTAATTTGAGTTTGGGTTTGGCATGGTTGCCGCTCAAAGGGGAATAGATTTATGAAATAGGAGGTAATGAGGTTAGATGAAAGAAAATGAGGAAATGGGGGGGGAGAATGGAAGAAATGGAGAGCGGGGGAGGAAGGGGGGGAAGAACAGAGAAAGGATATGGGGAATAGGGGGGGAAGCGGAATGGGAAAAGGAGAAGAAAGAAAAAAAGAAAGGAGTGAAGTATGAAGGAGAAAAGGAAAAGAGAAATGAATGAAAGAAAAAGTGAAGAAAAGAATACCCCTAGGAGATAAAGGGGGGGGTAGGGAAGGAAAAATAGGGGGAAGCTAAGGGAAAGGGGAAAGGCACGGTAAAGGAAGGGAAAGTAATTTCTTCCATTTTTTCTATTTGCTAATAGGAATGAATGGGAAATAAGGAGAGGAGGGAGATGGGGAAACAGAAAAGGGGAGAGAATTGTCAGGAGGGAAGAAGTTCAAGAGGAGAACATGAAAGAGAAAAGAGGGGGAGAAGGGAGGGGGAAAAAAAGGAATAGGTGAAGGAATAGGAAAGTAGAACGGGAAAGGGGAGGGGGAAAAAGGGGGGAAAAGTCATCTGCTCAAGGGTTTGTTAATTGGGTATAGGGGTTGGTATTTGGGTAGGTGTATATATGTGTAAGATTGGGTAGTATTGTAGGAAAGGTAGGGGGTGTAATATGGCCATGTGTTGGCGTCTGTGTCCCGTGGTTGTACAATATTTCACAGTTGTTGTTTGTTCACTCATATCAACTATTAATTTTATATGATGTTAAAGTAAAATGTTTTATTTAATTTTAAATATGTTAAAAATTGCTATAATAAACTTAAAGACCTTCTTAAAATTAAACTAATAAAATATAAACTTATAAATAAATTGCATGTTCATTCTTAAAGCTTTTTATTAAGTTGTTACGAATTGAAAATAAAAATCTGGAGAGGGGTCTGCAGAAACAGAAGGAAAAGGAGAAGGAAAGAAGAATCAGAAGAAGAAACCGTTATTCCCCCTTTCCTTCCCTCCAGGAACACTGCCACCCGTCCTATCCTCCTAGGCTCCTACTGAGGTACTCCAAGCACAATTTGTGTCTAAATATTCGGTTGTAGTTTTGGTTGTGTTTGATCTACTTTTGTGTTGTTTGAGTGTTGCTCGTGAACTAGCATTCTGCAAGTAGTCTGCAGTTCCTTCCTAAACAAATAATAAAAATTAGGGATTTTTGGGCTTATGCCCCACGTTCCCTGTAGATGAAAATGAAACGGGATGTTTTATTTTGCAAACGCATAGCAATCCCATAGCAGGGGAATTATTAGAGTTGAATTTCTTCCGTATATATGTGAGGTTGGTTGTGAAATTTGAATGTGAAATTTGCCTGCAAGGTATTTTTTTTGTTTTTTTAGTTCTAAAGGTTTTTCTTGCCCTGTAGCACATGGTTTTGCTGTTAGAATCCATAGAGCTGTTTCAAAACCATATACTTCTCAAAAACCATAATCCTCTCACCTATACCTTAAAAAAAATGATGAGGCTAAACAACTGGAAAACAAAGTTGTTTGTTTTTTTTCCATATTTAATATGGACAACATGATTCCTTTTCCATATAAAGCCTATGGATATTCCCAAATGATATCAGACAATATGATACAATAGAATATTTTATACCCAGGAGGGAAAAGGGAATGAACTTGACCTGCCCAAAGCATAAAACACAAATATACAGAAAACACAAAATTGAATGAGTGGAAGGAAATTATTGATGAATATTCCAATATTTGGTATTAAGAAACTTGTAGAATATATATGTTGCGG